>JAKEEE010000060.1:0-1200000 GCA_021498325.1 Bactrocera minax
AACCTTAAATCGATTCAGAACATCAAAAATAATTAACTGATTGAACTAGTGCTCACACTGATACATCGATTTATCAATGGAGAGAATATAAATGAGATTTATTTATCAATGATTTGGAACATGAGACGAAATATTTGCTTACTCCAACAGTTTTACCTATGTTCTAGGGCCTGGAGTTTTCTCGCTGCAAGAAAGTCAAAATCGATAGTTTTTGCCAAACTTTTGGGTTAATACCTGGGAATGGTAATGGGCTAAAAAATGCTTTGTAAAATATGAAAAGGAAATTAAATGTTAAACAATTTGATAAGATCTTACAAGCGAAAACACAATAAGGTGGATAAGGTGAAATTCGGATAAGGTTCGAGCAAAAAAGTTTTATATATGCTGTGCGGTGTTTACAATTATTATGTTATATATCATAAAGTTTCTGAAGCCTGTAAAGGTCTTCAAATTTCGATATTTTTATAAGGATATCAGAGGAGTTAGACATTCCATTAAGATCAGTAGATAAACTCAAGAGGTGCGGTTTCGAATCGAAGCTCAACACCAACAACTGTCATATACTCGTATGACTAGATAAATTGTAAGTGCGAACCCATTTCTGTACCTGCTGTGCCTGGTCTCTCTACTCGATTAAATATACTCGAAAGAGAAGTATAAAATGCATGTTTTGGCAAATACTGAGCGAAAAGGAAAACGAAACGTTGAAAGAGATGCACTTAGGCAGCAACCAAGTTCGACCGTTTGGTATTGTCCACCGTTGACCACTCAAGCCAGCATCCATATGAGCAAGCAATAATTTGCAGAGCAAATGGCGCGTCAGCTGCAATGAGCAAAATCCTTACATTTTGAGCGGTGTGCATGTAGATGTGTGTCTCTGTGTGTGTCAGCCAGCATATGGTTTACCGGTGGCAGCAACATCTCCGTTTCCATTCCACTCGCACCACATACAACGCTGGCTGACCGATTCACTGAGCGAGCCAGCGCTTTGGCCACGACTGCAGCGCATTGCATTTGATATTGAGTACATTGCTTTTAAGTGCTCCAACTCTGCCATTCTGCCTTTCTGCCATTACGCCAGCCATATGAGACCGAGCGCTATGCGGGACATGCTCATAACGGCAATGCACTATGCGGGCGAAGGAAATGAACTGTTAACGATACCCTAATCTACACTTCAAACCGAAAAGAACGAACAAGTTCTCATAAGCCAACACACACGCGCAGCTTCCCACACGAATGGTCAGTATTCCCGCTGTGCTTTTGCAGTTAATATCGCACTATGGTATTATCAATATGCTCGTAAATAGCTTATATTGGTTATATGTATATTCGGCAGCCATGTAATTGCTTTTCATAGAGTTTGCGGTATTGTGCTTTTACACTCATTCTCAAATGTACTAAAATATTATTGAACGGAGTCTTTCGGTGCTACAGGTTTCTCCATTTCCTCAATATTGGTGGTTGCCCAGTTGCCGCTCGGATTGTCGTTCTCGCTATCGATATGATATCGGTGGGGTTGTGTTTATTATTTGTATCAGTCTATATTACATAATCGTCATACAAAAACGAACTTACAGTTTTAATAAACTGCTTCAATTGATGTCGCTTCTTTTTTATGCAGTAGAAAAATAGTCAAAACTATGGCATACTATATTAGTGGCTGTAAAATATCGCCTTTCGTCTTAACCCTCCAGCTTCTAAGTTAGAAAATCATCAAGAGAAAATTTGGTATAAGAATCATTACTATAAATTAGCGATAACAATTATTTTTTTGCTCCCGCACCATTTTGCGACAGTGTATAATAGTTTTGTTCATTTAACAGTTGTTTTTACCCCCTAAAAGTAATCAAGATAAAAATATTTGTATATAAATATCATTTATATATAAATGATGAGGATGACGAGATGAGTTAAATTAAGATTACTTGATCAAACCGGGTACACAATTTCCTTGGCACTACAAGAAAGATATTATTGCAGATGGACAGATTCCGACTTTTGTCCGAATTTTTTGTTTTTTTTTTATGTTTTTATTTGAACAAATTAAGAAACAAAACTCTCATTTTGTACAGGGTATCGAAGTACGGAGGAGCAAACGAGCTTTAGTAGGCCTTAAGAAGTAGGTGTGACTCCGCTCCCTTAAAATTTAAATGTTTAAACCCAAACCCAAACTTTCTGATTTCGAGCATCTCCTCATAGATTGTGAAAATTAATAAAATCAAATAATAAACACACTGAAGCCCATGTGTAATGGTTATACTGAAACTTCTTTTTGTACTTTTAGGATTTAGTCACATAAAAATATCAGAAGCATTAAATTCCACTGCCAAGATGATACGGAAAGATTTCATAGGAAACGGTGTAAATACAATGGGCGTGACACCGCCCACCTTCAGGTGCGATCGCATATCTAAGAAGCTACTAGTCCAGTTTCAACCAAATTTTTCTTTGAGATTATTTTGTTATCTTTATGTTACAGATTTACAGAGTGAAAATAGAAACGAGATCATGCTACGAACACGCCTAATTTCCTTATAACACAATTTAAAAGTCCATCAATTTTTCTACTTTAAAGTATATAAATAAAGCAGCAATACAACTATCGGTATAAAGCATAGTACAAATTGTTTTTTCAGGTATGTCACCTCAAGTCTAAAAATTTGCGAAATAGGATCAGCTCTGTTCAAACCCAAAGTTACCAAATATGTAGAAAATCTACAAGATATATTAATAAAATTCACAGAGCGTCTTAAAAAATCGATCTACGAAGTACTCCAGTCCTTATATACTAGCTGTAATGATTTCCGTTATGTCAAATAAATCGGTCAAAATTCTGAATTATTATTATAAAATAAGATAAATTATTTGTTTGATATAACGTTCAGCCAACACCTGAAAGTATTTCACCAGCTTTGTTCCTTGCCAATGGCGAGAGCATAAAATGTTCGGTTACATGCAAAATTAGCCTTATTTTTGGTTTAAAATTTATCTAAGTAATGTAAAATGACTTTAATGGTTAAAGACGGGAAAGAATCAAATAATCAATCTATCTTTTAATACATATCTATATCTCTTAAAGACTTCACCGAATTGAACAAAATTGCCATATAATATTCTCTGATATCGGTTTATCATAGTATGAAAGAGAGAGAGATTTCTCATGAAATATCGAACAACGCAAACAAACTTGGTTGCGGTTTGGGCAGTGAGTATAAAGGGTACTAACGATATAATCGGAGAATCGTTTCATATGAAAATCGAACTCTAATCTAGTATACATTTCATGAACGATATATTTTATTTAATATAGTTGGGGTTTTGGTAAGTAGGAAAAAAATTATCGAATTTCCATGGCAGTAATAGTAAAACCTTAACCAATGCAAATACAACTTCAGTTAATTAATCAGTCTTCAGCCAATTAAATTCTAAACCAGCGAGGTACTATATATTCGAGCTTAGAAATTACTAGAGATTTATTATATATTTTACTTGTGTATGTTTCTAGCATGACACCGCAGACAGGTGACCTTCGGAATTATTTGGCAAATGTGATTCAAAAAAGTGAATCCGGAATTAAATAAAACCTCTTTAATAAACGTATATCGATCGGACAGAAGCCTGACATTACAGTAAAGGAAGCTAGGAAGAAGCAATTTTTGGAGGTTCGTTTCTTGCTGTTAAGTATATTTGAGTATTCTCCCGATAATGCCTATATATGGATTATCGATTAATGCCACAGTTATCGGGTACAAACAGATTCCGCGAATTTGAGATTCAATTGATTGTTTGTCAGAAAGCAATGAAGAGGCAATAAACTATAGTGTTTAGTTAAATTTTTAAAAGGAATAGCTAACTCACTGTTACTGGCTGAACACTCCTGGTCTACAGAGAGCAAGCAGATTTATTAATATTTAGGGAACAAATAACTATTGTGGGATATTGGAAAAAGCTTAAAAATTTAATACAAATATATATGTATGTAAAATACTTAACACTTGTCGTTTTGGGTTTTGCCTAATTTCATTTTTGCTTGTTACAGCTGAAATTTTGTTAAAATTTTTACTTCTCGCATAAAGCACACGTGAGAGAATTATTTATTTTTCTCGAAATGTCTGAACGAAAGATCTAACGTTGTCAACTAAAACTGCATTCAGCAGCTAGAAAGTCAATCGCGGAAATTGTGGCAGTAATAATAAACAAGTCATGTAAGCTTTTAGTTGTTGCGTGTTCACTTCATCCCGCGTGTACACACGCCCTTGCACTTTGTTTATCTATATGCCACGCGAATATGTATGTGGCGGGAATGTGTTAGAGCGTGTAAGCTCCATGAGCTGACAGCGAACGGTATTAAGCACCGTTATGACAACACTGTTATAAACATTTCAACATGGCTACACGTGATATGATGTGTATTAACACAGTCACGGTCCATGAGACAGGCACAAAGTGAAGAAGGCAAAGGGTTAGCAGCGGGAAAGAGCGGGAAAAGTGAGATAAAATCCCCTGAAAGTTGGAGTTGGAAGAGGAAGCTTCACACATTTGAAAAAATATTTGTATGAATGGGAGCATATACATAAATAGGTGTGTGTGTGTGTGTGTGTGTGTGTGTGTGTGTGTGTGGGGGGGGGGGGGTTGGTGGTGTGTATGAAAGAGGTTTCATGCATTTGTTTTAATAAAAAGTAAAATTGAAGCATCAATAGCGCCTCACGTTTAACGACACAAAATCGCAAAGGTGTCAATGTATACACTAAAGAGTTTGTAAATATAAAATGTCACGTGCACTCGTGCATTCAGTCACATGCACTCTTTTAAGCAGCTTGGTGGCGCAAGCGTAAACGGCAATACTCTATGAGCTTTAAATGCCTTTAGATGGCATAGAAAATTTTGCAAAAATTTGTTACATGAACACATTTAAATTGAAAGATTACATTAAAATCGAAACATTTTTTATAATTAGAACAATTGAGAACAATTAAGAAGTGGAACTATTCTGCGACACAAAGAAGCGAAAAGACGTACGTAAAGGTCATATCACTTATCTAACGATTTTAAACTAGCAAAATCACATAAACTCTATAATAAATCTCTCCATAAAAGTATGTTTATTTGTAATAGCTGATTTCAGTGTTGACCCACATACTTGATAACGGTCGCTTTTGTGTAAAACTTTCTCTAAAATTACCATATGTATATAACCAATTATAGCCTATTTTGTTATACATTATCCAATACGTTCTTAATGTGGACACTCCATGTGTATATACCAGTATCGCCATCTTTTTACCAATTAAAAATAATTGACATATTTGATGTCTGGGAGAAAACCTGCAAAGTGTGATACCAAACAGAATTATATTAAAGGAAATACTCACACCTAAATCTCTTGAGATATCTGAGACAATCTATGATGAATATGGCATATAATTAACCTAGGGAATGAAGACTACTTCTGGAAGATTACTGCAAAGGCTGTTGTTGCTTGGAAAAATTAAAAAATATTGGAGATATCCGCCCTACAAGTTGAGTTTTTAGCAATATTTATTACATTTTAATAAAATATGGTAAGAATATTTTGACGAACTTGGTGAAAAATATATTAAATTGATTCGTACCTCACCATAAAACGGATACCTACCTACGCGCATTTGAACTTCCCACCTGCATAATACCTAGTAAATGTGAATGACCCTTCTAAAATTATTATGTTGAACAAAGTTTCACTATTAAAACCAATTGTAGTTAAATTATCAGAGACAAGCATGCCTGGTCTTAGTGATAATATTGCATAACACAAACTATGTATTGTATTAGCTAATGCCGGGAAAGAAACAAGAGCACACTGCGTTAGATCTCTTTTGAGATTAATTTTTGAAGTAACTTAGTGATGTTTTCCGAAGCATGTTTTAATCGATGATTAAACTGTCACATCTTTCGCACATTTAGTTGAGTTTTTCGAGAAAAGGTGGTATTTGCGAGTGGGAAAGTTTTAGAAATGCCATAGTATGTCGGATACTTCATTGTAAATATCCAGAAATTCTCAAAAAGGAGTTGGGTTTCCTTATGAAAATTTCAATTCTCAAAGAATTTATGAAGTAGATGTATTATTAACGCATTTACTTCAAAGTTATAATTCTCGTAGCAAAACTTGTGCGAACTTCCCAAAGAATATCATGCGCTTATCTCATCCCTTAGACAAGCCTTCGCGACGTTATCGCCGAGAACCAATGATGGAAGCCAAATTGAGTCAAATCGAATCGCAACAGATTGAAGAGTTCCAGAATAATTTAGAAGCTTATATGTCTATTGGAAATATGGTATATTTTAACGAAATCTAAAGCTTATTCTTTTATAAACTGTAAAAACTGCGGTGTCAAATTTAAAACCAGCTTTTTCTATGTGACGTAGCACAGTGCAAACGTTTCTTTCGCATATGTTTCAATATGGGGCATAACTACGCAATAATTCGGAAGGTTACTGAATCAGCTTTCTTTTAAATTTTTAAAAACTCTTTGTTGTCATTAAACTGAGCAGTAAATTTTAAGTGTTTTCAGTCTGTTTCGGATGATAGAAGAGGCATTCTCTAATGCCGTTATCCGGAGAAACATTATCGCTACAGTTGCAGACCTTCTTGAGTTCCTAATTTCATTGGTACCTTAAAGGTGTCTCTGTTAAGGATTTCAATTCTAAGAAAATTCAGTCCCCGCAGACTTTCTTCCACACCAGATATATCTAAAACCTCTTTCCTTGGTTATTCCTTCATTTGCTAATGGTTGCATGATTTCTTTAAAGGCCTAAAAATATTAAGAAATTTTGGTACCATCAGATTACCACACCCCCGCAAAAAACACATAGCTCCTAGTACAACAATTTCAGTTCGATTTTGAGTAGTTACGCTTGTCATTAATACTTAAGCGCTATGAAATGGTTACGCTCGCCAGCCTCAATCATTCAGATGGAACAAAATCTAACAATTATAGTGGAGTACTAGTGGCTTGCGAAATAGATTGGTGGAGCTCACTTCTACTACTTTCCTCTAGTTGGTATTTTGGAAGCATTAAACCCGCGCACGTACCCTTTATATATATACAAAGCTTTTGTGCTATTGCTGTAGGCGTATTTGCATGCATGACTGCCGTGTAAGTGAGGGGCACGTAGGCGTGGTGGCGATGTGTCGCGCATCGATCGACAACTTCACTTAACTACTCAAAGATGCTGGTGCTGCGCAACTGACGCATGTCTGCTGCATAATTGCTCGATTGCATGCAAAATGTCATTTATGTATGTGTCCGATGTGCTCATACGTGTCCGATTAACTGTTGCCAAGTAAGAGAAACATGTTGCACTCCTGTTGCTATATAAGCCCAATTCACATTTAGGCATTTTGAGTTCCACCGAAAGTTTGAAGAAACATTTGTAAAAAAATAAGTAAGAAATAAGTAAGTAAAAAAATAAGTAAGTACAAAAATAACCTATAATATTATATTTGGGATATCTGTAGATAATATTAATAAGAGATGTTTCCTTCAATAAATACTTCCCTTGGGCTTAAAGCCCTTTATGGTGAACTTATCGCATTTTTATATCAGAGGCTTCAGCAATCTAACCTCTTATACATCCATTTAATTTTAAGGTTCCTCAGTTAGGATTTGTGAAGCGTAAAACATCCTGATTTTTGAGATAACTGTATCTTATCTCGCTGCCTAAAGGAAGAAAGTTTATATTTTTTGAAACCTAGAGAAAGAAATATTGAATCATTAAGGATTTAGTGAAAACTAAATTTTCGAGTTCTTAATTGCATTTGCACTGAAATGTTGAGATCAAAATGAACTGGCAGAATTGCGAGTCACCAAATATATCAGACATACGAGTGGTTAAAAGCCGATTATTTATTTCAAAATAGGCTTAAGTACGTTGAACGTGTGTATATTTATTAAGGAAAATACTACAATTTGGTTATCTTCGCATAATATGTAAGCGGTCTTCGATTCGCCACTTGTCTAGTCTCTTATGAAAAAGTTGTCTGTGAAATCGACAATACAATTATCTAGTAGAATTACCGTTTGCTATTATATCCCTTTGCCAGTCTTTGCATTTATGCCATTTATTTATTCGATTCGTCCCTCACTGATTTTTGAATACAACTGTAGATGTACTAAAGAACTATAAAGTATACTAAAAAGCTGGTACAAGTTCTAAGATAAAATCTAGAAAACCTAATACAAGATCTAAGATCTTATCTAGAAAATCTAAAGAAGTTTTCTACAAAAATCTCGAACTCCGGGAGGCCGAGTTCTCAAATTGAAATGTCTAAAGCAACTGTTATAATAAAGATAAATAAAAGCTATGACTTGCAGAACACGTTAACAGAACTATTCAGAGTTTTCACCTACAACACCCGGGTATAAAATTGAGTATATGTGAACATACGTGTTCGAAACGATTTGACTGTTGTGCGACTCACAAATGATTCTTTTCAGTCAGCATCCATCGATTCCAAACGATGGCAGTCGAAACGGAAGTCAAATGGGGTTCGTTAAATACTTCACCCGCATGTTTCCCGAACACTCATCGTCAATGCTTCCATATGCGGGTTGTCTGATTAAACGTGTACTCGTTCATACAGCTCGGCACATGTATGAATTTGCAACTCAGTTGAAGTAAATATGAACTATTTCTTGCTTCCTTCCTCCACTTCTCCACAACCATCTAATTCGTCAGCGCTGTGTACTTAGCAAGATGTGCAATTTTAGACTGCATCCCCTCTGCCGCTCCTTGGATTGGCGTTCATCAATGCCAAGCACTTCATCAGTTTCATTACAAAAGTTTTGTTATTGCTTTCGAATCTGCTTGCTTGGGGCAGTGGTTGGCTCTTCCGGTGTAGTTGAATTTAAATTGTTACTTTATTGTTGCACGTCTCACATGTCTCACGTCAGTAGCAATTGGAGCACTGCTACGAGTCACTTTGTTCATTTAAATGACTGTCACAATTTCCACTTCATACGAATATTGTGAAAATTATCATTTCTCTTGGCTAATGATTGGATGTGGCTAATGAGTACGTGGTGTTAATTAAGGTAATTGTGATTTTCTGAGGTAATTAAGAAACAAGGGAAATGGGTCTTCCTATCAATACCTAACGATAAAAATGTAAAGGTAAATGTTTGCTTAAGACGAATATTAACAAATTAAGATAAATAAATACGCTAATTAATGTGGAAAATAAAAGCATTCTCTATTCATACTAAGATCTCCTTGTTCCTGAATAACATTTTTAAGAATATGATTGGAAAATTTATTTCTTTTCTTTTTAAATTGCAAAATTAGTCCAAAATATGCGTTGGTTTTCTCTACGGAATGAGTTTGTCCAGAATTGGTAAAACATCAAAATAAAATTAATTAAATGAGGTTTTGAGATTCAAGATAGTAAGAGAAGATGTACTCAGTTCACATCTAATCCTGGGCCAATATAGGTTTCTATAAAAATTAGAAATTTTCGGGACACCGCTACACTCAGATGACTTATTGAAATATATAAACAGCAAATTTATCACTGAAATTTACACCAAAGCAGGAAAAACTCTAAATTCATCAAAAAGTGGACTATGTAGATCCATAACTATATTTACCTTAGTTAACGAACATTTAAATTTCTTCATTCCGTTTAACTTTTTACTGAGCAGATTTCTATATGAATTATGATTATTTATTACCAAACTTCTTTGTCATTACATAATATATAATATTAAAACAAGTAAGAAAGTGCTAAGTTTAAATCGCTAAAATTCTGTATAAGGGTTTTAGCGGTAGGTATGAAGCGATTTCGAAAAATTTTGACTCTTGTTACACATGTTAAGAGTACTTTTTGCGCTGACTTTTATTCTTAATATTTTACTACTTTACTAGCAGAATGACTATGGCAGAGCCGTATGGAATGTGGACGTGATTATAATCCGTTTTCAAGTGAATAAAGATGACATATTAAGAATGTTAAAAGTGGGCGGTGCCAAACCAATTGGCCTATTTTTGAACTGATCCAGAATTGAGCCTAATTTAAGGTTTCTGGAGTTAACACTATCAGAAGTTACAGCCGTTTTAAGAGAGGTAGGCATTATTACTGAACCCTATTATACTATATTACCCTATTATAAATGCGGGTTTTGGAGAGTAATTGTCAAGTGAGTTAAAATACTTTACTTTTCTTTTCGAATTTCGTGTGCTATGTTACTCTGGTCAGGGTCTTACTTAAGTCAACGCTCGAACTTACAGATGGGCGAACAACCGGTAAGAGTGAAATTTATTATTCTCGTTATTCCGACCCTTTTGACATATAAAGTCCCATAATAATTTCGCTTGGGTTTAGGTGTTTAAAAAATTGCTGGGTGATGTCCAATCCAATATTAGCGAGACCCGAGCAGAAGATATTTAAGGCGTCTCCTCTACCTCCCTTCTTTCCTTTCTCTTCACCGTGACCTGTACTCGTATATACTAGAAACACAAGCCATTTGTAGTAGCAGCTTAAATTAACTTATCAGAACTGGAAAATTATTACTCTATTATATACCAAATTAATATAATTTTGGCTTTCGATTTGGTTAAAAGTAAATGATGATTCGTATGGGAAAATTACTAGAAAGACCTCGCAAAATATTAGTGATCAATTAATTAATTCCGCTCTTTGATACTCAACCCAAACAAATCGGACCACAAAAGGAAATCTGGTAATAACTTAATGCGCGCGCCACCGAGCGGGCGAATTCTGTGCAAGTGTAGTTCTTTTCTCTCGCCAATACGACGTCTCTTAAACAGAGACAATTCGGTCCATAATAACGGTATTTTATAATAATTGAACTATAGTGACATCTGTCGGGATTTCATTACGCTAGTAACCTCCTCTCAAGTGATGTAAAGTAAGTAAACTCAGGCTAATAAGAGTTAATACATTTAGTACGAGTGTACGTGCACTATTATTTAAACAACGCAGCACAAACTATTCCCCTTCAACTAGAAAATAAAGAAAATTTCTTTACATAAGTCATTTTATCCTGTGGTTTCTGCTACTCATGTATTAAAACAACTTTTTTCAACGGGCAATTCCTTGGAGTAATAAATAAATCAGACGCTCACCCAGCGACTGGTTGGCTCATATTTCGTAGTAACTATATTAAACTTGCCACTTAGCACAGTTCCAGATATTTTGCTGCTCAACGTCATTGCATGTCCTACAACTTAGCAGGACACTGTCATTTTAAGTAATTTTTGCTGTTAGTCGGATAAAATATTAACCATATTAGTTGACTGGGAGCTGTGGTAATACGCATTGGTGAGATTTCTGCACTCTGACGTCCTTCATATGTGAGTGGGCGTTGCTACGTGTCTGCACTTAGTGACCTTGTGGCCTATACTTGTCACATGATATTTAATACCAGTTTTATTCAATGCAGTAATAATAGGTATGTATAACTATTTTCCTCTTTTATGTACATATATTTAAACCTCTGGTATTATTTGTTGTTAATAAATGTGAAATAGATTATTAGTGCTACAAACTCCATAAGGTAGAGGGCTGACAGCCAACAGATGAATTTGTATATATTTTATGAAAAAATGCCTTTGCAATTCACCATATTGCATTTAACTGATGATGATAAGCTCCCACCTAGTTTTTCTTGGAATATGAATATATATAAATATATTCCTAATATATATATATAACATATATATATATATATATATATTCTATATTCCTAATTTTTTATACAATTTAATTTCACTATTGTCTTCGCGCTAACTTTGCCTAATGCGATGGATAAATTGAAGGCAAATATTACTGTACCCAGCATTTCAAGTGACTCCACTACAGTTAGCAGAAAACTAACCATGTAATTTTGCGTTTCACAAAGTTTGTATCTTTGTATTGTTGCACCAGCTGGCAACGTGGCATCTTTAATTCAAACCCGTTTCCCGACGTGCATTTATCCTTTTACCTAGCTAAGCCTGTTTGTCAATAAGCTTTGTAATTACATAAGAATCATACGCACACACACACCATATATATATATATATAGTGGTATTAACAAAGAATATGTGTACTATTTCTTACGTGGTTGTCGCACATGTTCCATTTGTGGATATGTGATCAAAGTGTGCGTAAATGTGTCGCTTTTGCTCATACGCGTCCTCCCACCGCACCACACTCACCACACACACTGCTCAATTACACGTCAATAGTAAACACACCGCACAACAGCAGGATTAGCAATGCCTTTATGTTGTTATCCTTCCGATATGATGAGCATGATTTTTGTTGTTGATACAGCTGATAATTATCAGCAAGCAGCCGCAGAGCAATCAGCGAGCGAACGAACAAACAAATCTACAATAACAACAGACTTACCTCCAAATGTGGCACAAATGAGCGCTGTGGAGGACATTCTAGCCATCGGTGTTATTGCAAAGGATAATTATGTAATATGTACAACTATAGTTCGAATAACTATATTCGAGTCTATGAGCTTCATGAGCTCACCACCAAAGCATGTGTGTTGTGTTGTTGCTTTAGTTTCCTTGCATACATACCTGTTGTTATTCGTGTTAATACGTGTATAATGTTTTAACATTTGTTGTAGTTGTTTTTGGTGTAATGTTTAGTAAATGTACCGCTTGACTACGTCTTTAACACACGTTTGATTTATTAACTAGGGCTGCGTAAACAAGTCGTCGACGTGTTGACAAAAGGCTGCAGGAAAGATTTGGTTGGCAGTCCTTCAGACGGATGCCCCTGGCAAAGACTTTTGTGAGAGAGTCATGTTCTTTTCTAATTTTCTTATAAATATGTATTTTATAGATTTTGATATTAACATAGAATGCAACTAACGATCCGAATATATATAATTTCGATAGTCGGAAAACTTCGATCTAGTTATAGGTACCAACAATGGATTGTTTTGCCTTTCCGGTACACATATAGGTAGTAGCGTATAAAGAAATAAGGATTCCATTCATATACGAACTTTGTAAAGAAGAGGTTTAAATTCGTTTGAAACTCTCTCTGTTAAGTCTAGTGTTCCTGAAGAGTTATTTGTGAAAAGGAAAAACGAAAAGTGAAACATGTCGAAAATTATTGAAGCAGACAAAGACGTCACATTGGCTTTGTGAACGGGCAAATTAAGACTCCGTGATTTAAACAATAAAGTTTTCCTTCATAAAACTTCCACTGAAGCTTTTTTAGAGACACTCCTGCACGGGAAGAAAGAAAATCAAATCTCTGTCAAATCGATTTAAAACTAAAGAAGATGTAAAGAATGAACCGGAAAGAGTCGAAATCAGCACTACTGCTGAACAAAGACGCCTTGATTATATTGGAGTTAACGCTACAATAGGATAAAGTATATTCGAATCTTTAACTAATATATCCTTTGTTGCTTCAGATTGTACTTTGTCACTTTATTGTAAGTGCCTGAGTCGGGCCGTCAGACAAGGAGTATATCGAATGGTCTGGTGATATTTTTACTTACTATGAAGTCGGAGGTCTAGCGTTAATTGATGGAACTGTAAAAGGGTATATATATCAAATAAAAAAAACAGATCATAAATTTGTTGCATTCATTAAGGATACTTTTTCGTATCCCAAAGGCGTCATCTTTTTACATCGATCCTGTTCCTTGTCTTCTAGCAAAAACGATAAGAGATATTTTATTTTTATTTTTAACGAGTACCTAAGAAGTCATCGTAATATCACTGTATTGATTCAATTGATTATAAAAAAGTGCAGAATCGCGAGGAGACACAATTCGGTCCATCTACAATATTGGATTATTTTCGCAAACTCAGAAAGATTTAAATATCAATATAGCCAATAAAGAAATTGAATTCAATTCCAATTTTAGGACGGTTCTTCTATAATTATCGAGACCGTAAAGCACATACCAATTTCCACTTTGCAATATCTGACAAAATTCCTGAAAGAGTAATAACATAAAATCTTCGAGCTATTGCACAAATTTCAAATTGGGAATTAGAAATTCTTATGGAGAATTTCTGTGCATGCGAACGAGTACCGTATCGTTGAAAACCAATTTTACATCTAATTTGCCCGCACTGCGCAAATATTGCCCCAAGCGGTGACATATTCAGAGAAAACCCAAATAGAATTGTGGATGTAGAGATTTGTGTGTATGTAGTTGGTGTGAGTTGGTGAGTGGTGGAGTCTATTATGGCAGAGGAATAACATATATTTATATACCGAATAATAATTCTATACTCACCATGTGAGTTTTCTAATAAATTTCATTGACGAAATACCTTTTCATGACGAAATTCTCGATACTGCATTTTGGCAACCTTGAACCAATACACTGCACAAGCATGTTTAATACTTACTCTGCTTTCTTGGTTGATTTTCTAGTAATAAAGTAAAAGCAAAGAAAATGAATTAACTTCAGACATATTAAAGCATATAGTGATTATTATCTTTCTCTTCTCAGAAAGTCCACTGTCCACAATCGCTTAGTCTGGGAAACCATTGTTCGTGATGAGACAGTCAAACTTTGTGAAACTCGGGAAGGACAATCGACATATTACATGTCTACTTGATCGTTATTTGATATGACATGTTCACCAATAGTATATGAATGTTTTTGATCAAAAAGATAGACAACGAATAGAAGACACTGCTGTATTTGGCACATTCGGAGAACATAGGATTAAAAGTCCGAAGAAGGTTTTCTTTTGATTAGAAAGCAAGTTCTAATATCTTTATTGAGTTTCTCGAATCCAATTATTCTGTTACTTAACAAAAAATGTTCACCATTTCTTGAAACAATATATCTATAATTTAATGTTTACCATAGGAATATCAGCTGTTGATTTTATAATTTATACTAAATTGTAATTAATATTTTAAAAAGGGTGCTGCCCAAATTCCCTGTTGACTACTTAGTCTTTTTACATTCTTATTTTATCTGTCTTTCAAAGGGGGCGTTTTACTGACGCCATCGAAGGAATCTTTTATTAACTCACTACTTAAAAACAGGAGCGGACCTTTAGTAGAAAACTATTGAGTTTCGCAAAGGAAGTTTACTGAATTTACTTATTTGATTTAGGCAAATACAAATGACGATACTTCTCTAACTGGTTCGAAACTATACAGCTCAATACTCTTTCAAAAACCAGATTTGTTTAGTTTTCAATATTTTTTCTTTAATAGATCTATTGATGTCTACATAAAGGATCTCAAAGTGAAATGTTTAAAAGCATCTGAAAAGGTCGTGCTCTGGATCTGTTAGCTCTGGAGCGCTTACTCAAGGTAATGTATGCTGGAATTCTCAGTACAGCCATTATTCGTTTATTAGTCGCCGGAAACTTTTCAACCCTCCTACTCTTGTCATTCTCGGGGAAATTCAGGGGGGAAATTTTCGAAGTTAAATTTAATGACATTAAAAGTAATGATAATTCTGAAGTTATATTATAATGTCGAATTTGGAGGCCAAAATGATAGATGAGGTCTTTATATGATATAACGATTTAAAAATATATGCTATGGTCGTACCGCTTTTATAACTAGGATTTCAACTTTCCTTCATTTTCTTCGGAAAAATTAATATTCATATCTTAATCTCGTACACCATCTACTTGATTTTCCAAATTAGTAATTAGCAATCATTTCCTGACAAATTAAGAAAGAAAGTAACATTAGACCAGTTTGAATATTGTGAATGGCTCAAATAACAAATTAATGTAAAAAATATAAATACATATTTTTGTTGATTTTAGAAACTTTGGAAATGTAATAAAATGTAATTGCTTATAGAAAAAATAAGATGTGGGCTCTGCTCGTAACCAAGCATCACAAGTGCTGCCGGTCTGTTTGTACAGCTGGTATAATTTGTTCGATTCGCTGTTGGCGATCCTCTAACGGTTGGCAAATAGAAAACAGCTAATATTTTCAAGCGTTTAAGATATTTTCTATAACGCATATTTTATTTAAAAATTTTAAATCTATTTACTTTTTACCATGTGAGAACCAAGAAAAAACCGAAAGCGTAAAATGCAAAGTTGCCATATTCAATTACACATTACAATAGTGCGAATTTTCTTTAATGTAATTAAATGCGCGAAATATGTTGCATGAAAATGCAATTAACGCTCGAAATTGGAGAGAAATCGTTCACCATCGGCGACATTTTTATTGACAACAAAGGGCAAAAAGTTGAAATATTTTTCATCACACATATAGAACTTATATAATTATATTTATCAACTACGTGTTCAATTACACAGGTATTGCAAAAGCCATTTAAGCATGAACAGAAATTTAGTATGAAAATTTTAAATTTAAATTCACTTTGAATCCTTCAAGCATTGGCCGGGCAGAGAAAGCTTCGATCCATGCATTTTTGCAGTACCAGTGCATTTCGACGCTTCAACATGCGCTTCAAATAGCTTGAACGTCAGTGGCAGGCAACCGAGTTGGGGTCGGTTGTCGTCAGTCTACCAGAAGCCTGACGAGCTGAGGCGCCGGCAAGTGGCAGAACAAAAATGTATCGGCAGAATAGCATTGCCAGCAATTCGACTGCAGCACATTAGGTTAAACCTCTTTTTGGCCTTGCCGTCAACTTCTCGACTCAGCAGGCGTGCTGAGGGCAAAGCAACTAAAAAGTAACAAATGTGCCAAGAGCCAGAGTGTGTGCGGATATGGTGTGGCAAATGCACATAAACTGGGAAATAAAATATCAATTTTGCAAGGAAACCCATCGTTGGCACTCAACTCGCTGCCTGTTTGCTGCAAATATTATATGTATCTACCTTTAGCTTTGACCTAAACGGAATGTCTGTGTGACTGCGGAGCTAATGAAATGAAATGTTGAGCGTAGAGAGCTTGCAGTCGCATTTCGAAAGGAATCACTTAGTTGAACATAGAAGCTAGAGAAAGTTCAAGTAGTTATTTCGTAAATACAAATAAGTTATTTGCTAAATTGTATCAACAGTAATTCGTACAGCAACATATATGTACGCAAGTGCTTGCAAATATAATATACCGAATTGCACAAGTGCATTACGCGTCTGAGATTCTTGTGGAAAATTGAGCATGGCAAAATAGAGAAGAGTCTGCTAGTAGTGCTATTCAGTAGATTTAGACTAGTTTCAAGATGTGCAAATCACAAACTAAGCTACGCTTGAGTGATTATGGAAAAGTTTTACTCTTTCAGATGTTAAGAAATAGTTGCATAGTACACATAAAGTGGGTATTTAATACTTTTCCGTTCTGTACTTATTAAAATACAAATTCCAAAATATTACAAAGAACCCGTCTACTCAATATTTTATACCTTGACGGCTCCAAAATAATTGATCCATTTGTGTCCTATTAAATTATTAAACGTCGGTGCTGTCATATTGTTCTTAATTTAATTGGATTATTTATAGGTCACACTTAATGATACTTACTATAACAGTTATGGATTTCCCTTTTATATAAAAATTTGCGATATTTAGTCTATCCAACATCCTACTAACACTAATATAATATTTTGCAGCACATATAGTTTTGGTATATAATTAGAATAATAAGAAAGTAAAGGGACTTGGGGTTGTCATTTAAAGTAGCAGCCACTACATCTCTCTGAATGACATATTTCAGCTGAATTATGTGTGGCAGATCACCAGTTAAATTTACAAAAACAAAATTGAACAAAACTAAGTTGTCTTAAACAAGTAGAATAATTGAGTCTATGGAGGAGTAATGGGACCAGATTTCTAAAATTGAATTAACGACTTAACTCTTACGAATGTATATTTGATTCAGCTTCGTTTCATGCAGCAGTTTACTTCAAGGAAATTTAGGTTAATGCATGATGTAGTAATATATTATATTGATAGAAATCTGCCAGCCGAGTTGGCATTGTATGCGTTTGTGCAACTTAATATAAGTATTATACCAACCGCTGTGTAACGGTATTATTTAACGAGAGGGTATTCGGTACTTCAGTGACTAAATGATAACGATTAAATTTATTGTAATTTAGAACTCAACAACATAACTGACGCCAGCAGTATTTTAATTAATTTTAAGCGTGCAAACTGTAAGATATATGCAAAAAATGTGAAGAATGTGTGAGATATTGGCTAAATGTTTTATTATAATTATATTTGCTTAATTTCGGCATTTACAATGAGTAAATTTTTTTATCTACAACATCATTCAAGTGGGCACCTTTACTGGCCATATTAAGGTTATCTCTTTTCCCTGATTATCAATTTTCTAATAATCCCATAAAGATAAGTCGGTGGGGGAAAATTTTTGAGATTTGGGTGACCACTTCATGTCACCTTTCTTAATATCAGACGTTCAGAAAATGCTAGAGTCTGCTTCACATAGTGACTTGGGTGTCGTTTTAATGAAATCAGACCTTCAAGACCTTTTTCGTGAATTTACGGGCAGACATAAAGTCCACATCCAATCGTTGGGAGCCACTTTTGTCTCACAATTGCTCCTCTTAAATTCCGAGTTGACTACCTGTTCAACAAAATACGAAGGTTTTGCTTATTTGCGCCGACGAACACAGCGAAATAGCCTCGTCGATCAAGAAAATTTGCTTCCAAAAATGAGGTTCAATGTTAGCTATTTGAGCGATTGTGAGACCGTATTCCAATCGACCTGCACGTCTAGCCAACCGAACGATTATTAAATGTCCAAGTCCAAGTTATTCAATATATAATATTTCTATCGTTTCATACCGACATAATAAACGACCCACAATGTATGTATTTATCGAAGTGGCTTGAGCTCTATGGGAAAAATTTGAGGGATTAGGGAGGCCTGTCCAGAATTTTCAGAAAATCAAATAAAAAAAAAATTTTTTGGCCTAAAGCACATTTTAGGATCAGGAAAAACCATTCAACTGTTGGAGTAGTAAAAAATAAAGTGCTTTTCTGTTCAATCCACTTCAGTGTCGAAGCGCTTTGACTCAGTCAGCTTCAGCACGTAAAAATTTTGAACGTGTTTTTCTCGAAACAGTCTTTTTCAAATCGGACGGAATGGTCGAAGACCACGCACGTGTGCACTTGAAATTTTAACTGTATGCTCACAGTAACAGTATCTAATAAACCCTAAACGATTTTTTCATTGTTTTGAAGATTTATTTTTGAAACGATTTCTACACATTTTATTGGTTAAAATTAAAATAGTTTTCAGAAGTCCTCGAGTTCCATGAGTTCCTCGAAAAACCGTCGCCCGTCGAGGCTTTCGCTCTTAAAGAAAGTAATTCCGAAGAATGGTCCGGTGGCCGTCGTTTTGAATCAAAATATCAATATCAAGATTTCTACTTACACTCAAATATATATTTAATAAATTATGAAAGAATTAAATTCGATTCCCTTTCCTTATCCTTATATTAAACTTTGTAAGTTAGACCTTTTTAGGGCTCCGGAATGGGCTAACTACTTAAATCATAAAAAAAAACAACCGAGCAATTTTTTCAAGTTTTGTGACGCTTAACATCTAGTTTCCAAGTGCAAAATTTCGTCGATCTCGAACTTTTGTGTACCTGCCTGAACAGGTGGGTGGTATTTCCCTACGATTCCCAAATACCTCTAAAGCCAAATAGATTCAGTAGTAAAGAAATTAATGTGGAGATGTTATAGGTTATTCCAATTAAATACTTGCAACATAGCAAAGCTATGACGATGCTTTTCCTTCTTTGTTGAATTGGCGTTTTTTTTTTGCCTTTAATTTTTTGCATTCTGTCTACATTTATCTGCTGGCTATTTGAGTTAATTTAATAGCATTCCTTTGAACTTTTATTTCAAATTCTAAATTTATTTATCATATTTGTATTTCCTTAGTTATGCTTCGTTAGCGGTTGAGCAAATACGAACACAAAATCTTCCGCATACACTTGCAAGTATGCTTGAGCATATTTTTCCCTACTCGCTAACAAGTTTGTAGCGCAGCGCAGACGATACGATAACCACATACCGACATATATGCGTTTATATTATATATTTACTTCTGAGAGGCAAGCAACATGCATCCCGAGTATCTTCTGTTCTAGTTTTGGAGGTAAATTTTTGCTTGAAAGGTTCGCCTTTTGTTTACTTGTTGTTGTTTGTGTGAGTGTGTGTATTTACAGCTTTCTTCTCCGCTTTGCTGCTGCTTCATTTGCCATTTTGTCGTGTGCGCTCTGTTAGTTCGCAACTAACGTTGTTTTCATTTTTCATTTGATTTTATATTTCTCTACATTTTTCTGTCTGTTTATTTCTGTCGAATTGGCCATTTGTGGATTTGTTTTGCTTCGCAGTACCACAGCACCATAGCTCGCAGGACCGTTCTTAGCTGTTGGCCTCTACATTGGCCACTACTCGCTGGGAGAGAGTCCACGCACTCGTTCGCTGTGTGTGTATTTGTCTGTCTATGCTGCGTGCTTGCCACGTTCGTTGGCCAATTTGCAACTGCCGTGCTGCATGCCAACTTCTGCTGCCGCCGTGAACCGGTCATTTGAATGCTAAAGCAGCCTGCCCGTTCAACACACTTCAGTGCAGCTGGTGCTTCCTTCCTTCCTTCCGCTATAGTTTGGTGAGCGCGACATGTGCGTACCTATTTCAGAACTTATAGATATACTATATATGTACATATGTAGAGCATACGGGCAATTGAGTTTGCTTATTTGCATGCTCCGCATAAAATGTATGGTATTCAAATGGAGGCTTATCCATCTCTCCATTAAGAAAGGTGCTCCACGTCGCTCAGAGAGTACTCTGAAAGTTATCCTATTTCATAGAATATTCGTGGCCCAATTGGCATAACGACCAAGTACTCCAACTCTGCTTCACTTCAGAGTACTCTGTGTTATACCTGCCGGAAATTACTATTATAACTACTTTCAAATCCTACACTATATTAAATGAATCATTAAGACAATAGAAAAATGAAATTGGATTAGTTCCACTTTCATCGTCGTAGTCGATTACAAATCGGGCGGTGATTGCACTTGTTAAAACACGATCAGTGATATTCTAGCCGCACTAACTAACTAACTGGCGCACTGGAGGCATGAGTTCGACCACCACTGTATTACAATGGAGTAGTTTTTGGACCACTGGGTACTTTGCATATGCATTTATTTATGTGCGCATATTTAGTGTAAATTTTTGTTTCCTTTATCAAATTGCATTACACTTGAGTGAAAGTTACAGAGTTTTCTTGCTTATGCAAAAGGTTAAAAGTTGTTTTGGAGTAGCAAGAGGAGTAGTAGCAGCGAGTAAATTGCATTTATCGTACACAACTTTCTAGCAAATAAATTGAATGTAATAGAAGTGTGTTTGCAATAAGTTACATTGTTTCGCTTTAACAATAATAAAGTGTCTTTAATTTTTACAGAATTTATTTGTTAAAGAGTAATGAAATTTTCAGATTATTAGTAAATTAAAATGGCATATCATTGAAAAAAAGGAAAGAAATAAAAAATTACAAAAGTTTATAAACCTAAAGGAACAAAAAATAATATACAATATATTAATATATTAAGTTATGTAGTTATAACAATATAACTCAATCAGAAAATAAATTAAGACAAATAGAGTGGAACCAAGTTCGAGCAGAAGCAGACTCTCTAGATCCTCTACAAACTAACCACTATGATCAATATGATTAGCCATTTTTACTAAATTGCTTTCACTAAATTATAAAATTATAATAGTTCTTCTACACTTTACTTTCATAGCTTAAAATGAATAATGTTACTCATACGACATGGCGCCTCAAGCGCATAAAACTTCATCATTGGATGTTTTAAAGTTCCTTTTTCGAAACGACGTCACTTACAGTTAAAATTTTCCACAAATATCAGCCACCACTTACATGGTTGTGCATACGTTAGGTCCATTTGTGCTAATTAGCCAATATGCAAAGAATTTAAATCAATTAAGCTGTCGCAGTTTCCCATTTAATTTTTCTGACAAAGTGACGGCAACTCAAATTTAGGTCAACGCTGCACAAAGCTAAAAACGCGAAATGGCGATGAAGCAAAACTAACAGTGGCGGATATAAAAAGTAAGTCTGACATAAGCAAGAAGTAGACACTTTTCTTAACAAGCAATAATACAAGCAGACACAAGGCAAAGTGGTGTGAGGAAATAAAGGCTGGGCTTTGGTAGGGAAAAGGACGCACAATTAAGGCATTAAGCAGAAATGGAATGAACCGAGTGACATTTGTAAGTGACAACTTGAGCAGCAACGCACAATAACACAAAAATAAAGACAAAAAATTTGCTCTGAAAGCCAGCAAATGTTAATTATTTCAATGTTACAAGCTGATGGAGAGACGCGAATAAGTGGCAATGCATTGCAGTGGCTGCCACAGCTACAACGGCTACAACAGCCACCCAATTGTAAAAGGCAAATGGCAATGGCATATTACAATTGCAACAAAGTTGCAAAGATTTAATAAAATACAAAATGTAATAATAAAAGCCCAAAGGAGCTGGTCCAGCAGCGGCAAAACTTGGGAGACCAAGTCAAATTAGTGGCGCTGCACTCGAATGAGATCGCACCGAGTTGTTTAAGACAGGCGGAAGTTTGAGTACGCAGCAGCATGAATGAGCGGCAAATTGGGGGTAAGTGTGTGCGGTGGATGGCGAACATGGAAACCGAGCAGTAAAGCCGTTCGCGCGTTTTCTACATAATTTAGTGGAACATGAACTGACAATAAAATTTAGCGCTGAGTGTGCATAATAAAATGCAGCAACTGTAGTAATTGTGCTCATAGCAGCCAAATGATAACAACTGCAACAAATAACAAAGAACGACATTAAGAACAGTGGGGTTAGAATTGAAGAAGTCGAAGTTACAGCCGGTGCATTAAGACCCATTTTTTTAACGGACCCTTTAAGGAATGTTGAATGGTGTTTCTATATGACTAGTGGATCAACACACAAGCTTCGGTTGAGAGTTTCATTCATCCCCATTGTATCAGGCTTCCCCCTAATAGGGCGCCACTAAATTTAAAACCACATATTTCATATTTCGAAGGTGTGTAGAAAAAGATAGGTTAGAAGGAACTTCTGCACTGTTCTCTGATTTAAAAATTAATTAAAATTCATAATTGTCAATTTATAAGTGGCAGAAATCGAATTTTAGCATCAATGTGTTACAATGGCTGAAACAAGGCTCCACCATTTCACTACGGAGTCCAAATGCCAGTCATCGGACAATTATAAAGCTTCGACTATCGCAAAAGTCTACGAATACTATTTTTCATTGATTATTTTTAATCGAATATTACGAAAAAGTAAACGAAGGAAAGAAACTGACTTTTAAGGGATGAAAGAAAGTAGAAGTTTGAAGATACTACAATTACAACTATTTTGAATAATAAAATTGAAGTCTGCTTCAAAACTTCATTACTCTTTACTAAGAAAATCGGAGCAATAATTATGGTATCATAATTAGTCGATTTTAAGTAATATAATTCGATAAGAAAAACTATTAAGAACCAGGTGGAATATTCCAATCAAAGTGTGCATTCATGCGCAAAACAGCATTTTCGAAAGCAGATGCCTTAAAAATACCCAGTCGAGAGTATATGTACCCAGAGTAATTTAAATGGGAACAAAAATATAGTATCTTTTAATATCAAGAATGCAAAATCATAAGCACAAAATGTTGTAATTCATTACCTCATAAACACTCTCTTAATCACATATTAATATTCCATGCATTTGCTGCAACGCACTGAAAGCATTAGCAAGCTTTAGCCAGCTAGAATATTAGCAAAACAAAAAAAACAAAACAAAAAAAAAAACAAAAAAAAAAGAAGAAAATTAGTTGCACTGCCGCAGAGATTAAGACCAGCATAAGAATGAGATTGAAAGCATTAAACTTCCACAGCCAAAGCAACCACCACGACAGTAACTATCCAACAACTGAATTACTCAGCTGAGTGCAGCGTTGCAGGACGGTAAGAAAAATAATGAAGGCTGATGATCCCCCACTGGGGGTGGGGCGCCTGAAAGAAATAGTAAAAACGTTGACGCAAACTGCAGCAAATACCAGCGAACGTTACACGCGCATTTCCACTTACTCCAACGCATAGCTCACGTTTACAACGTTTACATCGTTGGCGCAGTTTGTGTCTTCAGCTGCTGGTCATCCCCCAACTTGCTCTATTTCACATACACTGCCCATAAATATTTCAGTTTTACTGTCCCTTTGGGTATAATTTCAAACGTTACGCAATGAAAAGGACGCAAACAAAAACAATGACGGTGAACTGCAAGCACACAATGGAAGTAAACGGCTTGCCGCAAAAGGCGCTGGAAGTAAATTTTTATGACACAGCAAAAGGAATTTTAAGAAAATCGATATGTTATAAAGGAAAAGGTTTTCTAACACATATATTACATATACATATAGATATATATTAAAATGTATATGTAATAATAATCACACACTGATTGTTAATAAAAACCCAAATATATATGTAGTAGTGGTGTGAATTTGAGTGGACTTTCGGTACAGCGAGTTTTCAGCGCATTTTACAAGATATCACTTGCCACTTGCAAATTTTGTGGAACGTTTCAGAATGGTGCGGCTGTGCACACTTTGGTTTGATTGAAACATACCCGAAAAAGCGGAAATATCTACCCAATTCTTAGTTGTCTTTATGCTATTTTTTATCGGACAGATCGGGCAGATTATAGAATCGCTGAGACATCGCTTTTCTTTATCATACAAAGATTTTCACTCGCGTCAAAAAAGAGACCGCGAATTATATTTTCAATTAAATATGTTTTACTTTTGCTTAGATCAAAAGTTTTGAACCACATTTGGTTTGTTGTCTTTAATATTTATTGACTGAGATGATTTAATTTTTGAATTCTAGTCAGATATTGTAGATTGGCATTGTAACTATGTGAAGTTGAACCATTGCTAGGCCCACAAAATATTATTATGGAAAATCGCGTTTATGACCTCAATTCTGTAATCATTACATCCCAAAAGAGCACTTGGAATATGGAAATGGAATTTGGATTTTTTAAAACTTGTTCACTGATGGTTTAGCATATATTAAGTTCGATACATATCCCACAATTATTGAGTCCTCTAAGCCAAATTCTTCAACTTAAGCTTCATTGTGAAAATGGGCAAAGCTCAGATCCATTCAGATTCATCAGATGCCATTCAAAAGTATTATTGACAACTACTTAAAGCCCAAATTTGACATTGTACATATCATATAATCATATCACCATAATATACATATATATAATATTGTATATATCAATAATACTGGGAACATTATATGTGGTGTGTTCAGAAAATAACGGGAATTTTCTTCTTTTTTTTTAAATATTTATTCAGTCGTCTACATTAATGTTGTCGCCTTCAAAGTAGCCTACATTCGATATTATGCACTTATGTCTGCGCTTCTTCCAATCGTCGAAGCACATCTCAAACTCAATTTTTGGGATAGCCTTTAGTTCTTTCAGCGATGCGCTTTCAACTTGTAACATAGTTGTAAAACGACGGCCCTTTAGGGTTCTCTTTATTTTTGGAAATAGGAAAAAGTTACACGGAACCATGCCTGGCGAATTTGAGGGCTGGGCCATGGTTACAGTATTGTTTTTGGCCAAGAATTCACGAACAAGCAACGAGGTGTGAGCAGGGCCAAATTGTTTTTCCACAAATCCGGGCATTTTATCCGCAATACTTCACACAAACGGCGTTGAACTTCTAGGTAGTACTTCTTATTGACCGTTTGAGACTATGAGAGAGAGAAAGACCGTGTAGAGTATGAACTAGTTTCGCTTAGCGTCATTTGTTACAGTTCGACAACAGGAGCAGTTATCTTCCCCACCTTCTGCTCTTACGTAAAATTTCGTTATAAACCACTTGTCCAATCTTAGGAGAATAAACAAAGAATGTTTAAGGCAACCTCTAATTATACGAATATTATGAAGATTAAACAACTTTTTTATGACTTACTTTGACTTCCGATAATACGTAGTATTACCACTTAGTGCTGCTGTTTAAGCCCTTTGGTGGATTCAACATTTTTACTCACCCCTTCCACTAATCAAAGCATTACTAAGTACAGAACTGTTTTGAATGTGGTACTATTTTCGGACAACAGTCGACCTTTTGAGTGTGGTTTTCAGAGATATTGTATAGTGTCAGAGATAGCTCAATACATATTTGTTCGTTGTACTATATTTATTTCAAAAGTGGTGAGTTTATAGGAAATATTTGCAGTACCATTATTGTAACTTAAATTGTGCAAAAAATATGTAAGCAAAAGTATATAAAATTTTTTAAGCTAAATTACGTTTGCTCTTAGCATTGCATAACAGTTAATTGGAAAAATGTAGCATTTTTAATGCTGGATTAGCTACCGAGCGATAATCTTCAACAGGGTTTATTTAAATATGATCTTGTTCGTTTCGTCATCTCTTGAGCCATAATCCGCCATAATCCACCTCTTTCATTGCTTCGTTAACTGCGCATCCGTGCATTTGTTGCAACATGTAATTTTATCAGTTAACTCGGCGCTTCCTCCTGCCATTTTCGTTGTCATTTTCTTTGCCATCTTCTCATCCCGTAACTACCGTTGCAACGCTGTAAACGCAATCAAGGCGTTAAACCGGCTGGGCTAAGACTACAGCTTTGCTTGGATACTCTGCGCACATGTCGATGTGTTGTTGCGTTCATATTTGCTATTCATTCATAACTTTTTTAAATTATTTCTTTTACCATTTTACGCTTTCTTCCCACCTTCTGCTTCCTTGCTTTCATTAGCCATTTTCCTTTTTCCACACGCTACGCCGCTTGTCCTTAGCATTGTTGTTGCGCCTCCAGCCAAGGCAGCGCAATGCAGCGGCGTTGTCACGTCTGTCTTGTTGGCGTTGTCGTCATTGTCGTCATCGTGGACTACACTTAGGGGCACATAATTAAAATTTAAACTTTTAACATGCACTTTAGCAAAGTCATATTTGCCATTTTTTTTTTTATTGTTTTTTGTTTTTGTTTTTTTTTTGTCTTTTTTTGCATTTGCTTGTGTGTTTGCCATTCCATTTTCCTTAGAGCACAAAAGTAGAAAATTAAGTAGAAAATAAACTTAATAAAAGGGAATATTATGTAGGAAGACAAGTCATTGTATGCCAAAAAAAAAAAGTGGAGTTAAGGCAGCAGAAGCCAGTTAAAAAGTCACAAAGTGGCACAAAGAGACGCCTTACACACATGCAATGCTTCTGTGTATAGGTGTGTATGTGTATAGGTGTGTATGTGTGTGTGTGTGTGTGTACTCGAATGCTGGCTGATGTTTTCGATGCTTTGAAGTCAAGTGTGCTGTCGACTGCTACACTTGCCACATGCCACATGCTGAACAACACTTCTCGAGCACTGCTGGCGGCGTGTCAGGCTCTAGCTTACCATGTATACTCTTACAAATACATACACATGTATATGTTTTTTGTGTGACTGTGTTTTTCGCTTGTTTTGCGGCGAAAAGTAAACAATTACGGTCTTGCTGGCAATATGAGGTAATTATCGTAGAATGCAAGTACACATATTGGCGTTGTCTCATCTTTTATGAACATAACCGAACGGCACAAGCCACATACGCTTAAGCAATTATATTTACATTTACGATATTATCCTTTTTAATGAAGTTCCTTGAATATGTTGAAATGTATTTTTATGTGAAAATAAAGAAGATTTTATAAAACGATTTGGTGAAGAAAAATCATAAAGCCCGGAAAAAATATGAATATGCATATAGGAGAATCTGTATATGGTGCTGCAATGAGTAAGAAATTAAATATCGACAAACCGTTCAAGTATTCTTGCAAATATTTTTTCAGCTGAATTCCAAAATAACTGCTTTTCAGCTTGAAGAGTACTGCTGTTGTTGTTGCATCGCACAAGTTTCGACATTTGTAATTCCTTAATCAAACTTACTGTAGCCTGGCTTATCTTAAGGGGTTAGGGCAATCTAAAAAGGAAGGTTGGATCAGTAAAAAGGCATTAGACAATTTACTTTGTGAGTAAAGAAAAAGTACTCGAAATTCTCTCCATTAGAATATGTTCAGAAACATATTCTTCTAATAAGTTTGATGCAAAATGGAGGCGATTGGGTCGATTTTCGGAAATCCCTTTTTCAGCCTCGACGGTCGACGGGTTTTTTAGGAGCTCGTGCTACCTGAAACAAAATAAAAAACGGGATCTTAATTTACATAAGACTTGCTAGTAAAGTACGTAAAGTTTTGTTATCACTACTCTCCAATTAAAAAGTGGTTTTAGGACCCTAAAGTGTACTTTAACTCAAAAAGAACGTCTTAGATTTTTGAATACCTTGACTGGCCTACTATTATTATATAGCATAGGAAATCATTGCCATTTGCCGGATTTAAATATTATCCAACAATGGTTGAAATCAATTATACGACTATTCATATAATAGTGGAAGAAACAGGTCGAAACCGAATGAGAGATGGTCAACATCTTAAAATAACCTACCATGAGCAGGAAGTCGCGAAAAGAGTTCGGATCAGGAGGTCATCTGTCAGCATTTAAATCCTTCAAATCGCAATTAAAATTCGGTGGAACAGATCTATATGAACTATACTAAACTAGAGTTTTTAGAGTTATGGATTTTCCTATGGGAGAATCGGGAAACCAACTCTTAAAATAAAACTTGTGTTTGGCATTTATCATCAGTAAGCTGTGGCGAATTGCATGGAAGAGACTTTACAACCAAAATTTTGTAAGTGTAGCTTACATGTCAGTTCAGTTCAACAATGCCAAAATATTAGCAATTGTCTTCATTCTTCTCTGTTTTATTTGAAATAAAAGCTCTATACTCTTAAAAGAATCCACTACACATATATTCATATGTAATTGTGCTTACATCTCCGACCCTGACCCGGAGTGAGGAATTACAGGGGTGCGCCTTGATGCTATACGACAAATGAAAAATGCTATCAGTGTATTAGTCGAATTCGAACAGCTACTGAATTATTTGAAAGCTTTTTCCATGGTGGAAGTAGAAAAAGCTCCTCTTTTTGTCGGAAGTGGTATCCTCTACACCAAAATGATCGGCTGTAAACAGTACTATTTATAAATATGTAATCAGGCGATAGCCTTACTTATCGGCCATTAATTTCTCTTGATATTTTAAGTATGAAATTTCCTTCCCAGGAGGGCGACCTACAATTTCGGAACGGTAGAGAAGAATTCTATCAGAGGACCGTCAAGTTTAAGAAAGTCATGCCATGGTGAGTATTTCATTCCAACAAGTATTATCTTCAGCCTCTGCTATATAAGTAATCATAGCTTAAATTTAGTGGAAGGGTATCACCACTGATGTAAGCTGCACATTTCAGATGTGCCCTAAAGGTCGATCGTTACATATAGATTCAGGCTAATATTCAAAAATGAGTCAACATTAAAATGATGGTATTAATTACGTATTGCCTATAATTACTTCTGTTGGTCGTTTATACAACTTAAATTACATCAGAACTTGCTTAATTAATTTCCCCTATTTTAGAAGAAAATCTGCTATTAAAACTTAGAGCGCAAGCTTATACATTTCCCACAAACAAACCCATCCAACCGCCATGACATGCGCCACTTTCTTTTGCTTTAGTTTTTTGCTTCAATTCTCCTTTATTTTTATTCGTTTTCTGTCCACCAAAGATTTATTGCCAATGCAATTTTATTTCTATTTCCAATGAAATCTTGTTTTGTGTAATGCCACAAAAATGCAATTACAATCAGTTACTGCACTACATGCAAGCACATATGCATACAAGCATATAAATGTGAATGTATGTGTGTGTATGTATATAGTTGTGTGACTGCAAATATGCCATGCACACACTCACAGAATAAAAATGTGATCCCCAATGATTGCCTTAAATGGACACCCAGACGGAACAGATGTTAGCAAACACACACATGCACATAACGGACGAAAGAAATTGTATAAGCGCTGTTTTCTGTGGGCTAATGTTGTCCCCTGGCTGCATGTGGTTGCTATTGATGTTGTTGTTGCTGCTGCTTTAGCTAATATGATGACGGCCATTGAGTGGCCTGTGCTGAGCGTGCGCGAAGCCCCATCAAACAAATGGCCAACTTTCTTATGTTGTCAGCAGAGTATGAACAGCGGGACACATATAACAGGACTAACTGATGCGGCAACATTATACGAGGAATGCTTTCAAGGGAGTTCCAAGCACTATGCTGTGCACATGCATCTACATACACATACGTATGCATGTGGAAGTAAGCAAACAGTCAGTCTGCTGTGTTGCCATGCAGTTGGACATTTTCTACAACGAAATACACACATGCATACATACATACAATTGTTTGTTGTTATCCTTTTTTATACTGGTCGTCTGATTTTTTCGCAACCAGCTTCTCGTGTGTGTATGTGTTGTTGTGCTGGCAAGTAGTGTGTAAGAAAAAATGTTGTTGATGCAGCAAGAAAGAAAAGTAAAAAGTAAGAAGTAAAGATTTCTTAAAAAATATTGGAATTGTTGAAAACTTTCAGACAAGTAGCTTTTAATTTCCCAAAGAGAATTGCTGACGAAAGTCCAATAAAACGGGACGCGTGTAACGAGGAAGCACAGTAACGAATTGAAAATAAAAACAGTTGTACACCGATGGATGTTGCTAAGGCAAACTATACTCATACGAACATATACTTACACACATACATACATATGTAATATTTGCATAGACGTGCATATACCTAATATAGATTAGGTCTAGTAAAAAGAAATCCATTATTTTTCCAATAGTTATCTTTAATAATCTGTATCTAGCGTTGTATATGTGCAATCGGGTTATGCTTTTGGACTTAGAAAGATAATATTTCGTACTAAGAAAACTTTCTAGAGATCTCAGTATAGATCAATTTCTAAAGTAACCGGTTACTGGCGATGAAAGGTGGCTCACTTACGACAACGTCAAGTGAAAATGGTTGTGGTCTAATTGCGTTAAACCGGCGCAAATGGAGTTCAACCCAGGAGTGGCGGTCAGGAATTTTTTGCTATGTGTTTGGTGGGATTGGCAGGGAATCAATCACCCACTACTTTATTCGGGACTGTACTGACAACAATTGAACCGTATGGCAGAAGAAATCATCCAGGAGCGGCCAGCTTTGGCCAATAGGAGAGGAATTGTGCTTCATCAGGGCAACTCCAGGTCTCGCCAGAAGCTCCAAGAGCTTAGTTTGGAGGTTCTTATGCTTCCACTGTATAGCTGTGATCTAGCACCAGGTGATTACTACCTGCTCCTATCTATGGCGAATGATTTTCTGGTGAAAAATTCGACACAAGAGTTGCTCGCGAGAATAGACTATGTTGCACTATATGCACCCAGTTCTATGCCGATAGGGATGGGGGTTTTCATGAGAGCAGCATTATGAAATTACCCCCAAAATGCCAACAAGTTATCGAACAAAACGGTGTATATTAGACCTAAATCGAATCATTCTAACTATATTAAATAAAACCTTCAATCTAAGGTAAAAATAATGGATTTCTTTTCACTAGATCTTTTATAACCATTAACAAGGGTTTTGTAAAATGCAGATTTCTTCACATAAGTTGAGAACACTTAAGGCATAAACGCTAAGATAAATTGTTACTTAATCAAAAGTCCAGCCGGTGAGCGAAGTTGTCTAGTCGCACTTGGGCGCCGACTAAACCTGATAACCTATATTCAAAAGTAAACAACGAATATTATCTGTAAATAACTGAGAATACTGAGAATTCTACTTCTGACAGTTCGCCATCCTACAGCAATATCAGGTGATTGGCCGAGATTCTCTTCGCATTAGTGGTGTACGCCTTGATGTGGAATAGTAAATGAAGGGACTTACAAGTTATTAAGCAGATTTCAAATGGCTAATAGATTTTATGAGAAGTATTTTAATTAAAGAACTTATTTCGAAGATTTGGCGAAAAATAATTATACCGAGAATTATTACCTTTACCGGTATTAGAAAAAAGCACTCAAATCCGTAGAAGCTAAAGGAGACTGACTTGACTTGGTGTTTCTTCTCGATATAAAAGGGCTTCCATGCTCTCTGTTAAGAGGCTAAGGGAAATTCTGTCTAAGCAATATTAATTGAGATGTTTGAATCAAAACCAGTAATATTTCGGAATTCATCAAGTTTTGCCTTAGAAAAATGCCCTGAAAATCTAAATACCGTCACTGCGCACAAAGTTGTTAAGACGTCTCAGCAAAACAGAGTAACCATTCCTCAATAGTATTCTAGATGGTCGTATTGTAGTAAGTTATAGTCCTACTTATTAGCATTTAACATAAACATACCTTATGTATGTTTTGAGAGCAACGAAGAACTAACCCCATCTTTGTATATCCCCGCAAACCTTTTCATCTCACAAACATTTCCTATCTCTTAACCTTGACGACTTAGCTTGGGCTTTAATTTAAATGCCTCTAAAAATATCGTTCTGTATCCCAATACTTTTATCCTGCTCCTTTGTGTGTCATCTTCATTCAAAGTTATTCTAAGCTTACATACCCACATAAAAGATGGCGCTCTCTGTATGACAAGATCAAGTTTTAGTGAAAACAAACTAAAGTGCCAGAATGCTAGATAAAACTACAATCTATGGATTTGAACATATTACGACGAGCTCGAGGTTAACAAATTAACAGTGAGAAATCGCTTAGGTTCCTTTGTTTGTCTATGAATAGGTTTCAGTTAAAGTTGACCGTGAACTAATAAACAGATTATAATAGTTCTGTTCCTAATTCGAGGTTTAAATACCGTTCGAAAAGGTGCGAAAGTTAAAAATAATTGATAGGGTGCTCCAGACTCTGCTGCAATTAGAGTGTTATGAGATATAATATTTGGTCGGAGAATGTTGCTTGACATTTCAATTGGGATTTTTTTCTGTCTCTGAGAAAGTGCGCTCAAAATAGCTTCCTTTCGGAGAGTCTGAATGTATAAACAATTTCATCTAAATTGGACGAGTTCCTATAAAGTTTAATGCAGTTATTGGGTTGTTCGGAAAGTCATTTCGTTTTTTCCCGCCAGAGGACTTAATTACGTTTTTTCGAAACTAACTTCACACTTAAGCCCCATAACCATTATATGCCATGAGAGCTGATATTGCAAGGCTTGTGTGTGAAAAAGTTCTATTAATTCTACCCAGTAGTTTTTGGTTGGTGCCTTTTTAAATATGGAGAGCAATAAGCAGCATTTTCGTCATATTTTACTTTTTAACTTCAGAAAAGGTAAAAATGCTGTCCAAGCGAGAAAAAAATTGACGGATGTGTATGGAGAAGGCGTGTTAACAGTACGCCAGTGCCAGAACTGGTTTGCAAAATTTCGATCCGGCAATTTTGATGTCGAAGATGCACCACGGTCTGGAAGGCCGGTCGAAGCTGACAAAGATGCGATAAAGGCATTAGTTGATGCAAATCGGCGAATCACCACACGAGAGATCGGTGAGAGGTTAAATTTGTCGAATTCAACTGTTTATGGCCATTTGAATGGCCATTATACGAAAACTGTCTTTCATGTTCCCCAAAAAAAACGAAATGACTTTCCGAACAACCCAATATGTTGGCTTCAAGTAATGGTGGACCTGTTTAGCATATGAATGAGTGACTAGTTGACCATATTCACGCCGTGCGTTTAAATTTCCGGCGTAAAATCATTTTTGAAATGTTTTTCGTATTTTTCTTTTGCTTTAAAATGTAGTGCTGCTATCTTTACTATTACTACTGCTGATTCTACTATAACCCTTCAACAAACTTCTATCACCATTACCGCTATAACATTGGCATTTAAAAGTATTTTTCCTTTTGAATTTGTTGGTGCTCGCATTTGCCCTTGCATACGAATGGAATTTAGGACTTCCCACGTTTTTCAGTCATTTTACGCGGCAGGATATGAGAACGGACATGAAAGTCTGCTATTGCAATGGAATAATTTTAATTTGAATGGTGTGCGGCGTATGAATATACCTATTGCTACCCAAACATGTACTACGCACGAACCGCACAAGAGGTGGCTAAAAACTTTTATTTATGTGAGTCGTACGCAAGCATGTGTGAAAATTGCTGCCACCAGCGCCACGGCAAAAAAAAAACACAAAAGGAGGATTTTCTCTAATGGTAAAACAGTGTAAAAGGCATGATAATATTTTAGAGTGAAACAAGAAGAATCTTGCACGTGCAAATTTAGAGCTGAATAAATTTCATGATTTTTATAATTTAATAGAACCAAAAATAAATGGGCTTTTAATTTAGTTAACTTTGATTTAGGTTAATTATATTAGGTTATGTTGAAAGAAAACAAACAAGCAAGGCTTTATTTTACGGAAACTTAAGAGCATTTACCGCAAAAAAGAATCTCAAAAATTTGTCCTTCTCTTTGAAAATATATAAAAGTAAATTGTTCACATTTATAGCTTGTACTGAATAGAAATAAATAATTTTCCTTATGCAAATAAAAAAGTTACTTTAAACAGAGAGCTTAATCAAAGTATGGGCCTCGTAACAAAATAAAATAATAACCATATTATAATATATATACATACATTGCATATACCTTTTGATATATATATACTATATATATAATAGTAGAATATAAATTATGGAACGCATCCAACTTCTCTCAAACATGCAAAAACGCCATTCCGGTATTCTTTCACAGATGCCTACTGCTTCGCGGTACTCTTCAGTTATCTCGGACATAACCTGTAAAATTTTCACCAGATTTGATATTATTTACTAACTTTTTCTTTCGAAATGCTTCAATATTCTCTTAGCGGTTTTTTGTAAGAAATAGATATAGATATCGGGTTGATAAAGATAATACGGTAGATTTGCATGAGAATTGATATAAAGAACAGAGAATGGGCATGTCTCACACTTTTAAATTAAATCCCTTATATCAGCAACTACCGAACTATTTTGAACCAAATTGCATAACATTCCCTTGATGTGAGTCAAAAATGTACGGCACATCCCTTTACAACCGATAAATCAAGTACCAGTGCAGATATAGGAATAAAACTAAGCACAAATAGTGCTTCTAATGTGCGTTAGTCAACTCCTTGTTGAAAGTGTTCGAAATCGGACTACAACTCTTCAAGCCCCCAGTTATCGCATATAGAACCACGGTGCCTATGACTCTACCAAAAATATCGGTCAATACCCCAGATAAATTAAGATATTGGGGTTTTGTGTCAAAAATTTATGAAATCGGTTCAGTATTACTCATAGCCCTTATATATTTATTAAATAAATTTCGAGTTTCGACCTTTCGGTTGGCTTTATGCCCAACATATATGTTAATATGTAGAATATTTAAATGGCATTACATAAACTAAATATTTTAGACATACCCCTAGTCGAATTATTGTTTTCATAAAGTTTTGCTGACTCCTAGCAATATTATCAATCCTTTGATCCTTGCAAATTATGAGCAAAATATGCCTAAAAAAATATTAAAACATTGTTTTTGAATTAATTTTTTGTTCGAGCCCTGCAAATAATTAGATTATTTTATGTAATTCAACCACAAAAATGAACCAAAGTCCAACCAAAAGTCTCTGAACTTTTGTTATTTTCGTACAAATTTTATGAAGTGACTTAATTGTGACACACCGATTATAAAGCAAACGTAAGTAGGTGTTAAAACCAATTTTGCACAAAAAAAAACCTAATTTTGAACAAGTTGAGCAGCAGTTAGACAGCGAAGCCGTTGAAAAAGTTTGCTTGCCTTGTCCTCAAGTACAAATTTGGAATTTTGAACGAAAAACACGAAATTAAACCTCAAAACTTGCGGTGGCTTTTTGTCACTTCCTCTTGGCTTTGGGTTCTGCAGAAGAGGCAAAGGATATGCAGTCGACTTCGCCTTTTCCGCTTAACTGTTAATGGACAATTTCGTTCCAGCCGCAGTTATTACAGCCACTCTCTCAGCTGCTCCAGCAGGTCATTACAATTTTTCCAAACCGATAGTCCCGCGTATATAGTTGTTTGTGTTCTCACAGTCTAGAACACTTTCTAAACTACTCATTTCCATACATACACACACTTACCTCTTTCCGTTTTCCACAACTTTCGCGTTTTGCATTCGTGCGTTCTTCGCTGCTGCTCTGCTCTGCTCGCACTTTTTTGATAAGTACGAGTACTAATGGCTAATTAGGCGTGTCAGTGTAAGTTTCAAAATATGCCAAAAATTTTCGCGCGCTAAGAAAAAGCACAACCGTCAGCGATTTTGGATTTATTGTCATGGAATGGCAGCAAAATGAATTTTACAATTTATTATTGTCACTTTGGAAGCGAATTTTTGTACAGTTTTCACTTCTTTTTTGAAGCACAACTTTTGAAATAACAACCGCTTTGCTAGTAATAAGTTTGGACTTAATCAATTTAAAATGATTTCACAAATTCACGCCCTCCCAGCGCCATTCGGCTGCAAGTGACAGAAAAATTTGTATTTGGAATTAGTTAGGCGATAAGTTTTTCAGTTTGAATTGATTTAATTTTGTTTAAAGTTTTGTTAATTATCTAAAATGAATAAGCGAATTTTGCCTCCTTGTTTGTGGACTTGATGGTAGAAGAAGTTTCAATTAATTTTTTCTTTCCTATTTGAAACAAGGACTGAAACAAGGCTGAGTTGCAAATTGAAGGAGGTATTCGAAAAGCTTTTTATTAAATAGTTTTGATTAAAGCATCTACTACTATTCAAGAGTATTAAAGGTTGTACTGAGAATAATACACATTTAGATTTAATACAAGACATGTCACACTCATTTTACAGAAGAATGAATATATGTTGACGAAAATAATTTGGTTACTTCTGGACTCTGCAAGCAAAGGTGAGGCTATAATACACGCAGATGTTTGATATTGTTGTCTTTCCTCCATTATTAGCCAACCATCGTCACGTGCCATACTTAAACTTATTTAGTAAAAAGTTAGCGAAACTGGAAACATTTTCAAATAACATTTCTTTACCAAACGGGCTGAAAAGCCATAAGTTTTCTCGGAGAGGGCAACATTGAAACTGAATCCATATTTTTTATTGTTAAACTAAACATTGTACATGTGTACAGTATTCATAGCTTTCCGATAATTAGTTCGTGAGAAATAATATTTTGAGTGACGCAAGTTTTGGTATTTTGAAAAGATAAATATATATAATATACATAATAATTTAATGAAAGCTTATCACAGGCGAAGCAACCTTTTGTAAATGGATTTCTAAATTTCGTACATGCCATGTGGGCACCGAAGACCTTGAACCCAGTGGAAGTCCAAACAGGGCTGTTGTGGACGAAAAGATTGAAAAGTTTACAAAATAATGACCATAAAATAAATATGAAGGAGTTACTCGAGATTGCCGACACTCTAAAAATATCAACGGGAAATATTTGGCTTATCGTTTATGAATGTTCGGGTATGAAAATATAATTTTTTATTGATTTATTTATTGATTTTATTGATAGTTCTTGGAGCTACTCAATCGTAATAAAGGCGAATTTTGGCATTACAAACTGTCGATATATGAAATATGGACTCACTGTTTCATCTAGTAGCCAGATATAATCATCCATGTGGACTGGACGTGTAGAGGACCGAATCCAAAGCGTGGAAAGACGTAACAGTCAACTGAGAGAGAGCGGAAAAACGAGTCCTTTTTAGGAAGAAGAAGGCCGCTGTTTGATCTAGACTATTCCATCTAAACATTGCAGCATGCCACAAATCAATGAATTCGAATTGCCTCCGCAATCACCCGTATTTTCTTGCATCTATTCTCTCTTGTCCTCAGAGCTTAACACAATGCTCGTTGTAAAGAAATTTAGGAACTCGCCGAGACTGAAGTCACCAAATAAATGAATAATACTTAGTAATAATAAATATACTTATTCAAACTTTAGAGACTTTCAACTCTTTAAAAAAAAACAAATTAATTCCTCAAAACAGCTAATGAATGAATTTTGAATCACCGAATTATGCCACACAACTTTACATTTTAACTTTGTTTAACTTTCACTAACTTTCTCTGACATCACTACCTGATTTTCGCTTTCCATTTCTTTTATCAGTAGTAGTTTTCTTAAGAAGTTTGAAACATATTATTTGATCGGTATAGCTGCCAACAATTCCCGGAGTTTTAGAGACTAGCGAATCGAACAAACTATTACAGCTATTCACACAGACTAGCAGCACTTCCAATGCAAGCCTGCACCAACATGTCCTCTGACGTATGCGCAATTGTATTGCGCTTCTCTGTTTGGTTGAGAAATGCTTCTCCCCACTCCGAGTAATATTTTAGAAACCTTTTAGTAGTAACCCCGAATTCAACTCGCTAACTCTGTTGCTAATTTTACATGCAAGCCTTTTGACAAGAGAGCAGCATTCAAAGATAGCGATAAAGGCGGCTTAAATTACATTATATTCGTTCTATATAAGGTAAGTCGTTTACCAATTTTTATTAAAGAATCTGACTTGTTGTCCAAGATATCCATTATAGAGTTAAACGAATCGGCCGAAATTCAAATATTATATATATGAAGATACTTTCTTATTGGCAGAAATATTTTTTAGGTTCAATGTCTTAAGTGTCTGATTTATTGAAATATTAAAAGCTCTAGGGAGCATGGAGATATTTCAATTACTACTTAAGTTATCCTTAACTTTGCTTGCCCAAACTGACCTGGCATATGATCTTTATATACATAATCATATATCTATCTCGATAATTTTATGGTCGAATAGTCCTTATGTGAACAAAACTATAATCCAACCCAAGAGCTCATATTCTTCATTGACCAACTGAGGATGTCGAAAAATTAATAAAAACGTAATGAGAATATGAGGCAGAGTATCTCGGAAATAGTGAGTGAAATAATTAATGCGAAATTCCAAAAAAAAAAAACTGAACCCTTTCCTTTACTCTTCGGTACCGTGTTATAGCTTTGATTGCAAAATCAACAATTTCCTTTGCAGTCGGCAGTCGGCAACCGGCATAACGGCACCCTCATATCAATATATGCGCGGATTGTTAACTGATGGTTTACGACGAGCAAGCCAGTAATCACACCTATTCACATACACACACACACATGTACACATATATGGAAACCTGTTCACAGGCACTCCATTGCGGTTAGCTGACGTCGAATGCCAGTCAACCGCCAAAGCAGCCAGTAGTTAACCACATTTCCGTATTGTTAAGGTTGCATTTCCTTGCACATTAACACGCCACACGTCCCTCCAAGCGGGCAACTAAGCTAACTCGAGAGGTGATTTCCATGAGCGCGTTGTTGCTGCATGCGAAATGCGGCATGTGGCATGTGGCATGCGGCATGCAGCATTTCATCAACGAAACTGATGTAGTTGTGCTAAACGCTCCTAGTATGCGGTGCGATATGGGCAAGTGTTGCAGCTCCGGCTGTCGTCGTGGGTATAGCCGTGCTAATGCCGACGCCATCAGCACAATTTCCGGCTGCGATTGCCAACACCTGAATGCCGGACCAACAAGCGACGGCAGTGCGAGGCGATGAGAATGTATTCTTTTATGTCAATGCTGCGGCCGCCCTTGCCATAGGATTGGTAGTACTGGCTACATAGTCAAACAGTGAGTCAGTGAGTCATTATGGCTGGGGATTATTGGACCGTTTGTGGTTTTGCATTTCCGGTGGCTTGACAACCGAGGTTTTACGGCTGAGCAATGTGTTAGTAATGTCACTTAATTGGGTACTTACAACTCTTGGAATATTAAGCGCAGTTGCGCAGTTTCGCAGATTAAAGTCAAGCTCTTACAGCAAGAATTGTCTGCAACTGGAAGTAAAATATGAAAGAACTGAATAAAGCAACACAACTATGTTAAAACAATATTTCACTTATATAAAATATTTGAGCGGTGCCTATATGTGGAGGTGAAATCAAAAAGCCTGAAGAAGTATTTTACTTTCCATTTTTAAAATACTGTACTAAGATTGCTATAGAATCAATAAATATATAATACTGCTTGTTCAAAATTATTTCAGAAAATGGGTTGGTAAACTAGGAAATGGACCTTATAAGATAGTTATACAGATACCGTTTTTCGCCGCACCGCAATTTCTCCCTAGTTTGTGAGTTCCGAGTGTTCACTTATAGTGGGCGGTGTGACACCTATTAATCCATAACATTAATTCGGGAGTATGTAAATGTCCTACAAGAAAATAATATGGATAATTTTGGGTATTTGATCAATCTTGCGATAAGTAATAGCAGGAAGACAAGAATAGACAAGTTCTTCCACCAAGAACCGGTCGACTGAAAGCTTGCGCAGTGCCAGCTTTGCATAGAGTTTTCGCATAAACAAATTTTTATGAACGATTTATTCAACGCATGGCTTGGGTATCTTCAGAATATCGTCTATTATATTCAAGTTCACTTTCGTCCAAATAACTTTGTGAATTCTTTCACGCTTTCATCCTTAACAGCCGCTGTCGATCGTTCAATGAGTTTACCGTCTTCGGTGCTCACACGAACCAATTGGCCGACATCTGTGGAATTTATATAACGAACTTTTGAAGGTAAGGTCTAACGACGAAAAATATGCATTAAATTCTAACTAAGAAATAAATTAGAGTAAATTTTTACTACATTAGAAATATTAAACTAAATCTTTTGCTTTGCCGAATTCTTCACTTGCGTAACACGAATTGCATACACTTCCGCATCCGGCCACAGAATAGAGACGCTGATTGTCGATGAGCGCAATTTTCCAGTCACGTTTTTTAAACATTTTTATACAAGGCTCCCATTTATGTTACTTATCTTCACGTGCAACGTCACTGCACTTTGACACAGCATATAAATACACATCCACATCGTGAATCGGAAATTTATATGGTAAGCAAAAAATTTTCGAGTTAAAGCTCTTCATCTTCATTTAAGTGCAACTATGTGTTTGATAGATTTCTGACGAATACTTACTTACTGTCATCTTGTGCTGAAATTGCAATTCGGTGCCATAAATAAACATTAACGGCTATGAAAGATGGGTGAAAATGTAGCAAATGTTGAAACTTAAAGAGTTGCCGCATTAAAATTTCTTCGAAACTGCTAAATCTGAGGCATATTCTGGTAGTTTACGTGCCCTCCAATAATGACTCCAACATAAGGAAACATTTTTTGATATTTTGAGATTTTCTCTCCTAATAAATTTTACTCTCTTTGATCATAGGCGATAATGCGTATAAGGGGTACAGAGCTGAGTGGGGTCCCTAATTGTGAAATTGTAATATTTGTAATGAGATTACCCTATTTATAAAGTGTTTGAAGTATGTTATCTAGAAAACCATATGCAATGTTTCCTTCCATATGCATTTTAGCTTAAATTATCTCCGTCCCAGCAGCACCAGCTACATCCTCATCAAGAGTCCTAAAGCGAATTGAGGCACATTGTCAGCAAAATGGTTTACACTCCTTACAGCGGCCGAGCCAGCCAGCTTGCCAGTATGCCCTCGATTGACGCCGATTGAAGCACGTACTGCTTAAATAGCTCTTGTCGCAATCGCGACTACTGAAATTTCTGCAGCTTTCGAATGCAGCTGCACACTTATTTGGTGACAGCACGTAACTTCGGTAACGATGCCATGCCACCGCCCTCTTGCCGTAACAGTGGTTGGGAAAAGTGCAACTGTCAGAGCTTACTGTCGTAAGCAGATACAAAGTGCGACCTCAAAAGCGCAGCATCGGCATAATCTCCAGCAGATGTTGGTTGTTGGCCGTCGCTTTGCGGTGGCAGTCACATAGACACATCCTCGCGCGCATGTGGCCACGCGGTGTCCATGCTAACTGTACGGTCCAGTTGTCGGCGGCGTTTATTGATGGCACCTTAAGTTACACGAATTGCTGATTGTTGTTATTGCTGTTGCTGCAATATCAGCCGCACGTGTCATAGCTATGTTGCATTTAATGCTAGTATTCTATTGCTGCAATCGCATAGTTGTCGACTGTTGGCACATTGCCGCTAACACCGCAAGCAATGCGACATTTCGGTTAACCTCTAAGCTTGCGCTTGTATTATTGAGTTCCGGCGAAAAACAAAAACAATAGATAATTGTATAATGATGTATTACTTCATTGGATAGTGTGCAATCAAATAAATATCTAGCTATTTTCTCTCAAATAAATTTGTACAAATTATGGAACGAGGTCTGCGGGATTTGCCCACCAGCAATATCCGGTCGGAGAGATATGAAAAAGTAAGGAAGGTCTTCGTGTGCAGCCGAACAGTTTATAGCTGGTGGAAGGTCTCGACTGATATCACTTACTTCTGGCATCAAACTAAAGTATGTTTGAGAATATTTGTCGACGAAATTTCATTATTATAACTTACATCTTGACAGATATATTCGGCATAAAGTTCACTAGAATAACGATATTCAATATATCTAGTATATTTGGCTGGAGTAAATCTTGAATAGATTTCATCTATTTTTTTAACCAAACAACAGTGTGTCCAAGAAAATATTTCCACTTAATTTTGTTGAGATGTCTTACATGTTGAACGATATATATAGCATAAAGTCTACCGGAAGTTCGTATATCCGTATATTAGTTATTTGGGGGCTAAGAGAAGTGCTAAACTGATTTCATCCATTTTTCTTGCCCTATTAAATTCATAAAGTTATCTTACTGATTTACGGATATTTTCGGTATGAAGTCAGCCTTAAGCACAGAGATCCACATATTCGGTACCTGGGGGCTTGAAAGGTTGTATTTCGATTTCAACTATGAGATGAAAGGTGCCAAACCTGAAGGGCACAATTTGTGTGCTTAATTTATATATTGTAATGAGAAAGAATCAGATGGAGATTATTGTTGTGTTTTGTGAGAAGTTTGGCAGATTTTCCGATGGGTGCAATATGAGACTGTCAACAGAACCACTTGCACAAATGTTTTCTAAAATTAGTCTATTAGTTGCTGAGATATCGGATTCCGCCTAAAACTGTCCATTCTTTTTTACCGATTGAACTCCAAACCTGCAGTATTATTCATGCGGTTAAATTTAATTTAAATTTAATTTATTTTATGGCTCTTTTAGTAGATTCGAAAATAACCTTTATATGGGATGGGAGAGTGTTCGCTTTCACTGATTTTCACACTGTACCAAAAAATTCAAAAAGAAAATGAATTTGCTAAGTCTGGTTGATAAAGTCAGAAGGTATAATATAAAAGTCTAGATATAAAATTAAAAGTATAATATAAAGTATTGATCAGCGAGATAGTTTTAAACTGATTTTAAATATTATTTGAATATTTGATTTCATTGAAATCATTCACCTATTCAAACATTTTTGTAAAATGGAATTTCATTTTGTAAATTATTTACTGTACTTAAAATACTAAAAATAATAATTACTCGTTCTAAGAAAAATACTATAAAAATATTCAAAGTTGTGATACAAAAAATTTCTGTCGGCAACCAACTGTCAAACATCCGAAAATACCCACTCCTTCACCGACATGTTTCATCGTTGGTAACAATTTCTCTTTATTAAGCGCTGTTCCTGACTTTCGCGACACAATTCTCCCGAACTTTATTCCAAAAAAGCAGAATTTGCTTTCGCCTAAAAGCAAAACATTTTTCCAGAACTCTGGTGGCTTTTTTACGTAGTCATTTGCGAAAGCAATGTGTTTCTGTCGATTTATCAAAGAAACGAAAGGCTTTTAACTGCAACTAGTCCATGGCAGTCCGTGTTGCTCAAAATATTCCGGGATGTTGACACGATAATTGTATTTTGGAGCCTCAGATCGATTTTTGTAAGTTTCTTATTCTCAGTTTTTCTTTCGTCACAGATACAACACTATGCGCTTCCCTGAGTGTTAGCTTGGGTAGACGGCCAGATCTTTGTTTTGAACGGATGAAACCCGTTTGTTCAAATATTTTTATCACTTTAGGGACCAACGGCATGCTCTTCAAACAACTCTTCCAACTTCTCTACAGTTTTTAAGTCTTTCCTTCCAAACGATTACTATTATATTTCTTTCACCAGTATCTATTATATTTCCTTTTCCTTTCACTCCATTGTCAACATCAATCCCAGTCAATAATACATAAATCAGTTTTTATTTAATTAATAATATTCATGAAATATTTAAAGAAGAAGAACTAAAATGCAATGAACCTAAATGAGTGTAAGCCACTTTTTCAGCACTTCACCTTATGCTTTGGTGACAAAAGCGCCTTTATTTTCGACGACGCTTCAGTGAATTCGAAGAATCTTGGAATAACATGTGGCAAAATTTCTTGCAATAACTTATAATATTTTAACTACTAAATATAACAATGTTGGGAGGCGGCGCCACGCCTAGTTTTCCAAAAGTTTTCGAAACCATTGATGCGTCCCCCTACTATAATATTTCGTACCAAGTTTAAGTTGTGCATCTTTTTTTGTGACTTATTTACTACACTTTATATTAATATTATTGTTACTGGTCATGGCAATAGACTTAGTTTGTCCATCTGCAACACTAAAATTCTAAGTACCAAGAAACATGTGTACAGAATTTTAATATATACAATGATATATCTCCTAACTAGTTTTAGTTATTACAAAAAAAATTTGAAACTTGATAAAATCTCTGAACAACTTTTCTACCATATAAATATTTGAGGCCCTTAAATATCTTTTATGCGATAAAATAGATTTTTTTTAATTCTAAAATTCTTGATTATCATTGTTAAATAGCATCAAGAGGTTCACCTAAGTTTTGTTTCCGAAATTTCTTGAAGGGCTTATGCCGTTTGGAAACATTGTGCCATAGAATCATCAAAATTCCATTTTCAAATGAGTTAGGAACACTACTATACGATCGAGTCTCCAAGGTGTCCAGAAAGTAATAATATTTCGATTCATTCGTTTTTCTTACACACGCTCTACTTTCTTGTGAAAAACATACGGCACTGTGACTGACTGATTAACAATATTTTATCTAGTTAAATTCTTTCATTACTGTGAAAAACGTTTCTTTCCAACTCTTTCTTTCTCTTTGCTCCTATTTCTCATCTTAATATGAACAAATTGAAAAAATTGTAATCAGTCCGGAGATAATGCAATGCAAAGTACGAACACTATGAAATGAATATATATGCAAATAAGCATTTATTCTTTATCCACTTTGCTGTTCACTGCTAGTATGACATCACAAACTGCTCCTTCAATTTCCATTTCTGGTAATAATCAAACGAACTTCGAGATCTAACTTTTAATTAGTTAAAATATACTCGTCTCTCACGATTTGCTAAACTATAACAAATTGCCGATTTGGGAGGGTTAAATATGCAGGTGGGTGTGCAATCTATGACTAAATCCATATATGGGGCACCTCGCACCTTGCCATCATCCCTGTTTCAACGCGGATCTACTAAATTTCAAAATTCTGCTCACTTAAAACTTTTATTAACTGTAAACAATTGAAATGTGCTCAACGTGAAACGTCTCGTTTGTTACACAACAACAAACATGTTCCAGTACAATGAATTACCAACTGCATTTGAAATTTGCAAAATGTTTACAGCAATTATATAGAAAATGTGTTATGTAGTAATTTATATATGCATGCACATACGAGAGTGGTTCGATAAGTCCTTACAAAAGAAAGGAGGAACGAAATTTTGAAAAAATGGCGACTTAATCCTCAACATAGTTTCTAATTAGTCTAATTAGTTTCCGAATTCTTTAACCCATCAGAAAAACACATTTTCTGGAGGCCTCCGTGGCGGCAATGATCCCCTCATTCACCTAAAATTTCTGCTCTACGAATGACTTTTCTAGTTTGTGACCAAAAAGAAGTCGCAAGAGGCCAAAACTGAAGAAAACTGTGGATCGGACAGCAGTTCGTAGCCCAAATTGACCTATTTGACAGTAGCAACGGCAGAGTTGTATTGGTGCGTTGGTCGTGGGGCACGTTATTGCGTTATCCATGGGTACATTATCAAGCCAATTTTCGTCGAATAACACACCCTGTCGGTCAAAACAAAACTCCAGATCAGATTCGACTGAAATTCTTACAGTAATCGTCTACGAGGGTGTACTACACCACACTAAATTTCTTTTGTACTTCTTCGAATTACTTATCGTACCGCCCTCGTAAATGCATATATATGCACATATGTATGTATATCTCAACATTCGAATAAAGTGTGTTTCCATATGCATAGTTGTTACACGGTTGCATAGTAGGCATCTGCAAGTGTTTGTGCATTGAATTTGTTGCGCCGTAACGAACTTGATTTAATTCTCTTCGTGTAGAAAATGTTTTAATTAAAATCACAAGTTCTTCTAAAACGAAATTAATTAATGTTTTCACGTAGACGAAACGGGTTGGCAGCAATTCAGGAAAATCCTCGAGTAAAGAAAAATCAAGTAAACGAGTGTTTTATAATTGGATTTAAAACTCAACAAAGATTACTGGATTTTAGAAAGCAAGAAATTCAGTTAAATTTAAGTGAAGCTGAGAATATTTGATATTCGTTGGCAGCTAGTTAGCGCTGTACAGTGCTCGCTTCCTCGTGCAACATTAAAAACGCACAATAAATCAGTTAACATGAACTCACCATATTGCCGGTATAAATTTCCTTGCAACTAAAATATAATATTTTCATGCAGCTAATTGCCTGTAACGACAACAAACAGTAACATCAGCTTTAGCACGCAAGCCAACAAGCAATGTGATGCCAAGAAAATTTGCTGGCTTTTAAGATTACCGACGATATCAACTGCTGCAGCTAAAAGGCGGCAACGAGAAGATTGTTTGCTGCCGCTGCCGTTGCCGTTGCCGTTGTCGCCGCTGCTGATGATGAAATACGATGAGCCGGGCTAAAAAGCAACTTAAGCGCAGTAAAACTTGCTGTGCTAATTGTGGTAGCGAAGAAAGATGATAATAGCAATAAAATGCAAGTAAAACAAGCCAAACGCCGAGTTGAGTGCATTACTCATACGCAGTGGTGAGCTAGAAAGTACCGCGGTGAATGCTATCCACCGAATGCGAATAGAAAATTATTATAATTTTAATGAAGAGAAAAATTAAATTGTTAAAAGTTTTCCTTAAATTGCGTAGATAATTTTTTCAGACCTTTGTTTTTAACTATACCAGGGCTATATCCGTTTGGTTTACCAGATTATTGAAGATACTACCTGAAAGAATATATTTCAGTTAGACTAGAGTTATGTACTAGATGGTTGACACTAAGATCGGTGAAAGGTAATCTAAAAGCTTTCAGCAGTCCAGTTTATTTACACAAGGAACAATCAGGAAATAAATTCACTTGCAATTCAGAAATATCCCGCAATACAAAGCCGGAATCGAACAACGAATACTCCCCCAAAAATAAACAATTTAAACCCTGTGGATTTTTTCAAAGTGTCTGTAAAAATATAAGCACAGTTGTTAGGTGAAGAAAGGACAAAATATCAGAAAGAAATCAATACAATAATTATATGAAAGCTAGGGTAAGATCTAGATCAATTTCATGGCTTTCGGGTAGCGAATCATGGATCTCCAATATAATATTAGCTATTAATATATCGATATATAATATAAGCAATAAATTAAAGGTATGGCCACAAATCAGGATATTCGGTATACGGGAACTAAGGAAAGAACATGGATCGATTTATTCTAACCACTCTATGTTAAGTGTAACGGGTCCAATGGACGATTGACACAAATTGGAGTTTCGTCTGAGACAAGTGTTGCTGTAAACCATATTTTCCTTTTTCGAATGTGTTACAAGGACTTCATATGAATAAAAGTTATTTGAAATTGAAACCAGTGACTTAGTGGTTAAAAATTCGTAGAAAAGTGGCGTGGCCACTATAATAGGTATGTAATATATATGTATGTAATATAATATGTTCCATGTATATATCTCACAAACCTTTGAAGATATGAGCGAAAATGAGCGAAATCGGTTATTAACCGCACCCACCACACCCACCAAGGTTATGTTCAAAACTACTAAAAGTGAATTAATTCGCTGAAGAAAAACGTCTGCAGCAATAAATTTACAGTAAAGGTGGTACGGCAGGGCTGCATGTGACTCGGTGTGAATATTTGACAGTAGACAAGGCACCGCCCACACCTTAGTAACTACCCGACCAACTTCAAATAAATTCTATAGATAACATTGTCTTGCCATCTCTATGTCACAATTCTAAAACGGTCGAAATCATATCATATAAACACCGCCTACTTTCTATTTAACACAACTTAAAATTCCATTAGATACTTTCATTTTACAATAGAAAAATTGAACATTGATATTGGAAGATATCGGAATGAAATTTTACACAAATAGAGCCTGCATGTAGTGGCAACTACAAATCCACCTTTTCAAGACCCCATATACCGAATAGTGTGGTCAGTACGTATGGCTGACTTTATACCGAAAATCTCGGTATATTTATAAGATTCCTTAATGGAATTCCTTAATGGCATCTTTTCTTAATAATAGTGTACCCTAGCGCTAAAAATGAATAAAATAGAATTATGAATAATTGAGTATTAGTATTATTGATCCTCTCGATAAACTATACCTAACATAATGGTTTTCGAACTGCCGGTTGCTTTTGTACCGTATATACAGGTCAATATATAAGTTATCTCAACAAAATGAAGAACGCGTATTATTTTTTAACGTATTGTACTGTAGTTTGGATCCGAAAATGAGTAAGATATAATGAAATTAAATGGACATATTTTCTTAAGCATACTGTTGTTTACCCCTGAAGCTCTTGATCTAACTCCTCTGGTTGATTTCTCCCTCGAAAACCTAATTTATAGTATAAATATGCATGCCTTTGCTGGAGTTTCTGGTAGTAAAATATAATGATATGGGCATGTATGCAGCGCTAATATGATGAATATAGTGATTTGTGTTAGTTATTGGGATTTTAGTATAAATACCTCGGACATGAAGCAAAAAGCAGTGATGAAACTAAGTGAATATGTACTTTGTATTGAATATGTACTGAATACACACTTTGCTTTCAACTTGATTATTGGTTTACAATTAACTAAGTATCTAATTCTTAGTTTGTTGACAGATTTTACAACGCAAAATTCCGTAGTAAATGCTTAGCTTACATATAAACTATGCATGAAACGACAATTAAGACAATGTGAACATGGCGTAAGATTAGTTTGCGATCAAGTACAGCGGAGCTGCGGCACTCTCGGCTTTGAAATAGAAAAATTTGTTTGTTAAATTTTCCTTCCAATTTTGTTAGACTCCACTAAAAAGGTTAAACCGTTCCAATATCAAATTTCTGAGCGATATTTTACTGCAGATTCTATGTAGCGCTTGAATAGACAAATTGTTGGCAAACAGAAATTTTCGACAATTTTTCAAACTTACTTATTTTTAAATCAGCTCCCTCTTATACTAGTAAAAATTCGTATATTAAGAAGCAGAGGCTCTAGAAATAACTTAAATAATAATAGTGTAGTAGAAAGCAAATAGTAGAGTATTTTCATATTTTACTTAAATTTTAAAACGCATGGAAAAGTATTACCTCTTTAGCGCTTTCACAGTGAGCGAGAAGGTGTTGGAAGGGGCCACTTTCTGTTTGCCTTGACCCAAAAGCACTTTATATGCAATACATGCAACTGGCATTTTTTCGCAAGTAAAACACTAAGGCTCCGCAACTAAGCATTCAGCCGGCACGTGAACTGCACATTGCACTGCTTAGCTTCTCGCTTTTACTTTACTCATTTTTTAGGCAAATAAATGCAACGAGTTTTGCTCAAGTGTGTACAAAAGTGTGTACAAGAGTGTGTCTGTGTGTGTGTGTGTATGTTCGCTCCCCTCGGCTGAAATGCAAAGAGGTAATCAACTTATTTGCGTATTTGTTGTGGCTTGCGAAACGGAATGCACGCTGCTTGTTGGCAAGGGAGCACACACACATACATACATACATACATACATACATACATATACTTTGGCTTGTGTGAATATGAGAGTGGGTATGTAAACATTGCATAGCGTTAGCGTTGCCACGAGGATGCACTTTGGTTAAATGAGTTTCGAACATTTACCACCTGATGACGCCACATGCATTCACATACACATACACATACACTTACACATGCAGCAATGCTTGGTACACTTTAGGGTCACCAACTGCGTTGCAACTCAAACACTATTAGCACAAGTACTACATGTTGACTGCGTGCACATACATACATACCACATGCATACTTATATATATTGAGATATGCATATATATATCTATATATATATATAAATATATATAGGGGGGCTGCGCTTCCCGCCTGAAACCGCACCACCAAAACTAGCTGCATGCTACAGTCGACGACAACGGCCCCGGCGGAAACGGCGACAAGTGCAAACGCTGGTGGAAAGAGACCAGAAACTATGCCACTTTGCAAGCAAAGCTGGAACTTTTGGGCGAAAATTGCATTTTGTGGCTTGACTCGTTGCAACGACCGTGTGCGTGAGTGTTCACATGTGTGTGTGTGCGCATATTTGCCTTTTAGCATTCATTGCGTTTTCTTAGCAGCCAACTGGTTACATCGTGCTTGACTGCGCACGCACGCGCGCTTGTGTGCGTGTATGTGGTGTGTGTGTGGTGTGTACATTGCGGTGCTTTCGAGCAACTACACAAGACACATAAAGTTGCTTGCAAAACTTTAGCCACTTGGGGAAATTGGCGTGTGCACAACTTAAAGGTCAACTTGTGCTAAAATGCTGCCGATGTTTATTCGCAGCGCGCAAGAGCGCTCGCCAGCAAGGTGCGCGCCAACACATGTGTATGTTGCACGCACATATATTGCAACACAGTGATGTCTACTACCAGATGTCTGGCACTACTTTGACCAACTTAGCCTTTCGTTCGTCTTCTTAGCTGCTTGCACATGCCGACTCCCGAACACATACCTCGCATAAATGTGTGTGTGTGTGTGTGTGTGTGTGTTCGTGAAAGTGGCTTATGCACATATGTTGATTACCTTCACAGTAATTATGTCACCGCTTTGCTGACATTACTCTGTTAACCACTCTCTCTCTCTCGCTCTGGTTATCTATCTTAGGGCTCCTGAGTCACAACTGCAGTGGTAGTGGCAGCTAACAACAAGGACGCATACTTGCCACAGAATTACCTAGTAAAAGCGGTTGCTTTATGCAGTTGGCCGTGAAACAAATAGTGTAAAATTTAGTGCAACATTATTTCTGGCTTAGAAATAGCCCATTTCCATGCTCTTTTTATTCCACCATTTTCATCGGTGAAGTCGTAAATAAGTTCGCTACTTTAGTGGCTGAAGTTTCAGCAAACTTGCTTCTCACCGGTTATTAAAGTGCTAGTTATTACAAAGCAGTAGTGGTTGCCTTAAAAATGCCAGTTTTTAAGAAATTAGTTTTCCGTAAGTGATTCGCTTTGCTATTTTCTTGTAATGAAAATGTCTTTGGCAATGTTACCTGTGTGAAAAAATTTAAGTGGCTTTGCCATCACTGGACCTCCTTTATGAGAATGCTTCTTTGTTTCTTTCAACTTTTTGGAGTTAAGGACCAAGGATCCCTGAGTGCACTAATTACAGTTAATCCTCGTCTTGTATATTACTTGGCCATAACGAAGTTCGAGAATTATAACTCGAATTAAAAAAATTACATTTTAATCTAGAAATGTTTAATCAAGAAATGATTTTCTAAGGCTGCAAATATTGTTTTTCTGTTCTGGTCTTAAAACGACGAAAAAACGACGATCTCCACCATCGCCATGGTTAAATTGGTCGAATTAGGTTACGAATCGCTGACCCATCCACCAAATTCTCCAAATTTAGCCCTTTGCTTGTCTTTTTGTTTACAAGCTTGAAAAGGTCAATCGTCGGGCAGAAATTTGGTAGAATGAAGAGTTTTTCGCAGCCACGAAGACTTTCTTTCAAGACCTCTAAAAAACAAAATTTTCGGACTGGTTGAAAAAGTTGGAGAATCGATCTGTTTACTCATTGGCTGATTAGAACACATGCGATTTTGCCTGGAATTGTCTAACTATCCGGTCATTCAGGCACTAATGTCAATGCGTTTTATGCTGCCACTCCTTTCTCCGTCCAAGAAAACTACTCATGTGGTATCGAAATCAATCGGATTAGGAGATTTCTGACGATATGGAACAACTGCAGAAAAATCTTCGCATCACAATGAACATTGAAGTTTTCAAAGGGTCATCTCCTCGTCAGGAATCAGCCAAAAACATAAACTAATGTACCTGACATCTTTCTGCGTGTACGTCATGCTATCATCGGTACGGGAAAAGTACTAAAATTTTTAAGAACATAAAAGGAAGCATTTTAAAGAACTTACGAACTGCATCTGAATATCTCAGATATTTGAAATACCACTTGAAAAAAAATATTTTTTTTGCAATGCACTTTTTTAGTCGAAACGATGCAATGATTAGGAATGAGTACTATTATGCCTATTATTCCAGAAGTTGATCACTGTTTCTACCAACTACCTAACTAACTGTTTCATACCATGATAAAAATTTTTTCTGAGTATATTTCTGCAGTAAAATTCATATTATGAAATCCAGCAATTGATCCCTAACCAAGCTGAACCCTTCTAGAAGAATATTCCTCAAAATGACAAATGAGTATTCGAATTAATATTAACACTTGAGATGTCTTATTTAATAGTAAAGTGATATAAGAATTATTAAATTTTGAATATAATTTTTCTGCTTTTTTTATTTCTTTAAAGTACAATACAGTTAAGTACATAGTACATAGTACATAGTAAATGGTATATCCGCGACTTTGGTATTACATAGAAAGTTAATAGTTAACTGCAGTAATGAGAAATCTGGTAAAAAAAATACTCTCTTTATTGCATATTTGCGGTGGATTGGATACATACATACAGTATAAGCGATACTTGGGCTTTACCAGCGTTTTTATAGAACTGTGATATGAATCATTCTCACAATTAATGGCTCTTGCGGCCTTTCGTATAACCAAATATTCATGAACATTTTTCTTTAATATCTTTAGAGTGTCAACTATCTCGAAAACTTCGGTTTACTGTACTTGATTTTTAAATTTTTTTTTTTGTTTTCTTCCACAACATCCTCTTTGGATATAACCTGTGCAAAAGTTCTCAAATACCTTCGAATAAAAGCCTTTTGGCTTCTTCGCTTGACGCAAAGCTCGGACTACACTCATCAAGCCGATTTTTTGTATCAGTAGCATTTTTTGCTTTCATCAGAAAAGGAGTTTCGTTAACATTTCTGTTTGTTTTTTCTTTTTCTTTTTTTCTCATTTTTCTGTTGATTAATTCTTTGGGTTTATTTCATGAACCTAACCTCCGACAGCTGTGAATTTATTCCCGTATCTTTTGAAGGTTATGTCAAATTGTGAAATGAACGAATTAAATTTTAGTGACTCCCTATTATAGGAACGATACGAACCCTTAAGCCTGCCGGTGTACCAAATACTCTCTAAACAAACAAGCGTGTACGTGGAGTGTTCGTTTGCACCGGTTTTTAGCCGTTCCTTATTTATCGCTCAACATTTCTTTCACAGCTTAAGAGACTCTAAATAAATAATATTGCCTATGATCTATGCCAATATTTATAGCAGTGATATCATCTGGTTAAATTTAATTAATTGCATATTTAAAGTATAGGAAACTACATACATAACTCGATTACAGTTACTCTTGTCAAAAAGTAGGCAGTGCACAGAGCGAGCATTTAAGGTGTAACAGTTACTTAATTCCTCATTGACACTTGTAGTGACATTAATAGCCGACGCCGAACCACAAATTCGAGTATACTTAATATAATTATGACATTACACACGCGCCTACATGTATGAACACATGAGTGCGGGTGTGTGAATATGGGCGGGGTCCCAAACGTGTTAACGCGCTGTGGCCATATGAGCCGACTGGAGCGACACACACACAGGCACGGGCACAACGGTGTGACTTTTCGTTTATAATTTTCGTTAATTGTGCGAAGATATGCGCTAATGAGTAACTCGGTGATGAGAAGGGCATCTAAATAAATAACGGCAGTAGGTTAACAGCAATTGTGGGCGTGTATGGCAGTTAGCAACAGCACTTCTATAAAAAAAAACGCCGTTGGAAAACACATACATACACATAGCAACGCACTGAGTTTAATTAATACTAAAATTAAATTAAGTCACATTGCATGTGTGGCACTTGCATAGTGCCACAGTGAGCGCTAAATGTGAAGACCCCAAAAGCAATGCGCTCGAACACATGTTTGTACACATCTGGGGTTTGTAGGGTGTGTTCTTCAACACACGCCCTGCGGTAGTTAAATGTAATGAAGTTGGATTACCTTGTTTAATCTTTCGCCTTGTTTGCCTTTTTGCCTTTCCTCGCATTTCTTGCCAGCTACTGGCGCTGTATAAAAAGCATTTACCACAATTTTAAAGCCATTAAGTGCTATGCTGACCAGGTGCTATTAGTTGTTGTTGTACCGCACATGCATATTTGTTGCTCTTGTGATACTCAGGTTTTATTTATGACAAGTGCTTGGACACGCGAGCTCAGCGGCGTGTTCTTATCTTTATTGCAATAAGCATGCATATTTGCACGCACAATTACGGTATATATATATATATATATATATATATAATAAAGTACTCACTGACTTATATGAAAGCGGCAAATTTCATATTGTAATCACTTACTTTGCTCATATTTAATTGAAAAAATCCATTTTTAACTTGTCAGTGAAATGCAAAGGCGCTCGCATTTATTTCTGACCCCAATTCCTTAACCTTGTGTGCCTTTATTTGACACGTCGCCACTTTAATTACACTTACATGATGTCTAATGGCTGCCCGGGGTTTCCAGTCCACTCAAATTGCAATCATTCACCCTGTTTACTAGCCTGCTTTCGTGGAAATGTACCCTTTTCGTGCTTCTGGACATATGTACACTGGTGTAATTGGGCAGCAAGCCTTTGTCCGCAGGCGCGCCTTTTACTCAGAAGTTTCGAATTAAATTGTTAGCATAATTGTGTACATATGTATGCATAAATGTACATAAAATGATGATACGTGACAAAAAGATTAGGCTCAAAAAAGTATTTTTCACTGTAACGATTCCAAAACTGCAAATAGTTATTAAATATTTTGCTCAATTAAGTACAAAGTTAGTTTAAAACAAACCCAACAATTTAATTTCCTTTTTAAGTGCAATATATCATGCAAAGTAAACTCAAAAGTAAACTGAATGAAATACCCAATATTTAAGCTTTATATGAGGAAACAGTCGACCAGAGGGACGTAAATCATTAAGGGGTCGGAGCAAGTTCTAGACCGATTTCATATTCAGTGCCAAACCAAATTATGGTTAAAAAAAATACTTAATTTCTTTAAAATATCTCAGAAATTTAACTATATAAACTGGTTAAAAACACCTGGAAAGTCGTAAATCAGTACATCGGGTATATTGTAGCATGGAGGTAGGAACATTTCCACAATTTGATCGACATATCCCGCACACAGCTTTGCTAGAATAATGATAATCATTGCAAGTAGTATATGGGGACTGGGTTAATTCGAGAACCGATTTCACTAATTTTTGCAACCAAACTATAGTATATTCAAGATAATGCATTCATTTAATTTTGCTAAGGTATCTTAGATATTAAGTATTTTATGGCTAGGGGAAGTATTGAGCCGATCTTATAAATTTTTGTCATCTGGACACATTATTATCAGGAAAGGACGTTATCTGAATTTCATTAAGATATCTCGCAGATTGACCGATACATACGGAATAAAGTTTACTGGAATGTTTTTATTAGATGTAACGGAGCTAAGGAAAGTATTTACCCTATTTTACCCTATTTTACCCGATTTTGCCAAAAGCCCATATTATTACTATAGAAAGATGCTCTTTGAATTTCAATAACATATCTCACAGATTGACCGATGTTTCGGTAAAATGTCAGATATAGGCACTGAGTCCCACATATTCCCAATAATGTGTTAATTATTTGTGCTCCTTTCGTTAACGATATGTATATGAGTAATGAAACTTAAAATACAGGCTTGCTTTACTTTAAAGTGTGATTGTTTTTTGAGTGTTTTTATACTCTCGCAACATGTTTCTACAGAGTATATTAGTTATGTTCATCTAACGGTTGTTTGTAACACCTAAAACTAAACGAGTTAGATATAGACATATATATATAAATGATCAGGATGAAAAGACGAGTTGAAATCCGAGTGACTGTCTGTCCGTCCGCCCGTCCGCCCGTCCGTGCAAGCGATAACTTAAGCAAAATTAAGATATTTTAAAGAAACTTGGTACACGTGTTTTTTGTCGCCGTAAGACGGTTGGTATTGCAGATTGGCGTAATTTGACATCTGCCTCGCCCACAAAATGCCATTAATCGAAAACAGATAGTGTGCTATAACTAAGCAGTAAATTGAGATACAAACGTGTTATTTGGTATAGATGATCCTAGTAGGGCGAGGCATCTGTGGGTAAAAATTTTTGTAAAGGTGGACATGGCCCCACCCCCCAATGGGTTTAATATATATATCTCGGAAACCGTTAAAGCCATATCAGTCAAACTTGCTGCGAGTAAGTTTTTCGAGTATCTCCTTATACACTGAGAAAATGAGTGAAATCGGATAATAACCATGCCCACCTCCCATGCAAAATTTATGTTGAAAGCTGCTAAAAGTGCGGCAAGTCTCTGAAGGAACATGTCAGAAACATTAAATCTTGCAGCAAATACGGTACGGAAGGGTTGCTTAGGGATCCGTGTAAAGTTTTGATAATGGGCGTGGCACCGCCCACTTTTAGGTGCAATTCCATATCTCAAGAAAGCCTTAACCGATTTCAACAAATTCTTGTGTAACGTTATGAAAATGGACGAAATCGGGTAAAAACCACGCCTACTCCTCATATAACACAATTTTAAGTTCCATCTCATCCTTTCACTTTAAAGTCGATAAATTGAACATCAATTAAGATATTAGGATAAAGCTTTCCGCGAACAGTACGTTCAAGATATGCCATTTCATGCGTAAAAATAGTTGAAATCGGATTATAACATTTCAAGCCACCAGATATCCAATATAAGGATCTCAGTACCTCCGTCTGACTTTTTACCGAAAATATCGGTAAATCTGTAAGATATTGTAATGAAATTTCAAGATTATCTTTCTATGATAATAGTGTGCTCTCGTGTCCAAATGGGGAAAATCGGTTAAACACTTCCCCTAGCCCCCATCTATTTAATATAAGAATTCTCAACCTTCCGGTAGACTTTATATCGTATATTTTGGTCAATATGTAAGATATCTTAGAAAAATTAAGTGAACGTGTAATATCGGATATACCATAGTTTACTACCGAAAATGTGTGAAAACGGTCAACCCACTTTATTATCCCAGCTCCCATATACTACATATAATGATTTTCGCTATTCTAACAGACTTTATGCTGAATATGTCGGTCACCGTGTGAGTTACCTTCACAAAATTGCGTGAAAACATGTTCCCTAACATATTTTAATAATGAAAAGAGTTAACGTGATCAGTGCAGATCTTCCTCTATCCCAAAAATGCCCGATATAAGAATTCCCGACTTTCCACCTGACCTTATACCGTTTATGTTGGTCAATATGTGTGATATTTTAATGAAATCAAGTGGATATGTTTTCTTAAACACAATATGATTTCACGCTAAATATGAAAGAAATCGGTCTAGACCATGGTCTAAGCCCCTTATTCCTAATGTAACGTTCTACTTTTCTCTGGTTGACTTTTTCCTCATGTATTTAATATTTTGAATCAAGCCACTTTGGTTGCGTTTACATCGCATATATCACTTTTGAGTTAATTTGGTAGATTTCAATATAAATATCTCTGACACGAAGCAAAATATAACAATGAAAGAACCTGAGTCTTTGACCTGTAATATAAGTTATTAAGATACCAAATATGATTGCAATCCATTGACAATTTCGTCGAATAATCAATATTGAATTCATCCGCAACATTTTTTAAGATTAAGATATACCAGCACCTTAAAGCATTACCCCGCCTTCCTAGCACATTACGAGAGTGTAAAATGTTCGGTTACACCCGAACTTATCCCTTTTTTACCTGTTGAACATGGTCTTCTTGCAAAAATGAATGCAATCTGTCATGTCTATAATTTTCGCTGTGAAGGAGCTCACTAAAATTAAGCACAATTTTCATAGAATTACGATAAATTTTCCCATGTGTGATCAGGTTAACTTTAAGGTATGTAGATATTTCGGACGCTAAAAATTTGAGCAAGATTGAGCAAGATATCACAATTAAATTAAGTGATCAAATGTTCAATGACATAAGTTAATTTTGTAACAAAAACGTGAAATCCGTTGAAAATTCTGCCCAATAAGGAATATAAACGCTGTAGTGATATTTTTATAATAAAGTTTTAAAAGCACATGGAGATATTTCACACGACTTTAACCCCTTTTCTATTACATCCAAATTTAGCTTCCTTATTAGTTTATTTCGTTTGACAAGTAGTTTGGGAGCGAAGGGAATCCTTAAGTTTTCTACGGAAAGTTTAATTACATCGATATATATAAGTTACAAAAAGTATTTAGTGTTAATCGTCTTCGATTTGCCATTTCTCCCATCGCTATCTTCGATACCAAGAAGCAACAACGAAATGTATTCAATATAAATGAATTTGTGGGTAGCTCATTAAAGTGGTATAGTCGCCTCCTCCTATGCCACCAATTTTTTTTTTACATATTGGAGGCCAGTTTTACTATTGTGAATGGATCAAATGTCAAATATCTGTCAAAATTACAATGGCGAATTTGTTATTAAGCAAAAAGTATTTATTTATTTAGCATAAGACTTCAGGTAGGACATATTTTTTTAATAGAAAGCGTAAAGAATCAAAAACTCTCGATTCTAAACTAATGGGTTACTAAAATGTTAATGGGTGGGGATATAAGATTTGCTCCATCAATGAAGAAGGAGGAGGGAACCATATTCAATCTATATTAATAAATAAATTCTCACCCGAATTTTGTTCTCTTTTGACTATATAGCACTTAAGAATATAAGGTGTGTGAACTGAAGTTCCATCAAGAACGAAGTGATATACCAATCACAAGCCTGACATCAGTATAGGATTGACATTTTCCATAAAAGCACACTTACAACAGCGGCTTATGAACAAAAAACCAGAAATACATACATGCATTCAAACATTTAAGGTGTAGTGAAAACATTTTAAATACCTTTTAATGTGTGCAGTCGAGAGATAACGTGAAACGACTATCTACGGCATTAAAAAGCCGCCATTGACATTAAATTGCATGTATATATGAAATGAATAAAAATGTCGGTATATAAATATATGAGTTGCATGTAATTTGAACACCGAAGCTTTAACTGAAGTTGATGCCGCCGCCGATCACCAGCAAAACGGCCCAGCCATTGAGACAGAAACACTACGCTGACAATATGCTGCCTCGTAAATTTGACTTACAACATTTGCACGTGAGCAACATCAGGTGGCGATGGAAATATACATATGCATATGTATATATATATTATATGAGGAGAAATCAGCGCGACATTATTGACGCCGCAACCATCAAGTAGACTATGAAATTGAAGTTGAGCGAAGTTGAGCGCTTGCCGAGTAGACAACCACGAGCACACACACGAGCACTCATACACATGCATACATACATACAAACAAAGAGACGTGGGAGATAAGCTGATATCCAGTCATATGTCCATAAGTCGTACTCAAAATCATTTGTGACTGCGATGTTTGCCTCGAGTTCAGTTCAGCGTGTCTGCAAAGTGTTTAGGTGCATGTGTGAGAACATACGTATGGACGTAAGTATTCCCAACTCCGGCTGCTGTCCTGTGACTACTAGACTCTCTGCCGTCGCGAAGCTAGTTTTTTTGCTGTTATTCGCCGTTTGGTTTGGTTTGTTGATCGGACGGTCGATTCGTTGGTTGCAGCAGCCACTAAATGACATCACTGAACTGCTAAATCCGCATATAATGGGTATGCAGCAACAACAACAATAAGCATGACTTCAGAAACAACAAAGAACCGCCATAATGGCAATGGTAGCAGATGGAGCTACTTTTGCATATAATGCGATTTACTCTTTGTACTCTCGTGGTGCTATAATACTGTGACCGGCAATTGAACCTTGAACTTAGGTATCACCAGACTTTGCATACACACGTATACTACTGCGCAAATTTAAGTGTGAGAGTTGGCATTAATGCAGCACCAGTTAATATATTTATGAACATGGATGATGATATGTGATTTTGCCGTAGTTTGAAAAATTTCATTAAAGGTGAGGGTGAAAGAATATGAGGGAAATAAGGAAATGTGAATTAAAGTTTCCCAGAGATACTCGAAAACAAGTGGAGAAACAAATCATATGAGAAATTAAGTAATTAGAAATATTTAATAATACATTAGCAAATTTTTACAACGGTTTTGAACGGCTTATAAACATAACGGTTGCTAAAAATCGTAAAATAATCGAGATAAGTAAAGTTCAATATATATGCCTCTCAAATTGGTTTAGAATCCCCATAAATCCCCCTGAACCCTAAGAAAATCTACCAATAACCATATAACGCAATTTTTTTGAATTCGATCAGATCATTTGACCCACTTCGAAAAAGATTAAAATTAAGAAAATTTCAGTTAATGCCTTTCATATTTTAAACTTACTTGTGCTAAATATAATGATTTCTGTCCGTCCGTTTGACTATGTTGTGTTGCCATATTAAGTATCATCGACTCGAGTACGTTCTTTTTTCATGTTATTACTGGATATACTTCATCTTGCCCTCGCTTAAAACTGAAACTAAGCGTCTCTTATGTTCACGAAAGAAGGTTAAACTAATGTTGCCCAGTTGTATGCTATCTCTCTCTCTCTCTCTCTTGGAAGATACTCGTAGCACCCATAATACTCATAATTTATCATTCTGGTAATATTACTCGTCGCCCATTAGCCCCATAAAATTTATGGAAAGACTAAATTTGAACAAATAATCATTGTTTGGTAATCATCAAGAACCATTGAGAAAAAAATTATTTCAAAAATAAAAATTTACTTCTAGAATGGTATTCCTACTTATAGAATAACCAAAAGAAATTACAGCAGATTAGAGAGATTGTTTTGCGCAGATATACGAGTATTTGGGCGATCTAAAAAAAAATGTTACACAACTTTCAAATAAAAGATAATTTAACTAATAAATATTATCTAACAATTCAAATTGTTTCTTTTTTTGAGTTTCGCGATTTAGGTGAATATTCTTTCCTCGGAATTTTCGCAGATATCCATATATGTACATATTCATGGACATATTTTTTTTTCGTGTAGAATTTGGAATAAAACATATTTACGCAAATTTTTTTTATGTAGGTTTAGGATAATAGGTAGGTAGGTAATAGGTAGGTTTTAGATAATCTACCTATATCAAATGCCAAAAGGAAATATTTTGAAATGGATATTTGGAATGCGCTTTTATTTTGTTCGAAAGCAACAACAACTGCTAAAGAATTTCTTTATATACACCGTTCAATATGCTATGATTGTAGCCATTGCAAACAAATTATCTGATTTAGTTACCCGTGGACAAACACAATAGAGTTCTTCGAGTGAGACAAAATCGGATAGATACAGGCGAACTATAACTAATATAAACTTATAAGTTACTATTGAAATTTTATTCTATATAAATATAAAAGTTTGTTATATATTTTAAAGTGCAATTAAATTACATTTGAGATATAGAATTACATCTGAATATATACACCTGATTTATTATAAAATAAAGGTAACCCATTTCGACAAGTCTGTCGTGGAGCTGAAATTGAAATTCCAGCAAATGAGTAATCAATTTAAATATGATAAAAATAAAATATGCCTGCAACTCATGAACGAAATTTCCAAGCATTCATATACAGAAATATTTAAAAACGTGCAAAGATAAAAGTATAGTACAGTATACATTTGTCTCAAAGCTCAACTCTTCCATATTTGTTTTTAATTTAAAGTATAGGAGGGAGAAAACTAGCTAATTAACAAATGAAATATCGCCTCTTCAGATTGAAGTGGAGCGAGCGAAACTGAAACCGATAGCATTGCAGTTGGTGTCATCACAGTCAAGTGCCAAACGTCATGGATGTGTATACACAAACAATCAACATAATCGCACATAGACTATTTGCACTATTTAATTCTGTATTTGAATAGCGGCGCTCATAAATGCGCCGTCAAAAACGTTGTATCTGAAGAAACAATGAAAAACATTGAATTCGCAGTGAAACAAGCAGATAAGCTGTAATAAAGTGATTGAGAAGGAAAATGTGATACAAATCACATCAATTGCACCGCCAAGTAGAGCCACGCGTCATTTTAGTAGTCAAGCCAAGTCTTCTTCGAGTCATGTCACTGCTTTTGTCATGCCCCCTGCCTTAATTTCCCTTCAAATACAAATTCAAATTCGAATTCGAAATGTGCAAATGCACATCTGCTCTTCTTAGCAATTTGCATTGACAGTCGTTTGCATCAAGCGCTCAGCTGTCACTTCGATGCATTAGCTGGAGTTTCCTTAACGCTTTTCCTTTCTTTACCAAAAACACACACAAACACATATTTATATAAGCAGCAATGGCCGCGGCAGGAGCAGCCGTCGTTCATGCCATTAGCATTGTTGTTTTTGCAGCAAATGCTATGTATGACCATCATCGATAGCGAGTTGAATACCGCTCACTCAAAAGTGCACACACACGCGCTAATATTCATATACCTCACCATTGCTTGGATTTTGCAAACTCGCAAATTTAAGGAACAAACAGACTAGGCAGTCTAAGCATAAAGTACAAAGTATATTTCGAATGTCATTGCAGGATTGCACTTTGCTTTCGAATGTATTCGCAAAATGTGATTTTGGTGTGTGAATTTTGTCGGAAAATGTGATTAGTATCTAAAATAACATAATCTCGATAAATTATATTATTTTGAAAAATTATATGATTTCGGAAATCGTTCGATGTAATTGCTTCCGAAACCAATGTATTTCTAAAAGCAAGGCATTAATTCGAATTCGAAAAGATAGACATACATACGTTACCAGATATAATAGATCTATATATTTCCTAGATTTTGAACAAATCTACTCTCTTTGTTAACACACTTGGATGAAAACCCGAAGGTAATTGCTTTAATTCCACACATTTTTGTCAAACTTAGTAAATTCAATTTCGAATGTCTTACCGTACTCTGCAATTATTGCTTTGTCTGCACGCACCTTTAGGAGCATGGTAGGTTTTCTCGGTTCCAGTCTGCGATGTAAAGTGCTGCATTTTTCAAACTACCCTGTTCTGGTAAATGCCAACAAGAAGGAGGTGAAATACATGTAATGATAAATGGTATAAGAGTAATGTGAGATTCCAATTGGAAAAAAGCATAAGCAGATGAAAATTACGTAAGCTCTTAAACGAGTGGTTTCAAGAAGATGCGAAGTAAATAATATGAATAGCTTAGCTTTTACAAGGGAAAACTTGAATTTAATATACACAAAAGCCAACTAGGGAATATAAATAATTTCATTGAAATATATTTGAAATTAAAATACCATTACTTTTCTATTTTCTAAATATAATAAGCATATCCTATATACAAGCTCTGTAGCAATTTAAGGAAATAAACAATTAGTTTAGTGGCCTTGACGAAAAAAATTTACATGTGAAAGCAAACACAAATTGGGCGAATTTAATTCGATACGAAAAGCGTTGCGGATACTTCTTATAAGCTCTATCTTCACTGATACCAAGTTTCATTTTACATATTTTAGACCAATTTTACTATTTTTCAATGCCTCAAATGAAAAATTGCAGTCAAAAATTAATATAGAAAGATTTTTTTTATTGATTTTAAAAACTTAAGACTAGAAATAAATTATTATTCTATAACACATGAACACTATTCGAAACTAACGGGTTACTAAAATCTCTTTTGAAAAAAGCCTTCCTCCGCACAAGAAAGAATTCTTGAATGAAAAAGCTGAGCTTGGCTGCGAAAATATTCATCTAAGAAATGATCTCACCAACTCGATACAAGGGCTTTATTGATCACTAAATTATTATTACCTGAAAGAGAGAACAACAAAACGGTCTATACCATGAACGTCTTCAAACCCACCTTTGATATTATTCAATTAATTGCATTCTCTGTTTTCTGTTGTAAGTTTCTGTTCTGCAAGGAACAAATGTTGCGACTTCTGAGAGCAGTAGTAACGTCTTTAAAGAACTTCTTTACTGTATTTTTTGGAATGCACTGTTAACAATAATTCCTTACAGTTATCAGAAGAAACTAGCGTTAGCACAAATGATGCTTCCTTATTAATTCAACATTCTAAAGTTCTAGAAGTCTAGAAGTTCAACATTCTAAACGAACTGGTACTTCATTTGGATACGCTTATTCTGATTAATGGGATCTTTATAATTCCAATCCCCATCATAACAGTACTTAAAGACATTTGTCAAACATGTCAAAAATGTAAATACATGTACAATGGCAACATTAAAAGCAAAAACGAAGTGAAATTAAAGTTTCTTAACTTATTCGAAAAATAAAATAAAAATAAAAAAAGCGTGAAAAACAGTTACTTGCATAACTGTCAACATTGAAACATATATGTGTGTATGTGACATTTATAGTTTGTTTATAAAGCTGGCAGTTCAACTTTTATAAAAAAAAGGCAATACCAAAAGTGAAACTAACATGGAATTGCATCAGAAAGTCTGAAACTTTGTTGCAGAGATATAAGACATTAGAGGACTCTCACACATATCTTCATCTAAAAGGTAGATGATAGAATATTTTTTAGAGAAATATGCATTTATAGAAGAACATCAGCTGTCTGATTTCATTTGCACGTCCCTCTATATTTGCACCAGTGTATGGCATACATATGGACATGAAGTGTTGGTAAAGGTAACCCAGCCGACTTTCATGGCATTCCTCCAGAAAAACGAGCTAATGGCATCTTACACCTGTCTGGTTTATTGGCATCCGATTCTGAATTCCGACTCATACAACTGGCCGATGGCCGAAAAGGCAACACAAATTTTAGAGCTCATTTAAGCGTCCTAAGAGCTCCTCTGGCTAAATTATTAGACTATTATTAGAAACACCTTAAAATTTAAATTCAATCAGAAGTGCTTGACAATGGAATATGGTTAGATGAGGACTTACGGCCTTTAAGCAGCTTATGAGAATGTCAGCTTAATAAAGCGCTAAAAGTCAAAGAAGTAAAAGTCTGAAGTGTCTGTTACGAAGTTCCAAGCTTAACAGTATGTATTCCAGAAGTCATTGATATAATTGGTATTACTGCACCCATATATTAGGTGTACTTCTAGTAGAGGCACACTGCAAACTCCCACTGGGACGCTGGAGCAGCGCAGTCAGCGACAACAGGCAAGCGTGTTGATCCAATTTGACATTTTACAAATGGCAAACATATCCTAGCTGACTGCCTGCCTCTTTGGCTCAGTCTCAGTTACACAGAAGCAAACTGCTCTATGGAGTCACACATGAACACGCCAAGCTAGGAATATCACTTTTTTTTTTGTTTTGTTTATGTGTATAGCGGTACATGTGTACATGCATCATATGCGTGAAAGTCAAAAATTTGTTGCCTCACACATAGACTTCGGGGTGAGAATTGTGCCACAGCTGTCCAGATGACTTCAACATTCAACATTCAACATCCATACTTACTTGCTACTTGCCACAGAAGTTTGTATGTGCAGTTTGTGCAAGCTTTCTATTTCCTGTTACCCCGCTTCTCGCTACTCTTTATTACTTGTCGTTCTATTTTCACTCCCTTCAGCAGACTCATATATTCCTTCGAGCGCCATATTTGGTTTCTTGCGCGATTTCATGCTGTGCTGCTTTCATTTTAAACTTTTTAACACAACATTTTTGATAAAGATACTTTTTAACTACACTAATAACAACAACAATGACAATGCAGCAAGTGAAAAACACAGCCACTTGCCTTTCGTCTTGGCTCGTCCATGTGTGGTCTGGACTGCAACCTTATATACTATGCCCTTGTTGTGTGTGGCAGTGTGCGTAGTGGCGTGAAAATGTTACGTGCTTTGCGTGTGTTCAGCAAAGTATTTCAACTTTTTACCCTTTCATTACGCCAACACTCTCACTCGCTCACACAAATTCATTTCGTTTCAAACACTAACGCGAACTGTAACTCTTCATAAAGTAAAATACAAAAAGCCATCCGCTATTGCCGATGAGGCCAACTGGAATTCTCACTGGTAAATTAATTCCTAATGACAATGGTGAAATTATTTATGATTTTATAAGAAGTTTTTAGTATAAAAAATAGTCAAAGCTTTAGTAATACCAGCCGAAACACGAACGTTTTTAGCAAAAATTTAGTATCCTATTAGGTTAGGCAATCCACATAATGCTACCTATAGCCGTTTCCCAAAGCTTCAGTTGAGCAAATTCATGCTGGCATGAATCTAAAGATGAAAAGCCTTTGGGTCTTCAGGCCTAATTTCGATAGCGATTTCCAATTGAACCAATAACGCATAGTATTAATGTTTATTAATAGTTTTACCATGATCTAGACGCTTTCGCTGACTTTTACCGGGCAGTAAACATTCAGCAGACGACCAATTGCACCCAGGCGTGTAATGATGTATATATGTTGCATCTATTGTCACATATAGACGCAAAAAATTGTACCTATTGTCGTCGATCTGTTGCAGATTGTGTCTTGAAAGTCCTTTCTCTCGCAAAGCTTTTACATTTGTAAAAATTCATCAATAATTGAAATTTCTTTGGGATGCCAATAATGACTCATTCAATTTCGTTTTAGGGTCACCAAATAAAATTTCAAGATGTTCCTGCAGTTACCACCTCTTGTGGCCTTCCTGAAAAGGGTACGGTTACGAAACATTCAGCAAACCAGTACTTGACCATTGAATATGCTAGGACAGATGTGCCGGAATAATTATTAAACCATTGCCTTGCTGTGAAGATGTTTTTTCACTTCACGAAACATGTTTTATCAACACACGAAATTCACTTTATTACATTGTAAACAAAATTGGCAGATTGATTGTAACTTTGAGACCAATAAAATGAGAGCGACTGAATGAAATGTCATGCTAAGGTTAGGACTCTATGTCAAGGATAGCGATTTTTTGTTTGTCGTTTTCTCTCGGTGTGGCCAACCATTTTTCAACCCGCATAGTATATTCGCAATGCCGGATGTCTGCTTCCGGTTTCTTATTGAATCGTTACAAGATTCTACAGATTTGAAGGCACATCAGTAAGCTTGGTTAGACTAAAGACAGTAACAATACTAGTGATGTTGGTGCTAGTATTATTATTGCTGATAATTTTTAGTTACTAATATCTAAAAATGACTACTTGCGCCACTAAAACTTGGAAAATCTTATAAACTGTTTTCTAAAATATAGATAACGTCACGCTATCAAGAACTAAGTAATCAGTTTATAAATAAATTCCTTCTTTCGTTAAATAAAATAACGCCTTAGAAGTCTCCCCTTATTAAGATCTTAGTAATCAGCCTTCAACGAAAAATATTGATAAGTCTCTGCTTAGAGTATTCAAAGGAAAGATTCTGTGAAAATTACTCGAATATGAGACGTTGGGTCATATTGATCGAATGGAAGTATATTATCGATATTCTAAAATCTATTCGATTAATAATAATCAATTATTACTTCCAATATAAAATTATGTATTTTCATTTATTTTCATTAATTAAATTGATTTCATTAATGTTCTATTTCCTGCTGGGTACATGTGTCATAGAGTATTGCAAAGTGTGCTCTCGTAACTTCACATAAGTTTACACCAACTAAGTCATATACGCACATCCGTGTGTATGTGTGTGTAGTTTCTTGGTCATGTTTGTAATTATTGAGAACTTTTGCCTGCACTAAAATAGAACCATATATTGTATAAAATATTTTTTCGAGCAGAAGAAGTGAAGCAAAAAGAAACCGGATATGAAAAGTTTAACTGTTCAACAGCAAGACAACACATAAAATATAAAAGACAACAACAATAAATGCATTACTATAAACACAAGCGAATAATGGAAATGCCAAGTGATTTGGCCAAGAAAACTAAATAGCCAGGCCAGAATAAACATGTACAAAAACAACTACAAGTGAAGATACAAAAAAGTTAAGGCGAAAGACAGGAAAACAGAGATGGCAACTGTAAGCCAGGGATGATGCTGATACTAGCCAAATTGGAAACTTAGGGCTGTAACTAAAGCAATGAGTAGAGGGGACAAGGTGAAGGAGTTTTCCGAATGTTGGTTAGAGTGCTCTGAGCTTCTTTCTTTTACTTCTTGTCGTACAAATTGCGAAACGAAGCGGGGAATATACATTGCAGTTTCATGCGTATGAAAGTGTGTGCGTGTATGCGTGTGTGTGTGTGTTGCAAATTAAAGAAAAGATTTGGACTGTGTTCATATTAATTTTACAAGAAAATTACCAAATATTTGACCAAGCATCAACAAAAGCAACAGTTATTGTGAAAGTTCCAAAAATGTTTCTATATATTTTTATATATTTAAATGTATATTCCCAGAGAGCGTATATTCACCAGAGGAGTATTCTGGGAAACTACTGAGTCTGCTTACAGAATATCAAGACACATGGTGCCATCTCATTTTTAAGCAGGAGAACAATAAAGTTCAGAGAATTACTCCAGAAATGCATGTGCTACTTACCGGCAAACATTCTTTGCCAAATGTTGCTGAAATCATTTCAAATTTTCCATTTAATTTGCATGTATTTATTCATATTTTACAACTATTTAAATCCAGAAAATTATTTACTCACGAAGACAACACAACTGTACACACAACATTTAGCGCTGGCGATATGCACAAACGTTTCTGGCTTCTGGTTTCTGGCTGCTAAGTCAGGATTGAATATCCTGAATGTTAACGCTTTCGAGTTCTGTGCATTCCTGCTGTTTGAAGACATTCTCACATGTGTGCTTACATATATAATACTTTCACATATATTTATATAGAGCAGAGTTGTGTGGTACTTCTAGAGAATAGTTGCTCGTTCAAGTGGTGTTAAAGGTTTGCTGCATTCTCTATTCGCTACAAGTTCATTTTGCAAATTGGCAACATTTTGGTGTGTGGCATTCAAAGTATTTTACTATTTGTAATTAAGTGTGTTTGCAGAAATCTTAATTACTCAAGTAACTGGAAAACTTTAATACACCAATCAACATACTTATGCAACTGTACAATATGTGTATGTGTATTAGGCCAATTCGCAGTAAATGTTTTGTAAGAAAATCTCGAATAAATAAGCTTTTGTATTTGTATTAAGAAAATCAGACACCGCACCGTCATTGACTAAATGATTCTGCTGCAGAGATTTTCAACATTTTGTACATCTACAAATACTTTAATGCATTTGCAGCACATGTTGGTCAATATAGGTTGTTCATCAACTTTATGGAGTGTATATTGTAGTATTTTATTCAAGTGAGTTTCACAATAAACCCTTCTCACTTGCCTCTTCCCAAATAACCGAATGACTATAATTTTCATGTTGTTGGTGTCTTTATCGAGTTCTTTACTGTTAAATTTACTGTTTCAAATTTCTTTATACTTTAAAAGTTGGTAGCTGAAGTCTACTGTGATTTACTTTATTTCCGATTTCCCATATAGCCTTGCACCCAACACTCGAAACTGTTAAAGCAGATAATTAATTCTACTATTTTGTGTAAACAATTTGAGAATGTGATCTATCTTAGAGGTAAGATTAATTGGTTACGCCAACCGGGCGATTCAATTCCGCACAATATTTTTATAGAGTTGTACGAAAATCGGTCATTTATTCCAATATACTACAATTAATCCATGCCTTTAAATTCAAAATAATAAAAGATCTATAAAACGGATTTGTGGATTTTGGTACACACTGGTCTGCGTCAACATCTTGCGCGATCTATATTCTATGAGATGTGGGTACAAAACCTACGCAGTCTAATAATTAGTTAACTGAAATTATTAGTATTATTATTATTAAATAATTGTTCAAACCTTCTTTTGCAATGCCAAACTAGCTTAAAGGTCAAGGAAGGTTTAGATTAACTTTCATCAAGATATTGAATTTTTCTTCAAGAGAACCGGAAAAACCTACCACCCTCAATTTATTTCGTACCTCTAGATTATTTGATGTTGTTAAAACACCTGGTGCAAAATATTGAGGGACCTCAAACGAAAACTATTCTACGGTACTTCGTAGCTATACAACTAAATTCGATTGTTAGCACAAGTGCAGAGTGGTCGATTGGTTGAAACTATAAAGAAAGAATTTTCCACTTTCAATTTAAGCTTTTGAGTTTTAAGTATAAGTTGCACGTAATTTGCAAAAAGTCAGCTGTACCTTGTTGTTTAAAATTTTCTATTCACAGCCGAAATTTCATGAGAGGTACCCTCTTTGTTAAGCTCAATAACTCAACAAGAGCAATATAGAGCAAAAAGAAAAGTGTATCGAAGGCGAATGCTTCGAAAACTCCAGGCTACGAAACTCATAAGAATCTGCCGAATCTAGAAATAAAGACATTAAATACTCAGGTATTTTGTCAATATTTGTTTTCATTCGCCTCTACTCGCTCTCAGAATTTTCGAATCTTATGTTAGATAATCAATGTAATTCTCAAATTATTCCTCTTTCGAAAGCAGCGGAAAAGAACTACACTAGAAATATATTGTTAACTGATCAGATAAACAAAATATAGTAAGCAGATAAATGAAACGCATGTGAAAATGTAACAAAGAAGTTTCGCTTGACTTGAACTAGACAGCATATTCGAATTCATTTTAGGGGCTTATTAGAGAGCTAAATTAAAATTCAATTGAAGAGCTAAAATTTTCTAGATTGGTTTATCATACTCTGTTTTATTTGAGGTCGTTTTGTATCCTTATTGTTTCTCGAGTCGTTATGCAATATTACAGTTTAGAGAAAGTGGCTATTATATAATTATTCTTTATTAATAAAATGTTAATTTTCTTATAGCATGTGAACTGGTTTATGATTTTTCTATTTATCATAAATATTTAGGTCGATATCTTCTCTAAAAATGTTTTCTAAAAATCTCATATGTGTCTATTCAATTTCAATCATTTCAATTATCTAATCTCATAATTCATATTGATTGATATCCATACTATAGAAACTCCTGTATGTTATCATGTATACAAATATTTACCACCTTCTTACAACCTATTTAAACCCATATGATATAAAGTACATCATAAATCTAATGCAGTCAACTTAAGTTCAATTCCCTTTTCTTTCAATGCCTGGCAACCTTAAAGCTGGATTTGATTTTGAGGAATGCCAACCATCACTCATTTCGGTGAGAGTAAACTATTTTCAATCCCATTTCGATTGGTATTCATATTTTATTAATTTATATTCTTTCTCATTTTGTTACAGCTATTTTCCTAACCAGCTTTCTTGCCACTTCTCGAATGGTCTTTTAAAATTGAGTTAAGGAATGAAACATCTAGATACTCTGCAGCTATCATCGCTAATACCAAGCATATGACCGCTTCGATAAGATCAGTTATCAATAAGATCATGACCGAAGACATTTTAATAGCCTTTACCTTCAACTCGAAGTGAAAATAATTTCGAAATTCAAATTACAAAAAACTGTTTTAATTTTTCATACCTACCCTGTTCTTAATAAAGGCTCGACATTTATTCATCCTACAAATAAAAACATTGTCGGTTTATTTTTAAATTTTACGATTTTTTATTGAAATAAAAAATTTGTGTATGATTTTCTATTTGGTTTTTTTCTCTTCAGTATCAGTTGTTTGGTTTATTTGTTTTCTTCATACTAATTAAATATAATTAAATTACGTACAATAATATATTTCTCAATTGTTTGCTTGTCGGAATTTTTATTTTTTTGTTTGTTTTCATTATTATTATTTTTTTTTTGCATTTTTCTGTCTTCATTATAGATAATTTAATAACTATATATAATTATAATTCTCTTAAATAATCATCATGGGTAATTATTTATATATTTAATTTATTCTTACACAAATAAATATAAATAAATGATTTCTGAATAAATTTCGCCATCGTTTTGTCAGCATAGCATCACCCTATTTAAACTATTTATTTATTTAGTTACTCCTTCTCTCTTTTTATATAGTTTTAATATATATATATATATGCTTTTTATATTTTTGTTGTTATAATCATTTAAACTCTTCTTATATTTCATTAGTATTTTCCCTTAATTTATATGCATATATGTATATTTCTGTTCTATATTATCTCACTTGTTTGAAATATGTACATACATATATATATCATATTTCTGACCACACCTATTTCACACATTTTTTTTCGTTTCTTTCTCTATAAATTTTTAAATGCTACTTTATTAATATTTAGTTTAATTATATTAATTAATGCACAAAAAGCAGCAACAGACAAGTAAAAAAAGACATATTTCTTTACAACAAACTCTTTGTTGGCTTTAAATTTACAATTCTGTATACAATTATACATATTTATTAGTGCAACTCTTGTGCGAATGCTACTATATGAGTGCATGAATTTACATATACAAATAATCATAACCATAAAATGAAAACCATAAAATTATTCAACTTGCAAATCACTAATTGTAGCCATAGTTTTATACAATTAAAAACAATTTACTCTGGATATTTAAATTTAGCTTTCTTTTGTTTTTGTATTTATTAGTATTTTTAATCCTGTTTCTACTGAACCGCATTAAGCAAAATCACAGCTCAATAGTTTCCGAGTTATTCTGCAAGATTAAACGCACCGCCAAACGACGCTTGATTTTAAGGAAATAGATTTCATGCCAGAAATAACACACGGGCACTTGATACTAGAAAAACTTTTTGAATACAATGTTCGAAGAAAGACTCTTTAAAAATTTATACAACTAATTTTATTTCATAAACTAATCTAATAACGGCAAATTTGTGTATAATAATATTAAGGATTGCTAAAAGGCTTTTTCACAACAAAAAGCAACAAAACCAACTTCTTCTATAAAAATATGCTTCTATATATACAAACGAATTTTGACTCCAAATTCCCTTTTATTTCTTTGCCAAAACTCTTTCAAAAAATAAATACTTGGAGTTGAAGTTCAGTTTTGGCTGACAAATTGTTATTGTACACGGGTGGCATAATAAGTAATAGTTTACAGCTCAGCCAAGAAGTATGCAATAAATTTAATAATTTAATGAAAACGGTAAATATGCAGGGAGATTCGTACGGTATTATATATACCCAGCGAACCACTCATCGCTCAAATCAGCGAATATAAATAAAAAGGAGAGGAGCCACATAAAGCAAGTTCGAGGTCGAGGTCAAGGTCGAGTTTAATGCACATGTACATATGTTTATAAATATAAAAATGATCAGTTTAAGAAAAGCAATTGAGCTTGAGTCTAACCGTCTGCAAGCGATAACTGCGTTAAAAATTAAGATACCCTAATTTTTATGTTCGAAACCACTATAAGAGCGATAAATGCCTATAGAATTAGGTGAGGAACTTCACTACAGAAATGAAGCAGTAGACCTACATGTGGTTCTGTACAAGAATTGCAAAAAGAGAGTGACATCAGAGACTTTTATTAGAAATTTCGCATCACAATCGCAACCATTTTAAAACTTTTACTACTACTACTACTTACTACTACTACTACTACTTACTACCACTTTCTACTTTAAAATAGATTATTCTCGCATTATTGAAGGTATGAAAATAAATCCCAGCACAACTGGCGATAAAAGTGGATTTAATCAGTCACACCTTGCCTTAGCCCCCATATACCACACATATCGGTCCAAATGCGGGGTATTTAAATAAAATGGGTCAAAATAAAAAAGCCAAATGATTTTGTACCAAAATTGTGTGGAATCGGTCCATACATGACTTCGGATATTAAAAAAGGTGTATTGATGAAACCAAGAGCAGAAGCAATCCTGTATAATAACTTGGTACCGAAACCGGATGCAATGGGCTCACAATTTCAACCATTTGTGGTAATGTAGAAATCACGAATTACACAAGAAATTATTATCAAAAGCAACCTTTATAAAAGCCGGAAGAATTTGGTAGACACTTTTTTCTAGAAGACACTTCATAAAAATTTTAATAAAGTAAACTTTTGGATAAAAAAATTCAAAAAGTGGAAATTAATTTCAAAGGAACGCACAAATTAGCACAAAAATCGGATACTCGCCTATCGCTAAATTATTTATAACATAAGTTTGCTGTTAAAACAAATTAAGAATTTCTAAATTAAACTCACTTATTTTATTGAGATGAATTAAACTAAATTTAAGTGGTATTCTAGGCTTGGAACTTAAAAAATTAAAAATATTTATTTTCATGTTTCGATATTTTAGATATTCAAGAAAATCTATCAGCAACGTGTAACTTCGATATTTTAAATATTAAATAAAAAAATTTTTTAATTTTCTTACAAGCTCTTGAAATATTGATTAATAACTGTTAAAAAAAATTAACAATAAAAATATTAGATGTTTTTTTTTATCGATCGTCAAAAAATGCTCGAAATTCAAACTTTTAAACTAGAACACCACTTTAGGGTACTTTATTGTAGTGCGAAAATATTTTTAAAAATGTAGAAAATATCTGAAAATACTTCACAATTCTCTTTTTCTTATCTGGGCAAAAATAGCAGCAACAAACTGGGAAATTGCTAAGATTATGTTAATACATATTAAATAATTATTAAAGCTTGGTAAAAATATAATTTTATCATGCCATTAAATTTAGTTGAAATATTGAGAGGCAACAATAATAATTATTATACTTTATATTATTTTAATAGTGTCAGTACTAATTCAAATGACTTTTAATCATAAAAAAAATTGCGTTATTTTTCCAAAACAGAAAACAATAGAGTTTCATTTATATTGCATTTAAAAACTGAACTAATAAGAATCAAGTAAATATTTAAATTTGCATTGTCTACATATTTTATAAAAAAGTATTTACCGAAACTAAACAAGGTCCATAATGTAAAATTAAACAGTCACAAAAACGCAACTCAAATAGTTAATGTTTGCCAATCTTTCAATCTAATAATTAATTGTATTTATTGCAGCAAATATTTTTGTAGCAAAAGAAACTGAATTTGCCCGAATATGCACTTTGCTAATCCAATGCAAAAAATTATTTGAATATTAACAGTTAATAAAAATTAAGAAAAAAAAACTATGCAGTTATCGCTCACATTTTGTGGAATTTTTCTTTAATTATATATATGTATATACATGTGTGTGTGTGTGTGTGTGTGTGTGTGAGTGTGTGTTTATTACATACATACATTTTTCAATTATGCGCAAAATTATAGCTAGAATTTTACAATAACTTTGTGTTTTGCTCTATCATTATATAATATACACACATATACATATGTCTCAATTATGTAGTCATATAATATGAGTTGCATTTCTTCATTTCTCTCTATTTGTGGTTAAAATTTCAACTATTTTACATTCATATATACATATCTAGATACACATACAGTTCTATTTTGTAAACAGCTATATAATCTTTTATATACATGTCGTTCTGAAATGCTTATAATATTGAATGCTATATAAATATTGAACGTTCACAATTTCACTGGTTTAGAGAAATACTGCCAAATTTGCTCCACTTCACACCTGCCGTATTCACTTAAGTCTAATAAACTTTCTTTAACTCTTTGCTTCTATCACTCGCCTTTTGTGTCTACTCTCCTCCTCTACGCGCTACAAAAATAATCGCTCTCCGCATCCTCTCTGCTGCTTCAAAGTTGTTTGATTTTTTAAATTTTTGTTGTAATTTTTAATATAAATTCCCTTTTCCAACTATATACATTCTCGTATATCTAAACCTGTATGTATTAGCGTTTATACATATATACATACATTCATGTTTTGTATACACAAGTGCAACTATTTACTACTCCATGTAAAATGTTGGAAACCCTTCAACTGTCGGATCTCATATTGAACAATCTTACAATAACTTCTTCATTCATTATCACTAATTTTACAACTTAAGTACTATTATCTTTATAGAGAACGTTTCTTTAGCAATATGCATGTAAGTATGTAGTTCTTTATGTTATGTCTTTGAGTTGCTCAATTTCTTAAAATCCTATAAACATCCCTTCCTTATAACATAACGTCCCGTTTCTACTGTTTTTTTTTCTTTTTGTTTCAGATTTTTCGACATTCGTAAAATTCGTACTTGCGGAAATTGTTTGATTTACGTATCTCTGTGTGTGTTTCTGCTCTCATATGCGTTTCTATGTGTTGTCGTTATATGCAAAATTATGCTGACATATGATGTGGGCACAAACAAAACAGTTTTACAGTGCTTTTAAGGAAGCTTTTTAATTAAGTAGCTTATTCCCTCCATAATCTGAAACCATAACAGTCCCATTTATTTGTTTTTGGATTACAGAAGCCTTTGTTAAATATAGGGAATTTCTCCTTGAAAGTCAGTCTATGTTCAGAGTAGTTGTTAGTTCTGCACTCACTTAATGGTTCGGAAAGGATGCTGGTTGGAACACGGAATCAATTCTAACGATCGGCCAGCCTATGGATCAAAATGTGTTTTAGAGATTGGAGCATGGGCTTTATCTTTCTTGATCGGGCAGGTACCCTTTAGAGATTAATTGCCCGTTGAGCCTAGTTGGTCCAGTACCCACCATTTTGTATAGAAATGCCGTCTAATATATTTTTGTATATACTCAAATACATATTTGATAAAGCGTGAAAAAGAGAAATTCGATAACTTTCCCAATGGTCAATGTCAGGCCTTTATTGAGAGCTCTAGGCTGACCTAACCAGAGAACTTACAACCATAGAGAAGGTGCAGGTTCGACAGCGAAAGTCTGAAAAATTTCAACGGGGAATTCACCTCGTAAAGAGGGAAGTCGCCTCATGATAAATTAACATTACTTTGATTCTTAGCAGAAGGGAATCTGCAGAAATTACGCATTTTCTGTTCTTAACATTCTTAACCGGAGAATTCTGATGAGGGAACCAGAGAATGCATATAGCACATATGCTATGTGAATTTTTTAAATTCCATTTAAATTTTTATACTTTATTTTAATTCAATTTATGCTTAACTGTGAATAAAAAAAAATTGTTAAGAAAAAATATTTCGAAACATTTGTATAAATAATTTATACATATGACACCATTAAGGAGTCGAATAAGCATTGATTTGCCGACGGAAATTTTCTTGTCCTTGTTATATCAATATTTATTATTTTAATAATTATTTATTTCAATTTTAACAAATATATGCTATCATCTCTTAAAAACTTTATATTGAGGTGTGCGTGCGCGTTCATATGCACGTGCATAGATCTTTGGGAATTTAATTAAATATGAGTATACGATTGCACTATATTTTCGATATATATGCATATCTATATAAAAAGAAAAATGTGTTTTTATTCTCTATGCAGGCATATAAATATATGCCTACGAATTTACATACATACGAATAAAAGTGTACGTATGTACATTCCTCAGATTATTTACTTCGGCTAACATTCAGAAAACACTACATGCTGAGAACAAAAACAATATTCTTTAAAGTTTAAACCGACACCGAAATGCATAGTAAAAGAATTACAAAAGCATTTCCATTCATAAACACAAGCGCATCATCAACAAAGTAAAGTGACTTCATTCATATAAGCAAGCGCCGGGCACATCTCCCCGCATGCGCATGTTGAATTAAAGCACCTTTTCACGAGGATACTGAATATCATAAACTCAAGCAATTTCTGATATTTGCTTCAGAAGCGAAAAGTGGCAGCATGCCCTTTTGTCATTTACACATTTTTCAGAGTCAAGTCTGTTGAGGCACGGAATGTTATTGATATGCTATAGGAATCAGCCTCTTCTGCTATAGACAATCAAATATCAATTAAGATTACAAGTTAAGCATCCGATGTAGCATAGAGGACAAACGAATGTTCATACTTCTGTCGATTGTTTCCTTGTTTTTCGCGATCAAAGATTGATGCTTTTCTGATTTTTGTCAAGCTGTCTGTACTGTACTGTTGTCACATTTCACTTTGACTTTCAGCATCAGCATCAAAATATGATTTCAACTTTTTTGGATGGATGTTGTTGTTGTAGTTCTCATAATGCTTGGAACCAGAGAACTTGCAACCAAAATCTCTGACCTAACATCGTACCGCTAATTCCAACCAATCTTACTCACAAAACCATTATTAAATTTTTACAACTACTCAGCTTCATTCAATAAACGCTGGCTGCATTACACCTCAAACACATAATTTGCCTGAAAATATGCTACATATTTTGTGCATTCAACAGTACTTAGCCAATCAAAGCTTTGTATCCAAATATGATTAGGGCGTGGCGAATGTCATAAGCACAGTGGGTCTGTTACCGTTTCAAACATACTGTAGGGTGATTTATATATATATATAAATATTATTTTACACCAATCGGGAAAAGTTTACTTAGTATGATGTAATGATTTGAGTGATTGAATCGAAGGATTTTAATGACAAACTTTTTTGTAATTAAATACGCACTAAAGAAGCTAATTATACTAAAATAAAAGAATTATATTTTTATATATTACCAAACATATATACATGTATTGGTTGGTAATAGATTGTTTGGAATAGACACATGTATGTCTATATAATAATCTCAATTAAGCAATAATGAGAAGCAACATATTTTACACCACGTCTCCATATAATTTTGTTATATAGAGTATGTTGTACATAAGTGAATTATAGACATACTATATATGTATGTGCGTACGTGAGATCATGTTTAGTAAATGTTTAAGGGCTTGTTTTTTGTGAAAGAATTTTCTGTTTTAATTTCTGCTTAAAATTCGTGCTCTGTGCTTCTCTTTACCGAAATAATTTCACTCTTATGTGTTTGCTCTGCTAAATACAAATTTTCTTTCTAATTTTGCTGCTTCTTTATCACTAGTTTGGAATTATTTGTTTTTGTTTTTGTTTTTTTGTTTGTTTTTTTGCATTAATGCGGAACACCTCGTTGACCAGTCTTTGAATTGTGTAGTCTACTTATATAGGTTGTGTATTTATATAGGTCTAATTCAAATTATAAACTATTGCACACAAATGTCCGTACATCTACGTATAAATATTTGCTTGTAGAGCATATATACATACACACATACGTGAATATGTATATCAGTATGCATGTATGGCTTGAGCTTTTTGTTATCGCTTGTTGCTTGCTTGTAGGAAAATTTTATGCTTTTGTTAGATTAGACTTTCGTTTTTTTTTGTGCTAAAATATCATTTTGTAGTATTTAGTTGCTGAAATTTTTATTTGCTTTATTAGTTGTCGAAATGCGCAATTTGTTAATGACTTCTAAAATCTAAAGTGTTAAATTTTTATTTATTTTCGAAGTACGAACCTCTTTCTTATGATTTACGGACAATTTATTTATAGAAATGTTGTTTGATTGTTGTTATTTGTTCATTTTTGACACATTTTAAAGGTTTTGGTTGATTTGAGTTGATTTTTTGTTTTTTAAATAATATATTTATCAATTTCACAATAATTTTGGTTAAATAAAAATAAATTAATTAAAAAAGTCAATTAGCTTTAAACAAATTTTTTAATTTGCAATGCTTTTGAAAAGTTCTAATTATGATATATTTCAAATAATTACTGCAACAATTTTAAAGAACATTATAAATCAGTTTTCTCACTTTATTTAGTTGTCAAACTGCTCTATGATTTTTAAAAAATATTGTACGAGGTCCAAGCTTAATTTTAGTTTAGGGTTTCTAAATTTTTATTGTTATATAAATTTTTTCAAATATTTCATTCGTTATATTTTAGTATGCAATAACGGATTTGTTTCTTTATTTTGGAACATTTGGAAGCAAAATATTTCAACGGAAGTACACACTGCTTTATTAATATACAGTTAATACCGATCTCTATACCTATCATTTATAATATATATATATATACATGATATATATATATATATATATATATAATATATAATATATAATATATATATAATTTTACTTAACGATTTGAGTAGCATACCGTTATCGAAGTAGCTTAATTTTAAGCTTGACGTTCTGCTAAAGCGATACACCCCACACACATATATGTATGTACATATGTATGTATGTATATAAATTAGTTACTGGTTAACCTTTACTTAATTACATATAAATAACAATCAGTTCACAGGAATTAAAGCATAAATAGCATTTTGATGCAAATTTCCAAAATGTACTTCTACAAACAAGATAATTACATGTATAAACAGTAAGACAATGCCGAATTCATTTATAAATTAAGCTAATATTTAAGACAATTACCTAAATACCTTAAGTAATACATAATATCACTAAATAAGCACAAACTTTAAGAATTTGCTTTCAAGCTATTTATTTATGCAATACATACAAGCATACCTACACAATTTACAATTTTGGCTAAAGCTGAAAGCTTAAAGCTTAATTACTTCAATTTGCAAGCACGTGCAAGGTAAGCAAGCTTTCTCGGCATACTTTTTTTTTTTACTAAACAATCAGACGAGTAGAGTATAATTGAATTTATGGAATATTTACGATTCCTAGTATTTTTCTAAGCAACATTTCTCTAACAAATTCTTAATTAATTGCATGTGAAAGTTTCACGAGCTTTGCGAAAGCTAATTTTTATAGTGTAGTGTGAAAGCTCTCGATAACAATTCACTTTAGGGTGCGTTTTATTCAACTCTGTACAGGCTCGAGCTGTACTCAAATACTCAAATTCAGCACCAGTACTTCTAACCCCGATCAGTTGAGAAGTTGGCAAGCCTTTTCGCTAACTTTCATGCACATTTCATGAAATGCAAATTTTTTATAACACACATTGCATATATATGTATATATGTATTAGTGATATATATATTATTTACTCAACTCTCTGTTTAAACTAATTTTTAACTGATTTTGTAATGGCATTTTTGTAGTTTGTTTGTATTTGTCCGTTTACTTTAATAAAATTGATTATATATGTATGTTTTTTTTTGTTTTGCTGGATCACAGAATTTTACATCACACAAACGATAATTGGATGCCTGACCAATGTATGCTTATCGTTCTGTCTCAGTTTTCATTCATGACTTGGCGAAGATCCGAATAAACACAGTACAAATGCAACAACGGAAACTATTGATACTTTTTTTTTAATAGTTCAAGCAACTATAACTATAAAACTATAAAAATTATAGAATATAAATTTATAAAATTAATTAGTGAATATTATACATACATATACATAAATGTATACACATAATGATTTAGTTCAAAGGATTTCAAAGATTAAATATTTTTGATGCCAACTACACCAACCACAGCGTAGACTGAAATACATTATTTATTTATCTATTATTATTAAATTATTTTCATAACCAAACATAATTATTTAGCCAAACAGAAATATCTTATATCCTCATGTAGTAAACAATTTAAGAAATAAGCCGAAAAACACAATAAGCAAAATTTTTATCTAAAAAAGTTATTTTTATATAAATACGAAAAAAGGTTAGAATTAAAGAGTTAAGAGATTTGTAATATCGCAAATTAATATACATATTCAAAATCGCATTAAATCGCAAGAGTATCATCCCTGCAGTCACATCAGCTAGTTCTAAAACACTCTACAATTAATACGATCTGAGAGCCGAACTCCTTAGCCGATTGTCTTTCTCCCATAACAGCAACTGGTATTTTTTTCATATTGATGAGGTGTTGGAGATGAGACGTCAACTATCCGATTTCGGTCAGAAACCTGACCAGTTCATACCAGTACAAAAAATACTCACACGAATTTTCACTTGGATTATGGAACGGAAAGACAAGTCTAATAAAAGAACTTATTAACAGATAGTCAGATCATAGTCAGGTGTGTTTCTGCTCAGTTAAATTTCAGACAAGATTTTCCACTTAAAAACTGATATGTTTCTCGACTAATTTGATACTTTATCGCAGAGTCGTCAAGGCATTTATGTAAAAAGAAACTAAAAAGTTCTCCAACATAGGCACGTACATACTTACTCTGATATTCAAACTTGATTTAAGGGCATGTATATATAAGACAAAATTAATAGCAGATTTAGTTCTATTTTAAAGTAGGTCACCAAAGTTATGGAGCAAAGTTCCAAAAGGTAATTTTAGGTCAGGTTTTAGGTTTAGGTTAAAGTTAGAAAGGCCGAAAATGTTCGAACATTTGCGAATTTCAGCCTGGCAATGCTTCCACTTTCAAATGCGAAAAGTTGGGTGCGGCGAGCGGGAAGGCAAATTCTATTTTAACTGTCGAGAGTACGAACTTCTGAAGAAGTACACTATGTGACTGATATGTGTCCAACGAAGAGAATTAGGTCGTAAATAGACGACGAAACCATCAGGATAACTTTATTAAAATGCCAACGCTTTATTACTTAAAAGTTACTTAATATTTTTAACAGAGTAATGATATTGATTGGCTGTCATAGTGTTTCTCTCTTCGATTTTGCTGAAATTTCACACAAATCATATTAGCCTACAGGTTTTTTTTTTTTAAATTAAGAACAACTTATTACAAATATATACATTTTAAAGCCACAATTGAAATATTGGTAAAGAATAGAAATTTTTTAAATTCTTCGAAATTTTTTAGCTATAAACCGGACACTGTTATCACCTGAGAATTTGGTTTCTAGATCAGTAAAACGAAGACTACAATGTCAACGTTCGGTGAAGAATTGTCTCCGGAATTAACCAAGAGGTTGTCAGTCGAGGTATTTCGATCATATTTGGAATCTATATCTATGTGTAATATATTACAAATTTCCTCTGCATCCATTGTGAACGTCATAATTTTTTTCGCGCCTAAAAGAAGACATCATTTGGTACGCAATTTGAAATCAACAGTGCAGCAGGCAGTACGCTTGGTCACTGTGCTCGGTTTAGTAAATTGAAATCGACCCCTGAAATACTGTTTACCCTGTTATTTTTTAAAGGGGTTTACAAGAAAGATAGACGGATAAAGTGAAACCAAATAAGACCTCAAATAATTTAATTGTATAATTTATATATAACATTGGATCATATAAAAACATGTTGAATATAATTATTAAGGGTTGCTGTGGCATCGGATAGTTGTCGGAATCAGTATTGAAACCGATAAAAAGTTGTAGTTGATGTCATGAATTCTGATATAATTGACATGATGTTCGAATCAGAATTTCTATATGTTTTCGGTGGTAATGAAAACCAATACAATTGCAAAAAGCAATAATTATTGAATTTAAGTGAAAAAATCGTGATATTCCAAGAGGCTTCACGAAACGTGTTGGGCCAGATTTGATCATGTAAATATGTACATTTTTACATAAAGGCTAAATAACTCTTATTATTCCTTTTGGACATCATACGGATACGGATCATACTATGATTCCATAAAATCTTCTTTCATACTTTCTCGCTACTTTCTTCCCCAAATCAAATAAAAGCTGCAATATCTGTTCATTTTAATTAAAATTTTCCTTTTTTAATGAATATTTAAGGCTAGTTTTTGTTGAAAATTTATAAAAGCAATTGTATTTGAAATTGTAGTTGATAGTTCTGTTTCATAAATAAATAGTGGGCACAGCTGTTTCTATCATTTTTGATTATTCTCGAAAAGTCAAAAATTCGATAAGAATTGGTTTGGAACAAAAAAAAGAACAATTCCAACAACTAAGCAAATCTGTCATAGTTTCTACAATTTTTTAAAATTTTCAAAATTTTCAAAAAAGAAAAAAATGTTAATTTATTTTTTCCAAAATCTTAATATAAACAATTTAATGTTTGAGACTTAATATAACATTAATACTTAATTGAACAGATGTTGGAATATGGCAGTGAATTTTAGTCGGAAAGCTTCTGGTATAAAATTTGGTCTAATCTTATGATCTGGAATTTTGTTCATTGCCTAATTTAACTGAATGGAATGAATAATTATTTTAGTAAATTCTATCAAAATATAAATATGGAAAGGCTGACTTTAAGTTCGATTAAAGTGAACCCTTAAACTTTTTCAATATATATTAATGTCTTCTTCTATAATAACCATGTATGTGTATACGAATGTATGTATGTATATACTCGTATATATGTAAACTAAATAAACAAAATGAAAAGAACGCAATTTGTGTTTCAAAATGAAATTTTTATTTATTATAGAAAATTAAATGAAATTAATAATTACAAGCAAAAAACTTTATGATGTAAGAACTACGAATTACAAAATACTATAATGTGATAAAAAATTTACAATTATTGCATAGTTTCATATATGATATTCATTCGGTAATTGCGAAAAAAAAACTAAGAAAATAATATCAGTGTTTTTCATCATTTACCTAAAGAGAGTAGATAAACAAAAAGGGAAATCGTTGATCGTTTTAATGTTGTGCAACTTAATCAACATAATTACGCCGCTTTAGTTTAATTTCTACTTCGCGCTTCGCAAAAATTAAAGTATTTTTATCATGAAAACCCAAAGATTTGCAGCATAAAGTGCTTTTAAATTTTCGGATTACGTTGGACTAATTAATTTTCAAGAAAAGGAATTGTGTGTCGCCACGAGATTTTTAGAAAACATTTTTAAAGTTTATAAGTAGCAAAAACTGCTGGAGCTTTTCGAACGAGTGACCCTACATCGATTAAAAACTTGCGCGCAAAAGTAGGCAAGATATTTAAGAAAATGAAGTGGCAGTAATGTTGGGCAACATTTACATATTGCTGATGCGCGAAAATATTGATAACATATTGCAAATACAAACATGATTAACCGAATTGTCAACGACTATTTATTATCGACTTGCACCGAAAGAATTACCGAATTGTCAACGATTCCTTTTGTGAATTTTGCAAAGTTACAATTTCTATGCAACAAATTTTTATTTTAGACTTAAAAGTGAGTTGTAAGCATTACGAAACTTAAGGTATTTAATACGCAAAGGCCATTTCTTGAAGATTTCTTTATAATCGAATTTAACCTAACTAAAATAAACAGTTACGTATATGAAACAGTTTTCATTTTTTGTGAATTTTTCAATAATTCACTTATAACGTTTTTTTTCTTTGTTTTAAACAATATTTGCACTTTTGTTGTTGTAGTTACAAGAACATTAAAATAAGTAGACGAAAGAAAATATCTATAAAGTTAAAAGTTAATTACACAAATGTGTTTAATTTTTTATTTTTTTCCTTTTTATATCTATCGCATCTCAGCCTATGACAATTTGAACTTTTTAATGCATTTTTTTTTTAATTTTTTTTTTTTTATGATTCAAACATCTAACATCGACACTAAGCTTATATAATTATTTTAATTTAATGCAGTTATATATAGGTTCTTATAATTTTTGGCAGTGATTTTGCTACTCACACAAAAAATTATACAAAATATCTTAAGCTTACGCTTTGGGATAATGCATCATATTCGAAAGTGACGGCGAAGAGCTTTGAATGTGTGTGCGATCTCTCTCGAAAATTGTTTCCATACATTTAGATATCTTTAAGAATCGTTATGCACGCATTGAAATAAATTGTGTCTGAAAAAACATAGGTTTCTTGGCCAAAATTTTTAAATTTCCGATTTTCGTGAGTAAGTTAGAGAAGTTTTATGTGAGCTTCATGAAAGCTTTACCGGTTTAAAATTTCTTTTCGTGATATTGATTATGGTGAAATGTGCTTACAGATATTGATATGCGCACCTTATACTTTTCGAGTAGATTACCAGAAAGTGTAGACTGATGAATTATTGTACGAAGCGTTTAATTAAATTTTTATCTTAGAATTTATACTCATTTAGCTTTCAAAGTATTGATTACTCAAAGCGATTAAACGGTCTATGTGTGCTTTTGGAAATCATGAAGAGCTTTAAAGCTTTTTTATGCTGAATAACTTCGTCTTATCAGCTGCTAGGGCTCTTGACTTTTAGTACCAAGTTTTTCATATTTCGAATATACAAAAATATACTGTTATTCTACCTAAATATTGGTGTGGAGAAGAAAATATTTGAAATACTTCTTTCCACGTAATGAAAGAGCTTTAAAGCTTTCTGGCATTTGAGCATTTAAGCTTAAAGCTCAGAATTCGCACACAAATCCAAATCTTTTCGCCGCCAAACGATCGATTACAAATAGTTTCAATTTCTCTTGCCATTTTCCTCAAGTCCTTCCCACTTATGAACTAAAGCAGCGCGCAAAGCATTCTTACATTTTCCTAAATATAAACAGTGAACAATGCTAGTACAGATCTTGCCCTACACTCGCTATGATACGCTTCTATATACAGTTTGATCTTAATAATACCCGGCGAAAGACCTATAAGAAAGTACATTTTATTTAATTAAATATACTAATCCATATAATACCAAGTTAATAGTTAAATATTTTCTGCTTCGCGCTTTCAATTTATAAACCAAGCACAACAAAGACAATAAATCTAAGTAAGGATACATTTTAGTTACAATAACTTTTTTTTTAATAATAATGATAATTACAATAATGGTACTAATAAAAAATTGCTTTACTTTGGTAAAATTCATCATTTGTTCTGTATACTCAATTCGTAAAAGCTTTCAGCGAGCTTTAGCCGGTTGAGCTTTTAAGCACTTAAATATTTTTTTTTTCGTTTTTTAATAAAAACTTATTATCATTAAAAAAAAAAAACGAAATACAATTACGACTAAAAGGCGAAAATTATGTGTAAGCTCTTAAAGAATTGTGTTATTTTATTTAATTGTTTGTTTGTGTTGTTACTAAATTTAAATGTATGCGTGAATTAAAGCAGCATTGGAGGCGTCTCATAACATAATGCTTCGCACACCTGAAGTTGTTTGTATGTTGTAATGTCAACACAAGGTTTCTTACCAATTTGAATGTTGTTACTTTTTTAAGCACACAAGCAAAATGCTGAATACTATTTGTTCAAGAATTAGCCTAACTTAATAGTGAGATACAAAAACGAACATTCCTCATAATTTACATAACAAATTCAGTTGGGTGTGTGGCGCGTCGAGTTTAGTCAAATGCAATTTAGTTAGCTGAATTTCTTAGTGTGTTGTGTATGTGTGCGTTTTGATTTAAAACTAATTTTAAATTTCTAAGCTTTAGAAATTTGCATTTTTTGCGTGTTGATGGCACAATATCATTATTTTATTTTAATCATATATAAGGATTTGCTCTTTCGTTTTGTGTTTTACTTCTTAATGCCTATGCTTTTCAACAATTAATTTTAGTGTGTATGTTTTTTTTTTTTAATTTTTATGCTTTTTGTATTTTAAACTAGTTACTCTGCCACATATGTACTGCTAGTCTCAGCTAGTCTCAATACATTTGCTCTTTTGCTGTTTTTTAATTTTGAGTTTTCAGTTGGTTCACTTTCGTGCGTCATGTTGACTCAGTTGGTCCTGCATTTGCTTTGTTGCAAATTTTGTTTACATATGGCGCTTCATATGCAGCGCCAAGTGGTCCGATCTCGAGAAGCAGCGATCGCAGTTACGGCATTTGAAAGGTTTGGCGCCCGTGTGCTTGCGGTAGTGGCGCGTCAATTCGTCGCTGCGTGCGAAGCGCCATTCACATCCTTCCCAGGAGCATTTATATGGTTTTTCGCCTGGAGAAAGAGAAAAAACAATTGAAAGGCTTGTAACTATTATTATGTTAATTGACCGTAATTTGAATAACATTAGTACTATCAGAGTTGTTTTGTGCGCTATTTATAATTGATTTTTTTAAGAGCTTTCTTGATATAAGGCTACTTAGTCCAAATTTTTTTGAACTTTTTTGAAATTGGAAACAAAAAAATTTTTTGAACTTTATTTCCAAGTGGAATTGTTGTGATAGCTTACAACATCCTGAATATAATTACTGTATTTCATATTGATGAGAACAATGCTTTCTTTTATATCTCCGTCTATATAATCGCTACGTAATACAATGAAACGAACTGTCAAACTTTGTTATAAACTGTAAACAAAGCCTTCCCCTACTTTCATTTAAAGTAATAAAATAAACTGGGTTGGTATATTATATGGTCTGCAAGTTACATAGGAGATACTAGAATCAAGGTATATAGTAAAAAAGTTTCAACTATTGTGCATGAGTCCAGGTAAGCCTCGATAATTTTACAGCTAACTTTGCATTATTTTTCGACCAAGTTGCAAAACGTAAAGAAGTAATCTCTTACTCCCTTTCTCTCTCCCACTCTCTCTCTCTTTCTCTATCTTTTCATAGCCATGCTTTATTCCAAACGAATGTGGTAGAATTGCAACGTAGCAAAGCAATACGAAATGGCAATCCTTATCAGAGGATTTGACTGCACTTTTGTAAAGTATGTAAATTCTTTCATAAAAGACCACAGGTCGCAGTGCAATCCTAAATGCAAATATCGAGAAATTGCTGTACCAAGATGCAGCTCCACTAATTCTCAATGCCCGTCCCATATATAAAATAAATAAACCCAACGGTTACCCTCCTCCCGCCCAACCGACGCCAGGGGCGTAGCTAGCCGAGTAGTGAAAGGCAGGAGAGTTTTTAAGCGTCGAGATCTAAAACTGCTCAGCTACAAAAACAAAAATGTCAACAAATAAGATTTGAGACTAAGTTATAATACATTTTCTATGATCTTATTTATTAAGTGAAAATAATAAAGTTTTTTTAATGCTGAAAAGTGAGTCTGATGAATCAATGTATAGGAATGAGAATTAAAATCATGACATATTCGGCGGAATGGTTGTTCGTTCGTCTTAAATGCCTGGATAAGCGAACCAGGATATTAAAATTAACTTCAGACAAGACAACAGAACTACAAACTAAACCATTCAAGATTTTCACTAATAATATTATGCCAAGCATTTCCCTACGACTAGTTAGTGTAGATACATTTATATGTTTCAAACGACTAGTGTATGGAGGAAGACTTACTCTAGAATTCTATCAGAAATATCTTAAGGCAAAAAGTAAAAATTGTTTTGAAAAGAGTTTGAGTAACATACGGATCTTAAAATTCTTTAGACCATCTTTGAACAAAACGTTTAACATGAAGACTAAAATTCTCTTTGGGGTCTCTAAGTATAGCTTTATAGCTTTTTGTTATATAGGGAGAGATAAACACAGATCTACGGGAAAGCACATCATCTCGCATTTTTTAAGATTAAGTGGCATATCCTTTCTATCACACCAAGTGACCAAATTGCTTAAGTCTGTTTGCAGCAGACGCCTTTCATTTATTGAAGCATATGCTTTGAAACGTTTTACATCGTCGGCATTTAATAAACATTTTCAGTACTACATTACGGTAGAAATATCATTGATAAATAACAAGAACAGAATCGGACCAACTTCACTACCTCGTGGAACACCTGAAGTGATATTAATTGAATCCCTAAGGGGTATCATTAAATATCACTTGTTGTGTTCTATTGATTGTGTATGCATGCTAATGTAGTAGAGCTTGAGAAGTGTCCAGTGTTGGTGGATGTTTAAAAGCCCAATTTTCCATTGACTAAATACACAACTGTAACCTTAGTTGTCATAAGTCGAACTTGCCCACTCCTTTCTTCGAAAATAAAACATATTAAAATGTAATTGTGAAACTTTCAATGTATTTTTAGCTCTTTTACTTTTGGATTCATAAGTGCAGCAGCAAAATGTAAAATAATGTTTGCAAAGTATGTTAAACGAAAACAAAAACAAGAACACAATTCTGATGCAACACAAAATGAAGAAACTTTTCGCATTTCGCATTTCGCTAACAAAATATGCGCTGGCATAAAGAAGAAACAATGAGAGAAAACAGTGCTTTCCGCTTCAGTACATCGGTAAGTTTTCTAAGAAATCTGCATACGTATATTCGCAGAAGTAAACAAAACAAATATTGAAAGAACAACAAGCACAACAACAACAATTCCAATGAGAGCAGTGAACAAAAGCTTCATAGCTGAAGTAACGACAAAGTAAATTAAAATTAAAATTGTAAGAGATGCTGAACAACTGCTAAACAATTAAACAAAACAAAAGAATTATTACTTACAAGAAAGTCAAATATTTGTAGCAGGAATGTTTAGCACGAAATGGAGTATGACAGTAAGGTATAATTTGGTGCAAAGCATATTTGAAGTTGAAATGCAAAGAAATATGAGAAGTATACAGCTGGCCAGTGAGGAAGAGAGTTTAAAGAAAAAAAAAAAATGTATCACTGTAAAGACGCTCATTATAACTTGTTTATGAAAAATTTTTTTAATACTTAACACAAAAAGTTAGATGCTAAAGCTTGTAGAAGCTCACAATGACAAACTGGAGTACTTTAAATAAATATCAATTAATTTTAAAAAATAGAACATAAAACAATAATGATTTCATACAAAAAAATACGGAACAAAATATGTAGAAACTTTTTAATGACTTTTAATTTAGAAATTTCTTAATAAATTTCCAACCAATATTTAATTAATATTTCTTCATGGTTGGCATGATTGGTTGGATTGATTGAAATGGGACGTCGAGAGAATGCCTGACCGAAAGCGAACGCACTGAAGCCAACAGTATGCTCATTGTGCCCCCAAGTGAATACAAACTAAACACAATTCAACAACTTGCAAGATTTACTAAGTTTCTTTCAACTCAGGCTACAGCTATAGGCTATAATATCAGGCTATATCAGGCTATAGTTATACAAAGTATGTAATAAAAATCGGTCTTGAGACACATGAACGGAAGTCACAGTCAATTAACATTGAGCTAGGCTAAATCGAAATCAACATGACAGGAGGATATTGAAAGGAAAACTCATTTTTGCACAGAATACGGCACCAAAAGGAAATATATATACTAATGCCTCTGTTGTTCCCCATTCTCGCAAAAATCGGTACTACGTCTCTGTAATGGAGCCAGATTTATGTTGTACAACAAAAATAGCAATATAAGAAAGTTTTCGCATTTTTCATTACACTGGTAAATAAATCATTTACATAAGCATTTGGGGAGGCTCTCTAACTGTTTGTTAAAGCAGTCAACCAATCAAAGGAGAGACAGAAATATCACACCTCTCGCGCCATCGGAAATTATTGTGAGTCGCTGACTGAAATGCCACCTCAGTTCTTCTATAAATTTTGGATATGTTCCAACAATAATTTATACACATTCGAGTTTCTTTTTATAAATTCTCATTGCAACAGATTTCTCATTTTGAGAAATATTTTGCTTATTTCGTTGGTTCGTTTTCTCATCGCTTGCTGTTTATATTCCACTGTGGCAATGCGTTTTCCTTCCGGTACAGATTTTAACAATGTGCTGCTTCCGGCGCTGGTGCAACGCACAAATCACAACAATGTGAACACAGGGAGGCATTCGGATGGAAGAAGTGCGCTAAAAATCAGTAGATATTATTTTGTAATGCGTCCTTGGAGAGTTGGAATATTGTAAAGCGGCTGGTCCTACAAAAGCTTTAGAAGAATGTTTTGCATATAGATATTATATATAATGGTAGATCTATAAGACTGTGTGAGACAACGCGAACAAAAATATATGAAAGAGTTGATTAGCAGCGCTTCTTAAATACGCAATTATTGTCCTTAGGTAAAAGTGTTTTTGTGACTTCCAGACAAGCGACAATTAATGAAGCTCTAAAATTTTGTCACGCCCAGCTATCAACTCTCCTCCAACAGTCCGTGATATCTATAACAGATAAGCAATAAATTGCATTCTTAAATTAAATTGAAGTCCATGCACTAAAAGGCATCGGTTAATAGCCAATGCGCATTAGTAGAATAAACACAGGAAATAAAAAAGCTCGGTCGCCAATCGATCCAAGCAGCTGCTACTTTTTCAACGCTTCTATCGGCAATTATAGCCAATACAATGTTTTATTAATACGCCCAATGAAACTTACTGTTTGGGCGATTTATGACGGATTTCGTAGTTCAAAGAAAATGCGGTTAAATGCGCAGATCGCGCTTCACACTTAGGTCTTATCACTTCAAAAGCCGCATGCAACATAGCAGCAACAACGTTAACCACAACTGAAGCAAATCCCCCGCCCAAGCTCACATACAGAGATAATGCCAACTAGTTTTCCCATTCATTTTCGGTCATTTCAATTACTTAAGCGTCGAAGCGGCTATAAAAATGCCAAAAAGGAAAATCGTTAGGAAAAGATTACAAATGCAGTCAAGTGAAAGGACACAAACAGACCATAAAAATGAGACAATCCGACAACAGCAACATGAATGACAAGCGCTACTTACTTACTTACTTACTTCCTAACCTACCTATTTACTATTGTAGAACAAGCGGTCGAAACTAACGCGAACAAGTTGCAGCTTCGCAACCGCTATATCCGCGTCGACCTTTCAGCGCAACAAAAGCCAAAAATGCGAGTAAAGTAAGTTAGTGGCCAGAATGAGTGGAGAAACATTAAAAATGGCGGCGTGACGGCGTGACGGCGGAAAGTGCGGCAGGCGAAATATTGCGGTAATAGAAAATTCACCAAAAGAAAATTAAAAATTCCTTTGGAGCTTAAAACAAAAGGAGGCGGCCGTCTAAGTGCAAATATATATAAGGCAAGATATAAGGCAAGATGAACAGCATGACGTGGGGGATGAAGGGATTGCGCGCAGATAGCTTTAAGCCGCGGCGAAAGGGCGCTTAACTGTATGTTTTATAAAATATTGGCAAAGCAGAGCAAGTAAAATGGAATGAAGAGATAAAATAGCGGTGCATGGACTTACATACATGCTGCACAGTAGGTTCACATACTTGAAAGTCTATTGAATGGAAGAAATTTTGATTTGATTTTATTATGATAAGATTAATTATGCTTATAATATATTATATGATTACTTTTTGGTTTTAAAAATTTATATTTTATAAGTAAGTCCATATTCAACTCCAAGTGTTTTAGAAAGCGACCAATAATCATCAACAAAACACAATTTTTATATGGAAGTAGGGTGCCTTTTTGGTGTTCAGTGTTAAACTCTTTACAATAAACTTTTTAATATAACCTCAAATTTTAAAATTGTACAATTAGAAAAATTATAAAAAAATATTACGATATATTATATGCGAGAACATATATTTTTCTTTTTTTGGAAATACATTTTTATTATGGCCTATTGAATTTCTAACTAACTACAGATTATTTCAGGATTATGTCGACGTGGGTACTAGCATTCTCGGGGCACTAACATCTATTGCGTTATTAACTTGAAATAATCTTTTAGAGCGAATTCACTCTTTTCTTGGTAACTATGTATATGATAAGTTATTTCATAAAATAACCAGTGTTACCACCTAAAAAGTATTTTATATGGCATTTATTATTATTATTTTTTTTTTAACGTGGGAACTAGGGTTAGGAGAGCGTTTTCTCATTTAGTTAAATTTATTGGAACATTGTAAATATTTTTTATATCTTTTAAAGGATATTTTTTGAAGAATTTCTTGAATTTCTTCTGAGTTCGCAGGTCACAATCACACAGTGAAATCAAACGAGGCTGGAATTTACTTTTTTTCTGTTTCTCTTTCCTCATAAATATAAAACCTTACAGGGGTCAAAACAAAAAAAAGGGAAAAAATTTATTTTTTTTATAATAATGATATAATAATATTCCGATTTAAGGTTAATATGGAGCGCAATACTATGAAGGGAGTAACTGCCAATTTTCAAAACGATAGATTTCAAAACTTTTCAAACTAATTTGTTCGCAACTTCAAAAAAAATCGTTCTGAGGAGAATGCGTTTGAAAGAATAGTAGTTGAAGTGTCTGAAAGAGAGCTAGAGAGTATGAGGTATTATAGTATTATAGGTATTATAAAGAGAGTATGAGTTGGGAGTATGAGAATTGGAGTTTTCTTTTGAATTTTTGGGAACATATTCTTCAACAGGCTAATAAAAACTTATGAAATAAAAAAAATGGAATATATAAATTTTTTCTGTCTAATTTTAATAACTGTGAACTTAAGAATATTATTACATATACGAATAAAAGGTCCTAAATTTTTTTAAGCATCTTCATAACAAACTGTCTCACAATGCAATACACCGACGGCTCCACCACAATATATATTTGTTTAGCGCAATGCAGTGAAGTAAGAAGCTCCGTAATAAAAACGGCGCTGCTGCATGGCTTAGCCTTGTTTTGTGGTCTAAACTGGAGGATGTCAATTCAGACATCTTTAGCACCTTATATGTGTGTGTGGTTGTGTGTTGGAGCAAGAAAGCGTTCAGTAGCTAACGGATGCTGCCGCAAGCACTATTGCCCGAAAAAGCAAACACGCACACATATACACACGCAGGAATGGGATTGCGCACGTAAGCGCCAGAGCTTGAGCACTTGCTAACGAGGCACAGCTTGTGAGTGAGCTAGCAATTCACAGCATGGCGACAGCTGCCGCTGATAAAGCGTTGAGGTTACATTCTATCTGCGATTTGGGCAATAAATTTTCATGTAATTTTATGGTTGTAGTTAAAAAATTCATGCAACGTGCAGCAGGCATGCAGCGTTCGCAAGGAGGCCGGCAGCAGAAGATGCAGCCAACTGGCGTCGCTAAATTTTTAAGTCGAGTGCAGCTTGTGGCCGCAACAACTTCCTACCGGGGTTGCGTGCTATAAGATCTTGTCGTCACTGCACATTTTTTGTGCGGCATTGCCGTTATTTACACACTCGAAAATACAACTTCCTGCTGGCATCTTTGACGCGTTCGTCCATATATTCTCGTACTTGTGTGTGCGTTAGTGTGCATGTGTGTGGCAGTTGCGATTGCTGCCACTCACCATCTTATGGCAATTGTTTGCTGCAGATTGTCGCAGATTTGGCGCACATGCATGTGTGTGTGTGTGTGTGTGTGTGGATGCGCGCGAGTTTTATTGCAGTCCATTTTAACTGCTGCTGGTTTCTTCTCTCTTGCTGGTGCTTACTTCCGGTTCTTAAAATTTTAAAATTAGACATAAAAGTAGCTCTTCGTTGCAGTTTTCTCTTTGGCTTTCTACTTTGACTGTTTCTACTTTATTGTTTCGTTTGAGCGGCAACGAAATCGCATTTTTTCTACCCATTGCCACTTGCGGCGTCCTGTTAAATGCCAGCACGCATCTTGCACTTTAATACTTAACCTAGTTTCTCTTTGGTATTGCTCGTTGGACGGTAACTGCCGAGCACGCTCAGCGACAGCAGCAATATTCGCAGCGTTTTGTGGTTAAGGAGCTGTTATTCGAGTACCGTAATCATATTATATCCTTTTACAACTTTTCCTTTATATACCCTATATCCTTTTTTTTGAATAGGAGCACGTGTGCGTTTTATAACTAAAAACGAAGGGGCATACTTGGGAAAAGAACAAGGGCAGGTATTTGAAGGTAGTTTCTAAAATATACAGAATTTTTAAGAAACTCTATTTTAGTTAGCAGAATCGCCTGGAAGATACTGGTTCTTGAGAGAGTAATAAGCAATGTTATTTGGTCAATCCTTTTTTTAAATGACGGTGGTTAAGGCTAACACTACATTAGTGGTCAGCGTTTGGGAATGATAATCATCGTTTTAATAGGTGGCTAAACTTTTTTGAGAGGTTTTCCCAGGTGTCGGGTTTTAGACGAAAAGTGGTATTTACCTGAGCTACGGGATTTAATTGCATTTATGCCAATGAGTTTGAAATTTCGATAACTTGATCCATGTGTAAGTGTGCGAATAAAAAAAATGTTACTCTCTTTTATATACTGAGGTCGGTTCCTGTAGCAGGACCAAGGCTAAACCTATCACTCCCATTATGTAGGCGGTTGATGTACATTTGCCGGTCTACTAGCAATAGCTACTATAACAGTATTTTGTATTGAATATGGCTACTGATCTCTGTATATTTAAAAACGTAAAAACATCCCTGAATTTACATTTTTGAGAAATACCGTATAAAGTAAATGGCAGCTTAAAGTCAACGATTCAAAGCGATCAAAGTGGTCAACGATTTTACCGCAGATCAATTTTAGTAAATTAACCAATTGTTAGTATTTGTGAATAAATAAAGCATAAATATTTTCTTTTTAAGGATAATCAACCTATTCATACTGCAAAATTATTACGCAGTCAAGTAGGTCCTAGGTAGTTGTCTAAGATTGATATTTGTTAATACTAGAACAGGGGATGGTAGTAACATATAATATACTACAAATGGCGACTGCCTACACAGTTGTCTATGATCAGCAGGGTGTGAGTAGCAGGTAGCCACTGGTAATGCAAATTTCAATATCAAGTTGCCTAATGGAAATTATACTCGTGCTAGTTGCTATACATAATAAGAGTATAAGTTAGTCGAAATTTTTTTCCTGGAGTCTAATGCAAAGACTTTTATAAAAGCCCAACTTTCTTTTAATTCTTGCCCTCGGACGTTTCTTGTACAAAATCTTAATCAAACCCACTTTCATTTGATTTAACAAAATCTATTACTTTTAAAGATATACATTTAAAGAGAAAGATTTTAACCATTTCACGTTAGAACGTGATTGTTACTATACCGGAGTTGCTATGTTTCGCTAACGAAAATGGCTCTATTTCTTCTTTATAAGTATATACTACAGCAACACCGTCAAAATTTTAGAATAAGTCAGCAAACAAGTAGATTAATTATTTAGCTAGGTTGTCTGGATGGTGAAAATGAATTAGCAAAAAAAAAAAAACAAATTTGAGAAAAGGCAGAAGTTGTAAATTAAGTTAAGTCGAACTGAAGAAATCAGCCCCAAACATTTTGATTTTAAAGCTTAGACCTATGTCTAAGACCCACCTAAGGTTGATTAAATTGATTTTAAGTTTTAAAATTAAATTAAAAATTAAAAAAAAAGATTGCGAGCAGCTTATTAATTGATTAATTGAATAATAGTAGAATAATTATTAATTGATTAATTGGCAAAGCAAGAGCTCCAAAAAAAAAACAACAAAAGATAACAAAAAGTTTTGCCGAACACATTTTGTCACGTATGTATGTCACGACAAAGCTCTAAAAATAGCAAAAGAAAAATGAAAAAGGAAAACAATAAACAATAAATAATAAACCACATTAATAATCAACAAAAAAAAATTAAGCAACACCGTAGACTAATAATATATGAGTAATGTTTATATATATATATATATATACTTGTATGTGTGTGTGTATGCATTTGTGTATTAGCTTTAGTTGAAAACAACTGAGTTCAGTAAATAAGTGAATATTTTTGAAAACCGCAACAACTCGCATTGGAGTGTGTTGCGGAATAAACAGTAAAAATTGCTTACGAACTCCATATATACATATGTCTATATATATGGATGTGTGTACATGTTTTTATGTACATGCCTCTGAGCTTGAATGAATAATCAAACTAAAAAATACGAGCCGTGGGTAACATACTAGGAATTAGAAGTGAGGAAAATGAGAGCGAGAGAGAAGAGAAGAGTGGTTCTTATTAGCCGGCGGATGTTAGTGTGTCTCTATAGCGCGCTTCTGTAGTCAAGTGAAGTACCAATCAGTGAAACATCAAACTAACCCAAAACAACTACATAAGTCTTGGTTAAAATTGAACTAGCCAGAAAAGCTTTAGACTTATATTATACCAATTTTCAGAAAGCTGGTACAGTCAGAGAACAGAGAACGTCGGCGAAGCACAACTTTTTCAATAAAAACTCGGAGCCCATGGAAAGAATTCCAAATTAAATTATTTTTAGGTATATAAATTGAACTAGACAATCATATATCTCTTGTGGACTAATACGAAACTGGTATATTTCTGTCAAAAATCTGACAATTGGCAACTACTCGTAAAATAAGTCGGCTGAGTAGTTGTGTTTGCGGTTCATACTAACTGTAAAGTAGTTTTTAGCTAGTGGATTTCGCTGCAGGGTAGTGGCCGGAGTAATTTCAGCAATGTTTCGGCCACAAAATATAAACAAAAAGGCAATTAAGCTGGAGAGAGCAGTCTTTTACTGTTGTTGTGGTAACGAAAATTCTAAATAAATTAAAATTTCAATCTCGCACAGACCACATTACACGAAGTGAATAATTTGTTATCGAACTCAACAGTTTGAGCAGTTCTTATCATTGAAAAATTCAAAACTCGCGATAACGAATGCAAAAGCAAAAACAAAAAAAGCAACAAAAACAAAACGCGCAATATAGCTTACGGCTGTGAATAATTTTTGTGTTCAACTGCAACGAAACGATGTAGTTGACATGTATTAAGGCATTTTGCTAAACATTCGTGCAGACATATCTACAACTTTACTTTTATTCTTTGCATATCTGAATATTTACTAATATATGTGCATATGAACATGTTTATTTAAATATTTTTTCAAATATTTTTTTGCATATTTTTGTTTAGTAATGCTTAGTGAAGAGCAGTAATATTTTTTCTTCCATTCTTTAAAAATGTTTTTCTTCGATAAAAATTTCCAAAGAAAACTGGCATGTTATAAACCACAATATTTTGTGTACAGATGTCTTACCGCATCCTCAGTTATATATTTTAAAAGGAAGGTGCTTTTTTATGGTAAAATATATATAACTTTAACATCACGACTATTCTGATGGTCATGGTTCAAATCCCAAGTTTTTGTCCTTATACGAGCAATAAATCAACGAGAGTTTATGTCTGGGTTTATACACGGAAACTTTTGTTGCTCATTATCGATAAATTATTTTTCGGTGTTGCCCATTATTGCATGCACGCGGGCGACTCGAGTCCAACAACCCGAGTCAGGCAATTTTCTAGATTCCCTTTCATTCTCAAATTCTTGTACGCTTCATTTAAGCGGCACGCAAAAATTGTTTTCATTAACTAATTTTTATCCTTATTCACCATACAAAAAATAAATGATAAAATTTAAATATCCGAGCATATTGTAAATTTTCATTTGAAATCGAGCGCAGTTGTAACGATGTACAGAATTTGAATGAAACAGAAATTACAGAAATGAAATGGAATGCCGAACTACGTAGCAACGAACTGTTACGAACAAGAACACGAAGCATATTACCCGATCACGTGTCACTCAGTGGCGCTTCGTCTTTCCTCGTCCTCCAAAAGTCTCTTCGTATGAACCAGCTCTTCGTAGTATAAAAAAACTCGCTCTATTTTTCTGATCCATTCAGGTACTCGTATGTTTTTAAATAACTTGGTAGATAACGTGGGATCGCAGTTCGTAATAGAAAGAACACATCATTGATTGCTTCCGTTATACTTTACCATTATTACTAGCGAAATCTCAATTATTGATTTATATAAAAATGAAGTTCATATCTGTGGAAATTCGTCAAAAAAAAGTATCTCCATTTAGTATTTTTATCCTCTTAAGGTCTAAATGAAAGAACTCCAAAACAAATTTCAACCAATTAACGATAAAAATCTGTTGGTTAAGGAATCATCTCTCTAAAAACACAACTAAAATATGTAATATGTTTATGAAAGCTTACATTAAATATACTCAAAGAGAAACCTGTTGTAGTCGAAGAAGTTGTTTTGCCAAAAATCCATATTATGTATCAAGATGACATATTACCATCAAAATCGGTAAGCCCTAGCTTTAGTACACTAGAAACATAGTCAAACGCAAAGGAAGAGCGGATGGTGTTTTGGTGGACTGAAACTACTCCGCGGTCCATTCATTTCTCTTCACACATTTAATACAAAAATCTCAAGGTCAAACCTTTGTGAATTACCAAAAGACGAATCTTTAAGAGGAGTTCGACCAGCTTCAGCAACAACAACAATATTGCTATGAAAACAGACTTTAAATTAGCGAATTCTGAATAATCCAGTAAGAAGGAAGTACCTGAATTGTCCCAAGTTTTCAAGCCTGGAGTTTGCTTGGAGTGTTCGAAACATTTTTTGCTTCTGAAAATAATTTATTTTTTGTTTAAAATGACAAGACCCTGAAGCATTTGTCCACTTAAGGAAGGCCATTATAATCATATTTTTCAAAATTTTTTATGGCAGTGGTGTTTGTGAATTTGTTTTTTTTTTGCATTTTGTAAATTTATTTACTTTTCCTTTGCCAACATTTTGAACACCTTTCCGTCCCTTGTCGAATCCGCTGCTGTAGCTGCCCCACGTCGTTTATCTTTTGTCCTGCGCCATTTTATCTGATATCCTTGTTTGGCGATGCGCATTTCAAATTCAATACAGCCATTGGCAATTTGGCCTGCTCACCTATTACAGCATGCTGCGCACTCTCCTGCCCCTCGCCGTACGCCACTCGTTGTTCGCCGCTTGCCGTATACCTATGGCACGATGCGTTATTTATGGCTCTGCCATTGATGCTGATGGCGAAAGCACTTTTGAAATTTTGCCAACAACGACAGCAACAACAACTCCGTCAAGCTGATTGTATTATTTGGCTTTTTTGTGTGCCTAATAGCAAAAACATTACAACAACATGCAGGCGGAAATCAAAAACAGCAAAAATAAGCTGCGGAACGATTGAAAATCCCCAACGACATTGCTTGAACATAATGCTGCTATGCTATACACCATACCCATACGCTTAACCATCAGTAAGTATATGTGTATGTGTGTATGTGTGTGCTTGCATTGGGTGAGCGGTATGCGGTTGTGCAATCAGCTTGGCAACAGACAACGCTCGTTATAGCTGCTGGCGGACATAAGTTAACGATTGTTCATTCAGGCAGCCAAGCAGCAGGCGAGAGTTCATTGTGACTCCTGACGAAGCGGCGGAAGAAAAGTAGGCAAAGGAAGGAAGCGGCAGTTGAGGGTTGGAGACGTACGGTGAGACTGTAATTGCAGTCGAATGTTGGTGTTTGGGTTGTCTGCCTGCTGGTGACGCTGATTGCTGCACCAGTTAGCAGTTAAACACCGGTATTTGTGTTTGTCTTATATGCAGTTGTGTGTATGTGTGTGTATGTGAGCGAGTCGAAAGTGCAAAAGTGCAAAGTTGTTGAAAAGTCTTACAACATATTCACCCTGTTCTGAGGTTTTTACAGCAGGTTTTACGGGATTTTGTGATTTCGTTAGTTGCTAAGGATTGCCGACAATCCCTCGTTTGCTGTTTGAGTATTAGTGCGTATTAACATGTGTGTGTGTGTGTGTGTGTGTATATGTGTGTGCGGAACGTATCCCGCATGGAGACTCTACATTTTTCGCTCAAATATATTAACTGGTTCAGAAGAGAATCGATTTTAGACATTTACGTGTGTACACTCTAGAAGCCTTCTATTTCATTTTAATCACTATTTGCGGCACTTGTGCCACATAATTAGAGGTATTACCCTTTGAATAGAAGAATTCATAAATTTCATTATTTTCTAAATTTTTGAGTGGTAAGATTAAAAAGCCTTTCATTTTGACTAATCGCTAATTTTGTTGAGTTACTAAATCGCTAAGCCCCTGTGTATAGTTATGCGTATTCCAAGCTTCCAAAGTAAATGATACAAGCTGAAACTGACAGCTCTTATAACTATTATCTCCTATGTATGTATTAACATGAGGCATTTTGATCATCATTGTTTATAAATAGAACTGATACAAAACAATCTATAGCTGTTTTCGTTTCACCAAGCGTTCCAGAGTAGCAAATCGAACAAACCGTACCAGTAGTTCAAACAAACTGGCAATGCTAGCGGTGTTATCTTGCGCTAACTTGTCTCTCTTTCTTTGGTGGAGAAATACTTCTTTTTATGCAAAAAGAAAAAAGCAAACAGTGTTTTAGTAATACCTCAATTTCAAACAGCGTTTTCCTTTTCTATAAACTTCTCTTTCTATAAACAATTATAATTTGTTTAAGGCTCGAAAATCATTGTAAAAAATCTTTTTGTATTTTTCACAGAAATTTGTCATTTATGGCATTTACAATTGTAAAACTGGTCTAAAATATGTAAAATGAAATTTGTTAGCATTGAAGATAGCGGTTATATCACTTTAATAAATTATCGGCATACCTTCTGTTACGAATTCAACTCGCTAATATTTTTGCTGCTTATGCATATACATTTTGGAGAGCGTCCAAAAGTAGGGGGCAGAGAAACGGTGAGTCGAAGACAGCGTAAGCTATTGAAAAACATTCTTTTATTGTGGTAGATTTGGTCAACCAGTTATTTTAAAATCTTGGTTCAAAGGGTCTTTATCTTGAAAAGCAGTCACTGGGAGTTCAGAATTTCGTTAACTTGTTTTCATATTTCACAGGATCGGTTGGACTCATGTTTCATATTTTAAAGCAAATGTATATAACTCCTTAATAAGTTTCTACACATAGTCAAATGAAGGTGAATGGGACCTTCTGTTAAAAAACTGAGAATAATTTATAAAATTATATTATCACTAATACCAAACCAAGGTTGGTTGCGCTTTGATCACGAGTACAAGGGGCTAGTATGGTTGTCCAAATACCATTTTTTAGGAATTAGGAGAAAATACCTAGAACTACTTCATGTAGTAAGGACTTATGAGCTAATTGTTAAAAATAAGCTCGATCCCTCAACAGCCTCTAGTGTGTACAAATGATTATAAGTGAATTGATTATATTTTGTTCGTTTTTTCCGTAGAAATTGTACGTTTTATTAACAATTTAACGCGAAACAAAACAATTTCGTAGCCTACTTCTAGGGGCGCATACTACGTACCCGTACATGTAGACTATGTGCGCTCGCATAAGTCTATTTGTCTACGTTGGACATTCAAATATTATTTATGATCCCTATTTTTCAAAGTGTTGCGCAATTTTGTTGCTATCCCTTGCATGGCAGACTAGAAATTCCATTATTGCAAACTGTTGAAAAATTTATCATCACTGAGTTTGACAGCAAAACATTCAAAATTTCCACACGATAACACATAACTCAAATATTTTATGTATGCGCTCAGGCATGTATGTAGTCAAAGGTGCTTGCGTGTGCAACCATATGGCCATATATGTATATGTGTGGGTCGTTTGCATAGACACATCAATTGTTGCGGCCCAACAATTTCTCAAAATACCATAATTCTGATGAAATGACTGATTTCAGTGTTGAAAAAAGTTTTATTTCATATTTCATGAGCACATATGACCATACATATGTGTAGGCATATATAACTGCGCATGGGAGCATTAGTCAAACAAGCAATATCCTTTATTTGTGCCCAACTATGGCGAGAGTGTGAAAATTGTTCAATCCTCGCCATTTTATTGATTCATGTGGCACAAGATTTGTGTGTTTTTGTTGTTGATTGTGCTCAGATTTATCGTGTTTTGGCTATAAACGTAAGTGAAATTCAGATATATCGCTGTGTTAGTGTGTTTATAGGCTCACTTCCAACCATCTGTCTGCTACGCTGTTGTCTGTTGTCTGTTGTCAACCTTTGATCCAGCCTCGAATTTGTTGATTCGAGAATATCGCTTTGCAAATGTGTGTGCGTGTGTGTAAATCATACTCAACATTTAGAATATTTTGCTGATTATATGATTTATTAATTTGGTTTGAAGTGCTTAAGCGATTGTGAGCTTACGAGCATATAAGCTCTCATACTTATTCAAAAGGTTTAAGCTATTTCACATTTAAAGGTATTTTTAAGTTTGATAAAGTAGCAAAATTCAAAGTTTCTTTACACTTACCGGTATGCGTTCTTTGATGTGCTTTCAAATGCGAGCTTTTGGTATAGACTTTTTTGCAACCCAAAAATTGGCACTTGTGTATTCGACGCTTGGCATCTGGACTGTGATCGTGTAGTCGCTGGTGGGTCTTGGTGCTCACTGGAAATTTGCATAAGAAAATGAAATTGAAACAGTCATAACTGATCTTTATCATAAAAAGGCTGGGACGTAATATAATATAATAGACTGAATATCCAATCTCAGATAATTGTGGACCTTAGTTAGAAAAGTTAAAGTTCAGGAGCTTTTAAGCTTAGGTAACTTCTGCCAATCAGCTAATGAAGATTCCTATTATCCTAATAATTGGCACAAATAATTGTTTATTGGGAAAAGCGAAAAGAATTTATTCATTTATTAAGTAACTCATACAAATATCTACCCACTGAATTTTGTATTAAAATGAGCTTAAAGCTTATTTAATATTTTATATTTATGTCTAATCTTCTACCATTTTCCTTTTAATCCATTAAAGAAGAGCTGAAAGCCTTAAAAAAATGCTGAAAGCTTTTTGTGTTAGTGTTTAATGAAAGTTCCATAAATCAACCAAAAGCTTTCAGGAAAACTAATCAAATTCTCTCTAGTGCAAGCTGGGTGAACAATATTTCTGACCCTTCTGATTCAAACTTAAGGAGCTGCTATAATTCTTTCTCTTTCTCTCGTACGCTAACAGTTTAGAAAACATATTGTTCGACTACTCACATGCGGTTACTTGTGGATTTTGCAGCTGTGTGCCGCGCTGTGCGATCTGCGCGGCTGTCACCGCCATATTCATTACATGTTGTTGCATTTGTTGTTGCTGCTGTTTGGATGTAGCCGACGCATTCAACATCGCTGCTGCCACACTACCGCTGCCGCTATTCTGCATTTGTATGACACGCGCCAAACTAATGGCTCCACTCTTTGTGCCATTCGCCGATGTGAGGCGAACGATGGTGCTGCGCGGAATGTTGGAGTGGACCGTAGACGAGGATGATGATGAAGAAGACAATGTTGATGGCTGTGACTGGGCTGCTGACGGCGGATGCGGCTCGGTATTTGTGCCGGCGCTGGCAGTTTGTATGCTTAAGTGTGACTTTTGTTGTTGTTGCTGCTGCAGGCATTGCTGTTGCTGTTGGTGTTGCTGTTGGTGTTGTAAGAGAGGAACTGTAGTCGACGTCAGTGTAGGATTCTTACTGCTATTAACCAGTGTCGTAACGGCGCTGGAGAAGCGTAGTATGGCGGTAGAAGTGGGCGTTACAGCGGAATATTGTGATTGACCGATACGCTGTTGCTGCGGCTGCTGCTGCTGTTGCTGTTGTATAAGTGTTGCCAATTCGGTAGCACTCATAGTACTAGCATCGATTTGTGGCTGCTGTCTCTGTTGTTGTTGCTGTTGTTGTTGTTGCTGTTGTTGTTGTGTGTTGTTTGTGATGCTGGTTCGTATCGATTCGGGCGACGATGGCGGCGTTAATGTCGGCAACATATAATCCTGCGGACTAGTACTACTACTGTTGCTGCTGCCCCCACCACTGCTGCTGTTGCTGCTTTGATTGTTGTTATTATGGCCACTGCTGATGCTCACATTAATGCTATTGGCACGACTGCTAGCGCCCTTATTGTGCGCCTTTGTAGCGATCACACGCAATTTGATACCCTTCTCCGACACCGCCGACAAGGTCGCGCCAATTTGGGCAGCATTGATGGTGCCAACGATCGGCGTTGGCGTACTCGATGCGGAGCCGCATGGCGAGTACGCTAGCGAAGTGGCGGCGGCATTGCCCAGTGAAGTGGCCAAAGCAGAGGCGGTGTACTTCTCCTCGCAGCTATCCGAATGCAGCTCGTCCTCATCGTCATCGATGCGCTCCTGCTTGACTACCACGGAGCAACTTAGGGCCTGCGAACCGCTACTATCCCATGACATACCCGAACACGTCGATGACACTGAAGACGTTGTGGAAACTGAGTCGAGGTTTTGTTCTTTGATTTTGAGTTCTTCGAAGATGCGTGCCGGCGCCGATAGCAGATCCCATGCTGTGTCGATTTCATGAATCTTCTTGTATGACTGCAACTTGGGCTCATCACGCAGATACCGTTCCAGTTCGTACCAAGTCTGAAAGAGAGTTTTAAGAAACATCGTTAGAAAATGTCATTACAAAGGCGAATAAATATTGGAGCAAATGTGTATATAATACGGCTTACGATTAGGTGCCTAGAAGCACTGAGCCCTATTCTCGAGTAAAATTAACTTTTAAAGTCTTAAGGTCGGATATTGGGTAAAGAAACAAACAATTATTTTCCGCAAGTGGTTTATTGGCAGGAAGTGTTTTGTGACAAGCGGCTGAATCATTAGCTGATTCTGATTTCCGTAAAATCGTTCATATTAGATCTTTGCAGCTGTAGCCTTTTGTTTAAATATTAAAATTTGTATTGGCAGTAAAGAATCGAGAGATTAGATTAGACAACGGTAAATAAGAATTTCGAACTTGTGTACCATAGTGTCTTACAATGTTCGAACGATATCAAATATATACTCGCGGTTGTAGTGCCTTCAGCGTTTCTCCTTCGAGGTTTCCCAATGCTTCTTTAACCACGAGCTCTTTGGGAGGCCGGTAGTAATGTGCAAAATGGCGTCCATCAAATAAGGTTGCCACTTCTAGGCGGCGGGCGGCAACCTACCTATGCGCAATGTGTGTGGGACACCGAAGGTGGTAGAGCATCGACAGTGGTTATACAACACATAAATGATGATGTTAATTTCTGTGGCAATTAGAGTGAATGCACATATGAGCTTGGTGAATGAATACGAACTTTCATTGGTTTGGAGCAAATGCATGGCTTTGCATTGTTGCAGCCAAGTTAATTTCTTAGTGTTTAGAATTTTCCAAGTCATCTCTGAGATTCAGAACAATCAGTTCCTATGGAACCTTAACCTAATGAACCGTGGTAAAAGTTTAAAGAAGTTGTAATTTAAGTTCCATAATATTATCTGTAAAGATTTTTGCTGTAAAGATGACTTTGTTTAGTACATTTTTAACCGCACTTTTAGTAGCATAAAATAGCGTTCGGATTAGCAAGTTATAAATCTATTATTTCACAACCCATTAATTGTGCTTTCTCTTGTAGTTCCAAGCAAAAATGCTTTCCATTCATCTTTACTTTCGGTCTTCCCATAAAAAGACACTAATTTTGACAATAAGCCAATAATTTTAATCCCACAATATAATGAAACCCACATTATCAAAGTTTCGTGCCTTAAAGTTTTTTTTTATCTAAGTCCAGCAAAACTTTTCCTTCTCAAAGTAGAGTACCTTTGGCAATTCTCATAGTTCCTGCCCTGATTTTGTAACCACTCAGACCTAATGTTTTCTTGAAGGTTTGAAGAACATAAACGTGATTCCGAATGCTCGATCTATCAGTTAAATGCAATTATTTCTGTAGAACTAACTAATAATATGCAATTCAACATAAGCCGTCTTCGTTCGCCATTTATCTGCTCGCTATCTTTGGGCGCTGCTTTGGGTGCAACAACAAGACTAGAAAGTTGAATACGTTACAAGAGAGTATGCGCCTACCTACTTAAAACGGTGGAATAACTTTCTTAAATGCAAACTACTGTCAAAAGTACAAAATTTTCCATCAAGCAATTCGTAAGTATTTAATTATCAAAAAATGCTGTTGTTGCTGTGATGTTTTTAAATTTTTAACCGTGTTCGTGTTCAGAGCAGCCAGTTTGGTAGAACAGTTGGTATAATGTGTTCGAATTTTACCCACTATAATATACTATATACCCAATATCTAACCCTCTCCGTCTCTAGCACCACAAATGATCTATTTACGCTGTTAGCGCTTTCGCTCTTGAATTTTCATATACTTCCCATGCAAATAGGCAGACGAAGTTATAATGCTTTTGTGCAAAAATTTATGAGTACTGTACAACTCATGACGTTAAATATGGCTTTCCAAGTAGGCAAATACGTGCCCATACATATGTTTGTATATTTGTGTGCTATATTACTTTAGAAGATAATATTGCTCGGACAATCATAGTTTGCACAATAAACCGAAAATGGAGGAAGAAATATGAAACATGAAGATATGATATGAAAAAGGTTTAGGGCTTCAAAACAAGTCATTTTTTTAACGAAGATATTTTTCTCTTATTCATCTTTTCAAAACTATATCATACGAAGAAATATAAAGTAGGAACCAGGTTGTTTAATCATATAAGGTTATGGGGAGATCTAAATGGATGGTTCAGAAAAGGTACTGTGCAACAAGTTTTTCCAGAAATGGAAGTTCGACTTCCAAAGTTATAATATACTTATAAGATTGATAGGTGCAAAAATACTAGTTATTCTGTCGCCGAGTTTCGTAGTTCTACTAAATGTACAATTTGCAATTGTGTGTTGGAATCGTTGTAACACAAAGGACCCCACTTTAATGGCGTATGAATCAGCAACAAAGCAATTTCACTCACTCATGTGTGATGATTAATGGCTGATGGAAGTGAGGTGCTTTTAACAACTATATGTATGTCTAGACCCTGTAGGAAAATGCGAAAGGTTGATAATTTTAGTTTAGCTTAAGTTAGAGCGATTTTTCACAAACATAAAAAAGAAATTAACCAAATCTTCAAACTCTCTACTTCGTACTAATCATTGCCCCATTGGACCCCACAATCGACTTTGACTACACAAAAAATGTTCTTACAGAAAACATGACGAATACAAAATAGTAATGGTGTGCCAAATTAACTTCCAACAAGCTAGTTTCCTACAAGGCATCTATGAAAATATCCGCTTATGTTTAGGAGCAAAAATTTAAAAATGTTCGCAAAGACAACATTAATAATTGCTCTGCATTAGAGTTGTGAGCGAAATAAAGTAGTGTTACCTAGAGATTTCTCACCCTATCAGCTATTACTGTACTTCGATAGTTCTCTGAGCCACGTGCTCTGTGCAACTAGAATCTAACTGGGAACAATCAATAACTGTCACTTTTTGATTTTGAATTAATGAAAACATGCAAACTGGAATCTGATACATCCAGAAAGGTGACCCTATAAAGGAACTCTAAACTGAACTTGTTCTCAAAAACCAATAAAAAGCGAAAAAGAGAAGAGCGGTGAACTCCTTTTTCTGAAAAACAAGTATTTAAGTTTTGAATTGAGTAAAGCTTTTGAAACTTTTTCCAAAAATTATTATAGCATTATTCTAGCATTAAAATACCCTGCAATTTAAGCGAGCCATAGAACGGCTGAAGTATGTGAGGAATTTTCGTAAAAAATTTGTGCTGGAAATTTCATCAGAAGCCAATGGGAATCATTAATAATCGTACAATGGTACAGAGAAAGCAAAGAAATTTGGCCTCAAATAAATGACCGAAGCAAAAAGTATATATGAGATGAAAAAAAATTACGGTTCATGAACTTTAATCCCAACACCTATTAAAACATGGAATCTATTACAAAATCGAGTGTCAAAAGCGGCATGTCATATTCGAAGCGTTCGAATTCGAATTTCAAATATTCATAATTTATAAAAGAGATAAAAAAAAACCGAAATTCAAAAATCTAATTTGACAGCTTCTTTCATTGAAATCCAGTGCTCCAGTAAATGCTCTTTGCGCTTTCTATTCCGTTCACTCCATGCAATTTCAATATAAGCAAAGCTAAGTAAAAGCGATTGAAATCTAGCAATATTTATTGTTAATACCTTTCTACTCATTCCCTTTCTGTAAATGTAATAAATTCGCTACTGAGAGCGCTAGCGCCAGAAAGCATGCTATAGAAAGTACATGTTTGCTTCAAATATGATTTATGTGGAGTGATTGCTGGTCAAAGCTGCAAAAACAAAGAGCGCAAAGATAACAAAAAAAAAAGAAAATTCCATTACTACATACAAGCGTAATATCCATAACAATGAAATCGCATGTGAGTGTGTGTGCGCAGCGTCAGCGCCATGCAAACGAGATTACTTTTGAATTTTGAATGCGATACATTGGCAACAACAGCGACTGCAGCAACACTAGGAGCAGCAATAGCTGTAATAACAATAGCAAACTGCAAAGAGGAGCATCGGTATGGAAAATAAATATTTCGCCCTTTTATTCTCAAATAACTAACACGCTATCGCCGCCGCTGAGCGCGTATGCCTAATATTTTTTGGCTATTATACTAAACAAAGCGCTTGGGCGCACATTTTTGATAAATACAGATCTATGGACGTACTTGTACGTGTGTGCGATATGTTGTCTGTGTGTGTGTGCGTGTGTGGTGTTGTTAGTTCGTCTGTGTGTTTGTGTATGCTTCTGTTCAATATTTGCTGGCTGTTGCTTGTTGGTCGTTATTGTTATTGCTCTGGCATAATTTATGATGTTTGCTTTCACCCATTTGGTGTTATTTTTAATTTTATTGCTGTTGTTGCAGCGTAAAGCATTGAATAAATTTCCGCTTTCCTTTGCTCTCCACCTCCCCGCTTGAACTATTTGTTACGGTTATTGTGCATATCTCTTGATTGATTGTGCTGCAAATAAGCACACACACGCACACACAATATTAGTAAGCATATACACATATATATATCCAGTGTGTATGTATGTGTATGTATACACAGCTTTCTATGAGCTCACACACACGAACAAAAAATGTAGCACGAATTGAAGCGCGCAACCGTTGGATAAATAATAAAATTCCTTATTTTATTTGAAGAAGATAACAATAACTTTGTAAAACATTCGCGTTTGGTCTTAATAATTACGCAGAATTTTCAGTTTATCGCTGAGAAGATCCCAAGATTGAAGTACCGAGGGTTATCTAATGATGACTGGGTATTATTTCATATACTGGGTCCGTGGGCTTGACAGCTAGTAAGTAGATTTGATAATCAAGTTACAATTATGGATTCAAATTATCCAAAGTTGGTCCAAAACTTTCCTTTTACCTATTTCAGTAATCGTAAATTTTAAGTGTGGAGAAAGTATCTTCACCATTTTAACTGTGCGTTATCTGTTATCTAAGCTTCTAGAATTATTTCTAAATAAAAATCCTTCAAATTCTATGGATTCTGCTTATTTATCCCATCCATTGCATTCAACATTAAACCGCCATTATGTATGGCGACTAATGCGGGTACAATAGTCGCTATGCAACAGCAAAACCGAAATTCATTGCATATATGGCAACTGGTACTTATCATAGGCAACTAAGTGTCAGTCGCCATTTTTGATGTATTACATATTACTACTACCCCCCCCGCCCATCCACTGCTATAATATACAAATTGGCAAATTCAGACTACTGTACTTGTAACTTGCGAGTTTTGGAGTTTGGCACATTGCATGTCTTTAAAAATAACTGTAAGATTTGCTTTTTAATTATTTACGAACGTTAGATTAATTCATGAAATTAATATCTAATCTCTATTTGTATTTCTGAAATTATACTTATTTCGTTCCATACTTTTTGTATTGTGGAATGTTTTTTAAGCAAATGTAATGCCTACTGACATTTTAATATCACTCAACTAATATTTAAGATATTTAAGATTGTAAATATGTATCAATAACTAATTTCTCAGCTCCCTTAAAATTACCGATATTAATCAACTGGAGCCATGTAATGAACAATAATCTAGTGATTTCATGAAGGACTTGCAAATAAGTTCAAAACTTCTAAACAAAACGACTTAAAATTTCAATTATGTTTTTCCATTTCTCTTCCTTTCGTTTTGCGAATTATTGCACAAATTCGGCCAATGTTTCCAATAACTTTCAAGAGTGTTTCTCAAAACATTTTAATCAGGGAGGTTGTCTGCGTTTGCTAGTATACCGGGATGAGGCAGCTCTATACCAATTGGCTTACATAATGGATGTGTAAATTTAGGTTATTAATTGTGTATACAACAACGACATATGTGTTGTATATATACTATATATATATACATATATTTATTGCGCCATTTTAGTGCCAGATTTCATTACACTTCCCTGCTTAAATTCATAATTCAGGGTGGACATATTACATGATTTGATATTGATAACAAAACATTAAGATGTCTAGCACACAACAGCGGGATACAAATGCCAAATGCATCGAAGCCTTAGCCGTGGGAGGTTGTCAAATGAGACAATCAGTAAGAGCGTCAAATGGTAAAGCAGTCACACGCCTCATCACAGGCACCCTGTATTAGAGGTAGAGATGAATATTTATTTATATACTGACGAATATTAAATGCCTTTATTTGCACGCTTTCATTTGCCGGTACAACAATTGCTGTATAATTGTAGGTGTGTTGGTGTGTTGATGCTCCCAGGAGCCTGCCACAAATCATAACGCATATTTATGGCTTCAACGGCATTTTGAGGCACTACCAAATTACAACAAATTAGCGCAATTTGTGAAACAATAAATGAAGTCATAAATAAACAATAAGCACAACCAGCGCCGTAACAACAACTGGAGCAAGAACAACAACAACAACAGCATGTACCAGCACATCTTCTACAGGTGTATGACAGCAAATCAACATGACAGCAATCATCATCACAATCATCTCCAGCAGCACAACAAACACCGCCATTGCCAACAGGCATTTCAAGCTGATTCCCTGTTGTCAAAACGAAAACAAAAACAAAAGCAAAATACCAGTAATCAAACATTGCCAACATTATTAACAAAACGCATAGCAATAGCAACAACAATAGTTACAATTATTAAGCAGCACAATGCGCAGAACTGACAGACAAGCCGTCGAGAAGAGAAGAGGCAGAGGCGAGGGGAGACAATTACCTGGCCTGCCAGGTGTGAGCATTAGATACAAAACGGCGAATAAATATGAGTTTCTGCATATGAAAGCTATTTAGTTATGCAGGCTATGGATGCTGCTTGCTTTCATACGCTTTCCCTTTATACGTGTAATATGTGTGTACAAGCATGGATCTATATTCATATGCAGAAATATTTGTGTGTGGAAGCGTGGCGCGAGCGTGTGTGCGTCCAATTGACGGCGAAACAGCGACTACCTAATTTGCCTACATGTCTGCAGGAGTACAGATCCATGCAAAAATTTATGCATATACATTTAGCTGTGCAGCATTCATCTACATTTGTATTTATAACGGCATGTGTGTGCGGGTAATATGCTCGTGCAGAGTTAATAGCTTTGAAACAGCTCGCTAGAGCTGTGCTTGCCGTCGGTTGGCTCCATATGCGACTTTGAAAAGACACATTTATTGTACATGTGTGTATGTATTTGTAGCTAAAGAGATAAATGCTAAATGCGCAGAATATCCGTATATAATACATACATACATGTATATATACATTTAGGAAAGAGACAAATATGCACTTTTGTAGTTATTTGTATCCTGTCATTATGGAAATTAAGCGAGAGACTGATTGCCAATTTTTTCATTGCCAAAGTTCTTCCACCGCAAAGTATGTTATACTCAAACATTACTAAAACTTCAATTTTGTGGCATTAGCTTTAGTAAGGTATATGTGAAATTTTGTAAGTGACAGAATGGTAATTTGAAGATAATATGGGGGGTAGTTGTGATAATAAGAAATTTTTGGTTTCGACTTCACTAAATGGAATGGTTGGTAAAATTTTAACATATGAATGGTTAAAACGAGCTGAAAATAATTTCAATTATTTTCAAATAATGTTCGCTAAAAAATAATATTTCTGGATTGATTAAATTAAATTTTAGCTGAGATATTGGATTAATCGGCCAGCAGTATTATTTTAAAACTGACTAGACTTCCATGACTTAATATTCGACTACATATACTTGTATAGTAATTTGATGTTTATTTAATTTAAATTAATTAAATTGCCAGCTCCTTTCAAATTAATTTAAATTAAATTAATTAATTTTAAAAATTTGATTTTATTAATGTTTAGAACTGTTAGAAACAGTTTGAGAGACATGAGTTAGGGGGGAATTGGTCCTCTTCCTTCCATTTTTAATAAACATTAAATGTGCATTGATTTATATAAAAATAAATGGAAGAAGAATTAAAAAAATTTTAAGCATATTTCTTAATAGTGAAAACATTTCTGCAATTTTTATATGGGTTTTGAATCTAAATGAAATTTCTAAGCTAGTTAAACTGCACTATTGCTAAAGAATATTCTGTGTTTGCTTTTATTCACCGATTTAATGTAGATTTATGGCATCCGTACAGCCTGAAACTGTCATTTACTGTCTTCGTATGCAGTCCTTATTTTGGGTGTCATATCATGAGGCAAGAACGAATACAAAAAAAATTCTATCCATTTCGCTTATGATTTCTGCACTTCTCCATCCGATTACATATTATATATTATATTATAGAATCAGGTATTAAATCCAGAATCGCTAAAGTCAGTAAAGACTATTTTATAATTTTGTCTTTGATATTATTCAAGGGTTAATACAGAAGTTCTAGTTTTACTAGAACAAATTGATCTCAATGTTTCTACAACAAGTCAGTGGATTTATGCACTTTTTAGAACGAATTACAAATTGATATGCCTTTGATATTCTCATTTTAAATGCCTTCTTAAATGTAACTCTAAATTAGTTTTAAGTGAAATTATTAAGTAACATTAAGTTGGGTCTTTGTTTGTCATTACACACTATAAGATTCTTCTATATTTTGTGCTGGAACAGATGTTGCTGCGCGGAAAATCATGTTGCAAGATATATGGTAAATTCCAAGAAGCGTGTTCAACCATTAGCAACTCTTTATTGCATACTATCTGTACTTTAAACGTTGAGAAATGTTTCTTAATCTATAACTTGACGTTCGTAGAAGAAGAAGCTCATTTCGATTGGTACAAGCTATGCTTTAGAAATTCAACCGTGTTCACGATAGTCGGCCAACCATGGATTAAGTCAAAATGGATTAATCAGTCAAGTCAAAAGACAAGACAAGAATGGTTCAAGTATATTGCTCTCTTAATAACTTTGCATAAAACCTCCGAACTATGAGGGCAACTTAGAGCTTTAATAAGACTAGTGCGAACTAGTGTCCACGAAATAGACAAAGTTTTTAATGTGTATAAATTGTCTGTATGCCCTAAGTGCAGTATTTTTAGCGGTTTCTCTGACACTTCTAAAGAGTCGATAATTTTTGCATTAAAAGTTTGACAACTGTGACAGCACAGCCAACAAAAGTACTCCAGGCACAGCCACGTGCATGAAAATATGCTTAACACCAACATATATACAAATAATACAGAATATACGAGTATATTTATAATATAATAAATAAAAGTTGAGGCGCACATACTTTGGGTTACTCATACGCCATGTAATCTCTATAGATATATAGTATTTTAATATACACTTATGTCCACATATTGCTTGTAGGAATGAAGAAAATTAGATTTAGAATAAATAAATATTTTGTATGCAATGGTATTTGTTTAAAAAAATTCTTTTTGTTTTACACTCAAATGTTTTGCCCTGATGGAAGGAAATGCGAGTTAAACAAAATGTAAGGTAAACTAGGCTTTTAATAAATATGACTTTTCCTACATGGTATGTCGCCAGCATGTGTGCAGCATTTAAGTTTATATTTATTGCTATGTCCAAAGTTCTGTGTTTTGTTTGCAAACTTCGCTCATGGCGCTAATCTTGATTACAAAGTTTTACTTTCCAAAGAAATTTTCTACTTTCGAAAAAAGTTTTTTTTATCTTATTTTATATGCACTTCTGGTTGATAATTTACAATTAGATGTTTGCGATGTTTTTAAATGCCAACTCCATATTCCAACCAATATTGCAAATTAGAGCATTTTTGATGTGATTTCTTGAAAAAATCTTATAATCCAATACGCGTTGTATCTAACTCTTCAACGCCTGAAAATGGTTCAATTTATGCTCAAGTATCTGGCATTAAGTAGTTGTTTCCCTTATTTAGCTTCACTGTTGCTTTAATCATTTGGCGAAATTATTAGTCAATCAAGCAAACTACTCATATCTACTCAAACAGTTCGGATTGACTTTCATTCAATAACCCAGCTGCTCATTTGCTGTCAGCTACACTTTATGCTAAGCAAAGCTTTGCTCCGCTCACTGCACAAGCAATTTTCTCAAATACTTTCAGATTTCGCAACAAAAAAAAAACATAAAAAAAACACTTAACCAAAATGCCCCCCTGCTTCTGGCAGCCATAAATCGCCGTTATATATGTGGATATAATTGTATACACATACATATTCACGCATTCACATCTATTTCATTTGGCATCCATTTTAAAAGTATAGCAATTGACCTTTGCAGGAGCCACTTCTGCAATGGCTAACTGAATATCTATGTGTGTTTGTATGTGTGTTCGTGCTTAGCGGTATCCATTTTGCGCGCAACCTTTGGAGCAGGTGCGCGGCAGCGAAGTGCATAAAACTTTTACGTCGCGCATGAAATTGCAATGTTACAGCAACAATAAATACTAACAACAAGTTGTGGCTGTAGCCGAGATCCCGTTAAACTTGCATTACTGGCTGCTTTGATTTTTATACTGCCCATAGCGCGCCAATACACGTTTATGTGTGCGAGTGAGTGTGCGCGGGTGTGTACAAGCGGCTACGCTCTGCTCTGCGCTTTTCTTGAGGTTTCGTTCGACGTTTATTGCTTCGTTTGCATTGTTTTCTATTTATTTCGCCATCAGTCGTTCGTTTTGTTGTTGCAATATTTTGTTGCGCCTCCACCACTTGGCTTGCAGCATTTTCAACAATTTTTGATTTCCTTCGCTTTTTCCTGCTTCTTCGAAAATTGTTCAATTTTCTGCCATTACCTTGCTCCGTGCAGCGGTCCTCTCAGCGCACCTCTCAGCGCTTTTTCCCCACTGCGCACTTTCATTCCCACCACTTCACTATTTCCGCTCGCAATTCTCACATTATTGCTGCTTGTTCATACTAAAGATCTTGTTATCGTCTCTTTCTGTACGTTGTTGTTGTTGTTGTTGTTGCTGTTTTTGTTGGCGGCTGCTATAGTGCTGTTAGTTATGTTGGCACTTTGTGGTGTAGTGGAAATAAAGAACGCAACAAAGAAAGTGTGCGTTGAAGTATTTGAAAATTGCCAACGATTGCAATGAAAAGTTCAATAAGCAATAAATGTTCGGAGCGAAGTGTGTGTTTAAGCGTGTGGGTAAGTAAGTAAGCGAGTGCATGACGAAAGAAAGTGGATGTATGCATGTGTTAACGGTTGTTTTTAAAATCATTGACTGTCGTAAACCACTCGATCTCATAAAATGCTAGTTTTATAATCTAAATGCTGTTGCAGTGTGGGTGTTTGCTTCCTCAACATTCTATTTGACTTGGAGCACTATAGAGAGCCAAAGGTATATAATTTCTTTACTGGTATTCAAAGTTTGTTCTTGATCAAGTAAGGGAACTTGTGATCCAAAAACTGCAGTGGAATATAATGTTCTATATAACAACAACAAAAAAACAATATCAAAAACTGTAATGCGATGCTTGATAATTTGTAATGAATATTAGCTTTGAGAAAATAATTTAAATGTGTATTTCCTACGAGTCAATAGAATGGGGTGCAGGTGTAGAAAGCACTGACCAAGTGAAAACAGAAACCGTTATAGTAAATTGCGCTCAAATATAATATAATGATCTGTGCACTGAAGTTTTTCAGGTAGTGAAATTGTAGGAGCATATATATCTTGATCTTAACGAGTTATTCGCCAGATCTTTCTAAAACGATTTGAAGAACCGAAACAACTATTGAGAAAATCTTCAGCTATGGTTGATACCAAATTAATTTATGATAATTTTCAATTTTGTACTACTAAAATAGAACATTCTCGTCTAATTTTACTTAGATATCTCCCTCACTAACACACAAGTAAGGCATAAAATCTATGGAATAATGAAAAAATATATTTGCTTAGAAATTTGGGGGCTACGAGGACGTATGGACTGATTGAGTGACTTCAGCCAGTTTTGGTACCAACCCTTATATTACATTTGAGTCAGAGTTGCTGCAAAATGATACTCTATGGTAAGAGAGCATGGTTTTCATCCTATTAAGGACATTTTCAAACTGCTTCATAATGATATATTATATATGTTGCTAACAAAAATTGATTTTCATCGGTTTAGTGGTCTGTAAGCTACAATTTTCTTTCTAAAAAAATTCTAAACAAATGACATTATTCTTTACACAGTTATTCAGTTATGCATCGATAGTCAATTTCTCTCCATATTCTGAACATTTTAATACACAAAAGCCCACATCCAACTCGATTAGTTTTTGTTGTTAGAAACGACCTATAGAGGAATAAAACGATTATATTCTGTTGCAAGTGAATCAAAGTCGATGCCATGTTGAATCGGGGGCCAAAAAAAATAAGGAAACTGCCTCTAAAGTGATGAGAATACAGATGTGTTACCACGTGGTGAATTTTCATTTAAGAATCATTTACCAAATATTAGCATTGTTGGTAGAAAAGAAGCTCAAATGGCTAGATTTATTTGTTTCGCAGAACAAACGTGTAAATGAGAAACACCAATTCCAACGTGAACAAGGTCAATGCAGCGGCATTATAATCAGCAATGTCACTTGTTGTTGTTTTATGGTTTTGCAGTCAACCCGCCGCTATTTTAGTTACTTACGTTGTTCACCTTGAATGCCACACAACTTGACAAGATGTGAAGAACTAAGTGAGAATATACTTTATGCTGTTGTTGGTTTGTACATCGGTCATTATACGCGAACGTAACGTTTTATGGCCAGTCAAAGTTTTTGCTGCATCTATTGGTATTCTAGAGCTAGTGGTCTTTTGTTGCGTTAAATCGTGTTGTTGGGTTTCTAAATTCATTGTTTTTTTTTTTGCAACTGTGGTGCGAATGTATGAAAGTGAGTAGAAAACCTGCAGCTCTGACCTCCACAGAGCCTTCAACTGCCACAAACTTCAACTGTAATTGAAAGTTATTATTTGCCACATAAATTCACATGTATGCCATGGAAAAGGAATTAAAACCTCGCACTGCACCCTTTATGCCAGAAAACTCTCCAACTAACGCACGCACACATACGCGCACTTTTATGTACGTATGTGTATGTGTGGGGTCATAACAATGACAATTACATTTCTAAAACAAATCGAGTGGGAGCAACACAAGTAGTCGCACATTAAACATAATTAGTTGCCTACTAAAACCAAACAACAGCTGCTAACTGCACTTCAGCTAGCAAAATTTTAACCAACTTTCGCTCTACTATATGTACATGTATATGTATGTGTGGGTGGAATTTATTGCCAGTTCATGGGTGTGTAGACAACATTCTACAGAGTGCTTTGAAGGTGCAATAAAATTGTCACAGCACTTGTGTGTGTATGTGTGTGTGGGAGCGTCGGTGTGTAAGTGTGTGTATAATTGCGTGTGTCTCGTGCAAGCAGGCGGCAGACCATAAAATTTATGCTTAACCAACCACAACTTAAATAAAGAATGTCCAATTGTGGAAAAGGGACGCATAAAAAGTGATGAAAGCGCAAAAGTTGTGCCAAAATGGCGAAGTGATCGAAAAGTTTGTGTGTGTGAGGCTGAGGTAAAGTGATAATATATATGAAAGCCTGAAAGCATGAATGAAAAAATGATTTTTAGTGCAACAATAGTAATGAAAGCAAAACTTATACAGCGCATAGAAACAATGGTTGCAAGGGATATCGGTGGCGCCATACCTTTTCAATGGAAAAATCACCTTCATTAGCAATTTATTTCCTGAGGTTTGAAACCACATAAATATTTCGTAAGAATACCGTAGTCATTTGGTGCAAGTGATGGAGAAGAAGAATTGAAAATTTAAAAAAAAACTTACATAATAACATTTTTATTTAAAGTTTTTGTTTTTAAAGTGGAGCAGTCAAATCTATTTCTCGTGATGGAACTCTATAGTGCTTGGAGTACATACAGCACCTCCGTAGTGCAGGTTGAACCGATCTGATACATCCTATTTTGGATTTTTCTTTATATTAATCGGAATGTATGGTTGTATTAATTATTATTATATTGCAATTATTCCAGGTTGAAGATATTAAAGAATCATATAGAGGTCAAATATATTTTTTAATCATTACTTAAATTTTTCTATAATAAAATTTCATCCGTTAGTGCTATATCAACCACTCTCTCGCTCTCATTCATGTCAATAGCATATACATACGATTCCTCAGTAGTTGAAAAATCAGCATTTACAAATACATAATTCAAGAGACATTTCTATTTTTGTTTGGAATTTTAACACCGAAGTACCGGCGCTGCGTGCCACCATCCCTTCTTCTGGGTTGTGCAAAAAAAAAAACTGAAACGCAATTACAAATGCGCGATGACATGTGTGAGGAATACCCTAAAGCCCTACAATAGGATAAGAAAAGAAATATTTAAGCTGGGAGTGCAAACACTTCGAAGTAAAGAGCAAGTCACACACACCCCTATACTGCAAGAAATCTTTATTATGCGCTCAGTGTATTAAAAACCCATTAGTATTCTTTTCTTTTTTTTTGCCGGCAATTCGTTTTTAGGCAGTCAAAAAACAGCTGCAAGGGCTTGTCTGAAAACGAAGTATATATAATTCGCATGGCTTATGTCACATGTGAGATGCACAAATGCGTTCAAGTAAAATGGAATTACATCTAGAATTTGAGATATACGCAGTCAGACAGTCAGGTTCCGCCTAAGAGCTCACAATGGATGTAAACAATTTAAGCTATGCTCTCAAAATTTATGATTATGAACAAATAGGTATATGGTAAAATTTAATGAGCAATACACATAACATAATATAACACGACATAACATAAATTAACATTACATGACCTATCACAATATGATCCAGTATATTATAAACAAAATGCAACATAACATAACATAGCTTCACATAACATAGCATGGCTTAACATAACACGGCATAGTACACTATAAATATAACGCAATATAATATAGCACAACATAACGCAACGTAACATAACATAACATAACATAACATAGCGTAGCATAGCATATCATTAAATATTTAATAATATAATTTTTTATGCTCTCCCATTTAATTTTCCATTTCTCTTCATTATTACTTCTTCACTTCCTTACACTTCTTCCACTTCCCTTGAACATTTTTTTCATTTTTAGTTTATATCCGACGCGCCTTAACGCCTGTGTGTATGCCAAAACGCATTAAGGTTTGTCTTCACTTGATTTCAATGTAATTATAATTTTATATATATTGTTAATCATAGCCACAAAAGAAGTGTAAGCGTCGGCAATGTCTGCGTCATCGGCGCATGTATGCGTTCGTTTGTATGTATATGTTCGGTTTTTTGTGTGGTAATCGGCACTTATGTACCACGGCGCGCCATAACAGTCTTAAATTCAGCCGAGACGAAAATGCGTTAATGTCGTATAGGAAAATGTAATGGTTATGCTTGTAAGCGTTACTGTCGTAATGGAATTTATTGTAAGGCGATTAAAAATCTTTGCCAGCAAGCGAATGGTGAGCGGAGGGTAAATTAAACATCTAAGGGATGCTTGGCTTGGGTTTACGGTGAGTTAATGAATAAAGTGTAGTGGTAATGAAATACGCCTACAATCTGCTTAAATTGCGCGACAGCATTAAAGAAGTTATAAAATGTTTAAATATAATATAATATCTTTCGTTTATTTGGTGCATATCATGTAGTAGGAGTGATATCAAGTAGTAGAGTAATATTATTTTGTTACACTTAAAGTATGAAAATAATGCTTTTTTCAAGTTTACACTAATTTCTTCAACAGAAGGATTACTTATAAAAACAGATACATTGGAATATACGAATTCACACTTTTCATTCTATGAGTTGAGTGCACACACGCAGCTCCCTTCCATTACCTTAAAGAGCACCAGTGGAGAGACGTAAGCAATGTAGCAGGAAAAGCGGAATGTGAGAAGCAACAAATCGGTGCATACTTCTTTAGTGCCATTAGTTGCGCACGTATTAGCGCTTTTACCCCTCAATTCCAATATACATAAACCACAATTTGCTTTCAAGTAATCGAAAAATGCTTGAAGTAAAATGTGGCACAAAGTATGCCACTCTCGCAGAAAAACACAACTGCGAAGTAATGCGAGAGAAAACAAAAACAAAAAAGAAACATTGGAAGAATTTCGCTTCTAAACTGATGCTGGCGAAATTGCCCTACAAAGTATGCAACGAAATGTTGAGTTACTACGGGAGTGTTGACAGGCAGATACGCACACACGCACACACGGACACTGCCATTTACACATGCAGAGATGTGGGTGTGTGTGTGGGCGAGCACTGCTTGACAGCCAAATAGATAGCTTCGTCTGCTTTTACGCTTCGTGTTCTTGAGTGTTCCGCATTGCGGTGGGGAGGCAAACTTTTAGAGGGTTGCAAAACGGTATCACTCTACTGTTTCAATATATTTCATTGCACACACACACACACACACACGCACGCACGCACATCAACATGCTTGAAAACAACCAAATAAAACTAATGCGCTGTACGCGTTGCTGAATTTAAATGAGGAATTAATGCGTACATTACATTCCACTTTTGCTGCATTTACTTTTGATCAGCGTCGAGCAATCGCCACCGCCCGCTTGCCGCTTGCCGCCTTCGCACAGCATCCGTGGCAACAAAGCTTTGCGCGTACATTTTTGGCTTTCACATTACTGCTTTCGCCAATTCTGCTTCTCACCCACTTACGCAAGTTTTTGTTTTATGCGGCCTTCTCGCTGTTGTTCTTGTTTACTTTGTTTTTGTTTTTGTTTTCGTTTCTGTTTTTTGTATTTTTCCTTTTTTCTATTACGCGTGGCATTTCTACGCGGTGCGGGGAGGGAGGGAGGTAGCGTTTGGATGTGTGTGTGTGTGTGCGCGTATTTGACGGCGCGCCTTATTTGAGTTTGGTGCGCATAAAATTAGCCCTTGTGTGAATGCCACTTACTTGCGAGTATTTTATCAAGCATTTTATCAAAGTAGTGTTCGCACATACGCAGGCATATGGAACTCGGTGTGTGTGTGTGTGTGTGTGTGTGTGTGTACGAGGAAGTAAATCGTCAAGGGTATGCGTGTGATTGCTTTGAGAATTGGAGTAGCTGAAAACTTTACGCAACGTTGCCCAACATACGAGTACTCTATCGTCGCTGAAGCAAGGCAGCATTAGGAAAAGAGAAGGAAACCGATGTGACAAAAAAAAAAAAAAAACAAACGAGCTAAGAACAGACCAAACAAGCATTACTCTTACTTGTAAAAAATTGCTTGTGATTTTTGTTGCCAACATTTAAGCTACGCGCTCGTTGAAATATTCCAAACAGCTTTCAATGAATTCCCTCCGCTCCTAAGCCAACTTTTATCGCGCCTATGATCAGGCTAATGTATTTTGTCTACCAAAACATGTTGACAGTTATCACAACAAACGATTGCATCCACTTTTATTTATCGTTTCTCAATGAAACTCCTGTGTGCTAACGGCTATAAACAGCAATCATATTTGATGGCGCTTAATTACGACTTTTATGCGAATGAAAATTTTTGAAAATAGATCGTAAGAGTCGAAAGTAGATAAAACATGACCTATTTACAAACCAAATTATATATTTTGTAATGACTCCTTTAAAAGATTGAACTTTCGAATGACGCGCTTTTGAAAGCAATTTTTTGTAAGTGTATTCCAATGAGCCAAAATACTAAAAACTGTAATAATATTATAACCTCAATTTTAGTTGAACTCAAACCTATATGATTTCCACGTTCATAGCTGGACATTAAACTGTGCAGAACTACATATACAAATAGAATGTGTGCGCATTTATTATTCAATTCATTTGGTGCACACTGAGCTACGAAGCGTTTATCGTTATGATTCCTCTCACTTTACTTTTACGCTAAGCTAATTCATTTCGACTTCTAAATACAAACTTTCCTTAACTCTCCCCCTCTAAATTTCACATTTCACAGATTGGCCTACTTTTTGGCGCAAATCAAATACGCACAACCTCCAGCGAACGCTCGATACTTGTACTCAGTGAGACGATTGCTTTGGAGTGAAGGCGAAAGATAACTTTGCAATTTCATTTGCATGCGAAAATTCACAGATAAAATGGGTGCACATAACAAATTAATTGGGTCGTTTCAGACAAGGATGCATGAGTGCACTGCTACACAAAGCGCCAAGAAGCCGGCTACAAACGAAACGTAGGAGACGAATGTATAATGCGGAAAAATTGAAAGATACTTGCAAATCGTGATAGTAAGAGTTTGTGAGAAAAATGGAGAATAAACGGGGATGTAGTACATGCTTACAAACACATAAATACACAGACTGGTGCCTGAGTGCCAGATAGACGTTGGGCGAAAAGAAAGAATTGCTTGGAATTGCTCGATATTGCAACAAAATGCAAGTGAGTTGTAGACAATGTTAAACCTGCTTAAGCTGGCGTGCGATAAGTGCTGCTGATAGACAGTTGCACTATTTGGGTATGACAACGATAAGTGAATCTTCTGGCAACAACTTTCAGTGCGGCTTGCTCTTTGTTAATCAAAATAGTGAGTTCATTGAAAGCTGCTTGTTTAACCACTCAGACAAGCGTTTGCATAGTCAAATGAGGAGTTGAAAGGAAGTATCAACAAATATATGCCGCTCCAAAGTGTGCCCGTTCCTGTTGCATGTAATTATGTAGCTGCAGAGGCAGCTGTGTGTATCTGAGCTGAGGAAATTTTTTATGCCATGTTCCAGTACTACAAATTTATTGTTGTTGTAAGCCACTTGTGAGAGGAGCATGTGAGAGGAAAAAATTAGTAGGTTTGCTAAAAAAGCTGTTTGTATCAGAAATGGAAAGCTCCAGGTATGTAGCAAATTTGTAAGCATTTTTGTTTGATATGGAAATATTTGCAAACACTCGACAACAACAACACTCAGTCAGTCAGTCATAAAATACCTATGTATCCAAAAGTATGCAAATCGGACTAAAACGAATACGAAACTTATTTATTACGTGTAAAATTTAAATAATTGATTAAAAAAATTTTAATTTAAATAAATTGATATACAAAAATAATCTCAGGATCCCTCACAGTATCACCTAAATTGAGTGACCAAGCGCTAGTGTGCAGAAAGAATTACGTGCTTGTTTTCGTAATTCTCCAATATAATTTCAAGGCAACCAAGGGATAAGCAGCAATCAGCAAATCATAGTAAATGCACCTTAAGCCATTGATATCAAATGTTATTTAACATTTAAGCCACGAAGAGCAACCACAAACAGTATATGGCAAATGGGACGATAAATGTACGTAAATAAAAGAGAATTAAATGAACGCAGAAACACCGCACCAAATGAATAGAGACAATAGCAAGAGCATGACTGTGGCAAAAAAGGTATTTTGTGGCGTGTTGCGTGTCATGTGTAAGAAATTTAGACAGATAAAGGCGCGCAGGAGGGCGCTGGAAGACACGCATGTTGCATGTAATAGGCCTTTGTGCCTGCCTTGGCTTAGGTATTTGCTGCTAAAGCTTTTAAGTGACAATAAAAAGTAATTTTTGGTTCGCATTGAAGGTTGAAGTGATTCGAACCAACGTAGCCATAACGAGGGTATCAAATAGTTTTTGAGCTCTGTGGAAATATGTAAATGTGTCAGAGATGTGTCAGGCATATTCGTGCGCTGAGTTGAAGATAATTGCACCAGCCGCCATTCGGAAGCCCATTACAGGTTTATGGTATACAGGCTTTGTATATATATATATATAGCAAAGTGCCAAAATTTTTTATAAATATAGTATTTTGTTATTTTAGTCGTTTAACAAAGCAACTTAAAATATACGAATTTTATAAAAAATTTTACGTATCGCAAACTCCAAAAAATATTTCGTTAAAAACATTAACTCTTTAAACAGTCAGAATGATATAGAAAATCTTATGAAAATTTATCAAATTTTTGGAGGCGACTTTAAAGTAGTCCATCGGAAAATTTAGAAAAAATATTACCTCTACATTATGTGAGTCTATGTACATAGTTGCTAGTCTACTTGCCTTGGCTACCTACATCAGTATTTTGTATTATGTATTGCAACTGATCTCAGTATACTTGAAAATGTTGACAATGCCTCTGATTTAAATTTTTAAGAAACACTGTTTCGAGTAATTCACAGCATTGTTCAAATGTATGCAAGATATCATAAAATGAGAGAATAAAATTAAACCAATGACTTTGTTGGAATTTAAAACAATCGTGTATAGTTTTCGTCATCAAGTTGAATTATATTGAACTTTTATAAGAGCGTGAAAGAATAAGTATAAATACTGGTTTTAATCATATTAAAATGTCTATTTATTAAGAGATGAACCCTACGTATTTATCAAAAGACATCGTAAATTCTAAAAAATTATTTTACAAAATAAAATTATTAACCGAAACAAATATTATTTGAGAATTACGTTTTCATTTAGAGTTTAAAGACTAACGATTTTCTTAGCAATCTATATTGGCAAACTATTCAAATTGAAATGTTTGTAAACAAAAACAAAAGAAATTATACATATTTTCTTTAAAGATATTCAACGCATTCGTTTTTCTAATACTTACAATATATTGGTCAAGCCCAGTAGTCTGAATTTTGTATATTATTTTTGAGATTTTTGTACTTTATAACAGGGGTTGGTAGTAATACATAATACACCAAATAAAGGTGACTGGCTACTGAGGCGCCTATGACCAGTAGCCGGTTGCCATACGCAATGCAAAATTTGGTTTGCTGTTGCTCAGTGGAAACTATAATCACGCTAGTTGCCTTACATAGGGCCAATAGGGCATGACTACTATTACGTATTACGAATTGAATGAAAAGTTGGTATAGCAAGCTTATTCAATAAGGATAGAAAAATTTGCAGTTCCCAAATTATGAATTACCATATGTCTTAAATGCATTTTGAAATTAGTTAAAATAATAAGCTTTTAGTAAATTTTAATAAGAATGCGAAGTGTGAAGAAAATAAAATGTGCACATCAAAACTAGAGAATCTCGCAAATGGTAGAGCAAAACCGTAAAGCTGGAGCTTAACATATACCCTCCAATGTCGCTAAGGTTCGAAATTCTCCGAAACTGCACGATAACTTATATGAAAATAACTTAATGACCACCTTACTTAAAATATAGATGTATTTCAGTATGTTTTGCTATCAACTTAAATCATTGCTACTGTGAATATATGTGCCTTTCTATATGTTTATGTCAGCAGCTGTTTGCGGCAAACATAAGACCACCTTCCACTCCACTGCCTCCCACGTGCGGCTCACGCCTGTCGCCTGTCATTTAGGTCTGGGCATCATTTTGTGGTTTACAACTATCGTGGCTTATGATATTGACCGAAACCAGCTTACACGGCTCTCTAAGGATACGGCGCACAGGAAATATGCACGCACACACACACAACCTAAGGCTTCAACAGATAGCAAAGCCGATTCGTGTCTGCGTGTGCATGTATGAGTATATAAATGTGTAGAGTGTGTTGAGTAAATTGCCATTGGTTTAGGCAGTTCGAATGCATTCGGGTTATCAATTTGATTGTCATCGAAACAAACCACCTTATTGTTGTGGATTTTAGTCACAAACAAAATAGGATATTTGTAAGCTAGACATGTACGAGCATACTTGTGCATGCGTTGTGTGCGAGAGTGACCAGTAGTCATATTATATAATACAGCAGTGGGTAGGTGTGGCATTTGCGAACTCCGACTAAAGCTCTGTAATACATGCTCGAATGAACATATTAAATGAAAAGTCTTTGGCAACAAAAGGCGAGCATGCCACACCAATCGAAAGACACGTATTAGTGGCTCACACACATGCATATGTACGCACGTCGTATATACTAGTAAATACAATGCGATTGCTGCTAGATATTACGAATCGATAATGTCCATTACACACAAACGATTTGCCAGAAAATTACACGTATATGGTAGATGTGTGTATGGGGGTAAGATGATATGTGGTAGCTATCTGCGTGTTGTTGCTGTTGTTGAAATGACACTTGTAAGCATTTGCCGAGATGGCCAAATGTCGGCTACCAAATCGTTGTAAAGTGTCAAAAAGGTGTTATAGCTAAGGCATATATAACAAGTTTATACATAAGCAACTAACTCTCATAGAAATACACGCACACATGCATACGCCAACACGCATACAAGAAAATACTGCGTACATGTAATGACAGGGGGGCCACAATCCTGATCGCTGGTGGCAACTGGACTAGATTGTGTAGCAGACACTTGAGATAGCGTATGCCCACTGGTGTTGTTGGTTGTCAGTATTCACAAATACACATAAATATAAACAATTACTGTGCATTGTATCAATTGTGAGTCTTGCACTTACATAAAAGCCGCTTATCAGCCTTGCAAGGTTGGTCTCATTTGTGGCGGTTGTCACTTTGGACTCGCTTATTGTTTTTGTTTTTGGTATTGCACAAGCGTGGCACGGAATAAATAAGTAAATTAATATAAATGTCTAATGTGCACACGTATAACATTTAGCGCCGTACCGCTATCTACTTGTGATGCCGTTGAGCTTGAGACTTATCCTTGCTAGCAGCGAGGTGGAGAGCTTCTTTTGAAGCGCAAGCAACTGTTATTGGCACCAAGTGTTGGATGTTTAGTAGATTTTAAGGCTTAAATTATTTAAATAGAAGTGCGATGTTGTAGAACTTAAGACAATTATAATTTTAAGGTGTTGCTCAGCTTAAGTAATTCATGGAAATGGGCTTTGGTGTATATATATATATATATATAATATATATATAAGGGTGTATGGCAAATTTTCAATACTCGCAAAATATGCTAATTAAAAGAGAAATGCAAGCATATCTCGATTTCATGATGTGACTGGTTAGGGAGTGAAAGCTTGACAAGCTTGACAAGCCGACAGCATTTTACTGGAGCACGAATAGTTTTTGTTGGTATAAAATGAAGCTTTCAATTTCATAATTCGTAAATCTTAGATATATAGAGCAAAATATTAGTAAGATTTTGTTTTATGTGGACCTATATCCGTATCCGTAAGGATATCATATGAAAGCTTAGCATTTCAGAATACAAAGTAGTTTTACAAATGGTAGTCTGTTTTGTTTAGTAATTACAAACTAACACCTCTATTTTGTAAGGCGACTGGTGTATAGTTGTAGGTCTACTAACCGTGGCTACTATATCAGTATTTCGTATCGCGTATGGCTACTCGTCTCAGTATACAAGAAAACGATTTTACATATTTGAGAAGCACTGTTGAAAGCAATTGGCAGTATTGCTAAAATTTGTGCAAGAATTCGTAAAATGAAATAGAGAGAAATGGAAAACAATGATGTTAATGACGTTAAAAATCGTTCTTTTTAATAAATTTGGAATAATCTACAATTTCCTTGTGAACTTATTGGATTCTTGCGCATTATTATTATTAATATTATTTTAAATTTATTTATTAAAGTATCTGAAAAACAATTTTTTTTACTATCAGTTTATAAGAATGCTGCATTTAGGCGCAATTATTTCAATTATAATCATACTAAGATGTAATGAAAAACGACTTATTTCGAAACGTTCGTAAATTTTCTTGAAAGATATTCGAGATATTCATACTACAAAGCTCCAAAATACTGTAGAAAACTCGTCTTGAGCAGGTACTTAAATTTGATATTCTTGTATACTGTAACAAGTGATGGTATTGATATATAATACACCGGAAATGACGACTAGGTATTCAGTTGCCTACGATTAAGAGCCGAGTGTCATGAGCAATGCCATTTTTGGTCAACGGCTGTCCAGCGGATACTATACGCGCGCTAGTTGCCATACATAATACGGGTGTTAAGTTCGCATAACATCCTCATGAACAAACTTTTTATATTCTTCGGATTTAATATCGAAACAGGTGGTGTTTTTGCTAAAAGTTATAACATATATACAATTTTCCCAGAGAATTTTTATTGCAGTTTTGAAATTACTTCCATGTTGACTTTCCAATGTCAAATGTCAGAGGTTTAATTTTAAAAAATGCCTCTCGTAAGCTGCATCCAGAATATGAATTAACTGTGATCCGAAACATTTTCATTGGAATCGAAATTCAGGGCTTAGATGACATCATCCTTTCCGCTTAGAGCATAATCTCCATTTTTTCTATTTACTTATTTTTCAAAACTATGGCATTTGAATCGAAAAATGGTCGAATAAAATTGCTATTTGATCGTTGACACAATTGATGCAAATGGAGGGTCTAATAAATTCCACATGTACTCATACACGCACAAACTCACGCAACAACAATAACAAAGAAATAAATCCAACTAACCTAAATCACAACATCTGGTGTAAATTGTCAGCAACCAATGCAAATGAGTGGTGCAAATACAAACTTGGACAACGCATCCCAGAAGACACATAAATACACCACAAAAACGCACAAAGTTCGAGAACGGAATGAAAAAGCAAACGCAATTTAAATACACATTGGAATAAGGCAGATGAAGAGATGTATGTGTGTGTGTGTGTGTGTGTATGTATGTAATGTGAAAAATAGCAAATGGTAAGTTGCAAGCTCTCGGTTGCACTACATATATAACAACAAATTAGTTGGAGAAACGCCACCTACTGACCCCCCAAACACAATACGCTACTTGCCCCACATGTTGCACAAACACCCATCATGCCACCAATTGACTGTAATAGCTACGCTGAGGCGGTGAGGGGAGGAGAGCGGTGTGGTAAGGGGGCCGCTGGGTTGTGAAAAAGTGTGCTTGAGGTCACTTTCCAAATTGCAATTCGAATGTGGAGCTTTTGTATAGCTGTGTGTGTGCGAGTGAGAATTAAGGGGCTGTTGGTGGCAGGATAATGGGAGTTGATTGCAGCAAGTTTATATAAATTTACTTTCATGAAATAAAGCTGACTAAAATGCACCGCTGCAAACGCATTAACATGCACTTGGGCGCGTGTACCGAGTGTTTACTTTTGTGGCATGATACTAAAGTATTTACAGCCTCCAAGGATTTTCTCACAAAACCTACAATTTATGCGCCATGACACTGGCAGTGATAACGGCAAAAAAAACGACAGCAATAACAACACCATGAGGCATTGCAGCTGCAAAATGCGGCATGTTGCAAGAAACACAGCTGCCTTGGTGAAGAAGTGTACCAGCGAAGGGAGCGAGCGGGAGCAAGGAAGCTAACGCAGAGGATGTGCCAAAATTCTCTCTTGCAATCATATCGGTGAATTGTCTATGTATATATATATATGCACTAATATTCAGAGCACACAGCGCAAGTATTTCGCACACACTTGACTCGATGATGGACTGGTATGGAAGTGACGGGGGCGGGGCACAGAGGGGATCGGCAGCAAAGTCTGCATGACAATTGGTAATGGCATGTAAAATAAGGCGGAATACCCAAAGTGCAAATACACATTTCTGCAATTGCATTAAAGCTTTATCACAGGACATCCTTTATATATATATACATATATATATATATATGGGGGTGTGCGCGTGGGTGTGTGCGAAATCTCTGATACAAATGCATGTATTTACATTTTTGTGCGCTCATTTGCATGGACGACTGCATTAAGTGGATTTACAGCTGCATTTCCTACTCCAACGCCTTACAAACACACACACAAACACACACCCATACACACTTATAGAAGCTTATATATAAATTATTTGCTTTTCGTCGTATGTAGTCGTGTACTGCTCGTTTTGGTAATGTTAACTCTTCTGTTTTCGCTCGTTGTAGTTATGCATTTTGTGGGCGTGGAAATATTTCGACTTGTACAATCGACACAATTCCCAACTCCCCGCGCCGTCGCCGTCGCCGTAACCATCGCCTGCCGAGCAGCCAGCAATGCATGACCGAGCGTCGGTGTCGGCTGCTGTGTTGATTGTGTTGGCTCGGTGACTTTTGGGCTTGCTGTTGACACAGTTGTTTGTAATGCATTTATTTATGGTTGTCAATTTGATAAGCGCCCATAAGTATGCTAAGCCAGTGTGTAATACTAAATAAATGTTAAATGTTAAATTTGTTGCTGTGCATGGAGATTGTAGCAGTTATGTAAGGATGCTCCACTAAGCCAAATTAAAATGTACTAAAATATGATATGAATAGAAGAAGGTCGGCGCCGTAATTGGGAAATGTAGGCTGCATAGGTTTCGTAAGACCTATTAATTACTATTGGCTGCGTCATAAGCGAATTTCTCGTTCTATAATTAAAAGAAAATTTAAGATTTGTGAAAATTCAGAAAGAGGAACTAAATTGTATGCAACACCTATGGCCTATTACTATGGGAATAAAATATTTTTTAATGGTTATTGTATACACAGGTACTGATTACATAGAAAATATGAAATTCAAAATATATTTTATGAACTTGTACTCTGTTTTGTGCACTTTCTCTGCATATATTTTTTATATTTACAAATTAAAAAAAAAAGAACTTAATTACATTCAGTAATTTTTATTGCTGTATTTCCCCTAAGATCACATTAAGAGGTGAGGTCAGTCTAGTATTTTCAAAAGTGCGAAATTTCTTTTTGGCTTAAATTATACTTTGGGGCTTTAAATGTATTTTCAAATTGACAGAATAGTGGAAAACTTTTTCAGCTAACTGTTTTTTAGGACAGTCAGCTTCAGTGCGTATAAATTTAAACACATTTTTCTCGAAATTGCAGTTTTCAAATTGGGCGACGATGAATGAATTGCAATTTCAATTGTAGTTTCACGGCAACATTAAGGGTAAACTCCGTAAGACTTTTTATTATTATTACAACCCTTCTATACATTCTTTGTGCTGATTAGTTCGGCAAAAAACTGAAGTTTCTTTAAGAAAGTCGGTAATTTTTAGAAAATTTTTTATCAAACTAAAAACGTATATACTTTACTAGAAAGTCTCATAGAGATTATGACGCCGTTTCTTATTTTTTTTTCAGATAGCACGAGCTCCAAGAATAACTGTCGCCGTCGAGGCGCTCTTGAAAAACATGTTTCTGAAGATTGGACCAGGAGCCGCCATTTTGTATCACAGTGTTAATATAAAAAATGTTCGTATGCTTAAGTATATGCTTGATAAAGGCTGAAAGAAAGAAATTCGATTTTCAATTCCTTACTTCCAGAAAAAATTGTCAAAAGACGGCTTTGTTTTATGGCGCTGGACTGACCTAACCATTAAGGAAAGTAACCAAATACTGGATAGTACCAAATTTGTAATAATATACGGATTGTCAAAAATTTCAATATATTAACTTTGATATATTGAGAAAAAAAATTTTCATTCTGAGCATAGAGAGACGGACGAAAAGTGCAGTTAAACTGATATTTAATTGGGCTTTACGTAAAGGACTTTTTTATATATAAACAACTTTCTTTAATTATTTAGTTTTTAATTTTTTAATTTTATTTCAAATTGTTACTTAGAAAGCTTTTTCAAATTCTTTCTGTACATTCTTGGTTCTTATTAGGCGGTTCTTATTATTGGTTTTTATTTCTTATTATTATTAGTTTATGTGCACTTAGCTTTCTAGTCACTACTTCACAAAGTTTCATTTTTAATCCTAACTTGAAAGTAGAAATAACAAGTAAAAAATTATTAGTATGTTTAAAGAATATAAGAGAAGATATCTTAGTTCAATTTTGTCGAAATATTTTTCGAATAATAATTTACTTTATAATTATTTTTAAATTATCTAAAAATTTACATATTCTTAAATAAATATGTTTTCCGCCTCAAACCACCAACATGAAAATTCTGGTAAGAAGGTATGAAGCTGTCGCACAAAAAATTTCTATTCAACTTATCAGTTCACTGATACGTCAACCTAACCATGCTCACGCCTCAATACACCCACACTTATACGAAATAACGATTTAACTTTTCTATTTTGTGTCGAACACGTAAAATTTTTCCAATTTCCCTTTCTTTGTTAGTCAACGCTTTCAATTGGATTGTCAATAGACGCTGCCAGGAAAACGGGTACACTTGCGTGCGAGCACACATATTTGTAGTCCATTTTTAGGCGCAAATGCAAATCATGGCGCCAGCATAAGCAAACCTGCAGCGGGAACTCGAGCATGCTAATGTGTATCGTTTTACCGTTAACACACACTACACAGTGTTAACGGCAAAAGATTGTCTTTTGTGTTATCGATTACTCACTAGCCGACTTTTGCAGAAGATATATATATATATATATATGTATGTATACCTACACATATGTATTATGCATGCACACATATGTAATTGCGAACAACAATAACACACTTATTTATGCAACTCGCAAGTGAGAAAGGCCAAGCAACCGTATTTAGTTTTCATTTCATGCGGCATTGCCCATTGCCGCTGGTGATTTGTGCCACATTTGCATGTAAATATATGTTGGCTGGTTCAAATCTGTACACGAAGTGACAGCTGTATACGGGTACACACTCTCTTCCCTGTTAGAAATTCCCAAAGTGCATTGACATTTGATTGCATGCCACATTTTCTCTGCTCTTGCTTGGCATTGTCACTGTTGCTGCTTTCTTGTTAAGCCCACGCGCAATTCTATTCGAGTTTTTGAACGGCGTAAATTAAATGGTTTAAAGCTACAAAAATGCCGGGCGGACAACAATTTCGATACACTGAAACTAGGATACCAACAATTGGTTGGAGCATTGTTTGAAAATTAGAAAGAATAATTGCTAAATTTCAATTGAAGCAAATTAGAAAATATATTTATTTCAGAAAGTATAATATTAAATTCTCGATTTCTGTATAATTAGATAGAATCTATGTTTTGGAATATTGTATTTCATATGTTACTAAAAATTATATTGCAAATTCATAAGTAAGCCATGATGTGGTGTTTAGAGGGTCTCTATGAGACCACCTCAGTTCTGAAGAACATTGAGGGGGTTATTTCTTACAACAGCAAGCAAATCTGTGAGCGCATTTTTGCCATGAAGTAGATTCCTACCAAATCCGATAGGAGTCGGTAGTTTATTTTATTTGTTAGAACGAGTCAAGGTGTGCACTACAAAGTATGTGCTTGGTCAAGCATCTGCTATCTTCTTAAATGAAATTGTTATATTCAGAGCTGATATGATATATGTATGTGAATTATTTTCGACTCGGCTCGGTTCGAATACAACCATCTCTTTCTCTTCTCTCTCAGTTTGTTCTTGATTTTATTTTTGCTTGCGTTACGCTTCGTTTGTTCAGTTCCTTTTGTGCATGTTTACTAGCTTCAAAACAACACTCTCCGCTCTCTCATTCACTCCTTCACACATTTTATTTCAACTACTTTTAGACGATGTCTTATTGCTTCGTCTAACTTCTTCTCTCATTCTGACATACGCATTAGTTCCATTAGCATTGTACTCACTATTTCATTGTTTCCACTCTTTCTTTAGTGACAGCAGTCGCGATCTTTGCAACACACATTTAGAGACCTTTTACTTGTCATTGGAGTTTCATGTGGTGTGGAGGGGTGCAAAAAATCGCACTCATGCATGGCTTCATTTGCTCACAATCAAATGTGTAACAATAGAAGAGAAAATAATAAAAAAAAAACAATGCAAATGATACTAGATACTAGAGTAAGCAGTAGGAGCTACAGCAAAACAAGAACTTGTAACTATAGGAAGACCACTGCTAATGCTAGTGTCATAATGATTGTTGTCGTCCACACTGGAGACTGATAATGGCAAGGCAGTTCGCACATATGTACATATATAAATAGAGTAGCGAGTTGAAAACTGAAAATAAAAATCGTTTGACTGTTTAGTGGAAACTCACTCCTCTATGCTGGCAGACGTTGCGACGACACTTAAGTTACGGTGAATCGTTACGATTGCGGTTAGTGGCTGAACTGTTGTTGTTGTTGCTTCATCGCTGAGCGATCAAATTCGCAACGCTCTTGAATTGGAAACGCGGTGTTGATGATAACATCCAACTAATTAATATTTGTTAAGCGATTCTTTTTGATAATTACTTCTTTTTTATTTTCTATAAAAAACTGCAATATACAAAATATTTTTCGAATGAAAGTTAGAAGAAAAAAGTAAATATTTTTTTCTAATCAATATATAAGCTGAAAAACTCGACGGCGCATTTAAAGCTCCGGCTTTGCCACAAAGCGGCAACACTTTAGTGCCAAGGTTGCAAGGCAATTTGCGTTTATTTCGCAATTGTTTTCCAAACAGGCTAAGTGCCACATGCTTAACTACTACACATGTATTGGTAAGAAGTTAGACACACTTGCATGCAACTACGACGAAATAGTGGCAACTGCTGTTGCACTGTATGTCGCAGTTAAACCGATTAGTGTGCACGGGTGATGCATGTGGATGTGGCAATCGGTAGTGGTTACTCGAAGGATTTAGTGTGACATGACAGCTTGTTGTTGTTTTTAATCGAACTGCATGGCAGAGTATTAATGTTGTTGCATTGAAATCAGAAGCCTACTTTATGGCGCCAAAACAGTGCAGTGATGGCTATGAAAAACCGATACATAACTGTTCACACACACTGCTTCCTGTAGCAGCAAACAGGCACAAGCCAACCAGCAGCCGGTCTGGCCGATGGGCAAGCAGCTGGTTGGCAAGCGGTTGACAGCAAACAAGCGGCTTAACAGCTAAAGTGATTGTTTGTTAAGTTCATCAAATGACAAATCGATATCTGCAACAGTTAGATTGATGGTTGGGGAGACTATTGGATACTTAAATCAATTTTACCGTAATGACAACCGAAAATTGCAGTGACCGGCGATCGGTAAGTAGTGCATACGCATTTAATTAGGCAAAATTAGGCAAAATTGCAACAAAATAACGGTGATTGTGTTGCGAAGCTTTTATGTCAACCTCACCACAAAACACAAGGTCATTACATACAAGGTCATGGAAGCCTACAAAAACAACAGCAAGCACATTTATGCAGATCTACAGATTTTTCAGAGTTCGAATCCAAGCTACACATGTAAGTACTACATACTATAGTATAGTATAGTACACTATACATATATATATATATTATATTATATTATATATTATATTATATTATATATATATTATATATTATTATATTATATTATTATATTATATATTATATTATATTATATATATATTATATATTATATATAAATAATATATATATATAGTATACTATAATATAGTATAGTAAACTATACACTCGTGTACTATATAATGGCAACATATACTATAGTATAGAACTATATACTAGTACTAGCACTATATACTATATGTATATGTGTAGAATAAAAAAAAAACAGTAAAATGTGAGCTAAACTTGTAAGAGCACAGAGAGTGTGAAATATCTAGAAAATACATATATATTCGTATTCTGTATGACCAATTTCAATAAAATATCATCGGTGGAAGATAACTACCCAGTCAATATATATTTGCTTCCCAGTAACACTATGTGTCTATTATATCGAAATAAACAGACAAGCGGAAAATCCAATAAGTATGTATGGAAACTCGGGGGATGTATCGACCGGTTTCATCAAGCCAAATACTCCTGGTATTAATTATAATAAGCTTCGTTTTCATATCTTTATTGGTTTTCACATGGGTTGGTGATAAGGATTGCTATCAACAAACCTATTTTCTATAAATGTTTTTTCTTAAAATTTAAAAACCACAAGTGTTTAATAAATTTTAAAAAAGTTGTATCTATATTACAGAGTTAGAATATGTAGTATTAAATAAACTAAATAAAAACGACAATTGAAATAATATTTGTATACCAATTTTACTTTATAAACAAAAATTTTTGTTATTTTTTTATTTACGGGGGCGGCCAAATAAGTACTTATAATTTCTTCTTTTTTTTACAAAAATGTTGCATTTATTCTGCCCTCTGCTCGGGCTGTCATGTTGCGTGTTCTTTTCTCAACATTTTTTTAGGTTCGTTTGTTCCTTTCTCAAAATGTTGCATTCTAACCCGGAAAAAGTGCAACATTTGTTACCCTTCTCAAAACGTAAGAGTGGGAGTTGCCTTGGGGAAGTTTACTTATAATTTTTGACAGTTATTTTTTTAAATCAAGCTTTTCTACTAAATGTAATGAATCGGTCAGTTTTGTTAAGCTCAATAATGGAAATTGCGCATGAGTGGTGGAGTTGGTGGATTCATTCTCACCCTCATCTGAGAATGAAATTGTGATGCCAGTTATTGGAACAGATTCCATACCTAGAGTGAAAAGATTCGTAGAAAGCATTGTGTACGCTTACTCAGAGTCAGGGGTAAAAGAAAAAGTGTTAAGCGAGAAGCATGATTTCTTTATATTCGTAAATTGCATTTTTTTATTTTTACTAGCAATTATATGTTCGTCTTTTCAATAGATATAATTTTTCTATATGAACGAAAACAATCGAAGAGCTGATCCATGGGTGGGCGGTAGTTTTTTTTATTATTTTATCATGTCCACCATTCGGTAGCGCTACTATTCCAAGGGACAGTTCAACCCAATCAAACACATAGTTTATGCTTATGATATGTTTATATATCTTATATATGTTTATAGCTTTATGATTTTAGAAAAGTGGAGAATGCGCAATTTCGGCTGGTGTTCCGATTCTCTTTCTATTGGAAAGGAAATCGCGTAGTAAAATTAAAGAACACTTGGATATTGTATACAGTGAGTTTTCTAAACATCTGGGATTGAACAATGCGCTTTACGTGGGTACCTACCGTTTTACAGCGTAACTCAATGGTGCTCTGAAACAAAACAAACTCAATATAACGCGTTGATCAGCGCCCTGTCAGTAATAGCTTTTTGCTAAAACCAACGGTACTGATCGGCATTGTGGAATGGACGCAATAACCACCTTGGTGGGTCTCGAAGCCTACCTAAAAGCTTTGCCGTACTTTGGGTCCGACACCCGTTTGCAAATGACTCCACATAGAGCTGCACCGCCCAATAGCTCTACCCGCATTCAGGTATTACACCACAGCCACCACGATACCCACCGAAGGGCCTACCGCGATGAGCAGGTTGGAGCGACAAGCAACTCCACCGAGCTCCTGCTCCCCGTGGCACCAGATTATAGTCTCCGGTCAGACCTTGTAGCCTAACGGCTACTACCAGTTGAGTTACACATTCATCTCGACTGGTGGCATTTGTAGCTTGAACTAAAATGCCTCTTTAAGTGTGTGTATAATACATTTAAAGTGTTATAAACTTAGTTCAAGCTAAGTAATATAGCACTATTTCGGACATGGATAGGTCTATTTTTAGAGCAAAGTATATTTCAAATGCAGTGAGTTTTATGGATTTTAGTCGCCTTTTACGACAGGCATGCCTTACCGGGGGTTACTCTTATCCCCCGACCTGCAGGGGGATAAACATCTGGGGTGTCATAACTTCGATTTATTAGCCACCTCAACAGAATTGTGTTAGGTTCCAAGCGCTTTGTCGCTATACGCTATACTTTGTCGCGCTTGAGCCGCACTGGAAGCTTAGTTTCACGAAGGACTTGTGTTTCTAAAATCGTCGTCACTGTTATCAGCTTCGATTTCTACGACTTCAATACTTCTCTTTCTATATTTTCCCATGATGTAGTTTGATACAAAATACGACATCAATTGGTTCAAAGTAAAGGGAATCTACTGTACGTATGGGTCGAAGCAGCACTAATTTGGTTCTAAAAATAGTAAACCCTTTCGCTACATTTACTTTCCCGTTATGATTCCTTCTCACCGCACGGACCATTTGTTACTTTGCAATCGCTTTTTAGCGCATTTGCATTTGTTTTTGTACATACAACCGTTAGCATCCGTTCGATAGGCCAACAGTTGACGTGGTGTTAGCGGCCGGCAATTTTACATTGGTCAACAAAGCCACCAGTGATCCATTTTCATATGCGTTGGCAAGATACAAGGCAAGTGGCAGAGCAAAAACTCAGGTTAACCTCCAACATTGAAGCAACGGAAGCAGTCGAAAAATGCTACTATATTTCCACTATTTTTTAGTATTCCACAGTGTTCCACCATTCGCACCCTGCTGTATGAATTCGTTCGCTGCCCAGCCATTGCGCCGTTTTTTGACCACTTGCTTTGCTTGTGATTTTCACCTGAGCAGGAGCGCAAACCCGCTATGTACCTAGTGCTATTTGTAAGCGTATAACGGCTAACTGGTAGAGCCGGCGATTGGTCTTTCACTTAGAGATATGTACACTGTGCCTTTGTACATGACCGTAGTCCACATATACCAGGATTCTCGCGCCGTTATAGTAGTTATTGGCTGACCGTATCGGTCAATTTTAAACCGCAAATGTTCGAATGCTTCGTTAACTTGAATGTACGACAGAAATGCTTACATAAATACCCACACACACACATGCAACCGGTGAAAAAAACTGTACAACATCTGTCTATCTGCCTTACCACTACATCGTTAGCCATGTTTACATATGAATACGGTTTAGCGCAGTGTGCGGGTATGTGGGTAGTGTTTCGTCCTTCGTCCTACGTCCTTGGGCCACAGGCACGTCGGCAAAAAGCGTGAAAAATGTTCTGCGCGATTGTAACTGCAACCTTTCGATGGCAGCTATGTATGTATGCGGTGGCAGACACGTTGTGACCTCGCCAATAATGTGTTGCACGCAGACACATGCACATGTACACACACACACGCACAGAGGGCCAATGTAGCAAATTGCTGCATTCAAACACTGACAAATAGGCAATAGCAGCAATTTGGTTTTTCAGTGGTGGCTGTTGTTGTGCTCACAACCTGGCGGCCCTTTTGTTTAATTTTTTTTATTCGTTTTGGAAATTGGTTAGTGGCGCGAAAGCAATAAACAACTGTTGGGCTACTGGTGTTAGTTGATATTTTTAACTTTTTTAACTTTGTATTGGTTGCGTTTGCAAGAGTTGCATATGTGCAGTTCATGTGGGTGTTTCGCCCACTCAGCCCACTCGCCCACTACTTGAAAAATATACTTTAAAGTATATATCTATAATATATAATACTATCAACAGACAGTTACTCTCAATAGTAGTGGAGTAGGCATTGCGTAAAATTGACTGAACTTCACCTTTACAGAGCCTTTAACAACTGTACAAGGGGATAAGAGAAGTAGAGTTTTTACTTGTACTTGTATGTACTGTTATTATTGATATTTGAACTTAGTAGGAAGGATGCGCTTGATTTGAAAAATTTATTAAATATGTAGTAAATGTTAAAAAAAGATCTTTCCGATTACAAGTTTCTATTTTTATATTCCTTTTAGCTCTAAATACAGTTGCTTTTCTTATTAAAGTACCAACAATAGTTCTAAATTAGACGAGAGCGGTCCGATAAATATTTATCCTACAAATGAAAGAAGAAAATTTTCGAAAAATTACGAATTATTCCTCAACACCACTTTTATTTTAGATCAGTACACTTCACCCAGCTTCAACTTCTTTAAGCCGACTGAAAAATTGGTTTTCCTGAGGTCTTCTAAGACCTCGGTTTTCCTTCTGCTAAGTAGGCCTCCGTGACGATGATAACCTCCTCTTTAAACTTTTTAACTGTTTATATTCTTGCAACATGTTGCTTGAATATATTATTTTTGTTCACCTAACGCTTGTTTGTAACACCTAAAACTAATCGAGTTACATACAGACATATATATATAAATGATCGGGATGAAAAGACAAGTTGAAATCCGAGCGACTGTCTGTCCGTCCGTCCGTCCGCCCGTGCAAGCGATAACTTGAGTAAAATTAAGATATTTTAATGAAACTCGGTACACGTATTTTTTGTTACTGTAAGACGGTTGGTATCACAGATGGGCGTAATTGGACATCTTTCACGCCCACAAAATGCCATTAATCGGGAACAGATAACGTACTATAACTAAGCAGTAAATTAGGATATAAACGTGTTATTTGGTACAGAGGATCCTAGAACAATAAATGTTTCTCCATTAGTTTAGGTGCTAAAAGCCAACCGTTAGAGGAGCTAAACTATTATTTTCAGTTCAATCTGTTGCCCGCTGTTGCTGTAAATGTACAAAAGTTTTATAAGTTTTCACTTTTTCCGTGTCCCACTCCAGGGGTATGCCAAGTGCTCAAATATTATATTAGATCCTTCAATAGTGTAGGTTTTTTAGATTTTGATTTAACACTCAACAAGTCGTTATAGAAATTTAAGCTGAGGCAGAACTTGGTCACCGAGGTAACCAAATGAACCCAAATTGTAATTAATGTTTCCTGTTTTCAACTTTGAGCATGATGAGTTAAATTTTGTATCCCAAAAGTTATGTAAAGCGCAAGCATTTGTGTAAATTGTTCTGGGCTTCCAGGCCGATTAACTAATCAGAAGCGGTTTGAAACGATATACAAATGACCGGCTATAAAAATATACAGTAGAATCCCGCTCAGAATATGGGACATCACAAGCATTTAACTCAATAAAATGTGCCGCAAAACAAGATGGGCTAGAAGAGCCCGAGTAAACTAATCAAAATCTCATTACGACAATAAAATCTCACTGGAATTTACCTTTTCAAACCACAAGCAGCCGATAAAGCAAATACTCTGAATACGAAAGCGAGGGGGAGTGGAAAAGTCAACAATGGTAATAATAATAAAGACAAACCAACAACAACAATTAGAGGCGAACAAATTCAACAAAGAATTTAAAAGCATGAACAAAGGAAATCTACCCAAAGCGTTTCCTATAAGTCAATCAAATAACCATCGCCGAGATTATAAAAAAGTTCAAAACGAAAAAGGGAGTAGAAACGGACGAAAAGGAAGAAATATACAACAATTCAAAATTACATTTACAAGAATCAGTGAATGCAAACTGGTAAATGAAATGAAGGAAGTTTCTTAATTAAAAGCGGATATTAGCAATTGCAGGCCAGCGCAGCCGATGAAACGGAAATACTCGTAAATGAAATAACGCGACGCGGTTATGTAACGGGCGCCGCAAAAGCAAAAGCGCTCCGGCTGAGCGTACAAAAATTAGGTAAAAATAAATAAAGAGAAGAGTGGGGTAAAAAGGACACGCTGTGACACAAATACAAATGCAGCCGAACAAACACCGAATACTTCATTGCACACACACACACACATACATATATATCTATATATATATCTATATATAAAGGGCACAAGGCCAGTTAGAAAATGGGCTGTCCGAACAATTGTTAATTAACACAACAGACATTTGCTTTAATGCGAATAAGATTAAAAAATGGGAAAACATGGAAATGGCGGGGGCAAATAGTAAAGGGGATGAAAAAAATTAGCAATTATATAGAAATTTACAAAAGGTGGAATTAAATGCAAAGCGAAGTGCAAGAAATGGGCCGCAGCGCAGCATTCGCCTGGTGGGAGGTAACAATGGATATGCTGGAGTGAGGTACAGGACCAGGGAACTAGAAGTCGTAAAGGCAATTAAAGAGGAGGAATAATTAGAGAAAGGCTAAGTGGCAAAATTGTAGTGGGGTTTCGAGAGGGTTGGTTCGGGAATGTGAGTGAGGATGGGGGAGGTATTTTAAGGTATGGAAAATACTCATGTAGACCTAAAATTTTATGCTGCAAATTATTACCATTTATGTAGGTGTGCAAAGATACATTCAAAGCTTTTTAAGGATTATAAATAAATAACTAAATATTATCTAGATCCAGATTCCTTACTCTGTGTTCCACATAAGTTTTGTAAGCAAATTTTCGAATCTTTTGTTAAAGTTTATTATATTTTTAAAAAATTTCCTTTATTTTCTCTCCTTTAAAAAATCTCCTTTAAATCTCTAAATAAACTTATTTAAAGGCTCTTTTGGTATTAAATTATTACAGTGACTGTAGGAGATACAATTTCTTCCACCCAAATTCTTGTCTTGAAGAACTGAATTATTGAAGTATGCATTTATAAAGATTATAATTCTAAAAATACTTTTTGGTTCCAACATCAAACATTTTTCTGGAATTTAAAGTAGTTCTAAAATTTTACTTAAGACAACCTGGAAAATACGACATTATATAAAAAGTGAATAATTTATTTCGATTTTATAAATACAAACGTACTTACTTCTTAAATAAAATTTTAGTTCACTAGTAAAATGTTTTAATAAAAATGTACATGAAAAGAAAAAAAAAATCATTTAATTGAGTAAAAGAAATATACATATAGCAATAACACTTAATCTGTGAAAAATGGTGTTTGGAAAAAGTCAGTGCTTTATATAGAAGTTAAGAAGCTATCGTGAAGACTTCTTAGTATAGCCATTTGACTAATGGTCCGTTCAAACATGGCAACTTTTGCTGCGACAAGTCGTAAATTTTAGAATTTGTGTTCTTGTTTGTCTCAACTCGTTGCAACTAAATTTGGTATTCCTTTTCATTTTGAAATTTGTTGTTATTTTCAATTTGTTCAATTTTAAATGATTGCTTATAATATATTAATATATTTCAATGCCACCTTCCAGTTGGCATACCCATAATGAGCTTAAGCCATTTCAAAATGATTCTCGTCGTAATAATTCTCGTCGGACTAAGTACAAATTTTGCAATGCGATGTAGGCACTAAAATATTTCAACCTAGGAAGGCACTTGGGCGAAGGGTACAATTTGTTTTACGAATTTCAAAAAAAAAGGAAAATATTCCGCCACAAAAAAATGTCCAGCAAACGATATACCACTTTGTTGCCCGTCCGAGAATTGAACTCGTCAACAGCGCAACCCTAAGATGGCAAAGGAATGCGTTCAAGTAAATTTTAAACATATTTCTCATTTCATTACAAGTGTAGCCCTGCGACAGCAGTAGCACGAAGCTGCAGGTTCCCTTGTATATGTACAAGTACTAAGGTACCACACACGCGTTGCCAATTGGCGCCCACAAGAGCACACGTATGTATGTACATTGCGCCACTGCACTGCGGGTCGAGCGCTGGTTTCCAGTGTCCTCTACTCCTTCGCTGCTTGCTTTGCCTGATGAATTGCGACTCATTGACTTTTGCGACTTTTTGCGTCATCTTTTCCAAAAACAAAACAAAACAAAAAGGAAATACTCGTACGTTTTCGAGCGGTAGGTGGAGCCGCTGTGTTTGGGTAAGCATGTGATTTTGCCTTCGCTTTTGTCCTCTTTCGTTCCTTTTGCATAACAATTTTTCTCGCGCTTACCTGCTCATCCGCGCTTTGCACTCGCGTGTTGCATAACATTGTTTGTGAGTTTTTCCCTTCTTTAAGCGCGCACCGGTCCAATGCACACGAGCCAATTTTCCGTCTTTACTTCTGCTTTGCATGTTCATTCCATTTGCATGTTTCTTGATTTCTGTTGCCAAATGGACTTTGTAGTAGTTAATATGGGTGAAAAGGTTTGCTATGAATGATGAGAGGTTTCTGAGCCAGCCAAAATCGGGTGAAAACCAGACTCATCGTATAATGACGGGTAACTTACACGATCCTTGTACCATTATGGGTAAATTGTGCTCTTCAACAAGGCACGACTCTCAACGCAATAAAAAATATCATCGCACATCTTTTCCGTGAAAATACTATTGAGGGTCAGGGTTTCCAATTCGTTTGCGGTCTAGTCTGTCTGGCTGTGGTCTAGCTCATATTCTCTTCAATTTCAGTTTTACTGACTTCAAATTCTCATATTCTTCTAAAATTTTTTTCGACATCACGCATTGCAAACGTGTAAAGATGCACAAAGCACAAAGCAAAGTGTAAGAGAAGCAAAATGCGCTCTCGCTGCACTGTTTAAAGCAAAAATGGATCCGCCCACGCTTTCTTTGGCCGACTGCATGGTGAGTGCTGTTTTTGTTGCTTACGTCAATATACACGCACATCAAATGCACTTAGGTATAGCCATAAATTTTACATGTCTGCGAATATACTTTTTATGTAAATGGACACTTTCTCTGTGGCCCGGTGCTCATGTTTAAAGGACTTTGAGGCTGTAAACGCAAGCTCGGCGACTCGTTAGTTTGCTGGCCAAACCAGCCGGCGTACGGTGTTATCGGCGTGCATAGCACAACAGGAAAGACTCAAGTCAACAACGAGCACGACAAAGTTCAAACGATTGACAAGGCGTCGGGCACAGCAAAACGCGCTGAACGGAACTGTGAATTTGGTAAGCCGTGTGAAATGAGCGACAGTCGGTTGTAATTCGCTTGTAAATTAAAGCGACAGCAACGGTAATGGCGCTAACGACGGTCGTTCGAAGAACGAAGGCGAAAGGAAGCATAAAGGAGGAAAAAAGAGAAATAAAAAAAAAGCAAATGAGAACGTCTGTTAACAGTTAACAGTTAAACTCAATACTCGAAGAAGAAGAAGAAGAAGAAGAAGAAGAAAATATAAAAAATTCGTCAGTGAGGATACTGGGTTGGTTGCTGGGCGCGTTGGTTTGAGTTTTTGTTGTACAATGCGTGATGAAGGTGTGCACGGCGACAAAGTTATGGTATGAGTGCTTACAAAGCCTTAAAAATTACGAGCGGCGAAGTGAAGCTCAGTCGCGCATGAAAACGTGCGGGGACACATATAATTCCACAAAGGTGCTCCCAACTTAATTAGGTTATCATTTGGGTTTAGTGCGCCCGACAACAAGGGAATACTTTAAAAATGAGGAAATAACTGCATACTATAATGGTCCCAAAACAATTTCCCTAAAATATATGTATACATGTGTGTATGCTGAACGGTGTTCACAAATTTTGCGCCACTGCTCCCTATTCTACTTTTAAACTGTTAATGCGCTTTAAATAGCGCTTGTACAACAATAAACTTTTTATAACGTATTTGTAACCTTTTTTCAGCTCTCTGACACTTTATTTTGAGTTTCCTTTGTGTGCGTTTCTCCTCAGGTATTCAAGTCTGGTGTGTGAACCTAGTATATCGGTATATAATATACACACACATAAATTCGCTACTTTATTACTGCGCTTAAGCGTTAGCGCAACCATAGTGGCTATAATCTTTAGTCGTGTCGAAAAATTATGTGCTCGAAATTAACATATTGTGTCGCATTAACTCAATTAAGGATGATTTGTGGTATGCGTAGGTACAGTGAAGTCAAATTATATCACCATACCATTATCGTAAATGGACAGGTAATGACATTTTGTAACGTTCCAGCGGACAGTAAAGTTTGCATGCAAAGTAAGTCATAAGGCTCAGCTTGTTATTTGGCGGCAAACCGCATACTTTTAGGTCAAAGGAGCGAATAAATATCAGAATAGCACATATTTTTTTATCAAAATATTATAGTAAAACAAAAAAAATTATTAATTATAAGTAATTAGTGAAAAAATCTAGTTGGTTCTAATATAATAAAAAAATATAATAAATCATTTACTATTTTACGAGTTTTCACGTATGAATACATTAACTAACTAAATAAAAATAATTTACCGTATTATTAATTACTTAGTTCTTAATCATTAATTATATATTAATTATTAATTACTTATTACTTAATTAATTACCATAAAATATTATTTACCAACATTTTTATATAATTAATTAATAATTTACCAAAACTGGAAATTAATTCGAAACTATTAAGCACAACAATTTTTTCAATGGTTCTCATTGTTTCATTTACGCATTCTAACTTTGAGAAATGGTGCCAAATAATTGCAAAAGTACCCTCAGAAATTTTTACTCGAGGTTGTTATCTGCGTTTTCAAGTATACTGAGGTGAGTAGTCATACTTAATACAAATCACTGTTATAGTAGCCATGGCTAGTAGACCGGAAACTATACAACAGCCGCCCTACATAATAAGGTTGTAGTACTGGAAAAATTTTCCAAAAAAAAAGTGTTTAAAAATAGCAATTTTTAAGATTATTTAAAAATTTATTATAGCAATCAAAGTCCGATAAATTGTGTGAATGAAAATATATAAAAAATTGTTTTACGGCAAAGTCAACGCTGCATGTGTATTTGAGTGAGGAAATGTGTTATATATAAGTATCCATTTTTAATTAGTTTCTATATGTTACTGTTATCATATAGCAAACAATAGTCAACTTCCGTGCAGTGCTCACCACAACCTTTTCAACTTTACAAACTTCCGAATGCACATATTTTGTTTATAACACACACGAGACCATCTCTCGCTACCATCAGCTTCCAGCAATTTGACGCACTGTTCGCAGTTGTTTCATACTTTTCAACTTGCCGCCCCCGACATCGCATCGACATTTTTCATACTTTTTACCTTTAAAGCACTCGATCAATTTAATAATTCGTCGTCCATCAGTCGCAGCGCCTTTCACTCGCCAACAACATTCACAGCAACAACAACAACATGAAAAATGAATAAATGTCAGCATCCGTTCAATAAAGGTTGGATATGTTGCCATATAGTATACGCCTGTATACCGGATATGCGAGGCTACTGCCACAGGATGTTGCTATTGATGGGTGAGAACAAATGACGGACGGTCGCGCTCCGGATGCTGACAAACAAGCGCATGAGGCAGCTTGTGTATAGCAAAATGTGTACGCCACATATGGTATATGAAGAGTGTACATGTACATATATAACTATGTCTACATATATAATATATCAATCAATTTTCCATGGCATACCCGGACATCTGCGCTTTTGCTGTTGCATGCCCCATTTGATGTGTGCAAATTATTAAAGGTAATTTGTTAAAAAATTTAATGCATAAAAATGTCACATCAATAAGTAAGCAAGCGCACACACCCGCTCCGTTCGTGTTTTTTTTTTTTTTTTGACTTTGTGGCACTCAAACAAATGTGGAACCAATATACAGCTAAGTGCGTAAGTATGTTTGTCGCTATGTAAGGCGTTATGATGTGTTCACTCTTTTGTTCGCATGATTTCCGCTTTTCGAATATCAACATGAAAAGTCATTCGAATATTGATCGAGCCGTTAAAATTTGGTGTACGTGTGGGAAGCATTGAATTGAGTCCATTATCAAGTCTACTATGCTCCTTGGTTGTCCTTATTCAACGATAATGTAATAATTTTTTGTACCATTGATTATATGTGTAAGTCGTTGAATGTTTGTAGTCTGCCTTGGCCTAACATGGCCTCTATGGCGAACGCTTATGCGTCTCTCGTCTCTTTCACCCATAAATAATTTAATTCAAGTCTTCAAGTCTTACTATCAAAAGATAAATATTAACTGCTTAATTAAAAATCGTGTATTGTCAATGTCAACAATTATTATCAACGGCTTATATATAAATGGCATATATAATATATGTTTCATCAAATTATTAACAAGTATGTTAAAAAGAGCAGTAGAGGCAATATGATTGCTTAATTATATATCTCCAAACACAATACTCCATGTTAAAGATCCGTTAGATTTGCATTTTCCACTTTCACTATTTGCTTTTACAGACTTCTATGCGAAAAATACTCGCTCCTAAAACCCGAACGTTCCTTCAACACTTTGTTTGTAAGCATATGTGGTCTTGTTTTGAAGATTGAAAGCAACAAAAATAACTTTATATAAAGTATTAAAAGAGCCAAAGTGTCAACAACGCTAGAACCACTGAGTATAAATCAAGTCACCTTCTTTGTGCATTTTTGATGGTCACCCTTAGGGCAATGTCGCATATGTATAGCTAAGGCCACCTTTCGGATGTACCGAAAATTAAAAAAATTTATTTTTTTAAAATTCTTTTCACAAATACCATTAACATTTTGTTTACTTTTCCTAACGCTTTTTCGGTCTCGACGTTGCCTTTGTGAAATTTACGTTTGATTTACGTCTGAGTGTTGCCATTCATAACGGTGTGAAAAGCATAAATTTGCAAAGAGGTGTTAGATGCGCAAAGAGAATGAGAAATATGTGTACAGATACTTATGTATAATGTTGGGTGCGATATTTGGTCAGATAGATGAAGTAATATGTAATATATATATATATATAAATTTATATATATGGACATGTATGTATTTATGAAGTTCAAATAACTTTAAATATGTAAATACTGAACTGTAAATAATAATGGCTTTTTAATATAACTCGATAATTTATGAATATTAGAGCTGCTTTTGTCTGGTTTGAGCATTTCTTACTTTTTCTTCTTCTTCTTACTTTAATTTTGATATTTACAAAAGGACAGGCGAAATACGAAACGTCGCTACTTTTTTTAATTAAGAGAGTATTCTAGTCTAGAGGCATAAGTTTTAGGAAGTTTTTTATGTTGAAGGAAAGAAACCGTTAATGTTTTTTTTATCAGTTCTTTATTAATATTTCAAGGGTTTAAAAAAAATTCAAAGAAACAAATTAAATTTCACAAAGCCGGTAGTGGGGAATACAATTACCGTTATAGCGGAAAGCTTTGAAAATTAAAGAAGAAAAATCTCGCAAAATGGCGGCTACTTATATTGGATTTTACAGTCTGTTTAAAATTTTGAAATGTTTTAAGTATACTGTAAAATTATTAATGCTTTGTTGGTTCGCGACAAAAAAAAAAGTATATATATAGAGAAAATTGAAGTAAGTCGGTGTGTATTAGAACTTGAACGTTTTGCGAAATTCAAAAAATTTCGAAAACCCTTCCAAACCAGAAATATCATACCTTTAAAGTCGTCTCCATTTCATAGGAGTCATAGCACTGCTTAAGCGCGGAGCACACTTTCCCATTAGCTACGGTTGGAAGTAGCACTTATTTATAGGAATTTATATTTACAACTAAAATTTTACATCACCTAGTTTATTTACAAAATATCCAAGTGTTAATACTTCACAAATTTCCATTCACATTTCCATTCACAACATAAAAATTCCAATATAAAACGGGGCTTTGAAGCGAGACTACATTTTGGGAAGCATATAAAGTAACTTTCAAAGGATTTATGACATCACGTGCAATCCAGTTTCGTAACCTTGCTAATCCATGCTGGCAAGCATAGCGCACTTGCCATTTGCATTTAATACTTTGCAATGTTCAAACTCAAAAATCCAAACTTGCTCACTTCTTGCTTTGACTGTTGTCGCTTACATATACATATGCAGACATATATAATATATACATACGAACACATATTTGTATGTTTATGCGCAAGTGCGGCTTACTTCACTTGTTGTTGGTTGTGGCAGTACTTTTGTTTCGTTGCATTTTCGAAATACACACAATGTCGTCTTAAGAAACTTTTAGACACTGTGCCAACTTTTTAAGCGGCCGAAGTTTGCGGCTTATAGAATTTAACGCCATACAGTCTTGACAACGGCGGTTAAAGTTGGCGTGTAAGTATAAATAAAAGTTCGGGAAGTGTCGTAGGAGTATACAGCTCGGTAAGCGGTTTTAGCTTTCAAAATATCTCTCTTTTTAATGTTTGCGCAAACATAAAGTACGCGTATGAATTATAAAAAATTATAAAAAAAATTATTTAAAATGAAAATATAATTTCTTTCGGAATGAAAAATAATAAAAATATTAGCTAAGGAATTATTACATTTTCTGCTTTTGAACACATTGCGCGCTAGAGTATATTTTTCTGGAATTTGAATATCCGAATTTCGATATTTCACGCCTTTTACTGTACGTGGTGTGTTCAAAAAATAACGGGAATTTTCGTTTCTGGAAACAAAATATTTATTGAATTGTCTACATTAATGTTGCCGCCTTCAAAATAGTTCCCATTCGATTCGATTATGCACTTATGCCAGCCGCTCTTCCAGTCGTCGAAACACTTCTCAAACTCGACTTTTGGGATTGCCTTTAGTTCTTTCAGCGATGCGCTTTCAACTTGTAACATAGTTGTAAAACGACGGTCCTTTAGGGTTCTCTTTATTTTTGGAAATAGGAAAAAGGAACACGGAGCCATACCTGGCGAATATGAAGGCTGGGGCAACGTTACAGCATTGTTTTTGGCCAAGAATTCACGAACAATCATCGGAGTTTGAGCAGAATTGAGCAAAAATAACCAAAAGCCATGAAATGTTTTTCCACAATTCCACAAATCCGGGCATTTTATCTGGATTGCTTCACGCAAACGGCGTTGAACTTCTAGGCAGTACTTCTTATTGACCGTTTGACCTTCAGCCAAGAATTCATGATGCACTATGCCATTAAAGTTGAAGAACATTCCCGTTATTTGTTGAACGCACCACTAATCCCTGCTTTGCGAAAGTTACTAGGGTGCAAAAGAATATGTGACCTAATGTGTCCACACTTAGGCTTTGGTTAGGTTTCTGCTGGTCTCCAGACAAATTCAGCTAGGTAGCAATCAACGAAACACTAGATTTAAAATAAATTTTAATTTTTTTCCATCTTAGTCAAATTCTTTTAAAATGGAACATTGGTGAAGCGGCATATATTTTAGCATATTTAAGCAGTATTTGACTGAGCTGAAGATAATAAGAATAAATCAGATGTGGCTCAAAAACTCGTTGAGATTTTTTTTAGAAATTGAGAGTAAAAACTTGGAATATAAAATATGCTAATAAAAGCAAGGTTTAAAAACGAACAAAATTTTCAGATAAATTTTAAAATAGTTATTGCATTCTCTTATTTCTCGAATAAAATAATAATTTTCTCTTATTCGGTTTCTTTCTTAACTTAGCATAACCTTGTAAAAAAGCGAGCTTCATCAAAACACTGGCCAGTGAGGCTTAATGCAAACTCTTATATATAAAATCAAAGCTCGTGTACAACAGTGTACAACATACTATACGCTCTCTAATTTCCAAAAATACTTTTACTAAACGATTTTTACTAAAAATAGAAATTAAAATTTCAATATTCTCTTCTAAAACAGTTTCGACTCGAAATCTTAATTTTCTGAGTACTATCACAACACTCGAAATAAATCAAACTTTCGCAAAAATTAAAAGCTGTTATCTGCACCAGAAGTATTACTTTTGTACGAGTTCTCTCAAAGATATCTAATAAATGTTCGAATTTACACATTTACAATGCATATAAATGTATATATGTCAGTTTACTTTGAAAATGGTTCATCATCTCGGCAGTAAAGCGCAAATCACTGCAACAAAAAATACTGTATTGCACACCAAATTGTCGAAATTATCTGACTGAAATTGAACTGGTTAGAAAAGTAGCAACATAAAAATGGAATTATCGACTTAGGAACAAACTAGTTCCAGAAAGCCCAGACTTGTGTCGAATTCCTTATTCAAAAGTTTCATTTCATTTAATTAGTTTTCAGCTCCTTCTACCTTGTGTTAATATTTATTGCATATTTCTAAACTAATATATTTTTTATAATAAAATATTTAGTCAATAATTTAACCATATTTTGTCGTTTTTGTGCTAGTAAAAGACTGATTTATAGTCAACTAGTTTGTAACTACTTTAGTTAGCTGTAAATACTAGTTAAACATTAGTTAACCATTTAACTCCATTGCAGCGTTCTCTTATACCCTTCCAACTGCATTTTAGTGCATACCAATCGCAAGAAAATTTCGTCAATATACATATAAATACATGTTCAGTTAGCATAATAAACAAGTGCTAGCATACTCGTACAATCCGCATGCTAATCGTTTGTTTGCAGAACTCAAATTTCGAATTCCATTGTAAATAAGTTCGACAATCGGCAACTTGACATATTTCAGCTAATATTGCACTTTGCCTAACTCGGCTTTGATTTCTATAGATGTATGTATTATACATATCTATATTGGCTTGTGTTTGCTTGGAAGCATTTCGGATTGCATGTAGTGCGATCCCTTATACATATACATTTGACATATATAATATATTGGTAGAAGAGACTGCAGTTTAAAGCTTAAATCAAAGTGTGCTTTGGTATTAGAGGAATCTAAAGCAATAAATTGTTTTATTAATTTAGAATCTCAGATGAATATACACAAATAAATATTATGAATTCTATTACCTGAGTTCTGTTACGTCAAAAGAAGAACTTTCGGTATAGCTTCGTCTTAAGATGACATAAACAAAAAAATTCTATTATACCTGCTTTAATGTACTAGAAAAAAATACCTACTAAGCGAGAGCTTTCCTACAGGGTATTTCACAAAGCGCATGTTTTACCCCATCACATTTATCTATTTAGTTCCGAGCTGCACACACACGGACACAAGTAAACATCTCTACATCCAGCACTGCACTCTCATATATTTTAAATTATATAACGATTTTGCTTATGCAAATGTACGCTTGTGTGTTTGCTGGTATTTGCGGTGTAAGTCAGCTCGGTAGCGCAGCGGGTATCAATCACAAAAATCAACAAAATTCATTTACAGTTTGTCATCAAATTAAATTGAGTTCTGTTTGCGATGTTAAAACTGAATGATATAAGTTGTTGTTGTTGTTGTTGTTATGCCACACACTTGTTTGCTGTTCTACTTGGGATTTGCCGTCAAATGCTATCAACCAATCAGATTTTTTGGTGAAACTGAGCCAAAATATGCAGACTTTTGGGCGACAGTGTATTTGGTTGGTTGCTTTTTTTACAACTAATGAAACTAAATCTCTAATTAAATGAAACAAGCTTTGAAAGCGAGCTCAAAATGTTTATAGATTTTATTTTTCATTGCTATTTCAAAAATAAAGTATTGTGAATTGGGACATGAAAATGCTTAAGTTTGGCTTTTGGCACTCAATTTCTTTTTACTATGGCGATATTAAATATTATCGCCAAAATTTTTACTTCCTATAAGCATATCAATTACCATGTTATGGCTTGGATTTTTACAACTAAGTAATCATCCTTTTAATGAAATTGTTGGGCACCCCTGGACTAGATAAAGCTGAATATAAAATGCAGAGCTTATTAGAAAAAGCATAAATATTTTAAATTTGTCAAATTGAATACACTGCAATATCTTGTAAAAAAAAGTCAATGTAGTTCCCAAGGAACTAAATTCCAGTTATTTTGAATTAATTTCAATCATAGAGCTCCAAGTTTAACAAAAGTTACACTGTGTTCTGCACAATTCCATAGTTTCGAACTAGCAGCCACACATATGCTCCATGTGTACAGGTACGTCGCAACAGCCGCAAAATCAATCGCCTTGGTCCCAGTCTCATCAGATAAACTCATCAGCAAATCCAAAGCTTCAAACTGTAAATGTGTTTGACGGCAAACAGAGGGGCCCTAGATTAAAGTGCAAATGTACACATAACGCAAGTGCTACACCGCACGTGAATGCACTCATACATATATATATATATAAATAGATATAGTATATCTGCGCATAAAAGCAGTTTGCTCAATCACTCCAAAGCAAGTGAATTAATCAATTGAATGAGTGTGTGCATATAAGATGAATTACTAAGCGCACACACCAAGATGCATATATATGCATATATATATATATATATGTATGTGTGTGTGTGTGTACCAGAATGTCTGCGTTGCGGAAACTGAAAATTAGAAAACGGAAATGGATACAACAACAAGCAGCGGTTAGCAGTCGCCACAGTAGCCGCAGTGGCAGAAAATTAAATCCAAATGTTGTTAAACGTACGAATATTTCTGTAGATATGAGCGCATGCAAGTTGTACAATTAAGAACCTTGCCACAAAAATTTGCATGATTTGTCAACTGACACGGGCTGGGCTGCCAGACACGCAATGTAGCATACTTGTAGATGTAAAGAAATCTAGTCGTAGCTGAAGAAGCCTCCGCTTAAGCATACAAAATGTGCAGATGACATATTTTACTGAGCGACAGGGTGAACTGTTTGATTTAAATACACAGAGATACAATATAATATATGTATTTGCACACACACACCAGATGTTGCTACAATATATAAAAACATGCAGAAAGTGTGAATGGTGCCCCAGAGATGCATATATATATATATATATATATATATCTAGATAGAATGTAGAGGATAATCATACAATGTCGACGAAATGTCAATATCATGCAGCTGCTTCGAATCCAAAGTGGTGTGTTTTTGAGAAGTGGTTGTTTAGGTGTCGGATGAGACAAAGCAGTTAGCATCCCAGCATTATAGGACTTCACATTCTGAAAATAAATAACTAAACAGTAAGACACCAGACCCAAGCCATCCCAGCCCAACAAAATTCTAATTATTAGTCCTAATAATATAATATTCTACATCTATCTAGATATATATATAGATATATATATATCTTGCAGTGAAACGACAAACTGGTTAAGGAAAGTACCAGCTTACAGCCAGAATTAAGAGTCATCAAACAAACAAAACTACTCGGGGAAAATCACAATTTACATACAACATTTTCTGACCAAATCCTGACCAAAATCGATAAAAGTGTAAGAGAAGCATTAGACTTATAGCAACTTTCGAAAATTTCCTATGAAAAGAGGGCATTAGCTCGTCAACAAACCAGTGCTTTTCTAACAAAAACGTAGCTAAACTGAACAAAACTCAAATTAAATATTTTCCTGAAAATAAATATGCTACTAGACATTTAGAGATTTATTTATCTGTTATTTTTTAGCATATTTTTGTTTGCATGAAAAAAATAGTCGACCGTCTAGTTGTGCTCACGGGTTACACTAGTTGCGAAGTAGTTTATAACTAGTTGTTTTCACTGTAGTTGATTGTCAAATGAATGTTCGCATATCTCTTTTCATCCAGCTAAATGTGTGTGCATGTTATAATTTACATATAATATATATATATGTATGTATATAGAATAGTAATTCAAGTATATTTGTATATGTATGACGTAGTTTAGCAAGCGGCAAGTCATGTGTAACCACTAACGTGTGTAAAAAATTCAAATTAAATTGTTGTTCGCCGGATACATGCACACAAACATATGTGCCTGGGAATAATATATGTTAAATAAAGCAAACACTGTTCCCAAACCAACCGTACAACCGTACTATATGGCTTGGTAAATATATGCGCTAGATTTATGCGCATGTCAAGCGTAGTTTTGGCAACTACCCATGACTTTCAGCAGCTTACATGCATTTTTCTTTGTCAGAAATCGAAAACCAAATTCATCATCTTTATTTTTAGCAAGAATTTAAATACACATACATACATACACACGCACACGCATATATATATATATATATATATATATATCTATGTATGTATGTATGTGGGCTCCACATATGCTTTTGTTGTGAAAATAGAATGCTTGTGCATTTTGAACAGCTGATGAGTTTATTTGCACTGCTTTCCAACGAATTCCAACTTATTTGACAAATGAAAATATGCAAAATTCTGTGGTCACACAGAGATTGCGTGGAATATTTGAGAATATTTGTTTTACAGTAATATCCATTTTGAATGAAGACGCTTGTGAAGAGACGAATCAAAAAATCGCCAGCATATTTACATAAATATAAGCCAGCTTTCAAGTAATACTCTAGGTAATGCATGTAAAAGCTCTCAAGAATGCAAACTATTCTGCGTTAAGGAGCAAATTGAAATTATGTCAACCAAAGCTCTTCAAGCCAGCACACCTAACTTCATATAAATTGCAAAAGAAAAAAAAAAGAGGAAAGAAAAGGCAACCAAGGTGATACCGCTGAATTTGTGCGCGCTTTTGCATTTTCACTTAAAATAACATAAAGAAATTAATTAAGGCGCACAATTAGGGCAATTAGTAGACCACAAAAACGCTATTATGCACACACATACGCGCACACACACACAATGAAACAAAGAAAATAAATTAAATAAACAATGAATAGCAAGAATAGGCACCATCGTAAATTTTAAATTAAAAACATGGCAACTCTGCTCACAAAGCACAAAAGCACAAAAGCGGTTAAGGAGAAGCCAAAGGCTATGAGCAAAACAATTAAATGATAAAATTTTAATCTACTTGTTTCTCAAAACTAGATGCGAGCGCACCGAACCGCAACACTCCGCAGAACTATGCTACATACGAAAACAACTACAAATCTTGAAAACAATAGACATGCTGCAACGCAAATGCATATGTGTATGGGAAAAGCGTCTTTGTTGTGTTTGGAAACACACGTTTATTGTCAGTCAACAATGTGAAAGTCTTGTGTTGAAGGTGAGTGCCCATTTAATTGTTGTTGTTGTTGTTGTTGTTGCTACGTAGAAAAATTGGTGAGCAGAGTTTTCATTTCAAAACACTTCTTACATAAGACCATAGGACATATTTATACATAAACATATGTAATGAAACTATGACAATAGAAGGTGGAAGTTTGCTAGATGTGGCTGGGAATATAAAACGGGTAGTACAGCCCCACATACATATGTACATACAAATATACACATACACGTAAATATCTCCATTTTTGTTAGGAATAAAAGACTGCATACATTTAAGTCTCCATTTGAATTAAAATCTTGAATTTTAAGCTTATTACAGGTCAAACTATTATATTTTTGCTATTTGTTGCGTATACGCCATGTCTCTCTGATTTCTCTGTATTGAAATTCATTATATTGTGGCTTTAGAGTTATAAAATATATAAGTTAAAGTAAAAAAATTATTTTTTTTTTAAATAGTAAAGAAAGTATGAGCATGCTTTTGTTGTTTTCTGGCGGTTGGAAAACTAAAGTGAAAATATAAAGCAATGTACATAGAAGAAGGTATCTGGTATTCAATAAATTTTAGTGATTGTGCAATATGAAGTCAGTACGTCTAGACTTTAAAATTTTTTGCCAATTATACCAAGAATTAATTCTTAACTGAAGTCAGAAATGTAGCATTTCCACAGCGTTTTCCAGCGTGATTAGAGATCGGCGTTTTTGAATTGCTAATTTCTTTTTAGAGTGGGGAAAAACTAAAAATAAGTATTATTTAACAACTTTCTTTGGGAAAAATTTTTGCAAAAAAATAATTATATTTTGCTGATGATCTTGAACTATTTTTGTTAGTAATATAGTCAATATATGCTAGGTATTTGGTAGAACTGCTGGAACTTGCACTATATACTTCCCTTGTAGTTATTTACTTAAGGGTGGCAGTTTGTTGAGAAATTCGCAAAAATTCCCCGAAATTATGTTAAAAATTCAATTTCAAGCAATTTTGACTAAAGAAAGAGCCGAGCCATTTCCTAGCGAATATCGCTTTTTGTATAATATATTATATAATATTAGCCAAATGTTTCAATAACTTAGTACGCTATGAAAAATTTTAAATATTTTGTTACGAGTTATATATGTAGCAAATAATAGTAATAAGACTGTAGATAATTAAATCAAATTTATAATTTAAAGGAACTTCGAAGTAATCGTTGTTAACAAATATTTCTCCATGAGGTTGGGAAACATTTATATATGTTTTTCTATGGACTTGTGTTTATATATGCTCAAAAACCCCCATTGCCCTTACTGCTTGATTACTGCCGATTAATCAGAAAACCATTTAAAAGGTAGGCGAAACGGCCCCAAATATCAAACGGGGTGGTCAAACAACAAGTGACGTTCAGTTTATTGTTCGTTCAACTAACCGGTGTGCACTTATACTATGTACATATGCACGTGCAGCATGGCAACCCGCTGTGGCTTTCGGCCGCAAAGTGACACTGACAGCAGGTGATGAAAGCACTGAGTGCCAATTAGTATGTAATTTGCAGTGAAGACACCTATTTACACACGCATATGCAATAAAGTGTGCAACATTAATGTAACAAAGAGAGCATTCGCTGCCAGTTTTCGTAGTCAGCGCAACAAAATGTTGCTAAGATACCTTTATATTGTTGTCCGTGACACAAATAATAATCCACGAGGTGTATAATGCTTTAGTAAGTGGCAGTTGGCTGCGCGCCATGTGTGAGTGAAAAATTTAGTGCGTCGGCGCGCGTTCAACACAATTTTAATTTGTCGCATTTAATGTGGCATGCAACGTGCGAGGTAATTTTATTGATGTTTGCTTTAATTAAGCAGGCGCATAGTATGTATTTAAATTGACACTGATTACGGTGAGTGTAACAACAAAAATAACAAAAACAAAAAAAAACAACAACAACAGACCACACACGTGGCAAATAATGCTGTGTACTCAAAATATTGCAGTAAAAGTAGAAAAATCTGACTTCATAGCATAAAATTTTTGTAAAATTTCGAAATCGAAAATTTTTTCAAAATGAAATTTTAACAGCTATAAATACTTCTATTCTATTCGATAAATTCGTATACTTCTTCAGATATTTCAAGCTTACGAATGACCCATACCATTGGCACGATGGCGCGATGCACATGCAAGTGGTAAACAAAAGCAAGGCTAACGCCACAAGTTGCTGCCACAGTCAACATTTGCGCCTATCTTCAACTTCATCTTTCAACTCAAGACTCCGGTCAACTTGAAACTTAACAGCAATGATGCTTAGAACTTCGCCGAGTTTCCACTTCAACAACTTGAACGATAGATCGACAACGGTTGGCTGACTTACTGGTCTACGGTACTTTGCCCATAAGTGGCGGGCCACAGTGTGAAAAGTGGTCGGGCGAAAAGAACAAAGCACACGGATGGGAGTAGACAATGCGAACGAACTGACGAGCTGACAAGCTGACGAGCGAGGCGTTCGACAGCGCAAGAGGCAGGCGGAGGCAAGCGGAGGCAGGCTCACCTGAATGATTGCCGCTACACCATAAAACGCTAGATTGCACTCTGCGTACCGCATGGCATGTGTAAGTGCCAATGAGTGCCTTATTGCCACTTTCACCTACCGCAGCACCCTTTGTTGCCTCATTGTGCATTTTGTAATTCTCATATTTTTTGTTGTTGCTTTTTGTTTTTTCTTTTTATTTTGGCGTTGTTGGCGCCTAAAGGTAATGGCAAAAATTTCGTTAATTGAAAACTGGCGCCATTCACTCGTGCGCGCTTTCGCACCTTCATGCGCAAACACCAGCGCTTGCAAGCGGCATAATTGACAGTTGACATTTTTGTAGTAGCGACGGCGCTATTAGCAACATTGCTGGTAGATAGCGGCAGCAATGCAGTGGCATGTTGCGGCAAATTGACAGCAACCGTACAAAAGTGTTGCAAATTGCTGCCACCATGGCACGTTGCATGCCACACTATCACTTAGCGCTTTGAAAATTGCCCAACAAAATTTGTTCGCGCTGCATTTATTAAGGTTTTGTTGTTTTTATACGGGTTGGCATGCGGCAAACGAGTGCTGCGAAATCCAAAGTGTTGCAATTTCAATGCTGCCGGCGTTTTCTGATTCGTAGATTATCAATGCCGACAACGTAATGGAAAGCAATTTAGGTTGATTGCGCAAAAACAATAACAACAACGGCGCAAGCATAAACGACAAATAAATATAATAAAAGCGCAGTTAAATTGTTGCAAAGAGAGGACGGCGCTATTTTGCATGCCCGCCCATTGACCATGCCACATGGAGCGTCTCATTGATTGGTTGATTGATTGATGCCTGAATGTTGCACGTACGCTTACAGGCGCTGGACATGTGGCGCTTGCTCGCTCGAATTACATTTACCGTGAAAACTTTGAAAATATTCAGCTATTAGCTTTAGTACTGGATATTATAGGCCGTTAAGAGAAGTAGGAAATGCTGTATTCGGGAAAGAAAATTTGAAATTTTTTTTAAAGCTTGTGATTTGTTATATAATTAAAATAAGAGAATCAATCAGACATTGAATTGTTGTAGCCTCATTTAGATGCAACACCGTTTTAACGAAGTTCAAAATGTGGCAAATTGACCTATATTTATACTGCGTAAAATTGTGAAATTTAAAGTGGTCTCTAGAAATTTAATCAAACCACTTGAAAGAGCTCGAAGACGCTTCAACTATTGCTAGATACTTGGGAGAGCTCGTCCATCTATGTATGGCATATAAGCCACTTTTATGCAACAAATGGGAGAACGCGGTTAAAGCCGCCTCTAAACGGCTGATCTAAACTTTCTTCCGAAGCTTTTTCGGAGCAGAAAAGCGCACGGCTGTTTGCCATTAGCTACCGAGAGGCGAAACTTTCACAAAACTTCTTGGAGGTTAGTCGTAAACTGGACACGAAGCCAAATCGGTGACATAAGCGCTAATAATCAGTATACAACGGTAGTTACCGTTACGTGCTGATTGCTTAAAATTAAGTGTGATAAATTTTAATTGTTCCACATCAAGTATTCGCTTCTATGTGCAACCGATATGTGAAGCCGTAATTTACGGAAAAGAACTACCAAAACTACAAAACGATTTGGTTATTAAATGTGTACGAAAGGCAGAGGTAAAAGCATATAATAATACCAGCAGCGCCGCCTCAATACACTGAGAACAATCTAACACTGTGTTTGCCACACATTTTAAATGGACAACTGCCGCCATTTTGCCGCAGCCCATATGTTCCAGTGGTCGTGTCAAAGGGACTGCGCACAAATACTGGTCAAGCAGCAGTAAAAAAAGCTAAAAAACCGTTAAGCACAACAAAAAAGAAGTTTTCAAAATTACCAGGAAAAAAAAAACAAAATATAATGTGTCGACACTAAAAGTTGGAGCATGTGGCTAGCGGTATGTCGTTGCCAAATGACACAGGGTGCAGCAGCACTTAAGCCAACAACAGCGTTAGCGCTTATAGTTGCCAGCAATAAAAATGCTCAAACAAAAAATGCTGTTTGGAATCTGTGCGATGCTGTGCAGTGCTTGCTTTTTTTATGTTGTTGTGCCACATGCCAGAGGCGCTAATCTTGATCGCGTGCCAATTTCAGATTTTCAATACAATTTGAAGTGAAAAGAGAGTGAGAAGCACAAGCTGCGGATAGATTTTGAGTGTGCATGTGTGCATGTGTGCGTGTGCGCTTGCGTTCAATTTTCGGTGGAAATGTTTTATTTGCCGCATCGTCGCGTCGCTTCTCTCTGCTAAAACCAAATGTGCGAAAATGTATTTGATTGTAATGCCTCGTATTGCATTCACCGTTAATCATTTCTGCTCTTTATGTATATAAAATGTATACCTATATGGAGCTGATTACTGCCGAAATCCAACAAATGTTATTAAAATGTTCGAGTGCTATTAAAATATTTATTTAAAGTTACATTATGATTTGCCGGATTTTACAAAAATAACTAAAATTGTTTATTGATCGGGCTTTAATTTAGAATTTTAATATATTTTTTCAACTGCGTTAAAAGGTTTTATCCAAATTGAGATCCTTCTTCAGCGAAATATGGAACATATTTTCATTTCCATTCATAATCAGTTAATTTAAACTATTTGAGTAGAAAACCGCCAAGCACTAGTGTTAAAATTTCGCAAAACTTTGTCTTTTTATACTCTCGCAACATGTTGCAACAGAGTATAACAGTTTTGTTTACCTAACGGTTGTTATGTTAGAAACTATTACTAGTGCGCTCACTTACAGATATACAGACAATACATTTTCCTGATAATAATGTGTCCTCTTGCCAAAAATAGCTGAAATTAGGCTAATAAATCCCCTAGCCTCACTATGGCAAATATAAGATTTTCAAAGTCCCATTTTTCATACGGTAACTTTTGATATACTATTGCTTGGTGGTAAAAATTAGTGAAAGTGATCTAAGAATTACCCCAGACCTCAAATAATACTTGTAATGACTGTTGTTATTCAAGTGAGTTTGAGTTAATCAATACTGACTGGAATTGTGTTTTCCAGCATACTTTAGTTTAATGCCAAAAGCAAATGGTATCTGCTCAAACATTCGCTTAGCCCCAATGTACCCAATATAGTGATTTACGACTTTCCAGCTGACTTCAAACGTTTATATAAGTCAATATGTGAGATATAATATTTTAATAAATTAAACGTTTTTTAATCATAATATGGTTAGCGCTGAATGCAAATGAAATCGGTTTAAACCCTTAAACCTCTCTCTTAAACTCTTAAACTTAAATATGTATAATAATAATAATTTTCGCCCCTGTTTGATGTGTTCTTAATACAACCGATATATCAAATTTCTTTGATTGAGTTTATATCGCATATGTATCAATGGAAGATGTCTCAAGAAGATTGAGGGAGAATATTTCGATTAGTTTTATGGCATTCGGTAGTGAAAATTATGACAATAAGAGGATGAGTATAGGATTTGTGTTAGTTAGATAGATTTTAATATAAATATCTCGGACATGAAGCAAAATATGACCTTTAGTTTGAGTTAATAACATGAAAAATATGATTGTAATCCATTTATGATTCCGTCGAATAAGAAGTGTTGCCAACACCTGAAAGTATTGTCCATGCCTTTGTTCCATGGGAGTTGTGAAAGTATAAAATGTTCGATTACACCCAAGTAAGTACACTGGTAAGGCTCTGTCTTACTTGTTTTCTTTTTGTTTAGTTGGCTGCTGGTGACTTGCCACTGTTACACCGAAACGGTCAGCAGCAATATTTTTAAGTAAAGCTCAAAGTAAATTTGCGGTTTTCACATCATTGAAATGACGACAAGGACAACTAGTGTACACACAAATACACACACAAGCCTTGTACATGCTTACTTACACTTCTCGACATATGTATGTGTGCTTGGTGAGTTAAAGCAATTTTGTCTTGTTACTGCTTTGGTCCGGCACAACCTCAGACCACTGGAAGTGTTACCTCAGACTGTGTGGGAAAATGCAAAAGCACTTAATTTTAATTAATAAACTACGCAAATTTACTTATTTTTTTACACTTTTATATAGTTTTCGTTTCAGTTATTACAGTGCACATGTTTCCAGTAGGTGAGTAAGTAATTACTAGAAAAGCAGCAATTTATAGAACAACACTTACCCGAACGTGTACAGGCTGTCTAGAAAAGCTCTTTACCATTTTTGTGATTACTTTAACAATTATGAAAGGTTTTCAAAATAACGTGAAGGAAAAATTTAAGTAATGTTATTTCAAAAGAAACTTTAAAAGTTTTGTATAAAATTTTACACATATTTGTCTCAAATGTTATTGGGTTGTTCGGAAAGTCATTTCGTTTTTTTTGGGGAACATGAAAGACAGTTTTCGTATAATGAATAAATATTTGTTATATATATTTATAATCATTCAATTTGTCCAGCTGATGACAATAGACTTCTGAATTAATCGTTGTATTGTCCGGCAAAAGCTCAAAAAAAACGATTCCTTTGACATCCCACCAAACGGAGAGCATCACCTTTTTTTGGTGAATGTTGGCTTTTGACACGCTTTGAGCCGGTTCATCTTTTCTGCTCCATGACCTCTTGCGTTTAACATTGTTGTATACAACCCATTTTTCGTCCCCAGTAATAATCCGCTTCAAAAATGGATCATTTTCTAGACGTTTGAGGAGCGAATCACACGCGTCAACACGACGACACAAATTTCGCTCGGTAAGGACATGGGGCACCCACACATCGAGCTTCGAGGTTAAGTCCATGCCTTTCAAATGGCCATAAACAGTTGAATTCGACAAATTTAACCTCTCACCGATCTCTCGTGTGGTGATTCGCCGATTTGCATCAACTAATGCCTTTATCGCATCTTTGTCAGCTTCGACCGGCCTTCCAGACCGTGGTGCATCTTCGACATCAAAATTGCCGGATCGAAATTTTGCAAACCAGTTCTGGCACTGGCGTACTGTTAACACGCCTTCTCCATACACATCCGTCAATTTTTTTCTCGCTTGGACAGCATTTTTACCTTTTCTGAAGTTAAAAAGTAAAATATGACGAAAATGCTGCTTATTGCTCTCCATATTTAAAAAGGCACCAACCAAAAACTACTGGGTAGAATTAATAGAACTTTTTCACACACAAGCCTTGCAATATCAGCTCTCATGACATATAATGGTTATGGGGCTTAAGTGTGAAGTTAGTTTCGAAAAAACGTAATTAAGTCCTCTGGCGGGAAAAAACGAAATGACTTTCCGAACAACCCAATATATTAAATACAAAAGCTGTATTAAACTTTAAAGCTAAAATGAAGAGCTTTCATTCAGTATTTATGAATAATAATTGGCGAATGTCTGAAAGAAAGAGTGAAAGTTTTAGTGAAATAGCATTTGAACTTCAAGGTTTATAATCGCCTTCAAATGGCTAATGATTTTTTAGTTTAATGAATGCGAACGGTCTTTTGCTACAAATGTAGTCTAAAAACTTTTCAGAAGAAGCTTTTCTCGACTATAGCTTCATTACACTGGTCTATCGAAGCTTTCATATTAGTTTTGAAGTTAAACCGATCGGTTAATATAAATACAGCTTCTTTGTTATATATTCTATATATTCGAGTTAGACTAGCTTTAAAATATCTTAAAAGTGCTTCGACTTCCAAGTTTGTTATGGGTATTCATTATTTTAAGGGATATTATTTAAAAATAGTAATCAAGGACTGTTAAAGTAGAAAAGTTTAAAAAAAAAACTCTCATCTAGTTATGCAATATTTGAGCTTGGTTGTTTTTAATGAAATGGTTGCTTACTAAACATATTTTTCAAATTGTCCGAAGCTTTTTACGAAAGCTCAATGTTTTTCTAGTACTCATTTTTTCTAGTACTCACTTCATTCTCTCTAGTACTCTCTTAGTAAAAACTTTATTGTGAAAATGTATATATAAGTCACCCTGTATTCAAGCAGGCTATAACTTGAGCACATATTTGTACTAAAACTTCTGACCAGCAGTAAACGTTGTTCAAATTTAAATCTGAGAGTTTTGCATCAGAGCTTTAAACATGCCAACAAACTCGACAATATTTAAAAGCATATGCGAACTTCAGTATTTACATTTAGTTATAATTAAACGCTGAAATGTGTGTATGCGAGCAAGATTTGTGCATTCACAAGTGTCCACTAGCACGGACGCATATTTATAAGGGCTTGCGACAACTTGCCACATGCCACGCACGAGGTGCAACGGCACCGCAGCACGGTGTGGAACTGAGTGTGCTTTATTAACTTTCAAATGTGGCAACATTTAACTAAGTGCCACGAACAACCAATACAGCCAAGGCAGAAGCCAGAAGCCAGAAGCCAGATGCAAAGTGGGCTACAAAATATCAAGCAAACTAGCCACACGAACATTTTGCGAACTTCTCTAATTGTCTCTGCTTGCTGGTGTGTGCATGTATTGCAGGGTGCACACAGACCCTCACACGCAACCAAATCACACACCCGAGACTTCGCTAACGATTTTGTCTTAATTTAGCTTACTTTCATTTGATATGCAAGCGTAGTAACGGTAAAAAAAACAGGCGCAACAAACAACCAGGGTGTTTCCGGCTGCAAATAGCATCAGCCACCCCACAAATACAGTCGCATACTAATGCAGTCTATTTTCGTCTGTCGCTGAGGTCAGCAGTTGGACACCGGCGTTGTGCCGCACCGCCAAGCATGACCTTATCGTCCTCACCATTAAAGTCAGCATGGAAAAATGACGTAGGATTACACACACCAACATATGTCATGCATGTTTGTGTCTGTCGTTGAAATTGACCACTGTTGCAGAGCAGCAAAGGTGGGCCGCCCGCCAACGTCAGCAGCTTACACAGTGATTAGACCAGCTAAGGGTCTTCACTCTTACACTTCCCGTTTGTGTAAAAGCCCGTACCCAGCACCAGCTTATATTCAAGCGCACATATGCAATTTCAGCTTTTTATGGTAATGAAGTGTCCACTTCAGCATATCAGATCCAGACTGACTTGACTGACTGGCTGGCAGTGCCGTGTGTCACGCCGAGGGCAGATATGCGTTTGCGATATAAATTTAAACAGCGAATGTATTATTACAACTGAATTTATGTGTATTTAAATATGCAACTGCCGCTGGCATGCATTTATAACTGTTTACACGAATAGACGACAACGCATGGCGAGTGTTCACGAATGATGTTCGTTTAATGAGAGGGCTAAAAGGCTATCTGCTGGAATAGGTTAGAGTTCTTGATTAGAATTTTGGCCATCAGGTTAACGTTATAACTATAACTAATGTGATAGTAAAATTTAAAAATAGCAATGGCTCGTAAAGTCTTAAATACTGAGCAGCAGAATTCGAAAATTCATGACAATAAACATTCACAATTACAACCAGTAGATTGGAATTGCCTACTGGTTAAAATGTTGTCATGTTCTGAGGATATCATTCGAGAGAAATTAGTTGATTAAGAAAAGATGATCAGGAATGTAACAATGCCTGTGTATATACGTAAATACAAGTGATCTCTTGTTATATACATTTTCTACATCATGATTTTTGAGTCGACAAACTGGTTAAGAACTGGTTAAGAAACCAAATGAGCATTAGAAGTCACAAAAAAACTAAATTCTCTAAATAAGTTTTTATTAAAAAAAGTAGCTGATCCGTAGAACTTTATAGCGCCCACCATTAATGAGCGAAGTTATTCCATTCGACCAATGTGAACTAAAGGATAGAATACGAACTGTGGTCTGTGATTTCATATTGCACTCCGCAAATTAGCTATTTGTTGCTCTTTATGATAAGCTCGACGGTTTCTCTTTACCAACAGAGCCTTTTCCTGGCCTATCTATATCCTTACTATAGTGTTTTAAAAGCACGAAATCGGGCTCTAGTATTGAGACGAATGATAGTGATAGTTGTTGTAATTTTTGATCGATATTCTTGTTCGCATTTCTCTATGCATTTGGACAGCTTTTAAGATTAGTTCTTTTTAGTGAGTCTTTGTGATATTTTAATAGTTAGTTTGCTATTCGGAGCGCAGGCGAATTCAACGACGAATCGCTCTTTTCTTATACAAATACTTCTGGGTTTTATTATTTCTCTGGGTTATTACTCCCGGGTTTATTTTGGGTAGTGAAAAAATTATTCAATTGGGAGCATACTGAGAGGAAAATTTTTTCTCTGTCCAATTTGCTGCAATATGTTTGGTCACGTTTAATGCGTTCGTACGTAACGTTTAAATGGGTTCTTTTCAAAACTGCATTTTTCAAATCGAGCGAAAATAACATTATCCAACCTCTGTTTTTGTTATTAGAGCAACTGTTCTTTTTATCAAGAATTAAATTTTAAATGTTTTGTCTTTTGTAGATTGAGATCCATTTTTTATTTTGTTTCAGATAGCACGGGTTTTTCTAATCACCATTGAACTCTTGAAATGGGCGATCCCGAGGATTCGTCCAATAGCCGCCATTTTGTATCAAAATGCCAACATAGAATTGTTTTCCCACACTCAAATATATGATACGAAAGAGATGATGAAAGAGAAATGAAAGAAGGAGATTCATTTCCCTTTTCCTTGCTCCCAGAATAAATTGTCGAAGTTAGGTCTTTTTAGGGTTCCAGACTGGTCTAAGCCCTCAATTTTAATAAGGCTTGTTGATGGACATACACCGTTACAGTAACTCCACTGATTGAACTGTGATTCATTATTTGAAAATGTAACCTCATTTAAGTAATCCATTTTGTAGATCTTATATAATCGTACAGTTGGATAAAGGCTTTACTACTTTCGGAACTAAATGAAAATCGTTAATGATAGGAGTTTATAGTACTCTAAATCCATGACTTCACTAACAGATTGTTCATAGTTATATACACACATATCTTTCTAAATTGAAATGTTATTAATATCGTAACTTTTTATAGTCTATGACGTCTTTCAGGATTTAGGCACCAGCAACTGATCGCTCTAAATATACCGAAAAAGATAGAATATCATTGTACCCATATAAGTTTACGGCTTGAATTTATGTTACGGTTTTATTTATTACCGTTAGTGTACATTAGTGTTTCGTTGGGGCTCTTAGCCATACAATGTCAACTAACGGATTTGAATTACAGTATTTCACATAATTTACTACAGTACACCTAAATAGTAGGTGCTTTTGTAGTAGAGATGGTGGCCCGGTCAGAAGAAGGGGGTCCAAAGTGTAGCACAACACAATGTGCTCTAAAATAACATTGCTGGCTGCATGCTAACAATACGGACACGCACACACCCATACAAAGTGTATATGATTTTATGCGCAGGTTTTATTAAAGAGCGTCGGTTAGAGCCAACCAAGGAGTGTGGGTGAGTAAACGCGCTACTAAGTAGAGTTGAGTAGAAGGAGTGTACTTTTGCAAGGTGCGCTGAACACCGGAAACGGATGCTTGTATAGAGCTAAAATTAGTCAGTGTGTGTGCGTGGGCTATAATACTCATAAAAATGGCAATAAGAAGCAGCATTTTGCGTTAGCAACGACCCATTGTATGTACATATGTATTGTGTGTATGTATGTGTGCAGCAATATTCGTTGCTTTAACAACACCGACAACACACACGCGCATAGATGGCGGCACCAGTGAACGCAGCGTTGCACAAAAGTCGCCAGCGGTAAGTGGGGTGCAAGTTGCAAATAAATTAGCATAGCTTTATACCCACGCAACTGCATACATATCCATGCACCAATGTGGAGGCGAAAGTCTTTTAGTTGCCTAACCGCGCGCATAAAGTGTTGGCAAGCTGGAATTCATGCAACAAAGCGCCGCTATTATCCGCGCTGTGTGTGTGTGTGTGTGTTGTAAGTAGTGGCACTTTAGCACTACGTAACCGCAGGATTTGCCGTTAATGCATACAAAGTGCTAGCGGGTGAAATTAAAAAGCGGAAAATTATGATATTGCCATAAAAGCAACAATTCGCTGGCCAAAATGCAAAAATATGCGGAGTAGAGGGAGCCGATGAAAACTGCAAGGAAATTTTATTAGTAATATTTTTTCATTTGCAGTTATTGCTGTCCCTCCACCTGCGGCAAATTGAGGTAGTTGGGGGTTGCTTCCACGTATTAATATTAGTATTCCATTTACACTAAGTTAAATGGCAAATGAAGAATTGCAACACCCAATGTATTCACAGCCTTTTCACAAAATAATTGCTTTATTCAAGCATTAAATGAAAACCGCTTTTTATTGATTTTAGTTCTCAGTGGCAAATCGACTCTCGCGCCAGAAATCGAAGCTTCTATCATTTGCAGCGTGGCAGCGTGGCAGCGTGTTATTTAAGTTTTTATTGTTGTTGCTTTCTTCACATGTCTTTCGATTTACTGTAATCACATATCGGATTTGTTTGTTGTTGTCTTCAGTGTTGCTATTATTGTTATAACCCAGCGATTACAACGTATACAAGTACACATTAGTAGCCACACGCAACTTTCACCCCATCAAAATACAAACGAGTGCTTACATACATACCCACATACATGTGCATTCATGCTGGCACGAATACTTATAACGAAAACGTGGTGGAATAAGAGCAAAAGTGAGTTAATTCTTAAAATCGCAATAAAAATCATTGTAGCTGGAAAAAAGGTTGACGCAGAGATTAGGTGGAGAGAGACTGAAAACTACTGCGTGTGGAGTAAGCGTTGCACGTACGCGCGTGCTACGCTAAATGTACATGCAACATACATATATATACAGAGATTTAATAATACGCAACACATGCGCCGACAGTTACTGAGGACTGCACAAGGGGCCGCACAATGCGAACACACAAAAGCACACAAAGGTAGTCAAATATATACTCGAGAAGGTGCGGAGCGTAGTAGTAGTAGAGTAGAGTAGTAGATGTTTAAGTGTCAGTATATGTATAGCACATATTTCTCACTGCTGTAGAACAAAAAGAACTATTTAGAAGTGAACCTATAACCTGTATTCTACATGCCAACATAGTTCCATGAAGGAGTTTCCATATCTTCTACTTTCTACTGGCCTTTTATAATCTGAAAACGTTTTTTCCACTATTTTAAGTATTTTCCTTCGATTTTTTATTGGTTATTACTTCTCAAGAATTTCGTAGTACAAACAGTAATTCATTGCCTAATTTGATAACCCCTTAATAACTTTTATCCAACTAAATTGGAGATTGATATAATTGCTACAACTCCTTCAAATAACTAGTCCATTTCGGACCAGTTTGAGTTGAGTTTGGGTGTATCTCTTCCAAATGTATCATATATGTGGTGGAATACTGTAAATGTGTGTGCAAAATTTTATTTGTGTCGCCACAAAAGGAGAAGCTACAAATGTGGCTCACCACTCACTCGTTAGTATGACACCAAAAGGATCTTCTGTAATAACTTATGTAATTTATGTGAGTATATTTTTATTTTATTACCAAACTGTATTTTTTATTTAATACAGCTGTAGTTACTATTGCTTCTTTATCTATGTGTTATGGCAAAGGGTCGCTTTTATGACCGAAGTGATCAAATTACTGCGAGTTTTATGGCATAAAGTAGTGAGTCAAGTGGCAAGCGTATATATAAATACTCATATCGAATAAGCAGTTGAGTGCATTGCATTCAGTTAGGCAGTACTCAAAAAAATAAAAGTTAGAGTTTTATCTCTCCGAAATTGAAATAACGAAACATATACATAGAGTTTGACCATTGCTTATTGGTTCGGTTGCCATTACTTTCTATCGCGGTTATTTCGAAATTAATGCGGTTTCAAAAACCGGTTTGGGGAGTAAAATGATTATTGAAATATCGAAAAGTTTCACTAAAAAAAGCCAATCTAGAAAAATACCCAAATACACAGAAAATACTCGGTTCGAAACGAAAATAAAAGTTTTAAGAAGAAAAAGCAACGATTGCTCAGAACCCATGAACCAACATTCTAGTCAACAAATTGGTACCTATAACGATACCTCACTATTATCTCTAACAAAAGAGCACTAATTGATCAGTTTCACCCCTATTGCAGAAAGCTACTAGATTCAAGTTGCTGGTATACTTGCGTTGGATTCTGTAATAGGATTTTACATTACGGAAGGCTACTGAAGTCAGTGTACTTGAAAGCGCAGGTAACAACCCGGAGTTTACATTTTTGGGAAGCGCTGTTCAAAGTATTTGACAGCATTGCTCCAACTTGTGATAGAAATCGTAAAATAAAACATAAAGAAATGGAAAACAAATGTTTATTAGATCACAATCATTAAATCACAATTTAATTAAAAAGTAAAAAATTAAATACATAAAAATAATTTTTTAATTAGGTATTTCAATTAACTTGTACATCAGTTGCGAAATTACAAAATTTCAGTTATTAAATGCCTCAGATATTCAAGTTGATTAATAATGGAAATTTTAAAAAATTTGAAAAATTATTTACTAACTATCAATTTATAAGGATGCAGCGTTTTAATAATTATAAAAGCAAATAAATAAAAATAAAGCAGAAATATTTTATTTAAAGATATTCAATGTATTTGAACTCCAAATTTCGTTATATAATCTATGTAGGCATTTGCACTAGATTAGCTTACCGATTTTGAAATTTCTTCGTACTAAAACAAGAGTTGATTGTAATCGATAATATGCACAAAATGGCGACTGCCGACTGCGGACTCAGTTGCCTGCGGTAGGTAGCAAATATCCACTCGTAATGTATATTTTGGTATACTGTTGTCGAACGGCTACTATACTCTCGCTATTACAGATACGTAATAGCTGTGTACATTTTCCCATCTTAACAACCCCTGCATTTGCTCATAAAAAGTGAAAGGCAACACAAAAGTAACCGAGTTCTAACCGTGTTCTACCTCGCGAAAAAAGCAAATGAAGTGCTATGTCTGTCCAAATATTCAAGCATGTGCGCATACATAAATACAAATCTATTGACAACCACATGGTTTTTTCCACTATTCCGCCATTTTCGTTGCATGCAGCGGTTGTGAGCAATTTTCAGTTTATCTTCGCGCAACAACCGGAGAGCTCTATTTTTGTAATAGCTCAGTTAGCTACAGCATTCTTATTGTTGCTTTTACGAAATTTGCATATGCAAACCTTGGACAAATAAAAATAGCAGCGAAAAACAAAAGCGAATAATTTATATGATTTCAGAATTTTACTTTCGTTCATGGTGAGAATTCGAGCAGATGTTGCATTAACGAGAGTAAGGGGTTAAAGTTTGCCGAATATTGCTATTTTTACTGCGCAGTCGGAGAAACGCCCACTGCGATTATGAAGTTAGCATAGTGCTAACAGAAGTTTGGCTATGTATGTGTGGGCTGTGGACGATTTTAAGGTAAAAAAAATATATTTTAGTATAACTGAAGAGATGCCCTCACACCTCAGCCAAAGGAGGCACACAACCTTTGACCACATGCGAATATTTTTCCATGTCAATTACCTGGTTGCGCTGTTTAACTTTGCCATTATGTTTGACCGAAATTAGATCAGCGTGACACACATGCATACATATACATACACCTACATGAAAATAAATGTCGACGCGGTGAGCTCTTCGAACGGTTACCATACGAATCAAAACTGCAAGTGGCAGCCCACGAGCAGTGAACAGAAAGTCAACTAATCCGCAGGCCCTGCTCCACAAGCACCGCCACCAACAGCTGCGCATAGATCTGTGACGGCCGAAGCTGCCAGGCAAATAGACCGCCGCAGCTGATAGCTGACATTGTTTGCGTTTGTGTAGCAAGTATTTGCGCGCTATCAGCTGTGACGCATTATTGGCTCCACCAAAATACCCTGTTCAGTACGCGCCAGCAGCGCGTCAGCAATTTGCCATAGCCGGCTTTTAGGCTGTGTGCGGTGAGGCGTGAAACTAAGCGGCGAAAAAATTGCGCGCTTTGATTAAATGCCTCAGCGATTTGCGATTGTGCGCAGCGTTATGCAAATCGCTGTTTGTGTGGCGGCTTCCGCCACTCGATGCGAACTGATGTTTATATAATTGGTTTATGTTTGCAGACATACTTTTAGGCGGCATAAATTTTGTTTTGATTTCAAATGCAAACAAACGTATATTTAAATATTTTCGCAGCTTATTTTCCTTTTCGCTGTTGGCATAACGGATAGCTCAGCTGCGCACACACAGGAAAATCACTCAGCGGACCGCACTGGCTTGTATATTGGCGCTGCGGAAAAGGGGGAAATCGTATTTGGGTCGCACTGTGTGTTTGCGAATGCTTGGCCAAATCCTGTGCGCATTCACTTTGACTGTGATTTATGGCTAGCAAATGATTTATGTGCATTTTGTGCCTCTAGTCTTGCTTTTATTTTCAATAATACAATTTTGCATATCATACTCTCGGAGTGTGAGTGCGACATGTGCGTGTATTTAAAAAAAAAAAGTGCGGCGACTCGGGTATGAAATGCTCTTTAAAATCTTTAAATTGTGAAATATTGAATTAGGTAGCTATATATCTGCCTACATATACACATTTGCTGTGATTGCCATTTGCAACTGTAGTTTTCGCCCAATGTCGAAAGATAAAAGCAATAAAACTAAACTATTGTTGCTTTTGCGCTTGTGGTTTGATTTTGTAATTAAAATGAATAATTTCCTATGAATTAGTTGGCATACATACATTCAGTGTTTTTTTAACTCACGTACACAGTGTGTAAAACTCGCTTTAATGGTGAGCTGATAAATATTGATTTTGGATTTTTAACCGCGATTGGTTGGTAATTACCTGAAAAGATAGATGGAAGAAGATAAACGTGATTAGTTGCAGTTTTTTTTAATGAAAAATATAATTATATACATCGGCAATTTAATTCTAAATGTTGATAAAGCGTAAGCTTCATTTCAACAACGTTTAAATTTCGATGAAGCGCACTAAAAGGTAAATAAAAATAATAATTTATTTATTTAAATTTGCATTGTATTTTAGATAATTTTAATATTTTAATAAAATTCAGTCAGAATTTAATTTTGAAGCTGATTAGCTAGCTTAGCTGTTTTTATACTAAGCGACGAACTCTTGGCTCCGTGACTACAACCTCATGCATTCACACATTACTACAAGTTCCTTTAAACTCAGCCAGCAAATAGTTAAGAACTGGAAAAACCAAGACACCAAAAATACTTACTATGTACTAAAGCTTAGAATGCATAAATAATTGCATAGAAGCTATTCTTTCCTCACTGTTTTCTGCACAACAGAGCAGTAAATTCATCTCCTACTAGATGTGTGTGTGTGTGCGCAAATGTGCATTTAGAAAATTATTGCATACTTACGGGCACATAACGGTACGGTGTATTAAACCGCAATTATGACCTGTCGTAAAGCCACGAGCAACAACAAAATGTATTAGCAAGAGCAAGGTACAAACCAAGAGCATTAATAAAATTATTTATGAGCAAAGTACGGTACAACAACAACAACAACAACATGAAGTTGTAAATTATTATTGTGTGCAGTTGCTTGAGCTTGGTGAGGAAGCTTGCGGCTAAATTAGTCTTCGGACACTTGAACATTCAAAGTTCTTTACAGCGAAGGAAATTAAAATTGTTACTAATGGAAATTCTTGCATTTTTGCTGATGAGTCCAGTCGCCTGAGGCATATATTGCTACAGAAAATTTTTATTTGGCTGACCTAAGCTTTTCGTCTAAAAATCGTGTTTTGTTTAATTATGTTTTCAGCTTCCCTTTTACTTTATGATCAATTCGTAGGGTTCGTAAAGAACAAAGTCTGCTCTGAGTCCACTTCTCCACAGACTACTCAAAATATCTATGTATGTTTGTGAATGTGGAAGTTTTGAGGGGCGAGTATAGGCTCTAATAAGGAACTTTAGTATACTATGAACTAAAGTATATAAGTAGTAAGTTATTGTATTTAATCTATATTTGGTCCTCTAACTCATAAAAAATTATTTCTGATGCGAATTCACTAGAAACACATTTGAAGTGAAATACTGATATCAATTAATGGAATTATATCGTGTCTCCTAAAGCTGTTATAGTAAGGGAAGGCAATGGAGGCATTCGACATGAGTCCATTTGACCGTATATTTGGACTCATTTTTTTTTTGCAACACGGAAAAATTGTATCCTTTTCACACAATAATATTTATTTGCATACCCACTCTTAATTTTGTTCAGCAAGACCTCTAAATATTGTTAAGGATTCAATAGTAGCCAATATTCTGTTACCGAACTTACTGAACATTCACAAATATTCACCTTAAATTTGAACGACAAAGTCAGATTGAACTGCGCTCTCAAGGCGAGATAAATTGTTTTTACTGACAGGCCATCAATGCTTGACATTTTTATAATATTTTTGACATAATTTCATACAATCAACAACATGACTTGCTTAACAACATGAAAACAACCACCAACGCAAGCAGACACACATAATTGCTTGTACTCATAATTGTACACAAACGCCCGCTTTACACACGCTTTCCACACGCCTGAGTTGTTGGAAAATATTTTCAATTTGACGCCAATTGGATCAATATTTAAAGCCAGCAAAAATTGACACTAATGCCAACACAAATCCTGTCAATAAATCAACTCAAAGTCAAAGACAAACAAAAGTGACGCGCAACAATCTAAGAAACAAACAAGGTATTTAGTCTCAGCTTTAGGAAGTGGCGCAGTCGTCAGTGTATGTTTGAGCGAAAGTTCATGTAATTTATTTCAGCGCTGGAAAGAGACGCAAGTTGCTCATTTCATTTTTAAGGCTTTCGCCGTTTCTTTTCACTTGCTTTATTCGTAATCGCTTGATTTTATTTCGCTTTGTGTGGGCCCTCGAAAGTATATTTATGTACATACCTTTTCGTGCTAGTTTGTATGGCATAATCTTACAAAGCAAAAGTTTGTGTTTCCGTTGCTGACTTTTAGGCGTTGAAACTAAACTGACTTTGATTTGAGCAGCTCACGAGAAGCAGCGCCATATTTCAAAAGAGACACGGACAAGTTGGTAACTGAGACTTGGATGTGCTTATATATTATTACGCTTGGGTAAAATTTATACAGAAAATAAATAAATAATATTCATATGTATAAGCCATGAAGTATAGAATTTGACCAATATGTACAGTTGGTAATAACCTTGAATGACCTATATACATTTTATAAATAGAAGAAAAGTTATAATTCTGAAATTTAATATTTTCTGTTCGAAAAATTTCAGACACCCATTGCTACTAACTACAATACTTAGAACGAACATGTTAGCAAGAATAGTTAATACTTATTTATGCTAGATTGCTCATAGAAGTATAGGTCCATAGTTCGTTTTAGGTCCATATATTATAAGTATAATGTTGAGTTAACCCGTAGGGGTAAGCTGATGCTGAAACATTAGATTTTCAAAAGGACTTAAGCCCTTAATATTCTGATGAGAGTTCGAAATAGAGCATATGTTACCAATATCATTAATAAATAATAGGTGAACAATACTTTCTTGAGATTTTGCGAACGACCCAGACTATAATAACTATACAATACATATTGCTAATTAAGATCGTACATTACTTCATCAACTGCATTTTGAGAACATCTACAAAAGTATAGTCGGCCTGATGCCTTACTGAGACCGCTTCACTGAAACAGTTAGTAAATACGGCTTAATTGGACCCGGTAGACCTACCTGCAATAAAACTACAGAGATGGGGTGAAATAATACTTTAAGTGGCCCAAAACATTTTTGCTTTGATGGATTTTCGAAGAGGTCTTCAAACTAATAGTCAATCTTCAGAAATTTTCAGTTAAAACTGTTCTGTTCCATTATTCTATGAAGAAACCAAGAATTTTTTTTTATATTTTAATTTCTTTGAGTGATATAATGGGAACGGAATAATCTAAGAACAACTGCAAAACTATCAGCTTCAGTTTCAGTTTCAGTATAGATTTTTAAGGCTAAAATGCTGTACTATGCAATTTCAGCTGAAAGACTCGAGTAGCCGAAATTCCCGGATGGGATATCATTAGGGGTTTGCCGCTACCTAGAATCAACAGCATCACTTTTCAATAAGGAGTATTGCCCGCAAAGAGACTGATGACCGAAATTTACCGAGTATTAATAACGTTAAATTTATACCTTAAGACTAACTAAATAAGATTAACTTAATTCATCTCAAATGTTGAACTTTTCACTTATTTTAATAATTATATTACTTCCAACTTCTTTAGGTTGACACATCTTAAAATCAGATGGATAACGTGAAAAGAGTGAAAGAGTAAAAGAATGGCGCTAGTAATGAGTAAAATATTCTCTTTAGAACCTCTAATAGAGAAGCCTCAATAAAAGTATACGGAGCAAGTAAGCCGCTTACGGTATAAATATGTCACATAACCTTGAGTGTGGGAATTTAATCGTCGCTCAACACGCACTGAAGGCATTGTGTTCGCGGCAAATATTTATATGCATAAGCCCCTCGACTTATAATAATAACATACAAATTGCACAATGAACACATACCACACGACGGTAATGCAGAAAGCGTTGCGCTTTCACTCATAACATTTCCATTATATGCATATGTGTTTCCTGATTTTCGCTTTCTTCTTATTTTCGTCACTTTTTTATTACCTAAGCAAGTAATTTTATACCGCCTTTAAGTGTCTAGTTTTTGGGTCAAAGGTTAAATATGTATGCTTGCATAGAAAGAAAGTACATAAAATTACGCGAACAAAAACTTGACGTATACTTTCAGGCGCTTACACATATAATATTTCGAATGCATAGCGAAGCTCCACTCATACAAACGCGCACTGTGGGAGCCATATAAATCACCAAATAGCTGGGAAGCGTCATGTTTGCTAGCACTTTGCTTCCCCCTTGAATCCGTACTTATCTTTAAGCTTACTTTAGGGGTATTTTATTTTTTGGCAAATTGTCTTTACAGCCTACTTTACAGCACCGAATTGCAGATGGGTACGGGTTTGCCAAAAAGGCGTTTGGAATATGAATAATATTTCCAATTGTGCACAATGCGCTAACCAGCGTTGAATAAGAGCATAAAAGGTTGTTTTTTATTTCATTTTTTATTTCCTGCTCTTGACCGCTTTTCTTCCAGGCCGCGAAGTGGTTGTAAAGCAACGCACGCTATTATTTTCAGTAAAAAAATATTTATGACTGCTCGTATGTAAGGGTGGAAAGAACCAGTAAAATGTGCGTTTATTTATTGCTTACTTTTAGGCGGAGTCATAAATTAAAATTTTAAGTGAGCAAAACATGGCCAACGCTACATGAGTGCATATAAATAAAGGCAGAAAGCGGGTCATGAGAGCGTAATGGGTCTAAAAACGGAAAATTGCGTACTAATTGAGGAAAAAGTAGACCCATATTATACTCAGCTCCCAAAAACATCCAAAACGAGCGACGACTTAAAAGAGATTGCAGTGAATCGAATTAAAGCAAGACTTAATGGAAGGATATTTTTTACGGAATTTGTTATCGAGCGCATGCTTTTATGACACTACACAAATAAGTACCTAGGATGTCAACATTCATAAAGCGATTCGAATGAAGTTATATTGAGTTAGCGCTTCGGGTACATATTCGATATAAAAATTCGATATTCGAGATGAACGATGTCGCAGCCTTTACATACTATAATATACAATATATATATATTATATATATTGGTACATACCTTCATTGTGTTTAATGCCGCATACCTTGAATTCGAGTTGGAAGGAATTGAATTGCAAAGGAAAGGCAGCTCCCAGCAAAGGGGCAAAAAATCAATGAAGCGCAAAATTAGCATTATGTTCACATATTTCTGAATTTATCACTCCATACTCTGGTGCTATTTTATGTGAGGGATAAATCTTTAAATGCTTAAGGACAAAACAGCAATAAAAGAATAAAGAAAAAAATATTTTTTTGAAGACTGGAGAATTTGGCGACGGCTGTGTTGGGACGCATAAGTGCTTTAAGATTCAAATGAAAATTATTGAAATTTAATACGTGCACTTGCAAATTGGAATGCAGGATATGCCTTTTTGACATTTACTAACCGATTGAGTTGGTTTGTGGTGCTTCCGAATTACTACTACTTTTCCAACTATGAATAAATCGGCGCCACTCACGTCAAAATATTGAAGCTTTATATTGAAATTATAATATATATATATTACATTGGTTTGACAACAATATTTCTATTGTTGTTGAAGGTTGTTGGTCACGAAACAGTGACAGATCGCCAACATGCAGCTCACCAATGCTCCTATAAATGATTGCAGCTGTTGCTCAGAAATAAAAGAGTAGTTTTGTCGCCGTGTTCACAAGTCTAAGACCAAAAGAGCCACTTTGCGATGTATTCTGAAGAATTAGTTTAATGGCTAAAATTGCTCATTACAAAAAGATTTGATATGGACTCCCCAGCTAAATCTACAGATTTGACTCTCCTGCTTTCTGTTTAGTGGGTTATTTGAAAGGCACAGTACCCACCAGCAATCCCCGGACCAATGACGAGTACAAGGCAAGCATTCGTGCGGCAATCTTCACTATACGGCGAGATGTTCGAAAACGTTATGAACTAGAAAAAATTAGGGATGAAAGTTCAAAAAAATTGTTAAACGCCAAGTTAAATAAAAAGCTCGCAACTATAAAAAGCTGCACACCCTGTAATATTTTAGGTGCTAGTAGAATTTAATCTCCCACCGATATTATTTGATTGTATATCATATAATTAAATATTTGCACATTACATATTATATTGCATAGGTGAGTGTGCGTGTATGTCTGTCCTTATATAACATATGTTCATTTATTATGTACATCTTTTACAAAGATCTTTAATATCATATAAGTATTTGAGGTTAAGAATAGAAAAAATTATGAAGATGAACTTTCAATGTTAACTCTTACTTTCACAAATTTGTGTGTTATAATTTCATTGCATAATAACAAAAATGATATTATCAAATAGTAATACGATAAATGGGAGAAAAATTAAATCCGAGACTTAAATATCGAAACTCCATATATTTAATTTCAAATTATTTATCAGTATGGAAACAATAGAGAGTTTTCTATTAATATTTCTTTAACGCAAATAGTCAGAAATATACTCGTATATAGACCCTACGCTATTGCTTTGACTTGTGGTTAAAAAAAATTTATTCGAAAATTTTAGACCTCAAAAGACTTGAATCCAGGGCGATTATAGAAAGAAGAAAGAAGAGAAAAAAGAGAGAGAGAGAAAGAGAGAAAAAGTCTTGAAGGATTTCGTTTTACCAACAAATCAAATGTTTCTTATGATTATTTCTGTTTCAAATACAGTTTTCTTGTGACACAACAACATGCAACAATTTTTAAAAAAGATTGGACAATCCTATCTATGCATGAAGCAAATGAACACTATCGCCGGACAATGAGTTTTGATCATCCACTGTGGATGAGCGTTGTGCCGACAAGTCAAATCCGCTTACGTTTGCAAATTGCGTCTTATAAAAGTGTCGAGTGAAAACGACGACGACGACAGCAGCAACAGCAACAGAAGAAAGTAACATTACTCTAAAGCACTTTGACAACTGCAAAAACAATTTACAGCAATTTCATTTTGTGATGCCACAATAGAGTTGTTAAAAAGCCGATTCAGCAGTCGAAAGTAGACACCAACATAGACGGCAGTGAGAGAGTGGAGCTGGGTGCAAGGATGAGCAGAAGCTCTTGGCAGCAACAGTGGCAGAATTAATCAAGCAATAACAAGATGTAAATGTTATGCATTGAATCGCGATGAGTTGCAGCAAATAGACTCCAAATAGACGTCTGCAACAATGGCAACCAAAACAACGACTACATCGTAATCATCCGAGTACTAACCAAATGTCTTGTAACTGCATTTTGAACACACACACACATATACATACATACAGATTGTCTTGCAAAGAGCAGATTTAATTCAACTTGGCATTCATGCTGCAAATACTTCTCTTAAGAAACTGCAAGCAACAAAAGTGGGAGTGGTGGCGTTGGGAAGGGGAAAGATTACACTTAAGCTCCAAAGATTTTCACACCAATACAGCCCAGCAAAGCTTTGTTGTTGTTGTTGTTGTTTTAAAATTAAATTTACGCTTGCAGCGAGCTTTGGCAGATTTACACTTCTATGCAGCATGTGTAGTTATATTTAACTGTAGAGTTAGTAGCTCAGCTCTTTACTGTTGAAAGTGTACTGCTGTAAGTTGTTGAGTTGGATTACGAAAATGAAGCATCTGCCACGCAACTAGAAACACATATATACCGAACATATATATTCAATGTATATAAATTTGCAGATCCGTATCTGTTTTGTGCATCTTAAGACCTTGTACTATTGGTTTAAAATACTTTGAATTACATAAGAAGTGCGGCGCTTTATTCTTATGTTGAAGAAATAGCGTAGAATCGGATAAGAGAGCGCATCTGTTGTTGTTTTTATAGTCGAAGCAGTGCTGAATTTTCAATACCCCGCTTTCTTGCGGCTTAGTAACTGCTGAGACTACTCTATTGGTTAGTTTAGTACTTAGCCGCCATGGCCATACGATTTTTTGAACAAGTTTGCTTTGGTTGTGAGTAGGAAAGATTTTATTTCAATTAATAAGAGCTCTCAAAATAAATATTTGTTGATGTTATTTGTGCAATGCATTCCCGGTATTGGGTAATACAATTCGCCTTACAAGGACTATGATTGCAGAATTACTAGCTTTACTATTAAAGCTGCCTTCGTTAGCGAGTAGCGTATCGGACAAACTATATCAGTTATATTTACTAGTAGTACTTAAGGTGCAACCTTGCGCTAACAAAAATGCCTTTCGTCTCTCTCTTTTTTGAAGAAATTCTTTCCACACCAGGCAATATTTTCTAAACCTCAGAGGCTAAGAGCAGCATCCATGTTTTACGTTTTCTACAAAAAAAATATTTGTTTAATACGAAGTCTTAAGTTATTATAAATAAACAAATATCTTTTGTTTTTCATATGATTTTTGACAGTTATTTCATATTTTATGATACCTTAATGAGGTATCCTCTAATATTGAATTCAAATCCTTAACTATTTTGTTGCTTTGTTGCAAACGCTCCCTTTTAAATTTTTTATCATATCACTTTATCTTATAACAGTAAACATTTTTATGTCATATTTAATTAGTAAATATTATTTTATTAAAATATTATAAAATTTATTGAAATATTATATTATTAGTAAGTAGTTTTTTACTCCGAACTTTTAATCGAATTTTATACACCAATTACGTATCTATAACAACTCGAGTATAGTTGCCATTGCCGACAGCATCAAACCAATATTTACATTACTGGTGGATAACGATTACACTCCGCTGGCAATTGAGTCGGCAATCGGCAGTCGCCATTTTGTGTATGTTATCGATTACTATCAGCTCTTGTTTTAGTATGCAGAAATGTCAAAATCGGTAAGCTGATCTAGTGCAGATGCCTACAAACATTATATAACGAAATTAGCAGTTCAAATACTTTGAATATCTTTAAAGAAAATATTTCTGCTTTATTTTTTATTTATACACAAATGCTTTTAACTGAACAATTTACCAAAATTGATCTCGTAAATAGGGGGTGAATAGGGGGTATCAGTGTACGAATCCGGCCATAATGGCGAATACTGCCCCCATGGATAATACGTATGGAAGTGGGCCACTACGTAGTAAGTGTCATGTAGGATGATGTCAACTGAAGAATTGGCGGGGATTAACAGGAGTAACCGCAATTATAATCCAGCAGTTTTCTCAATATGGGTGTAAGTGTTCTTGAAGAGACTATTTCTGGCAAAGTTCAAGATCTCCATTTATATAATATAATATATTTTACTTAAAAAAAAAATAAAAATTAAAAGCAATTCCTCAAGGAATTTAAAAATTAATACAAGCACTGCTGTGGAATGTTTCAAGAAAGTGCCGATGAATAAGAAATACACAAAAGACGGTAACAATACCAAGCAAGTTAACAAGTTTTCATGGTTTCCACAACACACACACAACACACAACAGCAACAACCAGGATGCCTACCTGCATAGGTTTCATCTTAAATTTATTCTTAGCGAGTACTTAAACAATGGCAGCCATCAAACGTGCACACAAGCATGGAGCCTTCATACCAATAACAACAACAAAGTTCACACAAATGCGCAGAAGTGAATTGTCACACTTCGACTATGGCAACAATCACAACCATTCAGCGCTACGGAAAGTAGGCAGAACAACTACAATAATAATAAGAATACTTCGAAATTCACAGCGACGGTGGCAGGAAACTCAATTGCTTGTGTTGGGATAGAATCAACAAAATCTAAGCAACTGCTTGTCACACTCAACACCGGTTGGTTATTCAAAAATTCATAGCATGGTCTTAGGCCATTCAGCCTACAAACAAAGCACGCACAGTTCACAGCACCTGCCGAAAATTGCTGACAGACCGAGCAAATCAGTGGAATCATGGGCGAACAAGACAAAATTGCGGTAGACAAAACAGCAAATAAAGCAAAGCCAGAGTGAAATTGGGTGACATTAAAGGGATTTCACGGCTTCTTTATGAAGTGCTTCAAATGACCTTTTGTTCCTTTCATTTATTTTGATTTTCAGCACCCGCAGCTGTTGCTTTTGTTGCCAAGCCTGTTTAGTTTGCATTGTGACTGCCTCCGCCCCTTCTCTGCGACTCTTACTTAATTCTCACTCTTCAGCATTACACTTGTTACTGTTGTTGCAGTCCCGTTAACACGCAAAAAGTGCTGTTGTAGGCATTTCTAATAAAAGCTGAAGTCTATCAGGCAACATCACAGTTTTTGCGCACATATCGCCATAGAAATTAGCTAAACAAAGGCAATGGTGTCTTAAAGACTCACACCTTCGAATGACCTACGCAATAACAACAATATACAATAACAACAACGCCAGTCACACCTTTCGTTGCCCAATTTGTTTACGTTCTTCAGCAGAAATTACAGCGCTGGGGAGTGGAGTGGGGCCGTTACTGAAGGCTGTTGGCTGTGGGCTGTTGCACATAATGCGTCTAATTTATTTATGTTGTCGAAAGTTGTAGAGCCATTAAAATGCTGATGTTGCCCCAGAAGCTGTATATATAGTAGTAGACAGAACGGCAGATGCATAAAATTGACAAGAATCGCAGCCAAGTTCATGCCTTTGCAAAGAGGTTGTCATTTAACCGGTGGTGTTAGTTATCTGGCCGCCACTGAAGCACGTGCTGCCACTAAATTGACTGGTGAGGGGTGAGTGGTGGGGAAGAGGTGGTAAATTAACACTAGTCAGTCAGTCGTCGGTGTACCGCCACCATATTTGGTGGTATAAAAGGAAAAGTTCGTTACAAGAAAATTGTAATTATGTTGATGTAATGTGGAGAGTATCCGCACACACACACGTCCTTGAATGTAAACTAGCTGTGGCGACTCTGGTGGCGTTGTGTCATTAATGGCGCTGACAATCGGTGGGATGCAGCCATTTCTTAGTGGTGTCCGAGCATTTAGTTGGTTAAAGTGGAGGCTGAAGTGCCTAAATGTAAGCCTATATGCCTATAAATAGCTATATATAGAGTGTTTCCCGGAATTTGTAAATAATATGAGATGTGCCCATTTAATGGCCACTAAATCAAGTCAATTTTGCTTTATTATCAAATTTAAGTGAAGTATTGTATGTCTGCATTTACGCAAGTTATTCCTCATTTTAAAATTGCTTTGCAGATAAGATATGTACGATTTTTCTCCGAACATTTAGAAGTTAAATTAAAAGTCTACAGTCGGATATTTTTATGTGCCGTTATTATATTCTGATTTATTGCATTTTCAAAAGTCCATTTGGTATTATTTGCATTAAGTAAACAAATTGATATGATTTATGACCAGTTTTAAGTGCCGCAGGATAATTGATCTGCATCTTGCTTCAATTCATATGGATGGGAAAAGGGGAGCGAAAAGCATATATAACAGATTGATACATATTATATAATGTACATATGTTAGTTCAGTTAATTGGTTTATTTCACAGCGTTAACCTTGGAGTTGCATTGTAATTCCAAAAGGTGGCACTGGAGTCGCTATATACTAAAACATCGGATATATCGCTTATTATGCTACATATTTGGAATCTACAAAATCTAAAAGGAACTATAAAATTAGTCGGAATATGGTGCTAAATATATACATATTCAACCTTATTGATCGTTTCGAAAGGAAAATTTTTGCCTAATATTTTGTCATTCATCCGAAATGAAAATGAAACAGCTGATGGAATTGGAATATGAATACTCAAACCCTGATATTTTCTTTACATATTCAAATTTTCTTAAATACTTACAGTGAAATATTGATATGGATACATTAAAAAGAATTCTATAGAAATTCGATTTTGGATAGCAGAAGAAAATTCATTTACAGCTTGAGAGGGGCACTTAAAAGAACGGTCCAATCTCTTACAATTGCGGAAGGTTTCACAAAACAATATAGATTAACAATAAAGCAATACTCAGTAGGCTAAATATTTTTCATTCTATTATATTTATATGTACCATATTTAAAATATTGCAGACTAAAGAAGAAAGCATTCGAATATCCTTTTTATACCAACTATGGTGACCAGTAGTGAAGCATAGCGGATGACTGTGCGATTTTCGCTGAGGGAGTTATCAAAAATATATTGACAAGGATTTTGAGATTGGCCTTACTCAATTACCTTCCCGGATTATTATAGCAAATATTGCCTCCAATTTTTTGTATTTAATCAATTTCGTTAAAGTTGTTAAAACTTTCATCCAGAATTAGCCAACCATGATGGGAAAATTACGTTCAAAAGCGAAAAGTTTTCTGGCGTTATTAATGATGAGGGGAGAGTGAAAGATTTCCAATGAAAATCAAGCTCATGATAGGGATGATTATACAGAATTTAACTCAGCTGATCACAGAAGATTTAAATTATATTGTCATGTGTTCATAGACTTTTTACTTAATTTTAATTAAAATGTTATTCAAAAAATCCTGAAAATCAATTTTTTTTTTAAAGTACAATGGAAAACCTTAAAACAAACTGGATTTGCTCAGTTTTGCACGTTTCGCTTAGGTCCACATAGAAGTACTGATACTGAGAACTAACAAACAAATATTTACCTTTATTAGTTTGATTTGCTTCTTTGGAACGTTACTTACTTTCTGCTTTTGATGATAGTTGTAAACAAGTAATTGAAGTGAGAGCATTGTTAACTAAAACAAGTAAGAAAGGGCTAAGCTCGGGTGTAACCGAACATTTTATACTCTCGCAATGTGCAAGGATCAGAGGCGGGGAAATGCTTTCAGGTGCTGACACAACTTTATATTAAAAAATGTTTCGGAAGGATTCAACATTCATTATTCGACGAAATTGTCAATGGATTGCAATCATATTTGGTATCTTATTGACTTATATTACAGGTCATTGACTCATACACTTTCATTGTTATATTTTGCTTCGTGTCAGAGATATTTATATCAAAATCTATCAAATTAACTCAAAAGTGATATATGCGATATAAACTCAACCAAAGTGGTTTAATTGAAAATATTAGACAGGATATTAGATTAAATCATTATAATAGGAATAAGCGGCTTAGACCATGGTTTAGGACGATTTCTTTCATATTTAGCGCGAAATCATATTGTGCTTAAGAAAACACATCCACTTAATTTCATTAAAATATCACACATATTGACCAACATAAACGGTTTAAGGTCAGGTGGAAAGTCGGGAATTCTCATATCGGGCATTTTTGGGATAGAGAAAAATCTGCATTGATCAGATTAACTCTTTTCACTATTCAAGTATATTAGGGAAGATGTTTTCACGCAATTTTTTGAAGGTAACTCACACAGTGACCGACATATTTGGCATAAAGTCTGCTCGGATAGCGGAAACCATTATATGTAGTATATGGGAGCTGGGATAATTCGTATACCAATTTATGGTATTACCGACTATGGTATATCCAATTTTACACGTTCACTTAATTTTGCTAAGATATTATACATATTTACCGAAATATATGGTATAAAGTTTACCCAGAGGTTGAAAATCCTTATATTAAGTATATGGGGACTTGGGGAAGTATTCACCTAATTTTATCCATTTTTGACATAAAAGCACATTATTATCATGGAAAGATAGTCCTTGAATTTCATTACGATATTTTACAGATTTCCCTAAATATATTGTATAAAGTCTACCAGAAGGTTAAAAATCCGTATATTAAGTATATGGGGACCTGGGGAAGTATTTACCCACTTTTCCGCTTTTTTGATACCAGAGTACGCTATTATCATGGAAAGATAATCCTCCAATTTCATTACAATATCTTACAGATTTACCAATATTTTCGGTAAAGAGTGAGATAGAGGTACTGAGGTCCATTTATTGGGTATCTGGGGGCTTGAAAAGTTATAATCCGATTTCAACTATTTTTACACGTGGGATGGCATATTTTGAACGTTCTGTTCGTGAATAGTTTTGTTCCACTATCTTAACTGATGCTTGATTTATCTACTTTAAAGTGAAAGGAACAGATGTGTGGTTTTTATCAAATTTCGTCCATTTTCACAGCGTGACATAAGAATGCAAACACAATGTCACATAATAAATTTTAAAGGAGGCAGTTTGATGTTATGGGATTACTTCACATGGCGGCATGTTGGACCACTTTTTAAAATAAATGGTATAATGAGGAAGGAAAACTATTTGAATATTTTGCTAATCAATTTGCTAGACATCGTAGATGTGAGTGCATACCTCGAAGATGAAGTGGTTTTGCAACATGTTGGGACTCCAAAACACATCTCTTAAATAGTTAAAGATTGTTTAGACCAGCAAAGTTGCCAGGTAATAGAGTGGGCCGCACAATCCCCCGATCATAATCCAATTGGGAATATGTGGGCGATATTGATATCTCATAAGTTTCTTAGGTCTACTCTTTTCATATTTCAGTTAATAAGTTGTTTTGTAAAATATTTTTTTAAAAATGAATTAAAGAATAAAAAATAAAATAAAAAATTCAAAATTTCATTGAATTTGGTTACGTTTCATTATTTTTATATAGGTTTAAAATAAAATTCCATAAGACTCAATTAAAAACAAACAAAACGTACATATTCAGTGAGCTTAAGCCGACCAAGAGTGTACTCGAGATATATTATTTATCTTAATCATTTAAAAAGTGAGAAAAGGCTAGTTAAAGTATTCAATATTTTACAAAGTTCGTACAATTTCTAATTTTTATTGGAGCGGATTATTTTTGCAGTAATCAGTGAATACTTTGTACCATTGAAACTTTCATGCTTTCAATTTTTGTGTCCATCCAAAACGCTCCCAACTAAAATCCCTCCTTTATATAATAATAAGATTCGCAATATCATTGCAACGTTTTCCTTTACCTTGAAATAAGTGTCACATAAAATTTCCAACATTAAATGTGTCCTATAAATAGGTGTTGCAGGGAAGTTTCATGCTACTCGTGGACGTGGACGTGGACGTGGAGACGTGGAGACGCTGCACAAATTAAATGGAATTTCATTAAAGATTTTCAATCACAAAGAATATCAGCAAAGCCGTCTGCATGCCTGCGCGTCTGCCCGATGAGAAACACAACAACAGCAAAAACAAGAATAGTTGCAATAATAAAACACTATCTAAAACTTTCATTGCCAACGCGGCGCTGCTGAGGTGGATGGCGTGTGAAACAGCAAAAAAAAAATGCCGAGTATGTAAAGCTGCGGAGGAGAGAGAGGAAAAGAGAAGTAATGCGGCTGGAACAGTCAACAACAAGTCGATCAAGTGACTTGCGCCAAGCGGGAAGTTTTTAATTGTGAAAAGTTGTTGCTGCTGAATTAAGAATGCTTGACTAGACTAGACTAGACCATAAGTATATATGTTGGCAGTACGACTGCCGAGGTTTGCCTCGACTTTGTGATGCTGTTTCAACATGTTTTACTCTTAGGTGACAAATAAAAAACTATTGGAAAATTCCGGGTAAGCACTTCAACAAAATCTTTGGGTTTAAAATACATCAACACGTTTCACCAGACAGGAAACAGTGTGCGAAGCAGGACACGCTAGCTGCTGAAATTGTATAGCTTTTACCGTCGAAGCTCAGCGCAAACCAGCCTTGGTACTACGTTCAGTTGTAGTAGTTGATTTGTTGGTGTTGTGCCAAAAATAGTTTAGCAATCAAATTATGGAAATGAAGACTCGCTTCAAGAGCAAAACAATCAAAATTAATTAAATATAGTGTTTGGCGCCATGCTTGCTTTGGAGCCCTCTTCATCCCTATGTGAAGTGTGGGGGAGTTCGCTGGTATGGCGGGTGTTTGCGGATATATTGAAAGCGTGTTTGCTCAGTACTTATCAACTGAAAATAAATATTCATACGAAAGCATGAAGTTTTATTAGGTTCTTCCAGTATATATTGTAGTTGGAGTTTTGGTCTCGGAATGGTCTGAGGATTTTAGATATCATCAGAGCGGTTTATTCAAATAGCTACTACATAAATAACCATATATTTATGCTTATATATATAAATATTATATATATATACAAATTATATATTATATATAAATATAATATATATATAAATATATAAAAATATTAGAAATACTCTCATAACTATAGATATAGAGATTTAAAAGGGGGAACAGATAAAAATGAGACTATCACACTTCGGAAGGGAGTGCTTTGTCCTGAGGCACTTATTACTATAAATATTTTTTTCATCTTAATAAAAACAGCAAATATGTGTAAATGCGCAATTAAGAATACTTTACATATTAGCTTAATACAAAGCTAAACACCATTCCTATGACATATGAAGTTTTAGGCGTAAGCATTCTATGAAACTATCTTTCAACTATAGAAAGAAACTATAGTTTTCTGTTAGGAAATAAAACTTTTTGCAAAAGAAAACTTTAGGATTTCATTTCCATAGAAAAAATTTAATATTTCTCACTATTTTACTGGTTAAAACATTCGTAATTTCTAATGAGTAAATTTTTTGGAATTCAAGAGATTAGTTAGTCCCTCATGGAAACTTAATCTAATAGCGTTTACACAGGACTTACAGCCGTGCTGGTCAAAGTCCTTACAAAAATTGTTACTTCTTATCTCTTTTCTGTGATTTTGTAACAAACACTAAAGAGCGAGGTCCGTAATCTCTGATTAAAGTTTTGCTCACGACCAGAAACTCAATTTAAAAACGCAATGAGTGTCATGAAGCAGAAAAATGTTGACAAAACTACAGCGGTAGCAACAACGAACCGGATGAGCATATAAAAATAAATCAGGCTCAAGGCAATGGCTCCGTTGTAAGAAGGAGCGGTGAAGGAAAAAATTAAATGGGAGCCTTGGTATTAGAAAAACTCATCAAAGGCAACATCAGAGCAACAAGAACGCTTCAGATACGCAAACTCATTGTCATGCAAGTGGCGGCCTAATGTTGCACGTCGCAAGCATACCAACGAAGCAATTCGTAATTCCCTTCAAAAACAAAACAAAACAGAAGGTAACAGCTAAAGCAAGGTGAAAAAGGCGAGAAAGTGAAGCAAGCAACTCAAACCATATATGTGTATTTGTAAGTGGCATGAGTAAGAGAACACGCTAAGCTAGCGGAATTTGTTATTCAAACCGGTCGTTTGCTTCGCCGCTTTGTCGGAATATGCAACAATTTTTTGATACACGTTGCTTATTTTGTGCAATTCATTTGTTATTGTAGTCCTAGTACTGGCTGACGTTTTGCATTTAATTGTAAGAGAATCGTTAAATGAGAGAGAGCAAAGACGTTCTGGAAACAAAAAAAAAAAAAAAAATATTGCATGCCACATGATTGGCTACTTAAGATAATAGACTAATTATCTACAATTGACCATGGAGCAAAAGAAAAACGAAAGTAGCATACCAGAAATTGAATTCGTTTTTGATTGAAAAAGAAGAAGAGCAAAATTACATAATCATCATTGCACAAATGCTGCCATATCGTCCTTTCTTCCAACAGCAACTTAAGGGTTCGAATATTTTCTTATTAAAAGAAGTCGTGGGATAAACGAAAATAATAGAAATACTGGTACTAGCTCAGAATCAAAATATCATCTTATCTGCCGACTATAAAGTTTTTGCACGGGAAGTTATTGCTTAAGTGAGAGTAAGAAATGATAGTGCCTAAGGTCGAGGTATTTTGCATCGACTTTACTCTTTATTACTCAAGTGACTACATTAAAAATTTTGAAAAGAATACAACCAGATAACAGATAATTATAAACCGGGCGAGGAGCTGTTTTCCTTTTTCCTGCTTCAATTTCAAAATATTGATGAAAATTATGGCTGAATATGAGTAGCTATACCGATGTAATAAGAAAAGGTCTCCATAACCTTGAGAACTTTCAATAAGTGGGAAGACTTTTCCAATGTTCAATCAGAGTATAGAGTAGTAGATAAGAGTATAGAGTATGGAGATCAATAACAGTATATAGGTGTATAATTTTTCCCCAACATCCTAGATCTTATCCAACAATAGCCTCATCGTTGTTACGCATTAGATTTATTAATATTCATAAAATATGGATTTGAAATGTGGAGCAACGTTTTGAACTAGAAAAATGCTATCTGGATTTATTGCTACACAGCAACACAAACCTCTGACCTTTGGCTATATCTCTACTGAAAATATTTGGAATTCAATAAAGGCGTGATGGTATATACCGACTCTGAACATATTGTGTGATTAATTACTTAACTTTATCGAACTCACTTCTCGTTTTAATAGCCTCTGCTCATATATCAGTTGTGCATATATCATGTGGAAGAGGGACAACCAAGTGCGCCTGGCAACAAGGCACCACCCATGTCAATAGGTGTAATTCACCAAATGTTATGACACATACTCTTACTTATTAAAACAGTAACCTCTGCCGCCTATGCGACAACAACAATCAAAAAAAATAAAAAATAAAAATATTGAATATTATACAAGCACGAAATAAAGTTGCAGGAAGACTGATGAAGCAAGTTAAGTTGAATACAAATGCCAAAGAAGCTGATAAAGTTATGAGTCTTATTTCATTTTTTCCGCTAGCTGGCAAACAAAGAGAAAATTTATGGTTTTCATTTATTGTTTGCATTTTGTTTACTCTTGTTTTGCCAGAAGTTTTTGTCTTACACTCAATAATCTTGCAACAAATATGTAATATGCGCAGACACACAAGAAATTACGCACACATTTATACACATACACATGCAAGAGTCAATGCAGCTGGCGGTTTCAACTAAGAAGTAGACAACAATGACACGCTCGCCGAAGAACCGTTCAAGTAAACACAAAATACACAGGACAATAGTCTGACTTGGTAAACAGGAAGTTGAATGAAAGTGGAATTTATGGAAAGCTCTTAAATGAAAATCGATTATTTACAATTGATATAGTGATAGTATTTGTGAAGCTACGAAACTTAGACTAGACGCCCGACACTCCAGCCACACCCCTTCGCCTTTCTCGCGCAGGAGTGCTGTCTTGACTTTGGCCAAGCCCTTTATTTTTTCTCAGCATCCTTTTGTGTGCCTCCCTTGCTTCGTGTAAAGCTAAGGATTTTCCAATATTACTTGGCCATTGACTCATTATTATTATTTACTGCATCTCGCCGCACTCGTACGGAGACATGTGGGGCAGACAATATGGTAGAGTTTAATAGCAAAAGATTTTCCTATACCGATTGCCGTTTAGTATTGTTCGCTCGTTTGTTTGTTTGCTATTTTTAGTGCGCTCCCCTCCACTTCAAGCGACGCAAGTGTTGTTGTGCTCTGCTGTGTTGCTCTGTCATGTCGTGTCGCATTATTTAGTCGTCAGTTTTCGTCCATTTTATCAAAACCTTTTCACACTTGCCTATACCGTTTTTTTTTTCTCAATACTTCTCGAAAGTTTTCTCAATACTTGTTATTAATAAGGAAGCAAGCAGGTCGTTTGGCTTCCGCCCATTTCAGTGCGTTGTTTTTGTAGTTTGAGTCCAAAGTTGGGAAAATATTTTTTTATTTTATTTTGTCTTTTTTCTGTTTGTTCGGGGCAATTTTATGTGCGTCGATTTGCGGTTTTCGTGCGGACTCGCATAGTAATCAAGCTTGCATAGGGTGACGGCAACGCGTCTGTGGTCAATAGGAAAACGTAGCTGAAGTGCTGAGTTATAAGCGAGATATAAAGAAAAATATGCTTCTCAAGAAATAAAGCAAATATATTATGCTTTGAGGCACATTTGTATTTTGTATACAAAAAGGCACCCTAAGAATGTGAATCATCAAATCATTAATCATCAAAATTAAGAATTGTTCAAGCAGCTTTGTTGGTTCAAGATTTCGTTGCAGGCGTTATACTCAGCTTAATTACAGGTCAATGATTTTTGAGAAAAGAATTTCTTCAGAAGGCTTTTTCAGTCCGTTAAATTAGCAAAATTAAAAACAAAATTTTATTTCATATTTAGCCCAAACCATTTACTAAGCACATCCCTAAAACTAATACCAAAAATAAGTGAGGACTTTTGCAAATATTATTAAATAGCTGTCACTACTTTATGTTGATTATTAAATGTCTGAAAAGGAGCCATATTAACAGGGCGAAGAAAAAATTATTCTTTGCAGAGGCTCCCTCAGGAATTAGATGGATCTGCGATAACAGGCCACTCCATGGAAGGATAATGAAGCAGTGGCTTATCCATGTTCTTCACTTGAGATACCAATGATTTTCTAGGTCCATAATACCTTTTGTGGAATTGCTGAAGTTGCTGACAAGCATTGTCTATTTAACCTTGAATCAGCTTCACATTGCTCCGCCATACCTTTTAAATAAATGTGTGGTCAATTGTTTGATCACAGTTTCATTAAAATTGGAAAAGTTATGCTCTGTTTTCCACATTTATTTCGCAGAATTATCATTTTAGTTCAATACGCGGCAAAGCTGCGCTAAGAATATTATAACGATAACGGCAGCGCGTGTTGACAGAATAATAAAGCAGCGCTGGGCGTGGAACGCCTGAAGCACCCTTGCACAATGCCACAACCGAAGACGCTTATTTTGACTTATGGAAGCGAGTGTGTGCTTGCAAAGTTTGCCGCACAAAATGCAACACTATAAAGGATCACTGCGTAAGTTATAGCCTACGCGTGCGGAATATAATGCGTGTAGATAATATCGAAGTTTTCGCCTGAGCAATAGCTTTAATGCAAGTACATACATGTATAGTACGCTTGCGGCATAATAGAAGGTGAGTGAAAAATATTAATTTAACTCATATTTAGAAGCAATAAGAATTAGAGCGTTTGTCAGTGACCAAAGGTGTGACTGAAATTGAAATGCTTGACAAGTTTTTGAAAATTATTGCGCAATAAATATAGCGCAATAATGCTGTGTAAATAAATTTGCACAACTTGTTAAATTAATAATGGCGTATGAGCACACAAACATAGATTATTCAGTGGGAATTTGTATGCACCATGTAACTGCGCTTTTTTCATAAATCCGCCATTCATAAATCTCTAAGTAAAAGCAAATATTTGCATTAGCGACACAAAACAGCGAAGCTACTGAAAAAACAGTTGCATAACGCAAACGCAACAAAGGCACAGAGGTGTGTTTCTGTGTGTGTGTGTATGTGCAAAATGAAAGATAAACTCTTTAGTATGAATATGCAACATGCCTCTAATGTTGCAAGTGTGCAAGTGTGCCGCAGTTTCAGCCTACTTTGTGGTGCAAGCGTAAAAAAAGAAAACTGTGCGACAAGAGTGAATGGCGAACTGTTGATGGCAATGCGGGGAAAGATTGGGATGAAGGCAAACCACACGTCGAGTCGCTCATCCTTGTGTTGGTATTTGTGTGCATACGTCCGACAGCCAGACTAAGTTATGTGCCACCTGGGAGACGGAGCGCAATGCAGACCACAAGATGTCTCTACTTGCATACTCATATTATATAAAGGAAAAATCTCAATGGAGGTAAGCCCTGTGCGGCAAAGCGGCAATTGTAGCGCCTAATGTTAGGCTTTTCCAGTTTGGTTGGCCATTTTGTAACTGGCGTTGAAAAGCACATGTGTTTATGCAACAGTACAATGTTGATGGTTTGGGCTTTCCAATGCATATGTACACTTATACATGTGTGCGCTTGAGGTATTCATTTTTTATTATTCCACCAAAAAATGTTGTGTGTACTCTTTAAAGAGAGTTTACACCATAAAGAGAGGGTAATCTGTCCTTCTAATAATTGGTAATAAATTTACTCCCAATGCATATCTTTAGCATGCAATTAGTATATTAGTGTTATTATATTAGTGTATTAATTAGTATATTTTTTTTTTTTCAAAGAATATTTTTAGTTTAGTTTAGTTTTTGAGATATCATCATTTCATCTGAAATGGCTTACATTGACTCTCTATAGGGGTTAATTGTGTCCAAAGTTCCTAGTCCCATACTATACTCATTCGGATAGAAAATGTGCCTAGTCGACAAAATCTTGAAACATATTGATCTCTTTATAGCCTTTCTTGTACTAAAGGGTACAACTCGATTCTTCATAGGACATGATCGAACCAAAAGTAGACCCATTCGTTAGTTCAATGATAAAAATCGTCTGCGTTCAATTGGATTTGTTGCATTTTTTGCAGGGATCTTTTACGAAATACGAATTTGGTACTCTTTCTTTACTGTCAAAGTTCCTCAGAACATTTTTTATAAATAGCTAGTTATATTCTTTTACTTATTAACACTTCTATGTATTTAAAAACCCTGAGAATTTTAGCCTTCGAAAATTTTCTATGCATCTGAAAGTTGAATATGTTAGCAAAGTTTCTGTAAACCGCTCATATGTGGACTTATCTTGATTCAAAACGACAGTTTATAACAACTTTGTCTACAATTTGGTAGTAAAGCAGCTAATAAGGGCATTTTAAAAACAAATATTATGAATATTACAATTCAAACACACACACAGCACAGTTTTTCATGTAAAAAAAATCCAATAAAAAGTGGAGACATGAACACAGTTTTGCTGTAAGAAACAGCAACCCAATCATGGGTTATGGAAAGCTGCTTAAAATGAGTGCTGCAGGTTCGTACATTTGCAGGCATGTGTGTAGAAAGTACAATATGTGTGTATATCTGTGTTTGGGTGCGGAATGATTACACACTCGAAAGTGGAAATGAAAATATGAGATATGCAAAATGATATGAAAATATTGCGAAATGTAAATAAAGAGCAGAGATGGCGGAAAAGTGTAGTTCGTTGAAAAATTGGCCATTAAGGCAGCTGGTGTGCAACTGGTGGCGGGCTTCCCACCGAAGTAAGCATATACGCGCAGCGTAGAGGCAACGTACTCAAAGCAAACAGCACATAAACTCAAACAAAACACAAAAGCACGAATGTGGCTGTACGAAAAAATGAGAGAACACACACACACACACACACACATGTGAATAAACAGTTGGGAGCCTAGTGGAAAATGATGAACAACTTTTGTATAAATTCCGAATGTAGTGGTGACTGATAGTGAAGCATATGTACGTATACCTGGGAACTTTTGGTTAAAGACTAAGAAAATGTGTTATACAAAAATTTAACTGGGTGCTGAAATGGCTGCTGGCTAACTCTGCTGGCGCTCACCGTCACCTACCGCCACCTACCGCCACCAGCTGTAGCGAACGGTACAAAAAATTCAGAAAGAAAACTTTGCATTGTCTCCCCTCGCTTCTGTGCATATTTATATGTGGCAACAATGTGCATATGTATGTGCACATTAAAAACTGAGTGGGATTGTTTGCATGCATATCCCGTTTGTTTGGCAATAATTTCACGCTAACAGCCGCTGTCGCAACAGCCAGCAGTAGAATTACTTAATTTTTTTCTCTGCCAACACACCAACACACGCACACACTTGCAGAGAGAATGTATTTGTCTGTGGAAATTGTAATTTTCGTTCGCTTTTTTTACGCCACCCAACCTGCCAGCACAAAATTTGCTGCATTTAAAGCATACACATAGGCGCCGCACTAGTGTGCGGGGCGTATGAGCAACTACTTCATACAACCACTGTGTGCGGAGCGTACACACATGCACACCGGCGTGCGCATGGATGGTATGCAAGTACAACAAAGTCTGTCACTGGCTGCGGTTGACGCAGACGGACAAATGTGCATATGCAGCAAAGGAATAAATAACGGGAGCAAAACCACGAAATTGAAATAAAGGCTGCACGGAGTACTGCAGTGCCACGCCCAGTCAAACGGCTATGGAGGTGTATGCGTAGCACTTTGCGTTTGTAGCTGCGTTTGTGTGTGTATGTGGCTTGTTTAATTTTTCATTGCTGTTGGCATAGAAAATGAGAAATGAATATCCGCGTGAAAGGACGCAAAAAATGAAAACAACAAAAACAATTTGTAGTTATATAGAAAACAACGGGAATGCGGATGTTGGGGCGTGCAACAAAGCGAACTCTTACTTCATTCATGCAACAAACGAAAACGCCGTTCCATGCGCAAGCGCACCCCAATATTTTGTGAAAGTGTGAGTATTTGGTTATGAGCGAAATAAGTGTAGCACTAGGTCAACCAACTCATAATTCAATAATAATATTAACTGCTTTGAAAATAATAGATTATATGTTTCGTAAATATTATATAACAAGTGGTGAATGACGGACCCCCAGTTGTTTGAATTCTACATTGTGGAGATCGCAAGAAGAATCAGAACGATTGGAGGAGTATATTATTGATTTTCCTATTTGTTAGGTTAGGCTGACTTTGGTTGCTCTCTCGCTAATCGTCGCGACCGTTGTATTAGCTTTGGATTAGCCGAGATTTTTGAACTGGGATCACACTTGCATTGTTGAAACACTGACACTTTGTGATGCCAAAAACCACTAAGATATGGTTCAGAAGAACCTCAGGCATCGCTGAACCGCTTCGAGCTTGTCAGATATCTGAAAATGTTGCCCATACTTCATTTCGTCTATAACATTACCGGTGCATATGGCCAAAAAATAAAAGAAAGAGCTACCACTTTAAAGTATATGCGGTGTAAACATACTGCCACATATATAATACTCCACAATTTGATCACAGTTTTCACCAGTTTGACTGGTAATATTGAACTGATTGGATCGGCGAAATATTTTCATTAAGATATCCACATTGTAGCAATATCACTTCTCCATATATACACACACATAACAACAATAAAAGAGAACAAAATAGCAAATGTACGCAAAAACTATGTCATGTGAGGGACAATGCTGTGGGATCTCACCAGAAAACAAACACACACACACACTGAAAATGTGGCTGTGTGCGGCATGGCATCACTCAAGCGCATTCGCTTTATTCTTGCCAACTTATGCACACACTTGGGCGGCTGATGAGCGCCAAAACGTTGCCGAACTACAACAAATTCACAACTGCACAAACAACACAACATAAATATGAATATGAAATGCATAAATGCATAAATGCAGTTGTAAAAATACATGTATACTTGGAAGCACTACAAGAAATTATTGCGTTTTCGCCATTTACCTCTCTCTTTCGCACCCGTTCTCGCTATTTTATTATTCATATATTACACACTGGCACTTTTTATTGCCATGTTTTGAAAATTGAAAACGTTCGCAGCCAACTGAGTATGAATGTGTAAGTTAATATGGGGTTATATATACGAATATACATTTATATGTGTGTGTGTGTGTGTATGTGTGTAAGTGTGTGGTGCCAACAAGTGAAATATTGGTTTGTAAATGCTGTCAGTCAGTCGGTAAATGTTGTGCTCGTTTCTGGCAAGCGTGCTGAAGCGTTGACTGCGAGTGTTTCCGGTTTGCTTGCTGCTCTTATTGTTTTATTATTATTTTATGTCCACACTGGCATGTTATTACAATGGAAATTGTGTCAATAACTGGAAAATGATGCGCTGCGCGTTTGTGAATGTATGTGGGCAAAGTGTTTGCGTAAGTGTTGTTATGTGAGTTCGAGTATTGAAGCATACATACAGGCGCAATGTTATACACTAGATCATTTCCATGTATTTATTTACATTTGTGGGTGTTCAAGCGTCGTTAATTTGCAACAAAGCAAACACGCACAGTAATCACAATTAATATTTTTTATTATATTAGTTTAACGAAACTTTTGAAAAATGTAGAAAAATTTTGTAAATGCAGCAAATGAAAATTCATCTAAAAAATTTACTTCAACATGCTTTCGCTGCCTTCCATAATGTTCACACTGGACCAGTATGTTTAGATATACCAATTTCTTAGCGCTTTTGCCATTTATACCACTTTAAATTGCCTCAGAAAGCATCGAAATCAACAACAACATTGCTTTGTTGAGCAAATAATCTATTTAATTTAACAGTTTTAAAACATTAGGTATTTGATCTTTATTTTCTTCATCACTTTTCTCATTTTCAATTTAAACACACATACACATTTTTAATTTTATCTTGTGGCTTTCGACCACAAGCCGCACAAAGCATCCTACCCAATTAAGAAAAGAGTACGTGCTGTTTAACATTAAGTTGAATGAGAGAGGCAACCAAAAGAAAAAAAGCCAAGTAATATTAAAATAGTTGCGGAAAAAGAAAGCATGTAATAAATAAAGCAACAAAGATGAAGCAGCGAAAAATATAGGACAGTACCAGTAAATACACTAGTGGCACACAGGCACACTACCATTGCGCCCGCTGCGGCCGGTTGATGCCACTGGCGCTTTGTGCTACCAAAAACCGAGTTCTGGCATTGCCCGCACATTTGCCATAATTGTTGTTGTTTTTATGTTGCTTTGAACTGCTGGTTTTTTTATCGCTTTAAGAACTAGCCTTCCATTCGCTTTTTTTTTCTAAGTTAATGTTTTGCCTTCAATAGCGGTTTCGTTTATACGCTGGAGATGCAAACGAAATAAAGTTGATAAGAATGCGAAAATGAAAATGAGTGAAACGTAAAACCTCCGAATATTATAAAGTGTTGAAAAAATAGGTCTTAGTGGCTTAGTGTGCATCTTTTATTGTCGACCATATAACTATCACCAAGAAGTACTAAGTTTGCATAAATATGAAAGAGAAATTTTATTTTCAACTCAAAAAATAACAAAATAATTATGTAAAAGGAATATATATTTTAAAAATTTTATCGCTGTATGGGATACTGAAAAACAACAGCAAATAAGCCCGATTAAAGGTTAAAAATTAAAAATTTAGCTTTCGGGTTCTTAAAGATAAGAGTTTTTGGAGCATTACAACCATAGTACAGGCAGTGTTATGCTAGGACTGAACTTTTTCACTTGTTACTTGAAAATAGAATTCTCCATGGGGTTAAAATCGTACCTAGTTCTGGGTGGCCTGGGATTTTCTGAATCCTACTGGTATTACCTAAATGATTTAAATTGCATTGAAGAAGCTCTCTCCGAAAACTGTAAAATGGAGAATGCCAAGTGGAGTGTGAAGAGAAGTGGTGTGGAGTTAGTGCTGTAAATGTCTCCAAATATTTCTTGAGTTTTCGTTGTATGAAACACAAACTGATTTATTCATTTTAATGTTTAATCAATTTCAATATTTGTACCTACCAAAAACCTTCAGTCAAGTTCTGTGGATCTTTTACACAAAGAGTATATTTCTTTGATTAACTTAAGCTATTTGCCTTCTAAAATAATAACAAAAACTACCTTTAGAAATTAACAATACCGACTTCTTTTCAATATTAAAATTTAAAGCAAACCATATGGGCATATATATATATATATATATGTATCTGTTCTAACACAGAGAACATCTAGAGTTGCCAACTAATTAACAAATCCGCTCAACTTCAGCTAATGGTAACCATTATGCGACCACCACTGTATTCGACCAAGCAAAATTTTAGTTGTTTAACCAAGCTTACTGATAATACATGATGATTTTAAAATCAAAACCTCTTGAAAAAAAGTGAGAAGGAGTAGCTGATTCGGAAGCGACTCACAGTCCTACACACCTGTATAGTACATGGTGTCTTTCTATGTCCTATAAGTTTCCTACTTAAAAGAAAATGGGATCTTTTACATAATTTTTTAAGCAAGCGTATACTTTGTTTTACATTAAAAATGTATATTTAATCATTTCGCATGACAATATTTTTTTTTTGTCAACACACTTTTGATTTGGCTTCCCAGCAAAAGCAATTTGTTAACAATTAAATTTTAAGTATGTCGACGTTATTATCGCAGGCGAGCATGCGAAAAATAATGTGTTGAAAACTAGCTAAAATAAAAGAAGAAAGAAGCAACTCAAACAGCAGAATAAACATTGTATCCACAATTAGGAAATTATAAAAGCAAATATATATATATATATATATATATATATATTTTAAAAATGGGTTGCACCTGTACTATTTTATACAAGGTTAAGTGCCGTTTTGCTGTTGTAGGAGAAAATTACATATTAAAACAAAATCTACTACAAAGTACACTCAAATATTTATTCCGAAATCTTAAATTCAGCTTAAATGAATCAAGCGTTAATTATAATCATATATGTATTTGTAGTTGCACTTTTTTAGCGACAAAATGCTATTTGCTTTATGCAGTATTATGACTCATCGCTCGCTTAGAACAGGCCACTTAATTGTAATCGTCACGATATTTAATCATTTTCCCATTAGGCTAATGTTAAGGCAATTTACATGCTTCGATGAATTAGCATGAAACTAACACTAATTTTCCAATTAGTAACACTTAGTCAATGTTCGCCATATGAACTAACAATTATGAGTTTATAACCATTATACGAATGACCTCTAGGGCATGTGTAAGTTAATAATAATATTGAGTAAAGTAGTAGAAACAAAGGTATGGAAAAAGGAAGCTAAGAAATATTATATGTACTCATATAAATGAATGATGTTGGAGATAGCATTCATTCACACAATGTTTTGAGGACATGTGTTCTGAGTTTAGCGTAATCTTAATGCTTGGACTGAGTAATGATCCGTTATTTGGAGTTTCACAACACGCACAGCACTCTAGTAAAACTAAAAAATGTACTAAAAAATATACTAGTTGGGATCCAGAATTTCTTCAATGTAATCGAACTAATCGAACACTCGGAAAGCATGAGAGTTATACCAACTATAGATCATGTGGTTTTTATATGAATTTTACATACTTATATACTCTCCTCACGTATAAAACTTAAATCTGTGATTACGGAACTCAATTTTGCAATATTTAATTTAGTAAAAACGTTTTATTTAAATAAATTTTTTAGTAATAATTTTTTAAATTTAATATTTTTTAAAAGGTATACCAAGGGTTTTGTTGCTCTATTATATATTGTTTGTCTTTTTGAACTGCTATAAGATATATGCTGTATATATCTGACGGAAGGGTATGTCTAGCAAGCTTCGGGTTGCAACAAATTAAAATGTGTTTCTTTGGAATTGGTTATTGTCACTTATTGTCAAAACATTATGAAGATGGAATATAAACACGGAAATAAGTGTTGTTTTGTATTAAAAAACGGTCGGCTGATTAGTCGATCTGGTTGTAAAGAAGTTCATAACTAAGTGCATCGACTACACGAAGTTACACGAACCCATATTTCGGTAACGAGTCTGATAGCAAGGGTTTATTTTTGAAAATACCGTTCATTTTTTATTTTTTTTGGAAATATTGTGGGATTTTATAATAGGAGATCTTCGGTATAAGGAATTACCAATTCCGGAAAATTATTGTTTTTAAGAGGGCTAAATGGGGCTAAAAGTGTTGACTGAAATTAAAAAAAGTTCTTATAAAATCCTAAACCAGAGATATGCAAACTTTTTATGAAAAAACACGTATGCTTACTCGAACTTTGAGTTGATAACTTTACGAAAACATTGTCTCTATACATTATAAGACTACTTGTAACCGCATTTAAGAACTCCTACCAGATTAGTAGCTATAAATTACACATTAACGGAGTAGTTAACAGTTTTTTCCAGAGAATCCAGTGGACAGTTACTGCAGCGGTGCTACGTCAGTTCATATTTTATACATAAAAAATTTTTAATTTTGAAATATGCGAACTTAAAATGTCAAAAATGCAGAATACTTCGTAAGCTAAGCGCAGTTATGTACCATGAATCCAAATGTCAATATTATCAGAAATAGGTCAGAAATAGACAAAGAGCAGGCAAAAAGCAGACAAAAGACTTTCAAAGTTGAAGTTCACATGTTTGTATTTGTATATGAGAAAAGTGATGTGTATTTGCTAGTACGGATATATAAATAGAAATGTGAAAGCTATCATGCGCAGGAAAAGTGCTAAGCTAAAAATAAGAGTGACAACACGTATTTCACTGTGGCAGCGTTAATTTTAGCATTGGTTTCTTTGCTTGAGTAAAGTAGAGTGGTATGGAAAGACTGCACACCCGCACATCCAAAATAAAAAGTGAAATGCAGAATCGGCTACCTCCCAGCTGCATACTCTACGCGCTTCTCGTGTGCACTTTAAGCAAAAGCTTGTCATAGTTTTGATTCCCCAAGCACTGCTTGCTTGAATTACATGTGAGTCACATGAATGTGTCGAATAAATCATGTAATCATCAGTATGAAATCGGTGCAATAAAAAAGTGAAACGATGCATGAAACCATAGGGGCAGCACTGCATTTCGAGTGTGTCTCAAACAAGCACAAAAAAAGTGCTTTAAAATTTTCACTGCAGGCGCTCCTTACTGGAGTCGGTATATATAAGTGTATATCGAGTATATAGTTGGGTATAGATATGCAGCTTTTTGATAGTTATGAGTTGAGGTATTTCAGTGCACTTCATTACCCCAGCATTAAACTCATTTTTATGGTTGCACATAACCGACCGCTCATTAAAGCATATTTGACTGGCAAGCGTTGGCTGAAAAAAATCAAATAAAATGAAACACATGAGGGTAAAGAAAGAACTGCTTGTTTTTGCCGGTTTTTTGCAAGTAAACTCATAGAATTTTGGATTATGCCACGCATGAGAATTTTATGGTGTGTCGGAGAGTGTGCTCGAGATTACTTACCACCCGGCCAGATTAATTTCGCTACTGTAGGCGTATAACACTTTGTTTATTGTTTAGTATTTACGATGCGCACTTATCCTTAAGATTTAGTGATATAATGTTTTAATTTTTTTTGTTTTTTTTTTTGTGAGAAATCAAAAGCATGTTTTGCTTGCTTGTCGCCCTGTACCGATAATTACCTGGAAAGAAAGAAATAATTATGAAGAAATTAGTAATGAAAATTACGAAGAATTGTAAAATGCAATTTTGGTACTATTATTTTAGTATTAAATTAATATTAACACATTTTGTATTCTTCCTAAATGTATTTAAGTGAATTTGTTATTATATATATTCATGTATATTTGCGAACACATTTTCAAATTTAATTGCCGAAATCACTCTTATTATGCTATAAATCACCGCTTATTAGAAATAGTTGGCAATTTTTTTTTAAATTATTTATTCAGTATTTCTAACATTTATTAAATTTTACTAATATTTTTATTTTATTTTTTAGTTAGGGCTGTTGTTGTTGGCAAATTATGTTCATAAATATACTGTGATTTGAAGCCTACATCTACCAACTGTTTCATTGGACCGCTAATTGTATTCAACAAATAATTTTAATCGACTACTACTTGCAAAAATTACCTGAATAATTTTTGGTGTTGTAATTACACCCTATATTTTGATGCTTACAATTACTGGTGTTTGGAATACGTAGCTTATGATTTTTGAGCATTGTAAACCGCTTTTAGTTTAGTAAAAACGTAATGCTAATTTGTTTATTGAATTTAAACGCCAATGTGCACTAAATAACAAAAAAAAATAATATTAAATAATTCATTAATTTTCATTTAATTATATGTGTTATAAGTAGTGGAAACAATTTTGAACTATGTGAGGGAATAGTTCATAATCTCATTGAGCAAATGTAATAAAAGTAATATTAGAATGCTTACCCCATTACGCAACAGTGCATAAATAAATATGTTAATTAGTATATTTTATTTAATATATAATATATTAGGGAGGAACCCGTTTTCAGTCTATAAAATATTTAAAAAAGTTGTTTTATTGAAATTTAGTTAGCTTAATGGAAAGACTCTACCTTTCGAGTGATCTGTCGCCATTTTGGTATGAATAGAGATTCGAAAATCTGCTTGTCCTTCAGTTCGTTTAACATCACTATCTTTGATTCATTCTTTATTTTCGGTCATATGGAACAGACAATTTAAACGATTCGAAGGCGAACACACAAAAGGGATCTTATAATATGCAATTCATTATATTAAGCATTTTTTAAGTATGAAGAAAAAAATTCCACGAAAATAAATGGCAATAAATAAATAATTTATTTAAAAGTCAAGCATTGAATTTAAAGAATTGGAAAGCAGCCAGTGCCTAAATTAAGCGATTAGTCCAGCGGAGGATTTCCAAAAAGTCGACTTTTTCTTTTGGCACTTTATGTTACCAAAAACATTATTCACTTGGCGGAATACTGGAAAAAAAATTATTATTATCTGTCCAAACAGCTGTCAGTCAACGTTGTCATCACGTACTATTTTGAACTCATTTTTCTCGAAAAAGCATTTGTAATTTTTGATGTTATTTTTGCAACCCTTTTTTTGATCAATTTACTTTATTTACTTTTATCTGGGGGAGTTGGCTTACGAATAATTGACGCAAAGCTAAAGACGTAAGCACTTTACTAGCAAGTCTTATGTAGATTACGAACCCGTTCTTTGATTTGTTTCAGATGGAACGAGTTCTCAGAATCAGCGTCACCTGTAGATGAAAAAGAATGAATCTTGAAAAAGATGAATCCGAAGGTCACGCCATTTTTGAAGACTCCATAGTGGCCCCTTTTTAAAATTTGGAAATTTAGAAAGAAAAAATTTTGCGATCACAAGATTAAGATTAAGATTCAAGCTCCAAAAATCTCAATATTCGGTAGTGAATTGATGAAGTTCCTTTTTTCTTAAAAGTTCAAAAATCAATAAATATTAAATAAAAGTAAGCTTGGATGATAAAAATTTGAACTACCTTAAAAAAAATATACATATTTGTTCCCAAATTTCCATTCAAATTTAGTTAGGTACAGTGGTTACCGCACACAGGCATCTCAGGGCATTGCCGTGGCAGCATTTTTGGCGCAGTCAAGCGAATTTCAAATGCGCAATTTTGCAGCCGAATGCATAAAATATGCAAATTTAGAACTCATACACGCAAGCAAGCGCACAAAAAAATTTATTTCATACTATCTATCAAAGGTGGTGGCAATAATATTTTTTGCAAAGCATGATATATTTATGTGCGCTGCGCTTAAGCATTTAAATTGCAAATATTCTAAAAACAAAACTGATAATTTGTGCAAGTGCAAGCGGCAGGCGCATGTGCCACATACAACTGCTTGTTTGCTTGTAATCCTAACTTACCGCTAGTGAACATATATAACGCAGATGTTTGGCTATAATGTTGCATAACTGTCATTGCCAAATTTGCGAAGGGCGAGTGGCGCAGGGCCGGCTCCGTCGCCGCTTTTGCGCATTGAATTATAAATTACGTGGCTTGTTGCATTTGTATTCGAAATTATTGCCGCTGTTATTGTGTTCATCGAATATTGTGCGTATTTGCGCAGCTGGCCGCACACTTTGCATAACTTCGGGCGCCAACACAGGCGCTTTGTCATTGGCAATAAATCAGCCTGATACATACATCTCTGTGTATGTGGTTGTGTATGATTGCAGTGTTCTTGCACTTTATTTGCTATTTGTTTCGATTTATTTCGAATTCATTTTTGCTCAATTTAATTTAATTTTGTTAATTTACAAATATTTTTTACTCATCGCTAATGCCTGAGCGAATTTCATAAATATTTGTGCTGTTTACATTTTTGGCATATTTGTATATTTTATATGCGCACATTTACTTTATTATATTTACATTTAATTAAAATTTTTAAATATTAAATAATGCATAATTCAATTTGGTGTAATCACATATTGGTCGCAACTCAATAAATTACAACAAAACAAGCCAACGGAAATATAAATGCACTGCATTTTATTCAAAATACGTTTTGGCATTTGTCTAAGTGTGTAGAAATGTAAAATGCAGCGCGAGAACTAGTGAGCAGTTGAGACAGGATTATCTTATTTGCTCTTTGCGACACACGGCTAGTTGGTTGTTGTTGCAAAATACAGCAAAAACAATACTACAGACCCTGGCAAGTAGGTTCAAATAAAGATAGTAAAAATTTAAATTTTATGCAAGTATTGAGGAATTTGGAAAAGCTTGCTCAGAGAGCGGAAAGTCTGCTCAATATTTTCTCCATTATGAAGTCATATTTTTTGCTTCTTCTTCCCGTCAAGCGCCACCTTTAGGCAGCAATGTAAAACCCTTATTTTACACGCTTGCTCCACCGACCTACATTTCCGCTTTAGTGCCTAAGCAACAGAGCAGTCACTGTTCGTTGACCAGACAGCATGTGTGCAACGTTTGTGGCAAGTGTGCAAGTGTGCGCAGCAAGTGAATGCGCTACTTTAATTGCAGCAACTGGCACTTAGAAGCGAAGGCACTAAGGCGAAATAATTTGAAAAATTATTATAAATAGATACACACCTGCATGCGAGACCACGAAACAAAACTTGCAACAAAAGCAATATCGATGGCATGCAATGCAGGTATGGAGCGCCGCTTAATGCAGCATGCAATTTCCGTTCTCCATGCAGAACAATATACAATATGCTGGCAGACCGGCTGGAAAACTGCACGGCATGCTCCGCTCAGCGCTGCATGCAGCATCAGCGTGGTCATGCCGTTTAATTTCTACCACCACTTACGTACGTGTTGCAAGAACGCAGCTAAGTGGCTGCTTGATTGACTGCCACACCAGCGCACATGAAATTGCGAACACACACATGTGACTGTGAGTGACACATAGTGTCAGCCGCTTGGTTGCGGCATGTTGACAACGCAACGAGCTACATATGTATATGCAATAAAATTGCTGCTGGCCACACATGCGTGCGCGTATGTAAGCGCAGATGGGCGGTGGTGGTAATCAACTCACTGCTGGGCAATTTAAAGTAAAAACAATCACAACAATTGCTGGCACTGAAAATGAAAACAAAAGCCAGGCGAAATGTCAAGTTGCATGACTGCCACTCGCAGGCAATCACGTCATCCGCCAGCGCAAACGCACCACGTTGCATTGCGTTGTGTGTGCTTCGAGTGCGTGTTACATTGTTATTCGCTGTCTTCATCAGCATGTGTGCGGGTTGTGTGTGTGTTGCATGTGATTTTGCAGCTGTTTTCACTCACTTTTCCCGCATGTTATTGTTATTGTTGCATGTGATGCTACACTTAAAATGCAATCACGCAGTTATTTATATATATATATATATGTGTGTGTGTGTGTGTGAGTGAAAATATACTTTACCTCATGTGGCACAATGCCTTCGTGGCATGTTGCTATAATAACAGTCGCAGACAATCGCAGTCACAACAACACTCAGTTAACATTCAGCAATAATAATAACAATAAAGATTTTCGCAGCAAGTAACCAAACAACAACAATATCAGCATCAAGGCACTTGCAGTCACAGCAATAATAACAATAACAACAACAACATCTCATATAGAATGAACTTCCGAAATATATAAGAAAACATTCGTCTTAAATCCACAAATACATACAAACATATGTTTATATATGAAGTAAGTACGAAGCACAAATCAAAAGGCAGCTGAGGTTGGGATTTCTCAGCGCATTTGGAAACAATAACAACATTCGTGCAACCAAATGAGGGTAGACAGCCAAGTGACATGCATCTGTTGTTGACGTTCATAACGAGCAGCTTCAACACTTACCGTTACATGCAAGTATTTCTCCATGCAGAAATCATTATTTTCATTATTCTATATCTGTAACTGCTTCATTTCGAGCCAACGGTATTACTCAAATGAATGATTATTAACAAATGAGTTGGTGTAAGGGAATCTTCGCCTTAATTACAATTATTTCGCTGTAGATAAAATCTGATTAAGTACGACCAGCACTGGCTTTTTTAATGCAAACGGAAATGGGAGTTTCGGCCAAATGGGATAGTGCCGATTCGAACACAAAACTGGCATAAATATAACTGTGTAGTGATAGTATAACGAGCCTCTTCTGTGACACAAGAGCGATAGTATGGAATTCTCTCTTCATAGAGTTCAATTGGCTAACCTTATTCCTAACAAAACCATTTTTTTCTACTAAAGTACAGTTTAGTTAAAATTCATCGAACCTTAATGCACTTAATTATGCGACCGTGATCAAAAAGCCACACACACGCATACACAAGCAGAGAAATCACAATTTGGAGACGGGGGTCTAGTTTGATATTCATGCCAAATTTGAGCGAAATACTGTAACTAAAATATTTTACGACGCAAAGTTGGTCTGACAACACTTAGATTCGATTATTTTAGATTTTTAGTTATTTTATACCTTATGAATTAGATAATAATTTAAAAATATTACATACAGCCCCCACTAAATTCTACACACACCCTTGAAATGTGAAGTTCTGAGCCATCTATGCACAATGGCACACTAAAATATATACCAGACGAATCGCAATCAAGAGAAAACGGACATTTTACTCAATTAAAAAAATTGTTTTTATTTAGTAGGAATATTTAATAAAAATTATTTTCAGAACACAGAAAAGTCTACATACTCCAATCAAAAATGCATTTTCAACAAAAAAAAGTCATAATAATATTTAAATCAATATATAGTGGGACCACATTTGCTCTGCAGAACAGCGTTTAAAGTGCTTTTCATTGAGAAAACAAATTTTTTTGTGTAAGTTTTGAAATAGGACCCCATTCTTGGAGTAGGGCGTTTTTAAGGTCCCTCTTATTTTTTATCGTCCTTTTTCTGATATGACGATCCAGTTCATACCATAAATACTCTATGGGGTTCAAATCAGCAGACTGGGTTGGAGAATAAAGTTGAAAAGGTACGTCATATAGCAGCCGTTCCTTAACAACATGTGCTATATGCTTTTGGTCATTGTCTTGTTGGGAATACCAACCCTCTGCAAGACCCATTATGGGCAGTTTTGCCCATGATTAAAGCTTAAATGGTCGACCGCACCTAGGCTCGCCTTGTATATTTTTACTTAGTTTATAATTCCTAATTATTGTTTGAACAGTTAACTTTGGACGCCCAACTAGTTTTGCCATCTCAGTTAGAGAATTGTTGTCTTTATGATAATTGATAACTAGTTGCCGTATTTCGGTGCTAATTTCTTTACTCATTAAAAAGCAATGTGCTATTTTGTATTATTAGAGTAGAATACCAAAGGTGAGGAAATTAGCTTATTTGTGGATAACGGAATACACGAACGATGCTTTAGGTAGTTGATAGTTATAGTAGTATAGTAGGTAGATATCATATCATATAAATATATATGTAAGTTATATAAGTTATAAGTTATAAGTTAGTTATAAGTTATATCATATAACTATATATATATATATATATATAAGTTAACAAATGTATATATTCGGAATCCCATTTTTGCAATATCTGGTATCATTGGACCGCTTGTATGATGAAGCTTCAACACAGAATATTCTCGGTTATGTGCAGCAGTTTGCTGTTGCAACGGTTTCATCCTCGTAAGCTCATTTGTCGAGCATGAAAACATATTTTTCTGTAAATACACAATCACCTGACGAATTTATGATGTCTAAATATTGGAAGGAGACACACACACACACATACACTCATGCCTGTAGCACACTTTATATTCGAGTGCAGAAAAACAAATATTTGAGGCGTGTATGTGTGTATTTGTGTGTGTGTGCGCTTCAAGTGCAAAACTTATAGAAAATGCTCACGCATGACGAATGATGGGAATTTTTCTGGGAGTGTGCGTGTGCTTGACATTTGAAAAATGCAGCAAAGTAATATTCATACTGCATTTATTTGTAGACACATGCACACACCCGGTAGCTTCCTTCCGCTCTTGCACTGAGAGTGTGTGTGTGTATTATATGTTTGGTTGATAGGTTGATGACGCCGTCGTTGCTGTCAGTAACCCACCATTCATGTGCACATTCGCAGCTGAGTGCACTGGAGGCGCGTCAATGGCAAGCAGCCGCTTCATCATTCATTCATTCACGCATTTACTCAGTGAGTCAAAGTGTTGCAGGTTGTCTTTCATGAAGAGCTCGTGCTTTCAACTCGCTTTCAACTCGCTCTTTCATTTCTCATAGTTCAATGCTATTTCAATGCTGCAAATGCTGCCGCGCCACCACAAACTCGACGCAATGCAATGTGCAACTAACAACCAGCAGCCAGCGGCGTTATGCACGCGGAGCGGGGCATGCAACGTTGAATGTTTGTGCGCGTTTATTGTGTGAAACATTTTTGGCATGTTGAAAGGTGTTTACGTGGCATCCACACACAGCAGTGCGAGCATTGGTGGTAATGCGGCAACTTCCGTTCCTCTGCTTGCAAAATGCTATAATATAGTAGATATTTGTGTGTATGTTTTATTCTTATTGCTCTCCATTCTCCAGTGTATGCTCAAACTAATTTTGTAAATATATTTCCATCTTGCCACACATTTTATGCATTTTTCCTTTGAATGACTCGCCGAAAGGTCGCATGACTACTTACTTCGTTGTTTTTTTCAATCTTTTTTGTTTTTGTTATGAACACACATTTAAAGTTTAGCAGTGTGAGTGTGGACTCAACAACTTTGTAGCACTCCATTTGAGTTCAATAATGTGGAAATGTGATTTTAGCAAACTTTATGTGGGGATGAAGGCATTTATTTAGTTATTTTTAGTTGGTAGTTTAGTTGGATTTATTTTATTTTATTCAAGCGGTATATTCATAAGCGTTGGAAATCCTTTGAAGTATTCAGTAAATTCAACTAAATGAATGCATTTCAATTGCAACTGGCAATTCGATTGTAAAATACAATTAAATTCACATATAATTACTAGTAAGGCAGTGATCTGCCCCGTAAGATCTGTATTTTATTTTTGTACTCTCACAACATGTTGCTACAGAGTAAATTAGTTTTGTTCACCTAACGGTTGTTTGTAACGACCTAGAACTAACCTAGAACTAAACGAGTTAGATATATATGTATATATATATATATATATAAGTGATCAGGATGTAAAGAGGAGTTGAACTCCGAGCGACTGTCTGTCCGTCCGTCCGTGCAAGCGATAACTTGAGTAAAAATTAAGATATTTTAATGTAACTTGGCGCATATGTTCTTTGTCACCGTTAGACGGTTGGTATCACAGATGGGCGTAATTGGACATCTGCCACGCCCACCAAATTACATTAATCGAAAACAGATAGTGTGCTATAACTAAGCAAAAAATTAAGAAATAAACGTGTTATTTGGTATAGAGGATCCTATTAGGGTGGGCATCTGTGGGCAAAAATATTTGTAAAAGTGGGCATGACCGAATCGGGCCCCGAAATCGAATAATAACCACGCCCACCTCCCATGCACTAGTTATGTTGAAAACTACCAAAAGTGCGATAACTCACTGAAGGAACACGTCAGAAAAATAAAATTTTTACTCCAAATATGATATTGAAGGGTTGCATAGGAATCCGTGTAAAGTTTTGGTGATGGGTGTGGCACCGCAGACTTTTGGGAGAAATTCCATATCTCGGGAACGCCTAAACCGATGTCAACAAAATTTAGTATGTGGTAAAGATAATATTTTGCATTCTTGCAAATAGACGAAATCGGATAAAAACCACGCCTACTTCATATATATTACAATTTTGAGTTTCATCTGATCCTTTCACTTTAAAGTAGATAAATCGAGCAATAATTAAGATATGAAAATCAAACTTTGTACAAATAGTGCTTTCAAGATATGCCGTCTTACGCTTAAAAATAGACGAAATCGGAATATAGCTTTCCAGTTAGTCAAACCTCCAGATACCCAATATTAGGACCTCAGTGCCTATATCTGATTTTTTATTGAATAGCCCCCTTATACCTAATATACGGATTTTCAACTTGTGGGTAAACTTTATACCATATTTTTCAGTCAATATGTATGATATCTTAGCAAAATTAAGTGAACGTGTAAAATTGGATATACCATAGTCGGTAATACCATAAATCGGTCTACGAATTATCCCAGCTCCCATATACTACATATAATGGTTTCCGCTATTCGAGCAGACTTTATGCCGTCACTGTCACTGTCACTGTGTGAGTTACCTTCACAAAATTGCGTAAAAACATGTTCACTAATATATTTGAATAATGAAAAGAGTTAATCTGATCAGTGGAGATTTTCCTCTATCCCAAAAATACCCGATGTAAGAATTCCCAACATTCCATCTGACTTTAAACTGTTTATGTTGGTCAATATATCTGACATTTTAATGAAATGAAGTGAATATTTTTTCTTAAACACAATGTGATTTAGGGCTAAATATGAAAGAAATCGGTCTAGACCATTGTCTAGGCCGCTTATTCCTAATCTAATATTTAATCTAATATCCTGTCTAATATTTTCAATTAAACCACTTTGGTTGAGTTTATATCGCATATATCACTTTTGAGCTAATTTGATAGATTTTAAAGTACATGAGTCCTTGATCTGTAATATAAGTCAATAAGATACCAAATATGATTGCAATCCATTGACAATTTCGTCGAATAATGAATGTTGAATTCTTCCGCAACATTTTTTAATATAAAGTTATGCCAGCACCTGAAAAGATTTCCCCGCCTCTGATCCTTGCACATTTCGAGAGTATAAAATGCTCGGTTACACCCGAACTTAGCCCTTTCTTACTTGTTAACTATGATATTATGTAATATTTATTTATTTATTTAATTATATTTATATAAAGATTAAAAGTATTTTCCGATTTTGGAATGCATCTGAAAAGTAGCTCTAACTGCGTTATGAAAGTTTCAATCTCTATTGGGGTTTTCTATCACATGCTTCTTTTTCGATAAGTACCAGAGTTATGACCGCTCCTTCGACGATCGTTATGAGAGATTTTTTATAATCACTAACCTCTCCTAAGCTAAGATTTACACTCCCATTGCGTAAGGGTACTAGTACTAGTATACCTATTATTTTTAATTGAATTTTTCAAATAATATTTACTTTCACACTCTTTTGTTTGGAAGTATTTTTTAAGAAAACACAATCCGTACTGATGGAAATCATTAAACTAATATTTATAATTGTGTTTAAGTGCTGCATTCTGTTAAGTTGACAGTTAGCAAATAAGTTTTAAGATCTTTTAAACTACAAAATTAAGAATATTAATAAATTCTCGATGAAAGTGCAAAAAAATTCAAGTCTTTATTAATTCAAGCATCTTCTAAGCATATCGATTTTAAACTTGAATAAATGTCATCGTTTTCTATTTCTTAATGTTTTCTTTTACGAATTCTTGCACAATTCTGCCAAATACTCTTAGACATAGCTTCTCTAATATATTAACTCAGGGTTGCTATCTTCGCTTTGAAATATACTGGCATCAGAAGCCACCCGCAATACGAAATTAATTTATAGTAGCCAAGGAAAAATCACGGCAACTACAATGCAGTAGCTTTACGCAATAGGGGTGTTTATCTTCCCATACACTTAGATGTTCTCAAAGCAGCCCTGGACCCATTATGATAAAAAAAAAAAATAAATATAAATAAGAATAAGAATAACAAAAAAATTAAATAATAAAATAATACAAAAATATAAAAATATAAAAATATAAAAATATAAAAATAATAAAATAAAACATTTTTATACTATTTTTAATAAATTGCTTATATTATTTTATAATTTAACAAATTTACTGATGTAATAAATAATGTACTGATAAGCTCTGTTTGCATGGTTTTTTTCATCAGTACTTGGCCTTGGAAGCATTGAAAATACAGAGCGGACCATTTTTTAGGACAAAACCCGAAACCAATGCTTTGAAATCGATATACCTCACTCAGCACTCGTTTTGGGAGACTTTAGCGAAATTCAACCAGTGCTTCTATCGAGGTCAAATGCGAAACACTTTACTGTCGGTTTAAATAATTTTGAGGTCATAGGAAATCATGGTAAGGAAATGTCCACCAATTAGTTATTTTTGCCAAATAAAGATTTCGGACAACTGTAAACGGTATAAATAACACTTTTTACTTGCTTTAAGTATTAAAACTATTCAACTTTCCAATAAAAAAAATTGACCATATAACATTTGGAACATTCACTTTAGCCAAAACGGTGCTTTGCCTAATTAGACCTTTTGCCCAATGCATATATTCAGAACCGTTGTAACCTTATGAAACTGACTTATTCTCTTTCAGCTGATCAAAGTGTTATTAAAATTAGATAGTGCTTCCTAACTAAGCTAATTGAGTACATTATATGGCACAGTTTGTGGTGGATGATTTGCTAATTTTATTTTTGTTGATTTTCGCGCAGCTCCATAATTAACTATATATAAATATTGATTAATTTTCGAAATGTGAAGCAATTTTCGAAAAAGAGTTATTTCCGAAGGCATTTTTTGGATATTTTTTCGGTCCCTGAAAATCAAATAATTATTTTTATTAAACTTGTAACATTTCTTTTCTACTCAAATGCCCCCGTTTTTAAATAATAAACAAAATGGCGTCAAAGTCAAGCTCAATGTTGCGCAAATAATTAAATAAATAACGGAAATGTCGGAAAAATGTTGTTATTGTAAAAGCGCCGAAAAGTAATGCAAAGCGAAGAAAGTCGCGCTCCAAAAGCTACGTACCCGAACAAAGGAAGCCGCCAAGCAATTTCGCGTGAATTACCGTGAATGCGTCTGCGTCGAGGCATTGAAATGATCAACTGAGCGGCGGACGAAAGCGGGTCAGGCTTTATTGTTAATGTGGCGCGGCGTAGTGATGCCACATGGTGAAACGTTGTGTGCAACTTGTTCTTTTCAAATTTAATAACATGTACAGCCGGCATTAAAATAAATAAACGAGAGGGATTTGCAACTTAAAACCCACCAAATATATAACATAAGCCTCCACCCACCTTAATTAAGCGCAGAAACCCGACATATCGATTTTTTGCTACTTTGTTTTTGTTTTCGGTATTTTTTTGCTGTGCTGTGCTTTAGCAGCAGTTGCGTTGAGCCATTTTGTTTGCGAGAGGCTTTATGAAATGAGTTTTTGTAGAAAAGTGTTTTGGCGCGTGAGCGTTGGTTCTCGGCTATGTGCTGATTGTGTGTTTGTGCTTGCATGCTTGTTCATCCCAGCTGACTAATTAAAATCAATCGCACCGCTACCGATGCTAAAAGTATATGATGAGCGGCGCCCACACTCTTCAAGTTTAGTTGCGCCTTAACAGACCTCATACAACTCGTATTACATTTACTCCTCAATCGAGTGAGTGAACAGCATTCTGTTGCCACGCATTTGCTCAGGGGATTAGCAATGCCAAGCAAGCATCCATACAAAGCAGTCTGGCGTGAGTCGGCTTTTAGGCGCACTGGCACACCCAAATATACATTCTTAGATATGTATCTCTGAAGTGGCAAGAAATCTCTCGAGATGCAGAATATTGCTGAAATATCTGAGGAGAGTAGACTTAAAGCATATAGAAAAACGCTGAACCAATTCCAAGCATTTATAGTTTTCGAAGCAGAAAATAGTTCAACACATCCTTAATCTTTTTTGAAATATACTCAAAAAGGATTGGTCGACACCTTTTGGTTTATGCCATGTTTGTTAATATAGAAATTCATTTCATATCTTTTTCCTAAGCTAAAACAACACAAACACAGCACAAACACCGGAGCAAGTCAACTTCGGCGCTTAAAATTGTAGTAAAGTTTTTTGGTAAGTTTGCAAGCCGCTTTCGAAACAAAAACGTAAGCCTAATTTTGCATAGATTGCGGCTGTTATTGCTAAATGTGTTGGCAACACTTTCCAAATTTCTGCTATTTATCTTCGCTTCGTGTAACATGGTAGAAGTTTGCTTGTTTATAATTATGCCGTTTAATATTGGAACAACAACTACATGCACATTGCTGAAAATCACTTTGTTGGCTACCTTTTTTACAGCAAGGCGCCTAGACGTATGCTAATATTGATAATAATTAATTGCCTGGACGCAAGCAAAATAACTGCCTGCCAGCGAGTGCGGATATGAGCGTGAAAAGAAACATAAATTATAATATTATTAAAGTAAAAATTTTTCATCGCTTTGTGTTTAATTATGAGGCGGATGTTTGCGCCGTTAAGTGGGCAATTAAAACATTTTTTGTCTGCGCAAAGTTTCGGCACAAGCCAAACAAGCAAATTAATAGAATAGAAACTCGCTTTCCTTTTTGGCATCCTTACTACCTGCCAAAACCGCTCGTGCAGACACAACACATTCAAGTACCAGCCTCCAGCCCCCAGCTCTCGTCCAACGGTTTGGTATTAATATACACCTGTTTGGAATTTCAAGTGAATTATTCGTAGCGAGTTTCAGAAGAGCGAAATATAAGTAGAAAATTACTACTAATTGTATGCCACATGCGTAGCTGCTTATAATTTGTGACAAGCCCTCAACAGCTTCCGCTCACGCCCCCGGCAACGCGTTGCCAGCCTTACGTTTCTGTAGCCACGTTTTCTTTTCTCGTCTTTTCTCCTCTTTTTTTGTTTATTTTATTTTATTTATGTTTTTTATTTGTTGTTGTCGGCTGCCTATGAACTGTTGGGAAATTGTAGTTGTCGCCTGTAGTAACATTCAGTGGACCAGCCGGGATGACAGATTCGCACTCTATCAGATCTATACTTATACACTCAGCACCCTACTCTCAACCGCTTATTATCTCAGTTGCTACACTCAGCCTTAATCTGCTCCTGCCTCCACTCGCTTCGGCTCACTTAGTTAACTATTCACAAAATTTCACAAATTACCCAGCTTGAATAATAATAATGTGCCATCATTCAGGGCGTAATGGGTGTGGGGAGTTTAAAAGAAAAATAACAGCCACAACAACAATGCAAATATCGCGCACAAGAACAACAATATGTAGGTAAGAGGTCTCCGATACACACAGAAAGCCAAGTTATTTAGTGGAAAAGTTCAGCACGCACTAGTTTGTTCGTCAGCCTTTTGAGACAAATTTCGAATTTAGGGTGAATTTTATGCAGCTGTGTTGACTAGGTAAATGTCAAAAATAGAAGAGTGCCTTGTAATAGAAAGCTACTGCTTATTAAAGAAAATTCTACGAAATTGTCTTGAGCAACAAATGCTTAGGCGAATGTATAGGCCACCCAAGCCTAAAACCAAATAAGCTGAGCTTTAAAGGAGGACGAATGTGGCCTTCACGGCGCTTTCAATCAAAATTTAAGAACTCATATATATAAATTACGGCAAAAACTTAATATGTAAAAGATGCGACGCTTTGAATTTGGTGGAGTAAATTACCCATTAGGTGAAGAATTTACTGATTCCGAAGTTAACATATTTATACATGAGTATACTTCAGTGCATTAAACATGGTAGCATTTTTACGAATCGAAGATAAAGTTTGGTCGAGCTTTTAATTATTTAATATAATATATTAAACCACAAATAAATTTAAGCAATTGTAATTGCATAAATTGTATTAGCTTTGCGTTAACCAAATATCTTATGCGTTAATACTGGCTTTAAAATTGCCTCATTAAGTTTGGAGTACGCTTTGCACTAAAGCTCAAACAAAATGAAGTCGTCTTGGAAAATAATACTAAATACAATAAGAGTCAATGATTATTGGTAAAATAACGATAGTCGAAATTGAATACCTCTAATTATATTTTCACATTATAGTTGTAACTTAATACCATCGGAAAGTAAGCTTTCGGCCAGAAGAGTGGCAACGATATCAAAGTTCGCACGATATTTCGCTCAGCCCAGCAAAGCAAGGCCGAAATTGACGCTTCGGTTTCAACATATGTCAGTTTATAGTATAGCCAAGTATGACGAAGAAAACTTTTACAAAATGTAAGATATATATGTAAACAGGTATACTAAAATACAATATTCAGATCTAAGGAAATCACTAACAATCAACAGAGGTATTTAAGTTTGCACTGAAAGTCATAGAATACATAATTTTCATTAAGTGTGCGCCAGCGACAGCAACAGATGTAAATTTATCGCCTCCAATAAATCTTCGGACGCATGTCGTCACTTTTATTGACAGCTAGAAACAATGACTTTTGTACTTAACTGAGAACAATTGCTCTCGTTCATCAAAGCTTAGAGACACTTATAATAAAAGAGACTGACATAATCAAAATGATATTGCCAAAATGAGCAAGCCTTTTAAAGAGATATTCTCAGTTGTATAGAATTTATTGAGTTACCCCTTGTTTCCTTTCACAAAAGTGTTTTTTATTTCTATTTCTATTTTTATTTTTTATTTATTTCTTATTTCTGGCTTTCTTTTTTCTTTTTTTGTTATCAATATATTTTATTTACAATTTATCGGTTGGCAACCAGCAAATTTTAAAAAGTTGAGGATCAAGCAGGATTAATTCGCTCCATTGCGACTAATCAATATATTGAGAAACTACATAATTTGCTGCAAATCTGATTTGTTACACTTCCTAGAATCTATAAATATGAGATATTTTTACCTAACATCTAACATCTACAGTCCAACATCTATACTGTTGTGTAGTAAATTTATTGCCAGTAAATTATAATAGACAGTCTTTCTAGGTGTCTTCGACAAGTTTGCTGATTTCGTCTCTAACATAAGGCACATTTAAGTCTTTGTGGATTGGTGGATCGAAGTTGCTCATATACCAAAGAGCACCTGCAATGTTGCTCTGCAAAGAGTCTTAGATTAATATTTTTGCAGAATTTCACTGTTAGAGGTATTCGCCCTCCCCCATAACTGCATTGCATATGTCCATACTGGCTTCAGAATTGACTTGTAGAGCCGTGTTTTATTTTCAAGGCTAAGTTGTGAACGCTGACCTAGAAGCCAGTGCATTTTTCAGTTTTAAGTTCCAGTTGCTTCTGTTTCTCTTTTATGTGTGTGGTTATTAGCCTTGCGGCATACTCTATGCTTGCGCTTAAGAGATTGAAAGTTTTTCAAAGTGATTTATAACTACTTTCCTTTAATTACATGCTTGCTGCCATTTTTCTTAACAGTTACAGCCATGTACATACATAGATATGAAGAAATACTGAGAAATCAAAAACAATTAGCAGCCTTAAGCGACTACTAATACCCACAGAAAATAAAATTATAAAAATATAAAAATTTACTATACAAAAATTACCTTTTAATTTTTCATTTTACTTGTTGCTTGCAGCAAATTTTTTCAGTTTCTAATTTAAAAATATTAAATATACTTGTTTTTCATCATGTTCATTTCTTGATCATATATCACTGCGTTTATAACATGCCACAAATCGTTGTAAAGCACTTTCAGCACATCATTAAAATAAGTCAAACATAAAAAATTGAAAATTACAGCAACAAAGCACAGGCAAATTTATGAAGTCTGGCAATCGAAGTGTACATTAATGCAACCACCATTTAAAAATGAATTGCGGGTAATAATTCAGCGAATGACTGCGCCCAACACACACTAATGTACGAGCAAGCCCCATGTATGTATGTGCTCCACAGTAAAAAACTTTAATTGCCAAACAAGCGCGTTTCGGGCGCAAGGGCGAAAAGCAAGAGACGCAACAATGCAGCTTTTTTGTTTTTGTGAAAACAGGAGAACATTTACATGATTGCCATTTCATTATATTGCGGTTGAATAAATTTCATATGTTATTGGCGGTGATGTAAAAAGCTGCGTATGAATTTTTATTTATGACTTTGAATATTTGTCATTAACTAAAAAACTTAATGGCAGCAAGAATGCTATTCTAACTATTTGAAAATTGACAATAAAATTCATGAAATCGATGTGAAAAATATTAAAGTGTGTGTGTGGAGGAATGTGTTTGTTGTATACAGGGAGAAAGAGTAGGGAGTTAAATTAAAATTTAAAGTAGCTACTAAGCTTTAAAGAAGTATCTAAAATTCGTTGCATACCATTAGGCGCACAAGTGCTGTGGACATTTAGAAAGAAGGAAGCAAACTTAAAATGAGCAAAGTTCTAATAAAATTGGTAAGGTAGATAAATATATGCAAAATATATAACATTTCCTATATGGTAATCAAGTTCGGCGATTAGTGGAAGCAGCTGACAATATTTTTTTTCAGAATTTTGCTATTTTTTGTTTCGCCTGCGAACTGCATTGAGAGCCTTATCATTGTTTTAATTTTGCGTGAATTTAATTTCGCATTTCATTTGTCAAATAAACATACAGACTCGCAAATATGTACACTCACACACATACACACCGATTGAGGCGTTGAGTTTTCGCTGTTACACCTAGCCTTTTGTGTTGGAATAATTACATCAATTAAATTTAATGAATTGTGACAAATAAAAAATGCAATACAAATTCAAAATGTCACTGCCTTTGATCCTTTTGTAGTATCAAATTAAATTTGATCACAGCGTTTGGAATTTCAATTTGCCATTTCATCAGACAAAAACACACAAGGAAAGGTTTGCAAATGCAATAGACACTAATGGATCGTTGTATATATGAAAGCTAGAGTTTTTGTGACATTTTACATAGTGAGCGCATGTGCATACTTATTTACGCTTAAATGGCTATTCATTGTTTTTGCGCGTTTTCCATACATCCGTACTTAAATGCGAGCGGTTTAATTTTACCAGATGGGTATATCTGTATGAGTAGGAGCAGGGTGTGATATGATTTGACTACAAAAGCTTAAACAGGCACTTCAATTTGTAGGCGCTCATGTTCAGCCACTTTTTGAGGTGCTAAAAATTTAATAAAAGTTAAGTGCATTAATTTCATGCATTTAATTAATTTTGCGAGAGAATTTTTTGAAATGTTTCCATTTAAAAAGGGAAATATTTTAGGGAACAAAATTCTTCTTAAAAATTATATTACTTTTTTGGAAAAATACACAGCCAGAAATTAGCTTGTTTAAACGGTCTAGGATTAAAACAAAAACAGCGATAAATATTTTTTTTAGCTTAAAGTACACTTTAGGGTCCTAAGAACACCTATTTGAAAGGAATAATAGTGAAAATGTAAATTTTTCTTGTTCAATACCCACTATAACCTATAGGATCATGCGTTTCAGATAACACAAGTTTGTTAAAGTCTTGAAAAGTTCGATTTCAAAGACTCCCGCAGTGGCGGCCATTTTGTATCAAGACGACAAAATAAATATATTTTTATGCACTGAAATTCATTTTCGACAAAGGCCGAAAGAGAGAAATTCGATTCTTTTATCCTTACTCACCGAATAAATTGTCAAACTGTTGCCTTCTTTGAGAGCTCTAGATTGGCCCAACCACTTGGGTATATATTTTTGTAAAAATATGTATTTTTTGAAGTGTATAACGTTTGTCGCTGCCGATAAAAGTGCAAAGCTCAAACAATGTTGACGGTCACGTCAAGTTCGCCTTCTTCCAGCTCCATCCATTCGCATTCACGCTGATGAGTCAAAAAATGGAGCGAAAAACAATTGCTGCCAGCAAAACCAGTTAGCGTGTCCCACCCACATAAACACACACACACACACACACACACACACAGAGTCCAAGTAATAACGTGACGCTGTGTAGTTTAGCGTTATGTACGTGTGGCAACAGAATCAGCGCTGCCGCTGCTACTGTCGTTTTTCTGGCATGACAGCTTGGCGTTAAATTAACTCACGACGAATATGAAAGTGAAATGAATTTTAAATTACACTTAGTCGCCTTTCCGCACTTCATTTTTGTTGTTTTGCTTTGTTTTTTTTTTTCTTTTTGTTTTTGTTAGTGTTTGCTGCTTTGGCAGACTGTGCACCATAGCCGGTTGTCAGGCGCTTAACGTATAAAATATTACGGATAATTTATTTGTGTTTACAAGCCAGCTGATCGCAAAACTCTCGTTTCTTTTTTTTGCTTTGCATTTCCCTTTCAACGCTTTCGTTGTTTTTGCCATTTTTTCGATTTGCTTGTCTTCGTTCGTCACAATTACGGACTTATTATATATATTTGAAGATTTTGAGGCACATAGAAGTAATAACGTTAACAGCACGTTCTGAATATTTATTTATTTTTTAACAGTTTTAGAATTGATTTTCACTTTTTTTTATTTCAGACGTGTAAGACCAAAATATAATACTCCCAGATAATAAACTATTATCATCTCATCTAATATTTGCTTTCAACTCATGCTTGTATATAGTGTAAAAATGGCAACGACAAGCCAAAATGTTTTTGATTTGTTCAAAGATTGAAAAACGAGGAATTAACTGAACAGTCCGCATCGTTTAAAAAAAAATTTTTTTACCAAATTTTATTTTGTTATTGATTTTAATCGCTTTACGCTATACACCGAATTCAGCGATGGTCCAACTCTTCGATAATTCGTTTTTGAAGTACAGTTGGTCTTCTGCTTGAAAATATTTCTCAGTCTCATTAATTAGCTATCAACTCATCAATTTCCGACGACCATTTTCTCGAGGTCTGAGAACAGGGAAGAGACACTGCGAGCCAGATCCGAAGCATTCGGGCAATGAGAAAGCAATTCGAAGCCCAGTTCCTGCAAATTTGTTCAAGTTTTCATTGACCTGTGATGCTGTGTATTGCTTCGAGTCAAATATTCAACTACATTCTATAGTAGCAATATATGACTTTTATTTGGACTATCAACACTGCAGTTTGTTTAGGTGAAAGAAACCCTCAATAACAGTTGTTTTGCAAATTTACATTTGTTTATTTATTTAGTTTGATACTTGGCAACCCATCATATTAAATTGTTAAAACAATTTCACTCAATTGTGCTTTTTCACTTCATTCAAACAAATTTTTCGCTTGCTCCCTTCCTTGTTTCGAGTAATTTGCAACTTTTTGCCTGCAGACAAATTTCCATAATTGTTGGCGATGACGGCGCCACAGACAACAGTGACTCAAGTAGAGTGCCACAATACTTTAGCAATAAAAAAAAGTACACAGAAATAAAACAACAGAGAAATAAAAACAATGTCAAGCAACAGAAATTTACAAATTCAACAATAAAATGAGCAAATAGCAAAAGGCAGTAAGGCAGTGGAAAATGTGGCATGCGAAGTGGGCAAGGGCGAAGTAGGTGGGAAATGAACGAATGGCACTGAAACTGGGTTAAATGTAATAAACAAACTCATGTGCGCACAGACACACGCCTGCTAATACTAATAAAACTATTGCGCCAGTTCACAATGTAACGAGCCGTGCGGGTAGAGGTTTAGGGGAGTATGGAGAAGATATATGGGAATGTGAGTGAGAGTGAATGTAAGCTAAAAATCACATATTTAACATATTTCAAGGCTAGCACAACACATACGCTCGTGTGTGTGGCACATATATTTGTGTGACGCTCTCGTTCCTGAGGGCCCACACATATCCCTGGCGGCCATAGTTGGGGCAACTTTCTCGTCTACACTGTCTCACAACAAACACTTGGCATTCTAAATGGCCAAGCAACAAAGACAAGTGCTTCGCAAATAGTGTCAACGTAAGAGAGGGAGCGAGCGCGGGGGGCACTCTCGTGAGTGTACGAGTAACATGAAATTACTATAATAATAAAAATACGTTAAAACAATAGTTACAACAATGAGCGCGTCAATGGCCGCCGCTTGCGTTGGCAGTAAAATAACAATGGCTGCGACAATATGGCGTCAAATGTGTGTTCGTAAGTGCCGTTACATTATACGTGCTAGGCACCGAGAGTGACGTATCACACCCAAACACGCATACATTTATAAAATTATGAAAGCTGGTATAGGTGAGTGAATGCAAATGTATAACGTACTTTAGCTTTAGCAATAATAGAAACTGTCTTCGAAAAGGCCGCGCAACATAACCTTGAACATAACATATCACATTTCGTATATTTCGTCGTGCCACAACAATTATTTGGCAGTGAAAATAGGAAAATAGCAAAAGTCATAAACGAAAGACCGTAATTCGTTTGTATATAAAGATATACTGCTATATATAGAAACCCTAGCTACAACTGCGATAAAATTAAGAAAATGAATGTCTGAAATCACAACAGCAAAGTTGTTTCCTTGTGAGAAGAAAATATATATACATGAGGAGTCTTTCCTTAATCCGAGAATAATGTTTAAGGGAAATTCGTGGATATAAGGTATATAGAAGGATAAGACTTCCAATCGTTTTCACGCGGGTCGGGTAACCGAATCGAGTAACCGGAGATGACTTGAATTTATATGCAACCAAAGATTGTGAACTCAACATTTCTCAAATTAGTTGTAAATTTTTTCTGCCGCTAAAACAGCAACAACAATGATAAAACAATTAACTTGCATTTGAGGTTAACAATTTAGAGGAAAGAGGGTATTAAAGAGAGAGAGAGAGACTGAGGAAAAGTGTATATTTGAAGAAATGTGATGATGTCAATTATTAAAAAAAGTTTTAAATAATGCCATTCGAGGACACTAATCCAACAGAGAACGTAAAAAAATATAAAGTCCCTGAATAGGAGCCGGATTTGGCTTCTGAATTGCCTTTTTTCATTCTGAAATCAATTTGTCTTTAGAAACAATGGCATTGGAATCAAACTCCAGGACCAAGTTCGAAACTTCGCCACGCAGATATTGGATATGCCAAACTGTCACTCAAAATTTGGGTGTTGTTGGAAATCTATTAAGAAAATATTGCTTCTCGTGACCCTAAGCGTTTGAAATGAACTGCTAGTATTCTGAAAATTTGTTTTGAATAATCGGACATAGGCTTCCTCAAAAACAAATTACGAAAATGTGAGAAACTATTTATCATTTCCCGAAGATCACTGGGGACGATTTGGATACATTGCTTTGAGTCATATATTATATTATAAACTTGAAAATGAGATCTCTTATTGTTGTAATTGTGGAGCAATCAGAAGGTGGAAAAAGATAAAAATGCCCTAAGTGAGTACCAATTGTTTAATATTTTACTTCAGTTTATCATCCGTTATATATCTATTTTTCAAAAGTTGTTGTTCAAAAGAAAGTTGTTACTCTGTCGGTGTGTCGCTAATGATTTTTAGAATAAATTGTGGTATATACATGTGACCAATAACCTGCCCTTATATATTATATATGTATTGTATATGGGTACAGATAAATCTCAATCGCAAGAACTGCAGTAATATGTTAAATTTTTCAACTCTTGAGTCATTGTAATAATTCCTCAAATATTATATCTGACACTGCTTTGCAATAAAAAACGTAATTAGAAGGTAGTTAGTTTGCAAAAATAAATAAAATTTAAATCATAAAGTCTCACTTTAATTGTCTAAATATAGCACTCCTGACAATCGCCGGCACTAAAAACCGAAATCAATGGCGCTGTGATTTCTTATCTTATAACATATGTATGCAAAATAAAGTGCTGTTGCGCCCAAATGTATGCAACGAGAAAACACAACCACAATACATTTATGTGTGTGCATGTGTGTTGTTTGTATGCAGTTAAATGCACAAAATGCAAGCGACGAGCATCATTAAGCACACTTGAGACTCAAGTGAAGTGCATGAAGCTGCTGTTAATTGACGTAGCGAAGCCAAGTGATACACGGCGAGCATGGCAGTTTGTGCCACATTTTGCAAGATTGCAAGTGCAGTAGCACGAGTGGGCACGAGCAGTGTTTTACATGGAAGTGCATACTTTTTTGGGTAGAGGGCGAAAATGCAACAGCCTACTTTTAGGCTTTATGCTCTTAGCACTTAAGCACAACACTTGGATCTTGAGTTGGCAGCGACATATGTTGGCAAGAAAATACCATGCTGCGCCGTGAACTCAAAGAAAGCGACGAACATATGCGCTCGCGCTCTTAACTCCCTAACCGTTTATGGTTCTGGCGGGGGGAGGGAGCAGCGGAACTGAGCGGCAGTGACGGAACCGAGCGCCAGTGACGGAAATGAACTTCCGCTGGCAATGAAGCTGAAGTGTTACTGTTACACACATATTAATGAGAGCGCATAAAAGTATGCAATTTATTAAAATGAAGTGCAATTTGCCGGTGCAGCGCGCAAGTGGGGGAATTTAATTATGCGTGAAAAGAAAATATTAAATACATACGCACATATTTATATAAATATATATATATATATAATATATTTATAAATATTTAAAGACTCTGCAACTTAAGCATTTTCCGTAAAACTTTTATTTCTGAGCTTTAAATTTTGGGTGAAACGTGATGTAAAATATTCACAAGGAATTTATGAATATACCATATTATCATATATTGAATTCGGTCAACTATCGATTAAGAGAAAACCCCACACTAACTGCAGATATGCTTATGGGGTTCATAATTTTCTCATTTAAATGCATTAAGTACACAAGCATATACGAGTTCTTGTGCTGTATTACATAAGTAGCCTAAAAATATGCAACGAAAGCGTTGGCGAAACCTTATTTGCCGACCTTTTTACCTCTCTCGTGTAATGCCTGCATAATATTAGGCGAACATGTGACGAAAGGATGCTTTTACAGTTATTTGCGTTTATAGAGCTAAATCTACATGCATATATAAAAAAACAACGAACACGCTGGTTATCGGTGAAAATGTTAATGTATAGTGCCGTGTAACCAAAGAAAATTGAGTTGAAACAGTTTTTTCCTAGGTGAACTCTCTCATACTTTCACCCCTCGTAAAAGTGCGGATAATTGTTCATATATATTCTTTGCCTTACAAATATTGTAATATTCAACAACACGAAGTATTTTCCATGAGATTTTGGCCTCGAAAGCACGTTACTGGCACTTGGCACTCCTTGCAAAGGAAGGTATACCAATATTTAGAGCTACATACAATCAAAATTGGAATATAATTATATGTATATATATATTTAATGCTAATAGACTTTTAAAATGCGCTCAGCTTGAAAATGGCTAAGCAAAGGGAAAAACGTGGGTTGCTTAATACTGGGTCTTTATAAGCGCCTATAAATATGCAGTACAGCCAAATGGAGCAAAATCGTAACCTAACCCTCAAATTTGCATATTCGAGTTTGGTTTGGAGATTAGTCGAACTTTATATGTTGCAAGATGTTGCTTTAATGCCAGAAAGTATGCTAATATACTTTACTTTAAATCAAGTACCTAAAGTTTTGTCAAGTTAATGCTGCCATTGAATTTACCCCGCAGCAATTGAATCCACAGATTTTCACTTTTAATCAAGACATTCTAACTGAAAATTAAGTTCATTTCTTTAATTTGTTAAAACACTAAAGAAAGTTTCTCCATATAAAAACTTTTCAAATATTTATACTTAACAGTTGCAATATAAACTATTACAGCACAAACAAGACATTTGGACAATATTGTATCCAAGGAGTATTTCATGAATGCAAACAAAATTATGATTTCCACACACAAATTACATAACCTAATATTAAAGTGGAAAAATCGCCTGCTTTTAAAAACCGTTTCCATAAATACCGCCTGTACGCTGTGGGAGCAACTTCATTAACATCATTTCTCGTGCCACTTTCGTGGCAGAATGTAAACTGAATTAAAACGCTTGACTTAACAGAAATTAGTACTATGCTCATGCAGACATCAGCATATGGAGGCAAAACATAAACACTAAATAACATAGGTGTTTGTGTTAATTCTTTGAGGTAAGAGTATTTTTTTATTACATCCACCTCATTTTAGCTCTCTTCACCTGCCTTAGGGGAAAAATGAAAAATCAATGCTTAATGGGCACATCAGTGCAGTCACCTGAAAGCGAACTCATGCAACGGCTGCAGGAAAATGGCGCAGTATACTTGTGGATGGGAGATAAAATAAAGACAACGGTACCGCTTTAAAAAATGAGTGGCGTTTACCAAGCGCTTAATGTACGAGAAAGAAAAGTTGTAAATAAATAAATAGAAAATAAAGTCATCCATAGTAATATTTTGCTCAAAGGAAATGAAGTATATATGTAAACAAGGGAAATTGTAAATTGCTTTGGAAATAATTGAGTGATAAACAACTTCCAAAATTATCAATATAATTGCAATAATAATAATATAGCCCTTATTTTGTGTAAGATGATCTCTCGAATACTCGTCGCATTATAACGTCATATAACATCACACAACACAAATCAAAAGACATCATTAAATAATTACCTCAGTACAAAGGACTTTATGGCGAAATTTTTTATTATCTCACCACTGTAGGAGCGCAACATACGAAGCTTTAAATAACGATTATAAAATGTTGAAATTATTATTACAAATCAAAACATACTGAATTAAAAATATTTCTTTTTAATCAATGCTCCCTTATTAGACCGCGCATTTATTTCCCTTTGTGTACAAGGTATTTAATATTGAATCAGCAACGGGCCACCCTGAATTATATTCGAGAGAACCTGACTGAGTTAATTTATATTAAGGGCAGTTTAGATTTCTGCACCTAAGTCTGGCTTTATATAAGGAAACTTTTTTCGCTCCTTGTGGGGAAACTCTCCTTTGGTGTTGCTCATTGCATTCAGTCCAGCGAATCGAGTTGCGGGCAATTTCTTACATTCCCTTTCATATCACATCCTCAAATTCTTCATCGCTTTATTTAGGAGGATATTTATTTAATATTTAATTTATAAAGTATATTATATATTTTTTATTTTAATATTGTTATTATTATTACATCTTTTTTTAATAATATATATACAATATAACACATAAAATATACATATAATAATATGTAATATAATATAAAAATTATATTTATATAATTATATTTATTTAAAATTATAAAATTATAAATTAAAATTATATATAATTACATAATATATTATATAATTATTATAATACAATATAATACAATATAATATAATATATTATATAATTATGTATAATAAAAATATAATTATATTTTTCATTAGCTACTTTTTATCTTTATTCCCTATTTTATAAAATATTTCTATTATAATATACATATTGCATAAAAAATAGATGATAAAATTCAAATTTCGGAACATATCGGAAATATTAACTTGAAATTTAATCAAAGAATTTCAAAATTAAAAGGAATTATTAGACCGAACTATTGCAAACAAAAACGCAAAGCGTGTTACCCGAACACGAACATTTCGGTGCTCTTCGTCTTTCCACGTCGCCTCTCGACAAAAAACTAGGAATCTGGGCAACAAAAGTCTTCGTGTGTGAACGCGCTTTAATCACAGAGAGAGTGAGTGTTGTAATGTGACAGTATTGCCACACTGGAATTTAAATATTGTTATGTCTTTTCAACCTTATGAGGCATGCTATGACATATGAGGAGTATGAGGCACCCTATCGTTGAGAAATAAAAAAAAAGTTGAGAAATCAATAGCAAAAATTCAACATATTAATGAAAGTAATTACAATTGCAAAAAAAAATCTATTGAAGTATTAAAGAATTTTATGTTAACAATAAAATATTCAATAAAAGAACGATTTTCGGAATCGGATAAACGTTTTTTTTCTCTCCTCCTCTTGTTAAATAGAAAAAAATTTATTTAAAAATTTTTAATCTAATCTTCAACATTTATATCATAAAATTATAATATTACACTATTCCCTTGTCTGAAAGATTTCCTACAGCAAACTACTTTGAATATATTTTTATTGCGCGCATTTCATTTGTTGCAAACTTCCTGTTGTACCACAAATAAACACCGAGCAACTGTATAATTTTAATTTTAACGGTAATTTTTACCGCCGCAATTACAAATATTGTTTGCCTTTTATGGTCCCAGTGTCAGTTTGTGTCAATGGCCTGACATTTGCACATTCACCCGCCTACATTTTCAACATTTATCACTACATATTTAAATAACTATTTTTCGCTGACTTTGCTTTTGTGGCAGCAACGCTAGTGTGACGCCAGCATGTCGGACCTGTATGCGATTTGTTAAATAAAAAAATAATGCCATTTATATATTGTAGAAATATACTTTTGTTGCAGTCAGAGCCAACTGCTGGCGCTGCATGATACGCGTGCGGCGCCTACCCACAAACATGCCACACATAAGACACGTGTTAGTGTTATTTATTTATTTTGCATTTTTGTGCAAATTCATTCAGAGCTCTGTAAAATATTTATTTTTTCCACCATGAAAACGCCAACTAACAACCTACGCCTTTCTTCACACTAACACACTCTCAGCTGAACTTTTAGCTTTTAAAGATCGACCGCACAATTTTCCCGGAACTTTTCGCAACCCCCGTCAGCCAATAGTGTGGCAACGCAATAGAGAGTTGGCTTAAATTCATTACAGAACTCCAACTCAACCAAAAATAATAATTTTTCCTGTTCTTTGCATATTCGACTGTACGTACATGTGTATGTGTATGTGTATGTGTGTATTTGTTTGTGAGCGCCTGTGTGCGTGTTCGGTTATAAGTTGGTTTAGATGGCGACTTTGCGACTCCAGTCGAGCCATAAAAAGGTAATAAAACTTTTGTTTACCTACGTAATGAGCACGTTGAGGTGGCTAGAAGGCAAATAGGCGAACCGACGAAGAGGCGGAGCGTGGTATGGTGCAATGCTGGTACATGTACTTATATAATGGCACCCATTCCAATATGATTGCTTAAAATTCATTCGAATGCTAAAATAAATACATATATATCAATGTACCGTTACAACAGCAATAAGCACTTTTGCCTTACAAATTTCCATATTGTTGCATGCCGCACTGTTGGTAAATTGATTTTTCATTTTGGTGAAAATTTAAGGGCACTCACTACTCACTACATGCCCATGCAAGCCCACACGTTTGTGGCATACACACGCCAGTTTATTATATAAAGTAAATATGTAAATAGGTAAATATGCAGTTATTTACGGTCTTACCTCGACCCAGCAATATTTATGTGTATGCGTTGGTAGATTTTTTGCCAAGCCATTAAATTTGTGGAATAGAAAATTTACGACTTTGAGATTGTCATTGTCAGAGGTGAAAATATTTACTATCTTTTAAAACTTTTTCTGCAGACAACCGCTTTGGCGCAAGCTAAAAGTACAGCAAATTGCAACGCCTGAATTTCGGTTTTTATTTGCTATAAATGCCATAGGGTTCAAAGTAATTTTCCATGTTTCAAAGCGATTGCGTTGTAATGCGAAGGTAACGCAGAAGCACTATATTTATTTTACAGGCTCTAAATATATATTGCAAATATTATTAAAAAATGTTTCTTATGTTATGAAGCCATGTTTTTCATGGTTTTAAAAAGAAAACTTGCGTACTTTGATCAATATAATTTTAGAACCAAACAATATAGCAAAACGGTATCAAGATAGCATAGCAGAAAGAACACGTTATTTTTATACCTTTGATGCAGTAAACTTTAATTAATAACTTTTCTTGGAAAACAATCTTTGCATAATATATTTCGATCTTTATTATTATTATAATATTATAGTTGATATTTTAGTTGATATTTTAGTTTCAAGCAAACCATTTAGTAACCTTGTTAGAAGCTTTTCATTTTACCATTTCAGTCACGAAGGAGAATTCTAATAATTATGCTCATATTCACCAACAAAAAAAGCTCATATGCAAGATATCTGAATAATTATCTAACAATTTATTTTGAAAAAGTAGTCTGAAATCCAATTCCAATCATTGACCACAAAGTTCTGAATCCACACCACCGTTTTTATCATTTTAATTTCTTTTGTGATAAGCAAAGGTATGTTCAAACTATTACGTAAAATACCGCAATAAATCAAATGCCTTCGTCCTTGCGATTATTAATTTATTTTATCAGCTTTGTGGGAACTCTTCGTTAATGATAGTTTGTTCAAAGGAAAACTGAAAGCTTTAATAACAATACATTTGATTACTTTTTATTGCTTTCATAGCTTCTTTGATAATTTTTAATTAAGTGATAAATAAAACAAACAAGTCTCTGGAGATTTGAAAGTGTAGAATCGTTTATATTTCAAAATACTTCTTATTGAAGAAAGCATTTATGGTTATTTATAATTAAAGTATGCACTTTTTGTTGAAATGACATTTATTGCTGTTCTCAGCTAACCAAAGTTTCTCAATTATTCCGGTTACATTGGTCAAAGTTGATGTGCTCTTAAATCGGCAAGTGATAACGAGTGTTCTTGAAATTAGCCAGTTTTGCTTGATGGGTCGTGTAATTGACAGATAGGTGACGTACACAAAATTGATTCATTTTTCTCGGTAAAACTCCGAGTCGACACTGTTCACTCTTAATTTGGTTCTTGATTTATGATAAATTAAGCACCTCGTTCTTAGCTCCTCGTTATTATGTGCTTAGTTAATGCATAACCTAAGGATGAGCTCCAAATTAAGATAATGTGAACATAACATAACAAGAAATGCTCATTTTCTCTTGCGCAATTTGATTTCTAGTCAAATAGTTATGAATTTTTCTATTGTATGACGTTATCTATAGTAAACCAAAAAATAATATGTGGGTTTTTATGAGTTAAAAGAGAGAGAGAGAGAGAGAGAGAGTAGTAGTAGATTGTTGAGGACTTTTATTAAGAACAAACTCTCATTTACTCTATCTAATACTATTTTATACTGAATTTAAATACAAATGCGGAACAAAAATTTATTCCCAACTGAAGCGTTTAGTTAAATTTTTAATTCACTGGAACTTTTATGTACTTCTTTGATATTTTTTACATATAACGATATACATGGGATACGATTTGACTGTTAAAACACTCTTTTTCCAAACCAGAAAAGTTTTCTCTTCGTTAAAAAGTACGTCACCATTTTGAATAAAAAAAAAAAGCAAACAGAAGCAGCTGCAAATATTTAGTTTACTAATTATGAGAGAGACCTTCAAGAGGTGCACACACCTCGTTGAACTGCTTTGTGTGCTCATTTTTGTTTGCGTAAATTCGCATGTTTGTTTGCTCAAGTGGGGTTTTTAACCGACCAGCGGCTAAAATTCTCTAGCTAAAATATATACATACAAGTGTACACAGGCAAGTTCATAGAATAATTGATAGCCTTGATGCTGTAAATAGCAGCGTTGCAGCGTCGAAAGCATGAATGGGAATGCTGCACGGAGTGTGAGCGACTCCAAATGCCTGAATTACTGAGTGAAGCCGATAAATATTTAGCGATTAGCACCAAGTACAGAAGTACATACTTTTGTTTTTGTATATACGTAGAATCGCTGTCTTTAAACATATGTTTCCAGTCGCAATTATCAATTGCAAAAACAAGAAACTGCTGTGTGCACAATGTATTATATATGCACATATATCTGAAAGAATGTTCTTTACTGTGGTATTTGACTGTATGTAATTGATAGAAAAAGGTATATGTATAGTAATATTAGGTAATAAAAATAGAATTGAGTAGCTGCGTTGAGTGACACAAGTAATGACAGCTGCAAGTATGCGACTGTGTAGTTAGCTTGGCCTTGAACTAGCCGACTTTAAACGACACATACGCGATCGTTCATGATAATTGTTTGATTATAAAATTAATCATTAAATTTATTATTTTTTTAAACAGACTAGCTGGCTGAGAAGTGACTAAATCTGAAATGTGCGCCAGTTGGAAGAATATACAGACACCAATGGAATATATGATAATATTACATATGCACGTATATTCTTTTTATGATTTTGATAGAGAAACATACTCGTTTTAGCTCTACTGTGCATTAAGCGTTGCAAATTTGCTAATGCAGAACCATCTCCAAATTTTAAATAAGTAAATACATACCGCTGGCGTAAATTATGCAGCCGACCCAACCTTGGGCTTGTCATTGCCATTAGTGTTTGATGTGTTTTTTGCTCGAAACATACACCGTTTTAGAAGTTTTGCCGACTACTTACCATAGGCAATAAATACAACCAGTAATTTTAAGTTGGAGTTTAAACATACCTGAAAATAAAATGAAAACATATTAGCAAAGCTCTTACAGACTGTTTTAGAGGTAATGAACTACGCAACAGTGTGTTGATCCTAAAAGTACTCAGCCAAAATGTGAGAAGTATTGCAACCCTTAAAAATTTATTTTCATTGGCAGTATTATTGGAAATGTAAAACTGTGTAAAATAAATAGAATTGTTTGTCGTAGTCGAGTGGCAAACGTCAAAAAGAAGAAAAAATAAATATTTAAAATTACTGTTTGCCACAAACATCGATTTATTTTCCATTGCGAAACATGTCCGCGTTGCCGAAAGTCGACATAGATCAGCCGAAATTCGATCAGAGCACCTATATTGGACGCTTCAGGCACTTCTTCCTGCTCACCAATCCGCTGAACTTGCTCGCTAGCAGCACTGAGTTAGAGCGTTCGCAACGCATCGTGAGGAACTACCGCGCCGGCAAAGATGTATCGAGTGAAGTAAGCTCACTGGAAGAACTGTGGCATGCCAAATATATATACGATTCGGCATTTCATCCGGAAACGGGCGAAAAGTCACCGCTGATCGGCCGTATGTCAGCACAAATGCCCATGAATACCATCATCACAGGCTGTATGCTCTCTTTCCATAAGACTACGAGGGCAGTTGTCTTCTGGCAGTGGTTCAATCAGACATTTAATGCTATAGTAAACTATACCAATCGCTCGGGTTCGTCTAAACTAACTACCGGCGATTTGGTGAAGTGCTATTGTTTAGCTACAGGTGGCGCCTTGGGCACCGCATTGTCATTGAATCGCCTTACAGCGAATATGCCACCGCTTCTTGGACGTCTGGTGCCATTCGTGGCTATCTCGGCGGCGAATTGCATAAATGTGCCCATGATGCGTTCACATGAAATACGCAATGGTGTGGTGCTGCTGAATGAACAGGGGCGTGAAGTGGGCGTGTCCAAGCGTGCCGCCATCACTGGCATTGCGCTGGTAGTATTGAGTCGCATTGCTATGGCCATACCTGGTATGACCTTCACTCCGGTACTTATAGATAAGTTGGATAGGCCAGGCAAGTTGCTCAACCGGTTGCCGTGGCTAAACCCACCGTTACAAACAGCGATTTGTGGTCTGTTGCTGATTTTTGCTACGCCGATGGGCTGTGCGCTGTGGCCACAGAAAATGAGTATCAAGGTGACAAAATTGGAGGACGAAGTTCAGGAAGATGTCAAAAAAAAGTATCCAGACTTAAAAGTGGTGTGGTTTAATAAAGGACTGTGACGCGAAGTTCTCAAAGAAAATTTAATTGCGAATACCAAAGCTAATAAAATTATTTAAATAAAATTATTAATACTATTTTTTGTGTAAAGCTTTCAGAAGACTTGAAATTTGGATGAATTACTTATATACAATTAAGTCGCAATATATTTTAATGAGACATATGTTTTCTATAATAACATAAGACCAGATGTCCAATATGAAATTAAGGCATTATCTACGATTTTAATAATGTATATTCATTAGGATTCTTTATTCCGCTAATCATGTCTAGAGTAGAAGTAGAACTAAGACTAAGCCTTATGATATGACTTAGGATTGAAATATGTATTTCCCAAAATGCCTACTATTGTGATACATTAGTCCCTCCACGGGTTGGGGAATAAGAATATGACCACGGTATGCCTTTTTTAAGAGACGATTAAAACCAAGAAAGGCACTATGCATTCTTGTATAGACGTTGCCCTTAACAATGAGCTTAGTGTAGCCAAGTGTTCGTGCCAGTGCTAATATTAGCTTGAACTGAGAGTACAACACTTTTTATGTATTCCTACAATCAAATAAAACATTCGGCTTCAAGCTACAAATGCCATCAGTCTTGAGTTGAGTGGGTAGCTCAACTGGAAGCAGTTTCGACTATGAGTTCCGACCGGAGAGTTAAATCTGGTAGCACGGAGCAGTAGCGCTTGGAGTTCGCTTCAATCTGCACATTGCGATTGGGTCTTGGGGGAGTAACGTGGTGGCTGTGAATTAACATCCACATACGAGGTAGAGTTGATCTTGTGTCAGTGCGGTGTGGGATCGCATTTCGGCGGGGACGCAGACTAGGGCAGACGTTAGATGGGCTACGAATCCGGCCAAGGTGGAATATGTGTTCATTTCACAATGCTAATAGGCACTAAATAATGCCTTGCATTTTTTTGGGGCGCTCAAGGCTTTGTTTTGATCCGCCACGCTTTTGAGCTACGTTGGGCTACACTGTTAACCTGGTAGGTACCCACGTAAAACACAACGTACGTTATGATATATGATTTCCAAAAGCAAGATATACACGGATTCTAGAATTGGGGGAATAGAATTAAAATGGTTGCGTTGAAAGAAGCCAAGTAAAAAAGAGAAGGCACATGCGAAGTGAAGCAATGAATCAAAAGGGAAGCTCACAGTCAACTAAGAATTAAAAAGAAAGAAACAAACAACGCTCTCAGCTACAAGACAACGCGTTGTAACACTTCTATATTTAAAAAGAAAAACAACACCAGAAACTACAATTTGCAGTGTGTCAAAACCGCAGATAAAAAATAATACAAAAAAGTGCCAAAAACATTCCCCCTGAACAGCAAAAGGAAGGCACACATGTGTGTTGCAAGCACAGTTGCAAGCGGTAGTTATCATTTCGGAGCCGCCTCTAGAATGAATAATATGTGAGTTGCGTGAACTATTTTCGTACCACATTTTGAATTGGCGGTGGATTAAACGCCACCGCATTGCCACTAACTGACACTTCACGCACGCGTACATGCATGCTACACGAGCAGCATGCATGAAGTGGCAGGCATGCCGCAGGCGTGAATGCAACGTGTTGTCAAGTGGCTTAAGCCGACGCCGCTACAGTGTCGCCGCCATGGCGCGTCGTGACAGAAGTGTGAAAAATTGCCACAATTCGCATTTCGCTTGTTTTGGTGACAGTTTTTCATTGCTTGAATGCTTGACATGCTTCGCTTTTTTAATATCTTGTGCCACACTTGATCCTTTGATTAATTGCGCGTGCGCGACAAGCATTTTCTGTTTTTTAGCGCTCGAAATGGAGGCGCATTTTTATGGTTTCTCAGGTTTTTGCCTTTATGCTTGGATTGCTTTGCATTTGGTCACACTTTTTTGCTTTCATCTGTCATTTACAGCGGGTTTCAACGCCGGTGACAATTTGGGACACAATTACTAAGTCAAATACTCGCCCAGATCTTGATCTTGATCTCGATCTCGATGACTGCAAGAGAAAATGCAATAATCGGCCCTTAATCCTTAGTTTTTAGGTTATCCCTCATCCTACAGTTATGCTTATAAACAGAAGGAATCTATATTTGGCATGCAAGAGCTGAATGTGCCTCTAGGGTCACCTCCTTTTTTCCAACTATTTTCTCTTCATTATGAAACTTTGAAATATGACCTTGAAAGCTTTTAAATTGATTAGAGCATCATCAGCAACCATTTGTGAAACCAAAAGTAAAGAATTTGAGGTAAAGTCAGCGAAGAACTCCCAAGAAGTCAACATTGTTGTCTCTCTTCCATGTCAATTGTCGCATAATGCTATAGAGCACCGATGTATGTGGACATGTTAGCTAACCGATTAATTTTGGTCTGTTATAGAAATGTAGGGAATATGTTCTAAGCTTACATATAGAAAATAGTTGAAGAGAATTGGTGTAGAAATACAGAAAGAGCAAAAGTATTTTGGTTCTCTTAGTAGTAAAAGGTTATCAAAGAAGGAGAGTGACACAATCTCAATTGCAGAATGAGCAAAAACAGTTATTTGATAAGTATGTGTGTGCATGTACAAAAGCAATAAGCTAAGAACTAAACTAAGCTTTGTAGTTGGAAAATAGCTCTGACAACAACAACGAGTGCGCAGAAATCAAAACAGAAGCCAAAGCAGCGAACGGTGGAATATGCGGCACAATGCCAGCCACCACATACGTATACAAATACAACAAATGTAATTACAAAAGCAAAAACAAAAACAACAAAGAAGTATTGATGTATTGCGCCAACAATAAAGCTTAAACGCTACTTGGTGATAGCGCAACTGTCGGTGGTGTTGCCACTGCTGGCGCTGGTGCATGTGGCGTCGCCACCGTTGACATCGACGGTCATGCAGCCAATCAACGAAATTTGGCCTGAACAACATTTCGATGTAACAAATATGTCGCTGTTGTGTATTTCGATGTCTACTACCATCGCTGTTGTTGTTATTGTTGCCTTTTATTTTATTGGTTGTCATGTGCGGTCTGAAATGCGGCCTCAAGTGTGTCTTTTTGCTGTGTCTCGCTGTGTTCGCATGCGTAATTCGATGCGTTTGGCGCGATCGCAGTACAGTTTCGCTTTTTATAGCTCGATACAAACAAAAACAACAACAACAACATAAAATGTAGTAAAAATTAAAAGCTGCAAAAAGAGAGTAACAGCTTGAGCGCAACTGTGATTGCTGCTATTTGGGTTGTATTGCTGCCGCTTATGGCATTTGCGGCAACATTCTCGCAGTAATTTACAATAAATATTTTTTGCTCGGCAAAAGTTGTTGCATTTTGCAAGTAAATATTTCTTTACGTTTATTTTTATCTACTATGGCTATTGGCCGGTTTTGGCGGTGCGATTTTATCATAGTTGGCAACCTGGTTTATTGCCATGCTGGCAGTTTTGTAATCAAACGCGGCATACGGAGCCGCTAAAGTGCTGTTTGTGCATCAAAGTTGCATGCGACTTGTTGTCGCAGCATCCCTGTAGGTTGCAAGCAAAAGTGACAAATGAATTTCTAGTTCAAAGCCTGTGAATTTAAGCTGGACTCGGACCCATTTGTGTTGGTAAAAATGCCCAATATTCGATTACGAGATCTCACATCTGAGGCAGTGCTTAATTTCTCAGTTTTAGGGGACTTTATTTTTCATTTGTTCAAAAAATTGTTAAAGGTCTTTGACTTAGGTAAAATGCTCGATCAAGATATAGGTGAATGCATACAAGTCAAGTTGTTGTATGTACTGGCAACGATGGTATTACTTTGGAAATATAGCATTTCACTGCTGGGATTTACTCACACACACACACACACACACACACACACACACAAACATACAAAGACTCACATTCAAAGGCGTATGTTTCTACAAAGACGCATTGCCATCGCTGCAACATGTTTGTGTGCGCCGCTTAATTACAAAACGGCGCTAAAATGTGGCCGGCAGGTTCTGCCCCTCTCGCCGCGTCGGCCGCAAAGCCAACAAGCTGAGCTATGAGTTGTTACTGCAACATAACAGCATGAGAATTTAATATTTATAAATATTACGCATTTATGCATTTAAGCTTATTTGTATATGCGTCTCCATATGTGGCGGCCAGCGTTTGCAATATTACCCTGCACAATTACTTGCGCTGCTATGGACACACACACGCGCACACAAGCACATTAACTTGTTTGACTGCGGCTATTTGGTCATCTGATATTGTTGCTTCTCTTGCGGCGACTGCTGCACTGTAAATAAATGAGATTTTCCTTTTTTCTCTCATTGTGTCGATTACTCACTGCAATTATTGTGATATGCGCATCGTAATTGCAATAACTGTATTTGTATTTCATTTAAATTGTAGGCAATCGCGATAATTTTTAATAACCGCGCGAGTGGGGCGAACACATTACAAGGCCGATTGCACAGAATTGACATTTCAGATTTTCAACGAGTATTATTATTTATTTGTTGTTGTTAATATTGATTGAAAAAATCTTTTAAAGTAAAAAAAAAATTGTTATTAGTACTTAAAGTGGCGTCAAAAAATCTTCCACTCTAGGTTTTATACTCACTCTTAAAATTTTTCATAATGGGAATATTTTGCATTCGAAACTTTTAGGAATTTCAAAAAAAAAGTATTAAACGCACTAGGAAATAAAAAATAAGACAAATTTACATATATATATCTTATTTGGTTGTTTAAATAGGATATTTATTTATTTTTCTTAAAAATAATGCTGTTGGCAACTAGACATTAAGTCTATGACATTCAGAATTATATATCGGTGGATGAAACTTAGAAAGCCATGTACAAAAAACCTTAGCCTTACCAAATGAGAAAAATGTCAGGTTAGCCTTGAGTACTCGGAAGTGGTCTAACCCAGCTTGACAATATATTCTGGGAGTAGGGAGAGAGGAATTGAATTTCTCTCTTTCAAGCTTTAATCATTTATTTCCGTGTATAAAAATTGTATAACTGTGATAGCGATCTAAAGGATGTGCTTTTAGCTTCACGTAAATTTCCCACAAAGTGGTGAACTTGTAAAAAGTGTTAAAATTTTAACAGAAAAATATTTGTGGAAGAATGTGCAATAGTCTCCGAGTACAATCAGAGTCCGATGTGAAAATGCGGTTTCGAGAAAAACCCGTGTACTACCCCGCTACCCGCTTCGATAGTTCAGCGTATGGGAAACGGGATATTTTTTTTTCACTGTTCAACCAATTTAATGATGATTTTAGGATCCTAAAGTGTACTTTTGTACTAAAAAATCGATTTTTTGAAGCGATTTTTTGATTGATTGTATCCGAGAACCGGAACTTCTTTTTAATCATTTTTTATTCTCAAGCCCATTAATATTAATAGCCGCACTAAGTTGTCCAGGGAACGTCGTTTATACAGATTTGGCAAATACTCAAATTTGGGTATAAAAATTATAATTTTTTTTCAATAAAATCGTTTACTAAGAAGGTAGTATTTTATTTCTGTAAATTTGAAAACTCTTCAACACCTTTCAAGATATATATAAAAAGCTTTTTAAGAGGAAACTCTTAAATTCATTTTTTAGAAGCAAATTTTTGTTGAATTTGCTTTACTCATTAACAAGCTATAAATATTTTTTAACCATTTTAATATTCCTTATATCGCACCTTATTATCATTTAAATACAAAATAACGAAAAAGATTTTATTAAAATGCTAACAAAGTCCAAAGAAAATAAATACGAAAGATAAAGCATTCAAGTAACGACAGAAGCAAATAAAGCGAAAACGAGGAACTCAGCAAGATGGCCAACGGCTTTAGAATGAATGTATATGCACATTGTATATATACATATATATATCTATCTATATGTATTCAAATGAAGGTAGATGCAAGTGACAGCTAAATATGAGTTTTTGTACAGGCAGGCAATCAAAGAGGCTAATTGATGCATTGAAATTTGTGTCCATATGTTTCTTAGCTCATTTAAAGTTAAAATCAAGTGAAGATAAACAATAATAACACACACACACATTTTCATACTGAGCAGTACAACTTGGCCGTTTAAAAGGCAACTGCCAAAAATTGTCAAAGACGAACATCAACGCCGTCGCCGTCACAGCCAACAAGCTTGACACATGATGTCATAGCAATCAAAAATATTACAGCCACATACATATATACATACATACATATTTGTTTATGGATTTTAATACCAAGTAAGCAACAGCAAAGAGGCAACAAAATACGAGTTAAGCTTGAAAACTAAGCTAAATATATAAAAGGCAAATAATAAATTAAAAGTTATGACACCGAAAATTCTTGTCAGTTTCAATTTCGTTGCGTGCGAGAACTTCTTTGTTTTCTCAACAAATTTGCATAAGAAATTCGCTGCGAAAGCGTCGAAAAGCGCTGTTGTCAACACCATTACACTTCCCTCTCGGGCACACCTTCTTTTGTTGGTGTTCTTTTCACAAATCTCGTTTCTGCTGCGCGCGACAAAGGCGGCCACTTCACTTTCAATACGAATTTTAAATTATGATTATTTGTTAAATATTTTCGCTTTTATTTTGGTGGAATTTGAGTGTGCTTGCGATTTTGCTTCCACGCACGATCCGCTAATTTCGAAACCTTTGTTTATAAACAAAAATCACGTAACAACAAAAACAAAAAGAAAAAAAAAAAACACTGAAATTAACACAAAAACTTGTTTGCCACAAACTGGCTAAATTAGTTGAAAATGCTGCTTGATTTCCATTAATTTGAAAAATTCAGCTCTGTGCAGTCGCATAATTGGCAGCGCAACAACAACAACAACTGCACTTTGCACTTTTATTCCCTTTACACACGAACAACTTGCATTAAAGACCATGCTCCAAGTAATACAACAAACTATACAAACAAACACACACACACACACAGGCATACATACATACGTGCTGTAATAATAAAAGGCAAACCAGTCATGAAAATAATGTGTGTTTTTGGAAGTGGGCTTTCGGTGCCAGTGATTTATGCTGCCAGTTAAACTGAATCTGAATCGATTAAGCGCAAAAATGCATGCTCGCACTATGTTTGTATGTGTGTGTTTTGTAAAAAAACGCGCGAAATTTTATAAAAAGTGCAGCGGCATGACGACACGAATTGCGAATTGCGGTTAGTAGTCGTTCGAGTAAATGAACCGGTTATTCGCTGTTGACAGTTAAGTTGAAATTAATCAAGTCATTGGAATGTTATGGCGTAGCAGTCGACGTGCACACATGTACACATACTATTTAAATACAATACTACTTCAATACAACTCAAAAGCATTATGCATGTAGGGTCTATAAACGAAAAGATTCTAAAAATAGAAACCAAATCAAGTCAAATACAGGTAAAATAGTTGCCAGACCACTTCTCATACCACTCTCTAATAATATAAATATAATATAAAAATCAAAAATACAGGTAATATCTTCACACATTTTAATAATAATCAGAAATAATTTGCAAAGCTTTTATGCAATAAAAAAATTTTTTAAATTTCTTATATTTGAAAAAAAAGACATTTTGAGTAATAAAATAATGCAAGTAATTTCAAATCAGTAAATAAAAAATATAATAATAAAAATGTGTCTTTTTTTTAATATCTTTTTCTTATTTTTTTATTATATATATTATATATACACTTTCTAAAATAAAAAAAATAATATAATAAAAATTTTTAAAAAAAATTTTTTTTATTATTATTTTCATTTTTGGTTTATTTATTTATTTTTATTATTATTATTTGAAATATTTTAAGTTAATATTTTTAAAAATTAAAAAAATTAGATAAATATTTTTTTTAAATATTTTTTTTTTAATATTTTTTTATAACCTTTTTTTTAAATTCATTAGAGACAAGAAAGGTTTATCTTATTTAATCGAAATCAGAAAAGGAAAATTTTCAGAATTCGATAAAAACACATTTTAGAACTTTCGATAGAGATTTAGATTACAACATTAGTTGCAACAACATTTCTAACATTAGATTAGAGACAGTTTGGAGATTTAAGGGTGCATATTTAATAAAAAAAAAAACGAAATAAAAACTATAATAATGTTAGCATAAAAAATTAATACATTTTGTACAATGTAATACAATTAATACATTAATACATATTGTTTTATCAATCTGTGATTAACTAGTTACCATATATGCCTTATTGAAACGTATACATTTTATCCTGTTTGTAGAACTCAATCTTCATTTTTTTCTAAAAAAACAAGTTGCAAATACCATGCAAGGAAGAGTTCATACAATTTAAGTAAAATTTTATCAGCAATTGCTCTCGTTTAATACAAGGTTAAAGGCGTAATAAAATCCCGTTAAACATGTTTGGTTATAAATTGGGGATATACATTACCACAGAGAACTTATTATAAACTAATGTAACGGTAAGTTAATGTACGACTGGGCATTTTGTAATGTCAACCATCGAAATCGGAACCGCTTCGAACGAATGTACGAAGTGACTAAGAGCGAAGTTCAATGCCGGATCGATTTTTCTGCGAATACGTCTTTCGATGATTTCAAATGGCGGAGGTGTTGAGCAATGCTGTTTTGAAATTTCGTCCAAGAGGTTCTGGGCTGTCAGCTGATCTCCGGTACCGCCATCAATGTAAAGTAATTTTTCGCGCTGAATTCGGAGAGAAAATTAAACATTTCAAATGACTTGAAGTAAATATAGCCAATTAGCAGGTTTTAATACCGATTTGAAATTGCAAATCTCAATACTTAAAATAAAATTAGTGGAAACAGTGAATGGTAATAAATAAAACCCCGAAGATAATTTAAGATTTCGGTTAACAACATCTTCTCCTTCAAGCAAATATCCATAAATGACAGAAATTATTGAAATTAAAAAAACAAATATTGCAATAAAGCCGAGATATGAATGAGTCAGCACAGTGATTGCTCTTGGTATTATTAGCATCACTTAGAGTATGAGTGAGTCCAAATATTTTAGTACCCCTTATGATTTTGAAGATTTCAAAAGAATTCGCTTGTTATGTTTCTAATAGTCATAAATGTCAACAACATCGTTCAAGTGCTTCCATAAAACACTGTTATAACATCATATGTATATAAACCCACAGCTATAAATATATGTACATATATGCAGACCCGCCTTTTTGCATTTTTAAATTCCTAGCTTAGCATTTTATTAGTTTTTGAACAAATAAACCGTGAGAAACATTTTTAATTTATTTTTAATACGTCTCCCCGATAGAAACACATTTAATGCAAATTAATGCGAAACAATCATTTAATGCTCAAATTAAAATGGCGAGAGAGTTGAAGGAAAAAACGAATAATGCTCATTCAACATTGATACAAACGAGCTACAAAGTACGCACGCAAGTAATGATTTTTAGTAAAAAAGTCGCAAAATTAAAAAACTGTTTTGCCATAAAAAATAAACCATGATTGTTTAAATAACAACCGTTATGTGTTAGTTTTGTGTGGCAAGAAAAAACTGAAACCACATATAAATTAAAGAGAGTGCAAAAATATAAACTGATGATCTTTGATAAAAAATATTTTTTTTAATTTCAAAATGTTTTGGTTAAAAATCCTTTTTAAAAGCGATATAGTTTTCGCACTAAGTTAGTAAATGCATATAGTTGATTTTGAGGTGGATATTATTACATATCAAAAATAAGTGCGTTAGAAAAAGATATTCAAGGGTTGCACCATTTTATGATGTTGGAATGATCATTTCAATTATAAACCATAAACTTGTATATATACATATATATATTAAATTGTGATTCCATTATAATAGATATCTATAGATTCCATAATTTCTAGGTCTGCTCAAAATTATTTGCGGAATGTTTTCTGACGCTACAACAACAATCAGGATCAAATGGCTGAATGTCCTAGTTCATTATTGCGTTTAAAGAAATACTGAGACGGATTTAAAACAATAGAAAGTTAAGGATCGAGGTCAGATCTCACATCCAAAAGGGAGTCATATGATTAGTGAAATAAAAAGCATTTATCTCAATAATCAGAAAGAAGATTAGACAATTCTAAAAAAATTTAATATTTTATGAAAGAAAATTAAAATTTTCTTATGAAAATATTCGAATTGAGAATAATGTTCCTTATTTTTATTCATAAATAATCATTATTGGTTGAAATTTCCACAGTGAACAGGTTTCATTGCACAATATTATAGAACTGCGATACTCTAGAGAGAGCGTTATATACGCTTCATCGTATATAAAATATAGAAGGAAATATATTATATACAAAATTACTTATATATTTCCAACTTATTTTTCTGGGCAGTGGAGAAGCTACCGACGAAGCTACTGATTAAGCTAGTGAGAAGCTAGTAGCGAACTGTAATAATTTTCACCGGTTTGTAGTTGGAGAAGAGCAGAAATCGTATGTTTTGTATGTATGTCATATTTGAACGGAGCATCTATCAAAGCCAGTGAAAAACGGGAAAAACTTTCCTCACTTCTACACATTTTGTGTTAATATAAAAATGTCTTTCTTTTAATAAAAACTCGTAAATTAGAAATATAAAATTTATTTTCATTTAATTCAGTTTTAACACCGGATGCTCAAAAAAATCCTTTCGCACAAATGAATGCGGAACAATTTCAATTAATCAAGCGACATTTTTTGAGTGGTTTTCTATTGGCAGTTAGCCAAAAAATCTAGAAAACAATAAAAATAAGTGGATTTGGTAAATAGTGCGATACTTTTAAAATGCCGCATACAAAGGCATATAAATTTTACTGAAAACTGCTGATATGTAGAAAATTGTGGCCTTAATATTATATTATTCGCTGTGTTTGTGCGATTAAATGTATAAAAATAGAGGCACTGAGGAATAAGTAAGTAATTTTTAACTTATGGTGTTGAATATTCCTCTTGGTGGTTTAAATGTCAAGTAATAATATGGGCACGAAGGCAATATTCGACCATACTTCAGTCCAAATCTATTTTTACAAGCCAGTAGCCACGAGGCAACCGTATACCAAAATATACCTTATAAATGGCTATCAGCTACAAATCATAGGCAACTGAGTAACCACTTATAATTTTTTGTTCATTATCTATTACTACCATCCCTTGATATATTATACAGAAATGTCAAAATCAAGACAAGTTGCAAACAGTATTTTCCAAGTTTTGCGGTTTAAACTAACTATAATATCTTCAAAGAAAATTATTTTTTTTATTTTCTATTTATTTACGAACTTTTTCAATTGAATAATTTTTGAGAATTTATATCCAAAACAAACGTTGCTCAACAAATATTTTATGTAACGTTTTTTTCAAATAATATTAACTTCGATTTGTGATATTTTGGTGTGAAAAACTTTATTTTTATACTATAATATATATATAAACTAATATTTATAGTTCTAGTAATTGTGCCAAAACACCGATGTTAGTAAATAAGTTTCTAAACTTAATAAATAAATTTAATAATTAATTTCAAATTTAATATAATTAAGTAATAAATAAAGTAAATAACTTCTTAGCTGCGCTCGTTATCTGCGCTTAAAAGTATACTGATTTCAGTAGCCGTACGCAAAGCAAAATGCTGTTACAGTAGCCAGCTCAAAGAGACCAGCAACTATGCACCAGTAGCCTTACACAATTGGGGTGTTAATTTAGTTTTATGTCAACCGTAATTTTATTTTAATTTGTTAACATAAATACCTACATTTATAATGAATTTTCCTATATTTGTATTATAATATTCAGTCAAATTAAATATCGTGGATCTGAATATGCATTGCATTTTTTTTATAAATAAAAAATTTTTCCTTTAAATTGTTGCTATTATATTAGTTTCATTGGGCGCAAATTGTATAATTTCTTCTCGCTTAATGCTTTCTTAAAAAATATATGTATGAAAATGCGGTCAAGCACTCAGTTATGAGTAATCAGTTAATTAAGCCGCAATTGCAGCCAAAAGTGAAAATAGCAGCAAATTTATATGCGAGAATTAACCGCAGTATAATTTATTATTATTATTATGACATTAGCTCGCATATCTGAGCGTCTGGTTGACTGGCACACTGACTGCCTGACTGGCTGACTAGTTGATTGGCTGAGAGTCTACATTCCTAAACGAGCGTTGGCATGTAAATCGCAGCAGACTAACAGCCCAGCTGCTGCATACTAATGTGCGCATTTACTACAACAACAACAACAACAACAACAACAACAACAACAACAACAACAACAACAGCAACAACGACAACAAACCCGACAACAATGATTAAATAAATTATTCGAAAAATGCAATTGGCTCTTTCTCATCACTGTTGCTATAATATTTGCAATGGCAAGATTGTTCAGCATAAAGGCAATAACCAGTGAATTATAGAAGAAAACGGAAAACCAACAACAACAAACAACAAGCCGTAGCGAATTAAAATGCATATATGTATGAAGTACAACAAAAATGTATGTAAGTCTGACCAAAAAAAAAAATTGTTTCGCCTTTGTATGTGTGTGTATGCGTGTGTGCGCGCATCAGTTATTTGCATTCCATTTAAATGCGCATTAGTCATACGCCGTGGCTCACCATTCGGCGTGAGCGTGGCGTCAATGCGAACATCAAGCATGGAAATAAAAATGCAAAACAACAAAGCCCATGTACGTGTATGTATGTGTAGCTTTGTATGTGTGTGCGTGTGTGTGTGTGTGTGTGTGTGTGAGTATAAAAATAGCTGAGCTGAATATATACAACCGGCTGAGTGATAATTATTGCAAGCTTGTTGTGTTGTTTTTGCTTGGCTAGCATCATTTGTATGCTGCTATTGTTGTTTCTCTGTTTTAGAAGTATTCGCTTCGTTTTATTTTTGTTGCTGCGCATTTATTGTTGCTGCGCATTTATTGTTGCTGTTCATTTGCTACTGTACATCAACTACTAAGTTTCTGTTTACTGTTTTGCCGCTTAGCCAACTCACAATTGTCTAGCACAGTAAATATATGCAGTTGTTTGTTAGTGTGCACGTGTGTGTGTGTGTGTGTGTGTAGTTGCAACGCCGCTATTATTTGTTGCTGCGGCATGTTCATTCCATAAATGCAGCTGTGCAGCCTCAATGTTTATCAAAACCAAACAAAAAAAAGAAGAATGGCATGTGTGCATGTGCCGGCGTGGAGAGAGGCGGGCGGGCTGGCAGCCGCTGAGCATTGGTGGATCAATGCCACTATATGGTGGTGCATCTTGTCTTCGACTTGCTCAGCCACTCCACACGCCAGCGCTCGCCGCGATGTTTATGACGAGTATTCCGTTTCGGTTGGGTTTTTTTTTTTCAACTTCGCCTCGGCCTGCTGACATTTAAACACCATAATTGCTGTGTGAAAAAATTTACTACATTACAACGAATTTTCAGCGCACGAACTGCATGAATGAATGAATGAATACCCGCATGCTTACCGCAGTGAATGAATAAGACTGTTTGTGTAGTGCTTAGCGTCGGCGAGGGTGTTGGTGGATGCGGTGGGCGTGTGAGCGTGTGAGCGCATGCATTATTTATGCAAGTATTTATAAATTTTGCCAAGAACTTGGTAGGAATGCAGTTTTCAGTGAAATCGTGAAATTGTGAAATCGACTGACTGCTACAGTGTGTGCTTGAAGTATGCTGCCACGTTTTATAACTGGATCGCTGACTGACTGGCTGACTGCCCTACTGATTGACTCTCTTACTTGTTAAACCAGTTGTTCACACAAACACATACACATACGCATTGCTTATTGACTCAGCCGCTTTCCAGTTGTTTCCTCTAACATTTGCTTTTTTAAGTACTATTTGCTTTCAAACAGACGAAATATGTTCAACATTTAATTAAGTCTATTGAAAGTGGATAAAGTAGATCCACTAAAAGTGTGTTCACATTGCCACCTAAATTAGCTAGAGTATGATAAGATATCTCCACAAATTAAGAACGTTCATGCTTGTGACTTTTAATTAATAACACTTTTATTTAAAGAAATGCAATGTACCCATATCAGCAATTTCTTATTACGGTATATTGGTTATATTGGTTTTTATTACAATTATAATTTTTAGATATTTTAAAATTTAATTAGGTGGCAAATAAAGCAATCTTCTGGAGTTCGAAAAAAAAGTTTCCTTACACAATTTTTTTAAAAAAACATTTTCTGGCAGAAATAAATATTTAATTTCTGATTTTTGTTATTGGAACCGCTGTACCAAAGGATAATAAAAAAAAAATTATTAAAATTTGTTCGGAAAAAAAGTAATTCGACTATTTGCTTAGTTCTTTTAAAAAATACAACTAAGAAATAGATTTTGATGTAGATTTTATATGAGCTTGAAATATATGGTACAGTTCCAACACAATCCCGAAAGGACAAAGCTGTAAAATTTTGTTCGTAAAAATAGCTAGCATCGCTTCAAGGCTTGTGAAATTGACAGACAGATGGCGCTAACACTTAGGAGAATTTTTCGATTATTTTCATCCTAAAGTCGACACCTAAAGTTTTATTTCTAGTTTATTTTGAATTTCTTTCTTGATTTCTGATAAAACAAGTATCTCATTATTTTTTATTGATACAAGGCGAAATTATCTTAAGAATGATTCATAAATTAAGATAAGCTAAATATAGTGTAAGAATGAGCTTAAGAGTGAAATAATGCTTGCTATTAAATTTCCAGTAAATCAAAAAATAAATTCATCTTATTTTGAACTGGAGCACGTCATGACAGAATATTTAAGAGCCAAAGGAGTTTAATGGCAAACACTGCAAATATTATAACTGCTGAATCTGTGAGCTTAAAGCAGAAAAGTATTTATATGCACTTTTAACCTTTATATACACATACATATATATTTGTAAACAATAAACAACAGTTACTTCCGTCGCAATTTCGCTTTCCAAACTCTCTTAGTCAATTTTGAATTTTCTGATATTCTAAGAACCGCGCTGAGTCCCACAATTCGCTAATATTTCTCAGGCGTGAGTATTTTAATAAACAGCAGCAGAATTATTTGTGAATGGGAAACCTGTTGACCTGCTTAGTTAACGCATTTGCAGCTGGCTAAACATGCCGTTAGCATATCTGAATTAATTAGTTTATTTAAGAAGTTGTTATTTATTTTAAACTTTTTGTTTTGCAGAGAAAACTTTTATTTCGGATGAAAACAAGTAAATAAACACCAACGTGCTTAAGATCAGTAATGTAGCAAAGAAGGTATCCAGTTTTAGACTGATAAAAAAACTGACAAAAATTTTATATAAAAAGTGTGAAATACTTGCTCGCTTGAGCTGAATTTAATTAAAAATTTTTATTTTTTTTTTTTGCTGCTTTGCTTTTAATTTATTGTTTTTGCTTCTTTTTAAATATTTATTAGACAAATTTTTGGTTACTTACCAGTTTCTGAACCCAAATATGCACATTGATGCTACTATACTCATACATATGTATTTTATTTCACTTTGTTTTTTTTTTTTTTTTTTGTAGAAATAGGTTCTAAATGAACAAGGTCGATTGAAAGAGGCTCTATAACACAAACAAATTTTCTTAATTATAATTCCAACTCAGGGAGTTATAGTTGATTTCGATTTTCAGGCGTGTATATATTTCGAAAAACCAATGATTTAATTAATGAAGGAAGAAAAAATGTGGTTTTGAATGCCTTGAGCCAGCATCTTATTCAAATTAATCTCAGGTGGTTATTCTGATTTTCTTCTGAGCTTCCTAAGCTTATAACTAGTAATTGCTTCAAAATTAGAATTTTCCTTACAAAATCTGACTTACACCACATATTTACGGTTGCGGCTTTTATGCGAGCACATATTTCAAAAATGATTATTAGCAGTTCGCATTCATTTCACGTAATTTTCAACTTTTCCACCCTTGCCTGGTTGTCAGTAATTTTTGAAGTTTTGAAGTAAACCGCGAAAAAATTCTGCAAATATCCCAAGTGCCCAACATATCCCTACTTCCCGGCAGCTACTTACCGCCGCAAAAACACTTAATCAGCGCGGCTGAACAGCAAAAGTTTTTGCTAAAGCTTGGTGCCGGTGCCGCATTTTCTTCACGCACTTGCTCATTCGCCCTTGCTCGGCCGGTCGAAATGCGCCACTAACAACAATCGGCATAAATGCTGTTATATCGCTTAGTTTTGACTCGAGCGAGTAGCGACCTTTTTCCACTCGGCTGTCAGTTGGGCGTGTTGTTACAGCTGCAAAGGTTGTCACAAGTTTTCCCATTTTCATTTTGTCCGCTTGCCGTTTGCCATTTGCCACTTGCCATTTACCATTTACGGTTTGCCCGACAACAACTGTTTCGCATAAATTTTAGTAAGCAACCGGCAAGCAGAAACAAACGCGCGCGCACACACACAAACTTGCCGGGGCGGACAGCGCACAAGAATAGCGCCAATGTTGGCATAACAATAACAAGCACAAACGCATGGGAATGAGCACGAAATGAGTGTAATAATGCAAAACTGTAACAGACAGCCAAAGTAGTCTTAAAACTTAAAAAATAATTTTCATATTCAAAATGCATAATTATCATAAATTTTAAACTCTTTCGTACACTTGCCGCAACGCTCACCAACTGCCTCGGCGTCTGCGCCGCAATGTGTTTTGTTTTTAGCCATGCATACTTCCACCGCTTTTATTTTGCCTTGTCGTTTCGCCTACTTTGTTCTGTGCCCCAACTGTGGCACATAATTTTGGGTACTTCTGCACCTTGCAACTTCCTGCCATTTCCCCAACTATTTATGATTATTATAATTTTCATAGCATATATATATATACATATATATGCCATATGCTTGTATGTAATTTGGTCTTTATTTAAATATCATCTGCAACACATTAAGCGGCTGTCATGTTGCTGCAGTTGGCATTCGCAGCGTGTCGCCCTTTCTCGACGCTTCCATAGACAGTGTGCGGCATGCAATTGTGCACAGAAAATGTGTCGCATTGCTGGCCCAGCTCTCGGCAGCAAAACAAGAATGGAGTGCGAAATTAATGCAGTATTTTAGCTGCAGCTGTGGCGATATGGCATATTGAAATATATTTTCGCATATAATTTTAAAAATTATTGCTTAGTTTTGGGCGCATATGAGCATAGCGTCCATTTAAATGTTTCATATGAAAGTAGTTTATTATTTTATGAACACATTTTTCATATAGAAAGCGTTACTGAATACTTGAATAATTAGAAAATTTAACATACACAAAGGGTACTGAATAGGTGGTTCATTATTGATTTTGAAAAATTCTGAGGTATACCTTTAGGATGTCACGTTATAAAATTTATTTACTATTTATAATATTTACTTGTCTAGCGTTGAGACGTATTATAAATTCGATGCTTTCAATCAGAAGGCATATTGAAAATTTTTTTGCATATACAATTTATTTTAGAACTGTTGCATAGCTTTAGGCGGATATAAGAAAGCTTACCTTCAAGTTTATTTCAGTTTGTCGTGTGAAAGTAGTTTATTATTGCACTATTGCAAGTTCACAACGTTACTGAATACTTAAATTATTGTGAGAAAATTCGTCGGATAAAGGGTGCTGGATAATTCTAGTTGTAATTCTAAAAATTATGAGGTATACTTTTAGGATGACACATAAGTGAAAAAATGTACTTAAAAAAAATTTTATTTAGTTGCTTAAGCTTTTGATTTGATTTAGATTTATGGTATTTATGATCGTATGTTGTTTTTTCCAATATTCTCATTAAATTTGCAATAAATATAGTGGGACATTCCTTTAAAGTGTTGTTACCAACATGCTTTTTTGTAACATATTTTATTGGTTTCAGTTAAATATTTTCTCTTTTATATTAAATATTGCTGTTATTTGTATTTTTTTTTTTTCCAAAGCAAATCAATGACTAGTATTCAGAGAATTCTGATTTTGAAAATTTTTTTTGAAAATTTTTTTGACAATGACAACAACGGGTTTTGACAATTTTGAGGTACACTTTTAGGGTGACTCACGATGTTATTGTACGAAACTTGGTTTTATTTACCAGGCTAACATTTTGATTTCATTAAGTTTCTTTCATTCTGTGTGTTGGTTCCAGTCTCCTCAAAGAAATAAAAGTTTTATTGAAAAAAAGTGTTGTTAACTCCCTGTTATTATTAAACAATTTTTTTTTATTTGTTTCAAATAAATTTGCTTTCTTTTTATGATTGCGTATTAAATTGTTTATTTTTATAAATCAAATCAACTTCATGACTAATTGGCGAAACCTGCTCGACCATCTAGGGGAATTCTCAGCATTCAACATTTTGTGTCGTGAATCACTGCAGCAAAATAGGATTTTAAATGGTGACTTGAGCACAAATTGAATGTGAATGAATTTTTGTTCAGCTTAGCAAAGAAAATACATACGTATATGTGCATTTGTAGTAAATAAAAGATAGCTCATAGAACCCAATGAAAAACGAACAATAATGAGTCAAAGCCCAACCATTACGAGTACTCGTGTGTCGAAAATAAGTGAACAAATAAAATAATAAAAGTATTGACAATTGAATAAATGTAGATGCTTTGATAAATGAGTGGTATTACATGGGAAGCGGACTTTACCATATAAGGCTGATAGGAAAAAGAGGGCAGGGTGCATGAACTTTAAAGTGGCCACTTGTAAGAGGCATGTGTGAGAGTGTGTGTTCATGCAAAACATAAATTTGGATTTGTATTTGCATTATGGCTTATTTGCCTTTACACATACACACAATCACATTTTCTTTGTGTTTGCTTTTCGGCTCATGACAGCTGACAGCAATTGGCAACTTGTTTTGATAGTAAAATTATTATATAGTTGCTCAAAATCAGCTGAATATATGTTGCGTGTATCAAGTAATATATATAATTTATATATATTTTTGCTTTCAGTTTTAAGCGTTGCTCATATAATATTACATAATCGGATGCGGTGTTTTTCTGAGAAAATTTTTACAAGTAAACCTGGTATTAGTAACTTCAATCTCAATTTGCCGCAAATATTATCACGTGCCAATGACATGATTCCCACGTGTTTCTCCACGACTGTGAATGGACCTAAGCAAATTTGCTGGCAAATTAACGCTAGCGCGAAATTTAATTGCTTCTCCAAACCGTTTGTGAGAAATTTTTTAAGTAAATGGTCCAGTTATACCTATTGTGCTGCTAATTATTAGGTAATCTGACACATTTTTTGCTTTTTGGATTAATCGACAAAGTAGACAATGGAATTTATAAATTACATGAGAATGTTTGGGGTGAGTTGGCCGTAGTGCCATTGATTATATGTAGAATATACGTATATATTTCCATGATTATTGTTTTCCTTTCCCTTTCTCAATGTTGGAGGCAGCTTTTTATTGAAATGAAATGAAAGATTTCAAAAATTTCATTTTATTTTAGAATTATCCGAAATTTCTCAAGGAAAATAAATTAATAAATAAATAAAAAATAAAAAAATATTTTTTTAGGTAATTTTTGTGTTTAGTTAGTATCACGTTTGGTTTCCTGTTTTACTCTGTCCAGCATACATTAGGTTGCAGAAAAAGCAGAACAAACCAACAAGCAAGCCATCGATTTCTATTAAAAATCTTCTACACTTATTTGAACTAAGCTATAAGCTCCTCTATTCGGGTATAAAGTCAAATTCAGCCCCAATTCAAAAAAAAATTCCCAATTCGAAAAAAAAGTTTAGAGTTTACCTATACGTAAGCTTTTGAAATACTCAGATCACCGATGTTATGTTGCTAACAGATTGATTCAATATTAAGAGAGAATTTTTCCTAATTTCTTTTTGATTTGAGTTGATATACCCAATCTCAAAACAGAATAAATAGCAAACTCTTTTGGTAAAGAATATATAAATGATGATGCTCATACTGCGGAGAAAAGACTACTTATTCTTAAGTACATCGCTATTTAGCACAAATTTGTCTGCCCAAGATTCTAAGCTAAAAATAACACATAACTTAAACCTTTATTTATTACCCTAAATACCTTTTAATAAAAGCGCATTATAAAATCATTTAAACGTCAGTAATGGCTGTAACATATGACACTGACAGAGATCATTCGAACCAACCCTCACCGCCCATAGACAAACCATAAAAGCCGCCAATACCGACAATATGCCACCGCAGGCAGCACAAACGCAATCATTAACACTCCGTTACATTTACGAAAACAAAAGCTAAACCTAAAATGGATATAACCAAAAACAAAAACAATTTACCAAACACAAAACACAAATGTAAGTAGGTAAAGAATTAGTTAGGCACACATACATGCGATTATATTGATTTAACGGTTCTGTTGTGTAAGGACCTTCATCAACCTGTTCGTATGTCAGTTAGACAGTTTCTAGTTTCCGAATACTTTTATGGATGAGTTTGCTTTCCAACTCCCACTGGTTCCATATACAAACAGCTTGGTTCATTCACTCTGCCACATTTGCTTTATTTCATTGTACACACAACCGCCTGCCGCTCGTCACCCTTCCTGACAGGCTGACAAATTAATGGTAAACCGCGATTTGTCAGCCATTAACGATTTGATTGCTTGATTTAAAATTTGCTCACATGCGATCTGTATTTATTTACTACTTATCCATGTGTGCGAGAGTGTGTGTGAGTGATGAAAAAAGTCAAAGCCTACAGGTGGATACTGTAATTTGTAATAGTTCTATATTAATCGATAGAGCTTCGAAATTGCAATACTTTTCTAACGTATTTTTGTAACAATTTATTACTTTGGATGAGGAGGGAAAGAAAGCATTGAAGTTGAGAATGTTCTTCATTAAAAGAAGTTCTATAGATCAGGCTTACTTCAGAGTGGTGGGGTACCCCGATATATCATCTTTACTTCATATAATCAAGGAAATTGTCGCTGAATAAGAAAATTATTACGCAATTTTAACTAATAACTCCCTTAATGAAGAACCATTTTAAGGTCGAGCGTTCGACTAATTATGGAGAATTTCGTGTAAGAGATGAATTAACTCGGCCATCCTTTTGTGATAATATCCGTCATCGATTCGCCACTTTTCTGCTCGCTATCTTTGGACGCCGCTCGTTTGTAAAAGTATTTACACGGGAAAGCAACAACAATCTTAAGGAGTTGATCTCGATAAAAGTGAGCAAGAGTGTTTGCGGACACTTCATTAAAGTGGTGTAATAAGCTTTCTTCAATGCTGCCAAGTTTTATTTCTTATATTGCAGACAAGTTTTACCGTTGTGTGCACAATTGAAAATTTACTAGCAAAATGATACACAGAATATGTTACGATAAAACATTTTAAAATTTAAACTGGTCGGCGATTTATATTTATATATATTTATATTATATATATTTATATATTTATTTATTATTTTTTCATACAATGTTTATTTTCGGAACTGCCAAATAATTGCTTCCACATTGCTTCCAAGAACATGTTATTGTCGACAGTTCTTTCAGTGCTGCCAATCTATTTGAACAACTGGTATAAAGTGCTAGATTCGCTGCTCAGTTTATATCTTATATGTAAAGCATTTAAAGAACGCATTTGAATAAAAATTTAAACACCAGTGAAGCATATAAATAAAAAGAATTTTTTATAATCAATTCTTCATTATTTTATAGTTTTGAAGTACATTTTTATTTTATGTATTGTTTATTTTAGTGCACACTTTAGAATTATTTTCAAGACAGTGTTTTGAGAGTGCAAATTATTTGTTACGAAAACGCCATTATTTTTCTTTCTTAAACTTTCCAGTGTTCAATTATCAAGAATATCTAAATGTAAACACATAAGAAGACGCCAAAGCGCCCACTAATAAATACTTTCTAGTTCATGCGCAACGCCACGTCATCGACCCGCCCAACAGCCTTGCCTGTATGCAATCAACCGGTAGCACAGTAATTTTTCGAATGAAAGGAATTAGCAGCAATACAAATATATACAAATACGAAGATATGAGCTCAGTAACCTCCGTAAAGCGATTGTAGTAAGTGAAGCTTTGTTTGGCGCAATTGTCAAGCGCCTCAGCTGCTACACCATTCATCGCCCAATAACGAGTTTGCCACTCATGCGGTCCTTTTGACGCTGCTACCTTGTTGCACACACACATACGCATACAAAATGACATGCCTGCTTTTTCTAGCTGCACTGTTGCCAATCACCAAACTATTCGTAGCGCTACAACTACAGTTTGAAAATGCCTAAACGATGAGGCATACTTTGCGGCGTCACTGTGGCGCGCCTACATGACGTGGAAAGTTTCACGGTTTTATATAGCAGGCAGGCAGGCAACAACAATAAAAGCGCACTAAAAATAGCAACAGCAGTTTGGTTTCACCTGAACTGAAGCACGCACACACGCCCACACGTGCATTCTTATACACACAAACACACACACACACGAAAAAATGGCACAGTAGAAATTCAAATTGAATAAAACAAAACAGAAGGCAGCTAGCGGGCCACAAGGAAAAGGATAAGCAGCAAATAGTTGAAAAAGGCTCGCTTCTTTCCTCGCACACACACTTGCACAGCGGCCATGAGGGTGCGTGTGTGCGCGCGTGCAGCTAACTACCGTCAACACGTCATGGCGTGCTGAAAAGTTTGAGTTGCTACAACTTTTAACGGCTACTGACAATACACAAATTCCGAAAATTAAGCTGAACAACAATAAAAAAAAAATATATATGTGTGTGTGTATGGGCGTGTGTTAGCATATACATGTGTGCATTGATATGAACGACCGTGGCGACCGCAACAACAAGTCCAATGAAACCACAACTCATGGCAAGCATGTAGTTGCTGCTGCTGACACTGACAACCACACAAACGCCACCCACCTCACCTGCCGCAACTCACTATGTGTGCTGGTGGCGCCCCTGGTGGTAGACATGTGACCCAAGTGCCAAGTGTGGCCACCACAAAAGCGCCGCGTCACTTGAGGGTACTGCGACGATGCGACGATAATAATCGCAATTGCCGGCTGAGAAATTTGCACAGAAAAAGGGTGGACAAAGTGACTTACAAAGCGAAAGAAAGAAAAACGCTAGCAACTGCGCTGTATGTGTGTGAGTGAACGGCTGTTAACCAAAATTTCGACAACTTTTTGCATTTACAACTGGAGTGTGAAACTCAACACAGGTAGTTGACAGATAAAAACTTTCATATGTTCAACTAAATACACATCTATATATGTATATAAATGGGTGTGTATGCGTGTATTTGTTAGTTTTCATATGTGCGCATTTGCTGGTGCTTGTGTTGTGGCTTGTGCAATTTGCAAATTGTTTTAGTTAACCGGAAATTCATTGCCGGGGGTAATGGTGGGCTAAGGATCAGCAGTGATTACACATGCAGCAAGCATTTGCACGCTCATGTGTATGTGTTGGTGTTCATTAAGCGTGAGAGTGACTCACTTGTAGTGAAGTAAGGCATATTCTACCAACACGACTATTATTTAAGGGAGTGTTCTAGTACAGAAATTAAAAAATTAAAAAGTTTTTCTATTTTTTTCATATTTCGATTTTTCGAAACTCAAATTATTTTAAAAATTGCAGCCATTTTAGTGTCGTGGGAACTCGGCCGGTTCAATCAGAAATTTAAACTTTCAAGTGTTTGCCAAAGTTTTGAAGTTCTAATCAACCAATTTACTTGAAATTTGGCGCGAATTTTTCTGAAAACAAAAAAAAAAAAAAAACTCACCAGTAAACAAGAACCAAAATTTTTAGTTTATTTATTTTTTTTTTAATTCGGCAAAGTTAAAAAATTAGCCAAAAAATCGATGCTTTTTTAAGTAGTCGCCTTTCCTAGTTCAGCAGCGTATAACTTGCTGAAATTAAAAATGCGAGATATTCAGATATCTAAACTAAAGTACCGGCTATGGAGCTAAAATTACTTTTGCCACGTCAGATTACGATTAACTAAACTGTTGAACAGTATACTACAAGAGAATTATTAAACACTAATTAAGCGCCATAAAGCATAAGCGTTCACTCTCAAGTATTTCGATGTCAGGTGATGTGGAATACGCCGTTATAAAATTAAGCATGTGTATGTTTATACAGTTACTAATTTATGCAGTATGTTGCAAATTTAGCGGCAGGGTTGCAAGTGGGAAAATGCGAATTCCCTCAACGCTGCAACTGCTTGCCAATAATTATATATTCAGAAATAATTACCGCTCAACTCAGTTAAATAAAAAGTATTTCCAATGATTGCTGAGGTGTGGGCGCCTTAAAGTATACCACATTACACTTTAAATTGTGCAACACAGACGCTCATACCCTATACTGTAAGGGTGGTTTAACGGCTGTATGAAGCTATGGTCACTCGACCACAGCAAAATGCATTCCGCACAAAACAAAAGCTGCCATTGCAAAAGCTACAACAACATTAAGGAAACCAAAACACCACCTACACACCACGTCAAAGACGCCGCAACACAATTGCTAATATGTGCGTGGCTGCGCAGGGCAACAAAATCACCACAAGTGCATAGAAACTGCTGCACCACACTTGTTCGCCTCAATGTATGCCTCATTGCATTGTTGTTATGTCTATTTTTGTTCACCCTTGTTGTATTTGCTACACGGCAAAAAGACAATGAACTTTTGTACTCTAGCCCTACGCTTTCGTCGCCAGCTTGTCGGCTCATCGGTCGACAGACTTTCCGTCCGGCTGACTGGACGCCGCTGGGTTTTATTTGTTTTGCCTTCCTTTGCGAATGAGTCAACTCAGCTATGAAATGGTTGCACAGCTTTTCGCTTGCTATACTTGGTTTGCCTGTGTATTGAGGTAGTTGTGTGTAAGCAGGTTTTAAAGTCTTTGCCGAGTGTTTTCTGAATATATTTCGTTAAAAGCAAGCCTGAATCTCTTACATTTTTTGTTCCAGAGTATTATTTAAATTTTCAGCTTTGCTCTCTGAGTACTTTTATATCGATTTGCAGAAATGTAAGGCGAATAAGAATATATTTATAGTTACTTGATCCATCAAAGTGTATCGGTATGTTATATAGGTAGTGACCTTACCTGAAAGGAACAAGAAAATTATTTATTAAATTAGTTAAATAATATTAAAAATCAAATAAATAAATGAAATGATATGAAGGTATTAAATATGTATACCAAAAGCATCAGCTGTACAGTTACCGGTGTACTAATCATGTTCAACAAGGTAGTATAACAATATTTTATATTGCGTATGACTACCGAACGCGGTATACTTGAAAACGCAGCATTTCTCAAATTTGTACAAGAATTCGTAAAATGAAACAGAAAGAAATTGAAAACTGTAAGGTTAATTGAATTTTAAAATCGTTGTTAATAGAATGTCTATTAGAAGTCTATTAATACAGACTTGAATTAATTTGAAGTTTTGTCGTGAATTATTAGAATTGTATGCATCAAATGCATCTGTCGCATTACGAAATGAAGTAAATATTGTTTGAAAAATACAGTACCATAAAGTATTTAAAGCACATAGATTTTTTTGATTCAATTGCGTGTATATAAATATATAAAATATGAAGTATGCATATTTTCTTTAAATATATTCACAGTAATTCTGCTCTTAAACTTCGGCAAATACTGTGTAAAACAAGCCTTAAGAAGTTGACTGAATTTTACATTTCTGTGTACTATAATAAGTGGTAGTAGTAATAGTTTGTGCTTTAAATATATCGATTGGCTACTAAGTTGCATATGATCAATAGCCGGTTGCCATACGTATTGCAAATTTTGATATAGGGTCGCCATATAGTCGCCAGTAGGGGTATAAAAGTCACATAAATTTCTTAATAAATAGTCCTATTAAAATTAGACAAAAATATGGATAATATATATGATAATAATAATATATATGATAAAAATATGGATAGATAAAAATATATTCATATTTGACGGTTGATTTTCAAATATTATAAATGAAAGTTTATCATATTTTAAATTATCTCTTAGAGTATGAAATAAGAAACAATTTTCCGGAATCATATTGGAGAAGAATTTATTGGATAATTATTTGATCGTTTCGCTCAGTTACTGTTAATTTTTCTTAATTCTGTCTAAAGACATAAAAACATGGGGTCCTCTGACGTTTTACAAAGAATAACTCAGCTTTGGTGGTTACCAATTTGTGTATAACTGACAGATCTATAGAGATAATGTATTGTCTTATCACGAATTTTACTTTAAATATCAATGTAAATGTAACTTCCTTTCTTTTCCCCTTCTCCTGTTCGACCATTTACTCTTCCTCTCTATCATCTCCTTTAGCGCTATCCTTTAGCCTGACAATCACTACGTGTACACTCAACTAAACTCTCCTTTGTAAATATGTTTGTATGTATGCACACGTATCTAAAGTAAACGCCTTCATTTGTCAAATGGCTGTCAAAGCGCGTTTTTTCGCAACGCCAAAGCAGAGATTGCACACAGCGGAAAATGGTGGAAGAAAGGCTTTGCCGCCCTTCGCGCTGACAAGCGTTCACAACACAGCTGGGAAACGCCTGGCGCTAAATCGACAAACTGCAAGTTGTTGCTAGTGCATTAGTTGCATTTATTTGTAATTTGTACTATTTTTTCATTCACTAATGCCTCTTATTTGTAGCTTTCTTTTTGCCTTAAATTTCTTCTTTTGCCGTTTGACGATTCGGAGAAAATTGCCTGTTTGTATTTGCAAGCAGTTTGACATGCTGCAGTAGCAACAGCAACTTGCCACATGCCACTACCAATAACGGCACAACATTACCCAGCAAGCCCAAGGCTAAGTACTCGCGGCATAAGAAAGTAAAAGAATGAAACAAAAAGCTGTGTGAAGTTGTGCAAAAGGCTGGCAAAGAAGAGCCAGCGCCAAGCGATTCTCGGAAATCAATTTTATTTGTAAATACTTATTTTGTGTTACAACAACTCATTTGTGGGCTTGTTTGCTTGTACTTGCCTGCAGTTGCACTTGCGATACTTCCTTAGCTATTTCATTCGCATTTTCATTTTTTATAACTCAAAGGCAAAAGTGGCAAATAAGTTTTGCCAATTTGTATGCCGATTGCCTGCCACTTCTGGCCGCGCAAGTTTGTTGCAGTTGCAGCTGCTTTTCGTTCAGCCACATTGTTGCTGTAGGGATTTTGTGCCCTTAGTGCGTGCATATGCAGTCAATAAGGCGCCACAAACACACCAACGCAGGCATACACACTCACACAAACACACACATTTTAATTTCCTTTGTGAAAGCGACAATTTAAAGGCTTTCAGTTCCGAGAGAGAGAGAGAGATTGGGAACGCGCCATTTAGTGGCAGCTTGTGGGTTTTACTAATTTCGTCCCCTTTTCACCTCCTTTAGTTGCTCAAAAAGTCGCAGTAAACGCATACAGTTTAAAGCAACCGTCATTATCTCTCGCATTGATGGAATGTCTAGAAACTGTGAGGCGGGAAATATGTAATTTCCTCCAACTCCACTGCACTGTAACTGTACAATGCTTTGTTTATATAAATTTTTAATTAAATTTTCCTCTTCATTTGCTCAAGTTGTCTGTAATGAAGTTGCACTCCTTGTGCAGATGGGCGTTTTTATTTTGAAGTGCCTCTTATGAAGAGGCGCTCGCAGCAGCCACGGGACACAAACTCCTCATATACATATATGTTTGTGCCTGTGCTTATAACCGTCAATTTCAGCCGGCTTTGCAACTTACTTTTAATTGAGTGCTTTTTCATATTCTATGCTTAAAACGTGCTGCACTGCCGTTCTTGCTACATACTTGCATACTTCCAGCAACACGTGTGTTTGATGGGGGCGACACCCGTGTACAATGGCACTCCAAGATGTCATTTTCCACTCTTTACACAAGATGGTAAGCACAAAGCCACTTGAGCATGTGTGTTTGTGTTTTTATATTTATTAAATATGCGCTCAACTTTTTCAGCGGAGCAGTGTTGCATTTTGCTTGTCTTACAAAATAGGTTAATCCTTAAGCAATTAAGAGGAAACACAGCGATTCAGGGATAACAATAATGCACTTACATACATATATATATATCTAAGATAAGTGTCCATTCAAGAGTACTTTGGCTGTTAAATGCTGCTGCAAACATTTGTAAGGGACTGCTGTGCAAAATAGTGGAAGAAATATTGTACAACTTTTGGTTAAGTCATTAGAAGCTGACTTGCATAGACTCCCACTAATTGAAAGAATTGGAAAATTTAAGGTAAATGCGTGAAAGAAAATGAAGAATGTATTTCTCCTAAAAGAAAAATGTTGGGTAATCTTCATATATCTTTCTACAACTAATATTGAAACTGAATGATCAGAAACGTTAATTCAGTAAGGTTTTTCAGAAAGAGAGGTAAGGGTTTTATATTACGTACCTATAAAAGCGCGGGTATAATTCCATATTCCGTTCCACAACAGTATACCAATATTTACATTACGGGTGGATATCGACTATGTATCGGAGACAATTGAGACGGCAGTCGTCATTTTGTGTATATTACCTATTACTATCAACCCTTATTATAGATGCAGAAATGTTAAAGTCAACGAAGTGATCTTGGGCAGTTGCCTACATACATTTCTTTACAAATTTTAGAGTTTGAATACATTGAATATCTTTAGAGAAAATTAATTCTTTTTTTTTTACCAACGTTTCTAATAGAAAAATTCACCCAAATTGATCTTCAAAAAAATTGTTTCTCTTTAAACACTTTATGAATTTTTCAAGTACTACTTTCACACTTTTTTGTAGTGAAATATATTTTAGGAATGTACATTGCCCATTGATGCATTTGTATGATTGACTAATAATAATAACTGTCCCTAAGAGCTACATTCTTATAAATTGATAGCTAATAAATAGATTTTCAGATTCCCTAAAATTGCCAATATTAATCGACTAGAAGATGAATCATTTAACGCACCAAAATTTAGTAATTTCACGACAACATACGAATTAATTCAAGTCTACTAAACGATTTTAAATTCAACTGAACATAATTGTTACCATTTCCTCATGTCTTATTTTACAATTTTTATCACAAATTTGAGCAATGCTGCCAAGTGCTTTGAACAGCGATTTCCATAAATGAAAACGCTGCGCTGTTCTTACCTGCGCTTTCAAGTACACTAGCTTCAGAAGCCGTCCGCAATGCAAAATCCTTTTATTCAATAGTACAATGCAAGTACATCGGCAACTATAATCTAATTGCCTTTCACAATAGGCGTGTAAGTCTAGCTGCTTCGCCAGACGGCGCACCTATCACAAAATCTTTAATTACCTCTGGCAATTTTTCCAAACCAAGCGACAAAAAATATTTTAACGTAAGAATTGTAGATAGCTTTCAATTCGATATATCATTATCGAAGATATGAAACTTAAGGTGTGAATTTTAAGAAGAAAAAAAAATTATATCTATCAAAAGAACGCCAAATATACATTTTTTATGCATCTTCATATCATTCTCCTTTTACTCCTATCATTGTATTAAATGTAATTATATTTGGCTTAAAATAATGATCTAAAATGTTTCCGACTTTGATTTATTTATTTGCTTTTTTTACTTTCATAATTGTTTGCTTTTGTTCTATAGTTTCGGCCAATTACAGTTCAAAATTCATCAGTTCAAAACTTTGCACTTCAGTGGCGGAACTTTTTCTTCTATAGAAGCAAAGAGAATTCAGCAAAAAATTTTTTGCATACAACTGTTTCTTTCTTCTTCCGTTAATTTGATAATTTTTCCAAATAATAAGAGATCTATTTTATGTGTTATTTAATTTTACCACTTCTGATTAGAATTAGCTCATTCGAATACCAAGGAAACCCGTTATGTCAAGTTAAATGTAGTTAGTTTCACACGTTTCGAAAATGAACATGATTTGTGTTTTGTCTTACAAACATTGCACAATATTCATTAAATATTTCGAAAATACTAGCAAAAATTGAAAACTTCAATGTGTGTAATTTTAAAAACTGTATAAGACGGCTCCTCATTTGAAGCCGTTATTTGTCAATATCAGGAAGGCGACGTAACCGAAAACTGTTGAGATTATGGGACATCATTTCGCACCGGGTTTGGAAAAAAAAACTTGCATTGTTTGTTGTTTGCTTCATTTTGTGCCCCAAACTTTTGAAATGCGTCATTATGAAAGAAAAAAAAACGTTTTTAATATTTCGGAAAGCATAATTTCGACTTTATTCTCGTGTTTCAATATTTACGAAGGTGTTTTTATGCACTTCAAGTGGATAATAACCAGATGAAGAGGTGCTCTAGCAACCCACATTTTATGGAGACTTCAGGCACCTACATGAAATTGCCATTTGGCCGAAAGTATGAATGAGTGATTGAGGCGGTGCGACAGTAAAGCTGTAATTGCTTAAAAGCTGTTTGCTCATTGGAAAGTGCAACAACCATAGGGGAATTTGTGCGTGCCATACGATATCTGACTCACTGCCTCCATACTCCATACTACCTACCAAACATTGCGTCCGGCAACTTCTTCGCCCTACCACCAGCACGAAACGCAATAAACTTTGCAATTGGCAACACTGTTGCAAATTTGACTGAATTTTTAATGCATGCGTGCAGTTTTATGGTCGCTTTTGTACGATCAAACGCACGAATGAGCGAGCGAGCGCGCGAACAAGAAAATGAACGTTACCCCACCGACCAACGTACACGCAACTATACCCTCGCCGCATTACGCAATCCGAAGCTGGCAGCATCGTTACCACCTCCACAACTACCAGCACGACCAAAGCAATCATATGCGTATCGTTTTTGTGGTTATTTTCAAAACGTGTTCAAGCATAAAAATGCTGAAAGTGCCATAAAAGAGTGTAATCGCTGTAGTCGTGGCAGAATGGAGTTGACGAAGCGGGAGCAACCGTTGTTGGCTAGCTTGGCTGGCTTGGCTTGTGGCAAGTGGCAAGTCGCAAGTGCCAAGTGGCAAGTGGTGACTGATGTCAGAAGCGTGCACAAACACATACGCACACACATAGCCACACATACAAATGCATACATAGTCATCGTCAGTGTCGTTTTGGGATCGTTTCAATGCGACGCATCATTTCGTCGCACGCGGTGTGGCACATGCAGTTAGCGCTTTAGTTTGTCGATTTGTGCTGCAGCCATTTGCCTCTTGTTGCCACTTCACTTAGCGTTTTGCTGGTTCGTTTACTCTCGCTTATACAGTATTTATGTAGTCACCGCATACTTGCCGTACTTCCCGTTTGCTTTTTTTTTTGTTCTTTTTATAGTGTTTTTGTTGTTATTTTATTATGATGCGTTTGTTTGTCCCATTGTCTTCTACTTCATTTTGGATTTTATTGCTGCTTTTTAATGAATTGGAAATGATTACAATTTCGCAAATGGAAGTTGCGTATACTTAAAGCAAGCGCATCGAAGAGATTGTGCTGATGGGAGATTTGAGAGGCAAGCTTCTCTTTCCACGCGTTCTAAGCAATGCAAATGTATTTGTAAGGATTAGTGCTAGCCCTTCATATACATATCTACATAGAATCTCAAAATACTTTCATTCATATACGCGCAATGTTTCCGGTATACATGTATGTGTATTTTCTTCGAAAATTCATAAAATATGGAAACATTTCAAAATGTCAGTTTAGAAGACATTTTCGCTATTTCCAAATTGCTCGAGAACTCCTCCCAAATAATTGTAGCTTAATACATGTTTTTAAGAAGCAATAAACAGTTGAGGAAGAAGAAGAATTCTTGTCTGACAACAGCAAAAGCTCTTCCTCCTTTCCGTTCAATATTATGCTTAACGAATTCGTGCTGAATTTCCGGTTTTTGTTGCAAGTTCAATGCTTTTCCTACAACAATTTTAACTGCTTTTGTAACGACAATATTGTTGTGATTTAATTTTTCCACCATTCTACCATATTCCGAACACAAACTGGTTTTATATGGGCAAAATCGGGAACATGAATATTCCTTGCTCATTTACAAGTTTTTACTAAACTTTCTGTGCAATACCTTCAACTTAATTTGCCATTAAATGTTGGGCACTTATCATTAGAATTTTAGTATTAAGCGATAAAAAGTTTATTATTTTGAGTGATTACAACAACAGTAATAATAACAGCTGCTATTATTCCAGTTTGACTTGTTGTTGCATTATTGTAGAATATGTGCGTGCCGCTCATAAAAGAGTGGATTAAGTACGCGACCGCCATTTGCCGCCGGAAGCCATGAGTTCCAGTTCCGAACCAAATTTAAAATTGAAGAATAAGTTGTTGAATGAATATTCTAGGTCAATAATTTTTGTTGTGTTTTTATATATTTAGTTATATATTTGGAACATGAACCGTGAACAACATTTTTGTTGTCCTTTATCCTTTTCTATAACCGAAACATCTATCGCAAATCATCTTAGACCAGTTACGGATATGTTCTCCCCATTTCTGAAGCAGTTGCAACTATTGTGGTGCGCCCATAAAGAAACTCATAAGAAAGACAGCATCTCTCATTTTTTGTGCGATTTATTTATTTTAGTATAATCTCTATTCTATATATAGAAGAGAATAAAATATCATTAGAGATGATATAGATGATGTGATCTATTATGTCCTCAATCTTCCTTGCTTGCATTTGTGTATACGAGGACCTGTCTCCCTCCGTCCTGTCGTCTTTTTGGAACTCCTCCTTTATGGTGTGTGGGAGGTTTTAGTCCTAAGGGCCGAGTAGCCACTTCTGGCCGAGCTTGGTCTTTTTTGTCTGGTTACCCAAACTAGGTAGTCTCGATTGCTAGCTGATAGGCTGCATAACAAAGAAATTGCTTTGAGAGCTGCTTGACTATCGCTTAGTTTGAGTTTACTCTCATTGTCATAATTGCGCTAATGCAGACTCATCTCTGCATGGCGAAATGCTTGAATACCTCCACCCTCCATCCATCCACAGGGATGATATTGGGCGTGGACACACTATGTCCGCGCAATGCTTTCTGCTGTTTTCGAGGCGTCGGTATATCAATAAATGGTACTCCCTTGAAGAGCAGCTCTAGCGCAGAGTCCGTCCTCAGATCCACAGATTTGCTTCCAAGGGAAAAGGATTCAAAAAGTAAAGGGATTATAGAAGGCAGCTAAGCAAAAGGTTTTCAAGTCTTCAACTCTTCAAGTCTGCTATTGATATTCATAATATAGTTGAAGGTAATAAGTTGAAGGTAATAAGTTGAAGATATGTTTGTCTCCGATAGACTTACAACTTTAACCACTTACATTTTCAAATAATAATAATTTCATCCGAAGAAGTAGAGTGTTTTGTGGCATTAGAAATCTTTATTTCAGCATTCTGTATAAAATATTCTTCAATGATTATTAATAAATTCAATGGAGAACAATTCAGGCACGGCCTACGAGGGTTAGTACAAGTGAACATTTATTGGGCGCTTTCGTGTTCTAATTACATAAAACATCCGTAGTTTTACTTGGTATGAGCTTGAAAGTAGCAGCTCTTGCTTGACGCCGGTGTACCGTTGGGCCGCTGTGCAACATTTACAAATATATATATATATATATATATATATTATATATCGAAGCATATATTTTCTAATAAAGTAAGGCCTACACACATGTACAACGCTAAAGTGCTACTTGGTTATGCAACTTGGCAAGCACACATCGTGAGGCGAGGGCACGTATTTCCCACCGATGTGAATGTGAATTTGTATGCTTCAGCTGTGTGGGTATATGCCAAGAAACGGTAGAATGAATTAAATAAAGGTAGCAAAGGTTAAAGCCGCCACCAGCTGCGTGGCATATGAGATTATTCTAGATATTCAGCCACACGCCGCTTAAGTGTGCCCCATTCTATTTGGTAAATGGGGCATGTGAGTTTTGTTTGCGACGCCTGGGAGTGTGGGAGCGAAGCATTTTTATGCACTGCACTTCCGCATACATGCACACATGCCGCCGTCTGTATCCTAACTGTATATGTGGGTGTGTGTGCACACATATTTGTATTTGTATTTATATTTGTAATTTTGCGGATGTTACGGCGCAACGCATCCTTTCCACGGCACGCACGTAGGCAATTTTTATGACAACAACTTGTGTGCGCGCACACACGTGTGTGTGTGTGTGTAATAACGCACAACTGTCTGACACCAATAACAATTTTAAGGCTCGAACTGCCGGTGTGGCGCTCAGAGTATTCCAAGTCGCTTTCCCTTTTCCATTTTGTTTATTTTTTTTTTTTTCTGCCCTACCTTTGCGGCTCCCAACTCCATTGAATTTACGACAGCATTTGGAGTGAAGTTTAGAGGCCCTCCATCGTATATCTGTGTGTGTGTGTGTGTGTGTTTGTAATGCTTGTAGCCACAAAGCAAAAGTGAAATGCATATAGTGCCATACAATTGTATGTATAAAGAGAGTAGGCATATAAAGCTCGTGTATTTTACTCAAAGCAATGCTAAACACACTCCGCCACACATCATAGATTAGAAGAACAACAGCAAATGTAATTGAGAAACGCGTGGAAGAACAGCAAAGGAAAGTGGAAGTAATATGGGCCATAAAGGTTTGTAAAGCCCTCCATTGCAGACACATTTGCATATAGATGAACATCTATTCCAATGCAAACAAACATACATACATATATGTGTACATATGTGTCTTAATAAGGATTTAGGTAGCTGCTACCGCTTTCGCCACCGCTAACAAAACGTGGCAAAACGGTAAATGTACGCTCCACCGCCACGGCACTACCTCGGGGCTTCTATTGTATTTGTTGTTGCTCATTGTTGTCTTTATTTCATTTAAAATAATATTTACTAACACATAAAAGCTCATATGCGCACACACTAAAGCCACATTAGGGCATAAAACTCCGGAGCTTGTGCTTGTGCTCAAGGCAAATGAGAATGAGCAGTGCGTTCGTGCCTTCCGAGCTTTCGGTGCCTGGTGGGTTATAATACTTTAAAGTTGAACTTTAAATTTTCTTCTATATATTAACTTGAATTTACAATTTGTAATAGGTTTACTGATGACATGAGCCTGACTTCTGATACACTAGGAAAACCCTCGAAATCGTCTCCTAATTGCTTCTCTTCGAAAGTCAGCACTCATTTCGGTTGTTTCTTGCCTGAGATTTGTAATGACCACGCTACCACCAGACTTCAGCGAAAAAAAGTTAGGGGCACTCTTACTTTGACTATATCCTTCATTAGTCATCTTGTTCTGTATATAATCTAGTTATCTTCAAAGTAGTTAATGTTTTATGGATTTTATGCAAACTCAAGAACATTGAAATTGAAAAATGGTGATGTTTATTTGTTTGTAATCTGAGAGGGCTCCACTCGCTGGTCCAACTTTCGATATATCTTCAGCAATCCCTTGAATTCTTGAAGAAAATTTGCTTTTTTGCGTAGTTTTCAATAGAAATATTGACAGGACTAAAGTTTGCCTCAAAGAAAGAAGAATAAGAGAGTTTATTAAGTTTCAGTTTTAAAGTTGGATTCACTGAGACTTTTTGTTCCATGCCAAAAAAGCTATCGGGCACATAGGACTCGATTCGACTAGAAGGGAAGAAGAAATTCAAATATGACGAAGCTTTAGACTGATCAAGATTTCAAGCAAAGAAGCTTAATGAGGTTGCCTTTCGTCAAAGTTATTATACATAAAGCTCTTTTCCTAAAAAATTTATTTCTAATAGGTTAAAAATGGCACAATTGTTATGAAAGTACTTGAAAACGCTCTAAAAATACTCAGGATAATGCAATATTGACGTATGGCGCGGGTACTAGACTCTTATGTCAAACCTTTTTTCAAACAGACTGTTAAGCAAAATTTTATAATTTATTATTTGCTATACTTTATTGAAAGAAACATCATCTTAAGCGCTAAAAAGTTATGACCGCTTTGTAACCTATATTTCGCATGAATTTAGGGACTTTTTATAAAACTTTTAATATTTTACAACAATAAAATGACATAAAACTCCACTGAATCTTCACTCATAGCAGTTTCTATTAACGAAAATCGCTTGAAACGTTCTAACGTGCTCGCTTTTGTTATGTTATTGTGCAATGCAACCACCTAACCTTCTACTCCTTACCACCATTTCCACCATTTTGATACAAAAATAAATGACACTTCTTGAAAGTTATTGAACATTTTATGATTTTCTCTTTTATGTGCTAAACATCCTCTCACTCTTTCATGTAACTTGCATAAATCCCCCACATGGGCACCTTAAAATAACACCTTCATCGGATCGACTTTATGTCAGCGTCACATCGATCGTTCGTTTCCTCAAGTGCTGCGGCAGCCTGTCACCCAGCTTGGCTACGCAATATCACATTTTTGACACATAAATATTGATAGCTTATATACTTGTACACCTAAATACACCTCTAGCCCTGCTACCCTTTGCAGGGAATTTCAATTTGCTAAAGTTGCTATAAACTTACGTACGATACTAGCACGCGTTAGTGGGTTGTAGGGCTGTGGAAATAAGTGTGACAGATGTGCTGGCGCAGTTATGACCACAGTATGTGCACCAGTGAAGTATTTACTTAAATTATGAAATTTCTGCTGTTCACTCTTTTTTCTGCAAAGTTAACCCCTTTGCAACAGAGTTCGTTGGTGTCGTAATGTATGGGTGCTTTTGAGCAGAAATTTTATAATTTTTTTTTTTAATTTTTTTCAAAAGTTTTTCACGTGATAGGTGACACAAAAAGTGCTTAATGCTTGTAGTATACACACCATGATGCATTTAAAGCGCTTAAAAGTGATTGATATTTTGATAGACTTTTTAATTAGTATTGAAATGCGCTAAAAAATTGCGATAAAAATGGCGAAAATTCTTCAGTATGCGCTTATTTAAATTAAACATGCATTTATTGACAGCGCACTCAGTATCGCATAAAATTTGCCGTCAGTCATTTTGCATACAGATAATGAATTAAATTTGCAACTTTTTCACTTGCGCAGACACACTCGAAATTGCAATCAGTTATCGTATATGAAAAACTAAACTTTATGAGAGCACTGAGTAAAAAAACTTGCACTTATGCTCAAGTGTGTTGATGGCATAATCAAAGAGGAAAGCTTTGACATAATTAGCAAATATTGCGGCAAATAATTAGTTGGCCGAATATTGAGTTTTTAAAACTTTTTAACTATTTCATGGGAGTCGAAAATGAACTTGACAATCTGGAGGAAACTGTTTTAATTTATGAGGCGGCTTTAAGTGAACCGCCTTCAGGTGTACTCAATTTCTCACACATTTGCGCGTTTTCACCTGGTCATTGCACCGGAAATGGTCGATAGCGAGTGTCGCCGGCGCGCTCAACGACTTGCAAGCGATAACTTAAGTATGCGGCTTGTTGTGATTGGTCGCTAAGAAAAAGTGCATTAAAAATAGCAAAATAATGCTTCAAAAGTATAATTACTTCCGATGACTTGTTATTTTATCGCTACGCACTTTCAACATTTTTTATGCGTGCTGGATTAAATTTGAATTAACAATTTTGATAAAAATTGCACTAACACATGCTTTACTTTTTATAATTTTTACACAGTTATTGACTTTAAATAAAACTCTTACGCAATGATCCCTTTTGACTATGAAAAAAAAAACATTCTCTTGCCACACAATATAAATTTCTGTTTATATACACTTTGTGTACCCAGGAATGATGGGAAAATATATATATGGACATATAGAAAAATATTTGTATATGTATGAATTCATAATAGCCAGGTTGAGCCCGCGAGTAGTCGCAAACGGACATGTTACTATGGACTTATATTTAACAAAGTGCTCCCCTTTGCTTGAGCATTTAATATGAAGAAACTAATTGCATATTTTTGTACCCGAAAGGCTGCAAAAAGCACTTATCATTTCCACTCTTTTTAGACTAATCATATTTTTCATACTAATGGGAACGGAAAGTTGCTGGGTCAGTTCAACTCAATTAATCCAGAATCAATTTTTTTTCAATGGTTCATTTTGCTATTAGTTTTAATTTTGTAGAAATTTCATTTAAATAAGTTAATGCTTTTTAAACGTTTCATAGTAACCAATATAAGCGTACATAAAATAAAAGATTATACTATTGACTTTCGTTTGAAAAAAAATTTGCATACGTCAGTTAAATTCCAGATAAGTACTAACCAATTGATAAAGGTTATTTAAGCAATTTATTTTCTGTTGGAATATTAAGATAATTGTGTATAATGAAACCCAGGAATTTTACTATTAATGCTCGTTTGCATATGTAGCACTATCCGTTTGGACCTAATTAATAATTAACTGTATCCTACGGGTATGTGTTGGCGCGTAATCCAGGGCCTATTGAGAGTAATTCGTGCGCACTGACTTTAAAGATTTTTCGCATCATTTTTTGTGGGAAGAGTACTTGTGGTAATTTAAATTTATTTGCAGGACTTTGAGGCAAAACAAATAACGGTTAACAAATAAAAACAAATAATTACAAAAATCGGCAAAATTTTCGGTTGAGAAATTTTTTTTCCATTCAAAAGCATTTCTTCTAAGAAATGTTAAAATGAAGCGGGAACAGAATTACATATAAAATTCTATCTACTATCTATCTATTTATTTTCGGAAATTTTATTTCATTCTCTAAATAATACTTTCAAATTAAATATAAATTCGATTAAGAAAACATTTGAGCGAACATAAATTAGTTTCTCAATATTCGTGAGTAAACATCAATCAATTCAAATATGCTGGGTATTGCTGTTGTTGTGGCTTCAGTGATTTTCAAAACCCTATACGTGTAAATAAATGAAATAAAAGAACTGCCTAACTTTTAGTCCATTGAACAAATCCGGTGATGGGAAGGCTATCAGGCTATCAGCTTTAAAATATCGTAATATATATATATATATATTTGTGAATATATACATATATATATTCATTTACTTTCCCAAAATCGTTAGTATAAAACACTTCAAATATTTTGATTCACAAAAGTTTTGACATATTTATGCCTATGTAATAGATAAGTGCCGCTGAAACACACCCGTCAAAACATGTCAAAGTGACAGTTATCACTCAACGCCTGTCACGACAATTGCCAACAGGTTTGCTCGCTACAATATTCAACATACATGATTGAATATATAGTGCTCATATAAAGGAATGAGTGATGTCATTGTTGTTTCTTTTTTTTTCTTTTGGCTTCTAAATATATTGTGAACTATTGTGACCGAAATAGATCGACATGTGGACAAAGTGTGTGGACGTTCAACAAGTGGTTCTCGTTTAAATTCTCGCTTATTTGATAAAAAGACTTGGAACATTTCTGATTAGTATATAGGTGTGTAATTTCTCTATTCAAATTAAAGCAAAATCTCTAAGTTATAGTAGAAACTATTTATCAGTAAGTAGGGTGTTTTTATAGCTTTTGAGACTACTCCAAATTCTAGATATTTTCTAAAATTTCATATCATGCCTAACTGATCCAGGGATTGTATCCCGTACTCAAGTCCTCCACCAAACTTAGCTAATTAAGTGAGTGTGGAGTGGCATCATAGAGTATTATCATAAGGAAGCCAGTTTGGTTACCAAAATTAATTTGTTTTTGGAAGGAAGTCTGAGAGTAAAAAATACAAAAGTAAATTCAAGAATTGAGGAGAATCATAAGAAGGAAGCAAAGTGTAGGCAATCCGAGAGAGGAGAAGTTGAAAACATATTAGTGTGATAAATATGTTGTGTTGTATATAGTTGGTAAGCTAAATTTAGTTATAAGAACTACCCACAACTGACACTCGCGTACTATCTGCTGGTTCCTGCATTTGAATTAACGTGCTAGACAAATATTCCCAACTTCTACCATATTTATAGCTGTAAAAATATTTCTAAAAACATATGTCAGTATGTATGACTGTAGTTTTACGCCTTTTGACCTTTCATTGCTTGTCAGTTAAACAAGCAAATACAAGTCTGCATTTCTAAATTTCAACACATCCATCGCATACATCGCATCCATCGCTCCTGTGCCTTTTGCCAGCTGCCAACTGTTTAGTGGAGAGATTTGTGCGAAAATTTAGTTATAGTTATCTATGTATAAGTATATACTATACACATGGTGTGTGTACTTAAAGGTCCGTTTAGTAAAAGCACGTTAGTAATTTTAATCTCATCTTCCGCCAGAAGCACACAGCCAAAGAAACTGAATGAACACACACGCACACCTATGCATTGCTATGTAAATGCGTTGTTGTCTTTCAATCCAAGTAGTGAAGGTCTGAGGAATTGTTTCGACATCGTCATCAATATTGCATAGTTAGTAGACATTACGGAGCTGGTATGGCAACCCTTTTATCTTCTTTGCATTTTGCCTTTTCGTAGAGCTCTCAATATATATCTCTCTATATACCTCTTTATGGCTTTTATTGCATATCCAGCTACACTTGTGTGCATACATTTTGTTGTTAATACTAATAGTATTTTATAAATGGCCAATGCTTTGGCCAAATTTGAATCAACTGCAATTTTCTTCTTTAGTTACCCAAGCCCAAGCAAATATGTACTTAACTACTGCTCTCTATCCATATAAACAGTCTGCTTACATATGTACATACGCATATACATACATACGCTGTGAATGTGTGTACTTTAGTGTTACTAGCACGCGCGCAGCACCATGTTGGACTTGATTTTGTCCGACGTGCAACATTAAGGCCACAAACAAATATATACCGAGCCAACAGCAACTAAAGCCTTTAACAGCTGGCTAGCAGCGCTTTCATGGCAATTCTATCTGTTTTCGCACTACAAACACGCTACATATATAACATATTTGTAGAATTTTTGAAAGCGCAACGAAAGCGCACCATTGGTGTTTGCTCTGCTGTACCTTTCAAAAGTTATTTGCGTTTGGGATTTTACATGTCGATTTAGCTGCTGCACAGCAGCCCAACTAAACAACATACAAACACAGACATCGGATCCAATATATATAAATATATATAAGCATTTGGGCCGTTGTCCTGTTACGCTGGCAAGGCATGTTGCCGTTATTCGCTTTTCGCCTTTTTGCGCTCAAGTGTTGAGTAGCCTGCCACTGTCAGTTAAAGTGCCAGTCTAGCAGTTGTTGCTGCAATTGCTTCGGCTGTCATCTAACCATCATCATGATCAACTACTACCCAGGCAGTTAGACATGCCACATATGTAAGTATGCATATAGCACCTCTTCTACATATTATCAACTATTTGTGCTTCCTTTTCTCTAGTGCTTCCGCTATCCTCTGGCACTTCCTTATGCTCAACAGTTAACCATATCATGTAACTACAATAACAAAAACAGGAATGTAGCAAATTTCAACGCTTGCTCAATTTATAGTATTCAATCTTATGTCTTGCAACATATGTGTCAAAGTATTGCTAAGCGAAAACTGATTACTTCTGGTTGAAATTGGTACTATATACTGGCTTATCGTATTCGGGATCTTTAATTCATTCGTTTTGAGACACCGATTGGTTTACTTTTGGACTTTGTCATTATAAATTAATTGAACTAATCCATGGGTATATATTTCAAACGGTCAACCAAATTGGTTTTGAATATTTTTTGTGTCTTTATTCTTCTTTCAGACGTTCACTGGGTTCATTGTGTTCTATTACAATGTGGTCTGTACTGCGTGGATTCAATTCTAGTAGCATCACCCATAGACACAAAACGAACGTTTCAGTCCGCCTGGTATATATTTTATATGTTATTTTTGTATATAATCCACGAAATATTTGATCAAATTAATTTGAAAAGTTGGTTTTTAATACTGATGATGATTCTCAGCCTTTGTATGATGGTGACATTGGCTCCATTTAGGTGGATGCAGTTTGTGGGTAAGAACAAGAGCTCTCCATGTTCGCGGTATAAAGCTCAGAAACATTTTAAGGTCTCGAATTTTCTTATAAAACGACAAAATACTTGAATGTGTAGAGTATATCTATAAAGCCGGTTACTCTGGCAAGTCTGTAATTATATTAACAGAAGTTACTGGGGAATGAATTTAACGAAAGTCTGCTGATCTATAGATTCCGTATAGGAAATAAATATTTTTTTTAAATTTAAGAACCGGTAAAGGAAATGTGATTATAGAGCCAGTGATAAAAAAAGGTTTTAATTATATATATAATATGTAATTCTCTCTAGTGAACTATAAGACACACAATTTTTAAGTTATGTTTTTCGAAGCTATTTTTTGTATGAGTAAATGTTCGGCTTGCTTGTAAATATTACTGCTTTTATGATCTCTCATTTGTCTTTTATTTCTTAATTTCCTCTTATATGCGCACATTTTATTCTGGTTTTAACGTCGTTCAATTCAACGCCACTTGGGTCATTCACCGCGTCATAAAAGTCTCTGTATTGACGTTGCGGACATAAATCCTCCAAAAAATTTAGCGCGTACATGAAAAATAACGCACAAAACAAAAACCCATAAAGGAGCTACAGCGACAAAAAACAAGTCAGCAACATAAACTTTAATGTTTTTTCAAATGCTCTAAAACGCACATTCGAAATTGAAGCATATAATGGGCAAGCACAGGCGGGCCCACGCTGTTGTTACCTGTCGAAGAGACCCCTAATACGAAAACAGATGGAAATAAAACTTCAACTCGACTTTTTTCGCAAATAGCTTCGGCAGCCATGTAAGATTTGGCGAAAGTAGAAGCGCATATGCCTAGGCAGCTTAATTTATTGAATATTTTGTGTAAAAAAATAAGTTAAGCAGACCTTTTACAATCATTAATCTGCGCAAGGAATTTATCTACAGCTGTCGGGCTGTCAAAGCGAGTGTCTTAAGGATTGGTGATTTTTCTACACATTTTTTTCAAAAGAGATGTGATACATGTGCACCAGAAATTGCCACTTATATGTATGTATATTTAACCATATGAGTCTGCTTACTTTCCGCTCGTGGCTGCCGCGCTTATTCGAGAAACAGCTGCCGAGAAATCTGATCTTTAAACTGTCAATCAATCAATAACTGTTGGCTTTTGGGCTCGTGATTCTGTTTTCTTAATTTTCAATTTATTTACAATTATTTTCTCTTTTTAATTTCTTATGCAGTTAACAAATCTTAAAAGCATTTTGCTATCTGTCACATTAGATTGGATATAAAACAGCTATCAAAAAGCATGAGAAATAAGCGGGTATGTATATAAAAAGTTTTCATTAAATTAATTAACGTTGCGTAATCCAGACATGGATTCATTGCTTTATATGTATATTGAAAGCAATGAATATTGCGATAATCAAACAAACTGAAATTTGGAACCATACCAAAACGGCCAACAAAATCCAACTAGAAAATGCTTAATGTTGAACACGAAACTGAGCTAACTATAACGCTATTTGCATGTCGTAGAAGACGAACATAGGGAACTTAGTTCATTTGCTGCGCGATCGTCTAGATACTCATTTCGACACCTATTCTTTCTTTCGCTTTTATAGTCATTTGGTTGCAATTTAGTGAAAAGACTTGTTTTTATTATATTTTAATAATTTGTGGTAACAGAACAGACTGTTTTATCGCTGTTTTGTTTTTTTGTTTCTGCTTAATTATGTCAAACTTAATTACAGCATGTCATCAATGCAATTATATGAAATTTGCAATAATTTATTGTCAAATGTCTCGATAAAAGTTTATGAATTGTGTGAAAGAGAATGAAGTTTAAGATTTTTAAAGGAAATAATTTCTCAAGCAGAGCAATTAATGGAAAATTTGAGGGACTAATGATTTTTTCTGCCATGAAGAAAGCTAATATAAACTGAAGTATTACAGGTATGATCTACCCAAAGCTGATCTCTTAAAAAAAAGCTGCAACTTCGAGGTTGGAACGACACTGAAATGAGATGAAGTTTCCTGTGATATCAAACTAAATTGTATTACAACCAAAAGTATCAGACAGTACATACTATGTAGGGAAATAAGCGCTTGAATATTTAGAGAAAATGCTAAAATTATGCTTACATATCAGTGGGACAATATCTACGCTTCAAAATAAGCAAAACGGTTTTTTATGCTCTATATCAGGGGTGCTCACGCCGCAGCTCACTTGGCTCCGTTTGGCTGCCAATAACATCACAGCGGCTCTGTTTCGCTCGCAACAGCCCTGCTCTACATAACTGCTTCAAAGATATAGCTTAAAACACCATCGAAGATGCTTGGCGCATAATTGCAAGAGTTATCTATGTGAGTGGATGCCAATATTTAATTACAGAAGACTTAAAAACAACGGCTTTAACGCAGTACCTACCAAAACTTCGCATATAATTTACAGGAATGAATATAATATAAACATAACTACATATAAGGAGCAAAAAATTCAGATCTTTTTCATAAAGCATTTGATTTATTATTCTTTCTTTAGTTTTCTAACTTCATAAAATATTTTAATTAAAAACATTTTTTTTTTTATATTTATTCTAAGCGTGAAGTTATTAAACATTTCTCTGTTTTCACATACTTCCAATTAGGTTAGAATCGACAAGAAATCATGTGTGCCTAAGTTCACATGCTATACTGCTCATATATAGTTGCATGTCCAAATATAGATACCTTCATTGCTTATATCTTATCGCGGTAATTTTGAAGCAACGAGCAACTTGCAGTGGACTAGAAAAGTATTTCTCAGAAACATTACTCAATGGTTACTTGGAAATACTACGCTGAAAAAAAAAACATTCCGTTCGGCAACTAATCTATAAAATAAGCATTACAGCTAGCACTATATAAAATGATGACATACTACTGCTGCATTTAGGCAACTTTACAACAAAAACATTTATATGCGATGATAATAATTATTACTGCCTTGCGCTAGTAGCAATTCCCTTATGGTTCGTTAGTGGATATGTATTTTATTATGTGTATTAATTCCCGCTATCATGGCATTCATGAATTTGATAATGAGCATGTTATGTAGTGCAAGGTATCAGTAACGAATATATTATATTATATAAACGTGCGATTTGAATGCACTTTGTGTGAAACCAAAACATTTCGCCCTATTTGTAATTAATAGCTGTCTGCGGGTATGCGGGTCTGCGGTTGCAGAAGTGGCGCTTGAAAGATGAAATCACCGCGACACTTTATTTTCTGACGATTTATCAATATCATGTCATTTATATAAAATGTTAATTATATAAAACATATGTATATTATCAGCCCCAGTAACTGGCTTGGTGGCTGGTTGTGCGGTTTGGGGATCTTGTGCCATATAATATATTTAAAAAAGCCAAAAAAATTTATTTGAAGTATCCCTTTATAGCGACAGCTTATGGTCTACAAAGTGTCTCTAGAAATATATATAAATAGTTCTAAAGTTAACGAATGGATACAGTTGTCTTACAACAACTGCCACGATGCCATGATGCCGATCACTGTCGGCATTTCAAAAGACATTTGAAAGGGATTCAAGGAGAAATTTCTCAAAAGCCAAATTATGTGCTTTAAATACAAGTACTTGACTGAATGAGTGCTTTGTGGAAATTATTCCCACACGCTTGCGGTGCCTTTTGATATCCCAGGCAGTGAAAATGCAATGAAAGGCGAATTCAAGCGGATTTACTACTACACTTGAGCTTCTAAGGGATTTCCGTGCTACTGTTAACTTGTCACCCCAAGATATAATAGTTCCACTAGTTAAGCCATTTAGGCGTTACGAAATAATATGCATTTTATATGATTACATTACAGCTTTATTGCATTGTGTCGTGCATTTTCCGTGCTGTTCAATTTATTCATACAAAACGCGGCGGCAAATAATCTTTGATTCTCATAACCACCACAATAACCGTCAGCGCCTTTGACGCTCCCTCTTCTACTCTTTCATATAATATTTTATATCGGCGGTTTAAAGTTTCAACATCGCATAACTGATGACTGACTCTAACGGTATTTATTGGAGCATAAAATTTTTTATAAGCGCTATTGGCTCAGTTGCTAACGGCGGCGCCACTGTGTGCTCATAGACACCCGGCAGCGCTGACGAGTTACTTAAATGTAAGGTGAATGGACATTGATTTTTTTACGATTTAATTTGAAAAGCGAAATTGTTTTTATTTTATGCGATTTTTCAGTGGCGCGGCAGGCTTAATTCGTTTGTAGTTTCGTGTTTGAAAATCGACTCACCAATTTACAGGGCATTGATAATGAATTTTGATGAAACATACCTGCAAAGAAATCAAATGGGAAGATAATATTAATAACGGTTTTATATTAATTAAAGAAAATATTAAGTAGAAAGAGATAAAGAATTATAATTGTGGATATATGCAATTGTGAAAGTGCCTCAAACTGAGCCAATTGGTGTTTTGTTGCCGGTATAATATTAATTATTTGGAACGATTTGGAATGGAACAGCTAAATAATAAATATTTCGTGTATATTTTGTAAATATAGTTTTAATCCATAATAAAATAGTTAGAGTTATTGAATTTCGACTATATTAGAAGGTTACTTTTTGTTCAAATTAAAACAAATTCACTCTCTCAAATTCTCAAATGCGAAACTCATCTCAATTTGTTTGAAACGCACACCTACCAAAATCAAATTTGATTGCAAAACTTTCGATTCAAAAAAAAAATTTAATAAAAATATAAAAAAAAAGGAAACAATTTTAATTGTGCACATACACATATCCATATGCGTTTTTTATGTGCCTGGCTGAGTACTTTCAATTTAGCTAATCAAAACTTAAAGCCTTTTGGCTCCAAACTGTCCCGCAAAATAATTTAAACGTTTGAAACTCAAAAAGCTACACGTCCATTCGGCGCCGCCGCACCTACGCTATCTCCAAGGCATGAAGCGCACGTATGCGTTCCCAAAAATTGTTGACCAATGACACAAATACAGACTAAAAACTTTATATAAAAACATTGCATATATGCATCATACCATATTTATTACTTATTTTTGTAATTTTTCTTAATTCAACAGCACTGTAGCGCCCATAAGTTGCCGAACACTGTTGCCATTTATTTAGCGCTACTCCCCTTCTTCGCTCTTCCCAATAATTTTATTATTATTTATTTCGTTTTGTGACAGCTGCGCTATAAATTACCGATTACGCCTTAGCTGTGCAATTTTTTAACGCTTTTGAAGCAATCAAATAAATTTTTATCATCGCAAGTATGCGCGTGCAAAGGCGTGAAATTGTAACTGCTGGAGCTTTTCGCTGCGTATAAAAATTTCAACCAAAAAAGCAAAGTTTTTCCCGCTGCAGCAATATAAATGCATAAAAATCAGTTAGCGAGTGTAAGGTAAAAATTATTTAAATACCAAAATCAATTCCGCTGCATGCGATAAGCGCATTAAATAAAAGTAACTCAGATCGATTTGAAATAATTCAAAATGGCAAAGTTGCGCCTATTTGTTATAAGAACTGATGGCTTTTTTAATTTAATTACAAAATTTGATTAAATGCTCTGTGCCAAAAACCACAATCTTTTTTTATCTGAAACGATTGCCTTATATTTTTGTTAATCACCCTCATGGAAGAAAGAGATTTTTATTTAAAAAGGGTTTAAGTTATAATATGTTAGGTTATGATAGAGACTATACAGATTTTAATTATACTTACAGTCATGTGAGAAATAGAATAGAAATGTGAGTCATGTATATTGTCATACAAATCGAAAGAAAGCAAATATTTTCATTTATTTCTGAGTAAGTTTTTTATTTTGAAAATAGCAAAAGTACTTACCATCTAATAGTAAAAGAATTGAGAGAGACATTTACAAAAATTAAAGTTCTATTGTATGTGTATTGTGGTTGAAAGGTTGTGGTTTGAAAGCGGTATTCATTGGTGTTTGGACATGTTGTGCACGACAGTCAGGATAAAACATATTAAATTTAGACTCAACTGACCATAGGATATTACACCATTTCTCCACTGACCAGTTGGCATGCTCTTGGGCAAAAAGTTGCCTTTTAGAAACACTTTGTTTTGACAGATCAGGTACTTTCCTCGGTTTTTCCGATTTTAAATCTTTTACATTGAGCTTTTTGCGAATGTTGGAAGTATCAATTTTTGAAGAAAATTCGAGTTTTATACCTTTTGAGGATGCAAAGGGGTTTTTCTCACAAATCTCACTATATTATTTTTAAAAGTTGATGAAATTTGTGGTTTTCATCGCAGTGTTTACTTTTGGAGTTTATATTTTGCTGCATTTTCTACCATTTAGTTTTCGTTTCGTTTCAACGTGTCGCCTCTTTTTCGGTACGAAAATCTCCTTTCGTCGAGGAGTTTTATTTGTTCTCGAAGCTGAACACTATAATGCCGTCCTCTGTCCATTTTGAATCAGTAAACTATAATATTATTTCGTACAGGCTAAAATGAACTCACTTCACAAATAATTAGGAAAGGACGCAAAATATTTGTTCTTCAATACCGGTTCTTTGTTTTATCGACATCCCAACAAGAGAGTAAGTAAGTAATATCAGACCAATTTTTTTTATATTAAAGCAAAGTAGGGTTTGTAATATATTTTAATGTAGATGTCCCTGTTATTTTTCACATGACTGTATATATGTTTAAACAAAAATAACAATTAGATTAAAGTAAAATTGCAAGGTTTCATTACAAATCGAGTTGTTGTCGTCTTTGGATCTACTATTTATATTTTCTTAACAAAAATTATCCAGATCTTCAAACATAATAATAGCGCTGTCCCTGATTTAAACTTTTACAAAATTTTTATTTTCAATACTTGTTCTTTAAAGCGCATTCTATTCGCAAGTTTTATCATTATATAATATTTTTTACCTTTTAGGTTGCTAGACAAAAGACTATGACAAAAAACGAAAGAAGGTCAATAAATAATTATTTGAAAAAGTTAGAGAATTTCGAATATTATTTAGAAAAGAAATCAAAATAAAAGTTTATAGATAAAATAAGTATATATAACAAATAATGGAGTGCAATAATTGGTCGTGGACTCGTTTTTTTTTTTTTCAGAAAACTACTTTGCTGGGTTAAAAAGTTGTCCAAAATTTCGCTAATTCATTAGGCAATTTTCTCAAGAGTCCTTCACTACCACCATCCACATCTCATGGTTAATTCTTGGTTTTTCCTTTAAAACTTCTTTCTTAATATCGGTTCACAGTTTCTCAATGGTACCAAGGTACGAAAGTTATACTAATCTCAATTCTCTTGACGCCAAATTATTCCTTAGCAAGCAAAGTACTGAGTTTCTGAACGATATACTGTTGGAAAATCCATTTCAAAAGCACTTTATATTCCGCGTATGGCAACATAACTGTATTTGGAAAATCCACATGGAAATGTGAAGCGTGATAAAGCAAATAGCATGCATTGATCCTTGCGAATAGCAGAACTTTTGAAACTAAAGAACCACTATTTTCTGATCTTATTTAAAAGCTCATCGTACTTACCACAAATTACGATTTGTTGTAAAAAAAAAGGTTACAACTGACTGAGCTTCACACAAAACTTACCAAAATCATATACTGGAATGAATTTTCAAAATATTTCTGACACAAAATATCAAAACTCTAAGTCATACTTTAAGAAGCACTAATAAATTTTCATAAAATTTTACTTAGCTCACTATTGGGCGACGCAATCGGTGCTATTTGTTAGTTTGTATTAAAGTAAAAGATTTCTGCTTCTTAGCAATAAATACTATTTACCCTTTCTCCACCACTCATTCACATTTCCTTCCACAAAATGTTTGCGCAATCAATCTTAATTTAGATTTCCTATATTTGACTGTGTTCGGTTCGACCAAAAGCAATTTGCTTTACTTGATTGCCTACATTTAGGCGTTTGATATTGATAAACTACACACATACATACGTAAGTAAGCAAGAAACTGGACTAAATGTCTGTAAGTCTATTTTTGGCATGCAATGTGCTCAAAATAAACTGAACTTGAAGCTGAAGCTTGTTGCTAAATTACTTGTGTAAAACATCTTTGGTTTACACACATATATATATGTTTACACCCGCACAAAAGTCGTATTTAGTAGATCACTAAAATATTTGGAAGTATGCTTAGGTATAGTACATATGTATTTTGCGTTTACCAGCAGCGTCGCAATATATTTTAAATATTTTTGGGAATTTTGTTTAGTCATAGTTTTGAAAGAAATGTTTATAAAAGCATTTAGGTGCATTGCGCGCAATTCGTTTTTAGTTACCAAAAGTTTATTAAATTTTTCCTAGAATCATATAAGTTTGCTATTTATTTAATTGAAATTATATCAAATTTGTCGTGAGTTCTAATTCATTGATATGTGTGCGATTTTAAAAAAAAGCCCTTTTAGAATTTTATCAAAAACAAATATTTAAAAAATTAAATTTTAGAAGTACGTTTCTGGTATATAGTAAAAGCTCTACAAGTAAAAACTAAGATGTCTATTCCAATTTGGTTACACTTTTTTGTAATAAAAATATCAATCCAATAAAATTGTTTGCCACACCAAAGTTGCGGCTATGATTACACAATTTATTGGCCATATTCACTAAACACATAGGTATTTACTACAAAAAAGCAAAAATCAACTGTCAACTGGTATCAATTAACAATGACATTCGTGGGAAAAATAGAAATTAAATAATTTATAAAATATGTGTAGGCAACACCCACACGCGAGCTTGCAGAACCAGTTTATCAGAAGCAATGTACGAAAAAATAAGCCTCAGCCAAGTTCACTGCGACTAAGCCAAGCTCAATATGGCTGCTTGAAAATTCGCTGAGAGCAAAATGAGTCAGAAAGAGCACAATGAAATGAATACAAAAACAATAATAACAAGCTACAGCTGAATAAATAATAATAATAACTGATGTGCACATTATTTTTATGGCATACCAAAATTATTAGCAACTTTTATTATTATTATACATATATATATGCGCGTACTACATATATATATATATATATATATATTCGGAGTCACTGAGTTCTTTTTGCCTTTTTCCAGCTTTTTTATATAATTTATCTACAGCTAATGTGAAATCGGAGCTGTTGCTTTTGTTTTTATGCATATATCAATAAAGCGCAATTTTTTTTTTTTAAATAGAAATACATATTTACACTAACACATATACACCCCATGTATGTATGTATATATGTTTGGGTTCTAAGCACTGGAATGCGCACGAATCGCCATTTAACTCGCACACACCTCGTAACGAACAGACATTTTCAGGCAAATTATACATTTATTTATTTTATTCGTTCTTTCAACTACAAATTTGTTTATATTAGCAAGCTATGCTGCGCGTTTTTTCCTACAACAGCGCCACACAAAAACTAAATGAAAGAAAAACACACTTCAATCGCAAAAAGCAAATATCGATAACACATTGTTAAATAAATAAGCGTTTTAAATGTGGCAAATAGTACAGAAAAGGTATTATTCAGCGAATTTGCGGCATAGTTATTTAACCATTGCTTAATATAAGCCACTTATTTATTAATTTTAATACAATAGATTAATCGATTTCTTCTTGCTTCAGGCTATGACAGTCATTTATAAACACACTCCTGATTTTACAGATTTACATGCAGTAGCTGCTTTACGTTGTTTACGATGTTTACGTTATTTACGTCAACGCATTCAACACGCAGTGTAAAAACGAAACTTTACACGTCTTTTCCCCTTCATAGTAAATCCAAAGCATTTTCTGCAAGAACAAGCAAGGAAGGTAAGTTCGGAGACGATAAAGCCGAGACATATTTTCAGGTGTTGACAGAACTTTATAATAAAAAAGGCAAACGTTGCAAATGGACTCAGCATTTGTTATTCGACGAAACCGCGAATGGATTGCAATCATATTTGGTATCATATTAACTTTTACTTTAGGTCATATATATGATATACTCATAAAGTCAATCTAACTAAGACAAATCACCTATAATCATGATATTGGTGCTGTGGGAAGGTACTACAGCCATAATTCTTATTACCGAATGACATAATATTATTCGAAATATTCTGATTTAATTTTGTTGAGAGAAATATATTTGCCGTATAAACTCAACCATAGGGAGGAAATTTAATATACTGTGTATATGAAGAAAGTGTCAACTAGGGGACGTAAATCATAATATTAGATGTATGAGGTTTAGACCAAGACCTAGACCGATTTCATTTATATTCAGCGCTAAACCATATTACGGTTAATAAAATACTTAATTCTCTAAAAATATCATACATATTGACTTCTATAAATGATTATATAAAGTCAGCTCCAAAGTCGGAAATCTATATATCGGGTATATTGGGTTTAGGGAGGTCTAGTGAGCAGATAACATTTACTTTTATCATTACACCAAAGTTTGCTCGAGAACAAATTTGTAGTCAATACTGATTAACTCGAAATTAGAGAGACATATTCGTATTCGTATATTTCGTACATCGATTTCACTAAATTTTGCCACCAAACTATATTGTATTGAAGATTATACCTTAACTAATTTAATTTTTCTGAGATATCTTACATATATAACGCTATACGGAATTTTTTAAATTCTCCTATTCGGTATAGGGGGTTACGAAAAGTATTGTCCCGATCCTATCAAATTTTGGCCTCTGGACACATTATTACCAGGGATAGACCTAATCTCAATTTTTTTAAGTATCTTACCTATTAAGCAGAATTTTTAGAAATATCATATTAGCTATATGTGGGCGTGGAGAAGTATCGGTCAGATCATGTTGCCTGACTTTCATACACCTCACAGATTGACCTATTTATTGATTGACTCTGCTTATTGGTGAAACTAGCAGCTAGTTTACCTCAAACTCGAAACAGTTAATCTTGGGAAAATAGCCAAGCGTAGTTCCTTAAAAGAATCTTCATCGTGAAATACAAAAAAGTCGATGGAAATTTAAAAGAGAGGTAAACATTTCAAAATGCAAAAAATTTATACCACCCGAAAACCCAATAAACCTGAAAACAATTCCGAATTCTATTGTCCAATATCATGTTGGTTTACATACCAACACCATGTTGGCCTACATATGATCACAACACAGTTAATCTCATGAAAGCTCGGTCCAAAATTGAGTCCATTAATTGAGTCATAAGTGAAGCATGGCCAATAAAAAACGGTAAACTCTGCTTTAAACTGGCGCCATTTCAATGGTACGGAAATCTTCCCTAAAAATCTTAACACTTACACATATGTAGTGGACGCGATTGATCCACCAAAGTTGCTCTAAAAACAGGCTAAAGGTAAAAACAAGTTTAGGCGAAAGAACCAAAAAATTATACTCTCGCAATGTGCACCGGTCAAATGCGGGAAATACATTACTTTCAGGTGCTGGCAAAACTTTATATCAAAAAACGTTGCGGATGAATTCAACATTCATTAGTCGATGAAACCGTTGATGAATTCAAATCATATTTGGTATCTTATTAACTTATATTACGGGTCATAAACTCACGTACTTTCATTACAATATTTTACTTCCTGTCCGAGATATTTATAATAAAATTTACCAATTTAACTAAAATGAGAAATATGCGATATAAAATCTACCAAAGTGGTTTAGTAAATGTATTATATACAATATATGAGGAAAAAGTTAACAAGAGAAGTTGAAATCATTATATTAGGATTAATTAATATATTAATTAAAGATTAATGATTATATTAATTAATTGATTAACGATTATATTAATTAATCATTATATCATTCTACACTGATCATATTAACTCTTTATATTACTCAAGTATACTGGAGAACATGTTTTTATGCAATTTTGTGAAGGTAACTCATATTCGACATATTCGTCATAGAGTCTACTAGTATATAGGAGCTGGGATAATTCGTAAACCGATTTCACACATTTTAACTATGGTATAAGACCAAAAGTATCTTTGAAATTCTTATATTGGGTATATCGGGGCTAGGGGAAGTATTTACTCGATTTTACCCATTTTTGACAAAAGAGCATATTGTTATCATGGAAAAAGATACTGTTAAACGTTATTTCTTACATTTACCGATATGTATGGTATAAAGTCTACCTGAAGGCCGGAAATACTTACATTAAATATAAGGGAGCTAGGAGAAGTATTTACCCGATTTTCCCCACTTTTCATACGAGGGAACATTATCATCATGAAAGGATACTCCTTGAATTTTATTAAAATATTTCACAGATTGACTGAAGTTTTCAGGATAAACCGAGGTAATAAAACCTTATACTTGGTATCTGAGGGCTTGAAAATTTGTATTCTGACTTGGACCATTTTCATGCATAAGATGGTGTACCTGGAACGTACTATTTGTGCAAAGTTTCATTCTAATATCTTAATTTATACTTGATTTATATCCTTTAAAGTGAAAAAATCAGATTAAATTTAAAAGTGTGTCATATGAAAATTAGGCGTGGTTTTTATCCGACTTCGTCCATTTTCACTATGTAACATAAGGATATAAATGTAATGTTTTATGCGAAATTTGGTTGAAATTGGTTAAAGCGTTCTTGAGATATGGGATTTCCTTTAAAAGTGGACGGTGCCACACCCATGATCAAAATTTTATACGAATGCCTATGCAAACCTTCTCTATCATATTTTGCGTAAGATTTAATGTTTCTGACGAGTTTATTCAGCAATTTAACGCACTTTTAGTAGTTTCCAACATAACCTTTGAATGGGAGATGGGCGTGGTTATTATCCGATTTCACTTATTTTCTCAGTATATGAGGAGATGCTAGCAAAACTTGTTCTGAGTAAGTTTGAATGATATAGCTTTAGCGGTTTGTGATATATGTACATTAAACCTATGCGGGAGCGGGGACATGCCCACCTTATAAAAATTTCCAACCACAGATGCTCCTGCAAACTACGCTTCTCTGTATCAAATTACAGTTTTATGTATGATTAATGGTTAATAAAGTTTTCGATGAACGGCATTTTGTGGGCGTGCAATAATAAAATTTAAAATATAAAATTTTGTGCTCGTTCGCTGAAACTACATCAGTACATTGCAGTGATGAGTGTTAGATTCGGTTGCATTTGACCTTATTACCTTACAATTTTAGCAATAAAACAGTGTGGCAAAACTGACAGGCGTAGGCAAAATGGATTTCATGAGCCTCAAAAATATTTGCAGACACCGAACGCTAAAAAATTGTAAAAAATTCAAAAATTTTCAAGAAATTAAGAAAATCAAATGAATAATGAATATAAAATTTTGTTTTTTCCCAAATAAGATTCTTTCGGCACTGCACTCACATTACCACACCTAACTTTTCCGCAAGTTTGTGTTTAACGGCAGTACGTTGCATCGCGACGCTGTTTATTTTAAGCCATACATATTTCTAAATTTCTAAAAGTTGATTCACTACACTTTTCACACTTTTGGCACGTTTCTGAGTTTCGTAGCCGTCGTAAAATAAGCAAAATTTCTTGGTGTTTTATTTACAAAAAAAAGCAACAAATTACATATTTCGCTAAAATATTAATGCACGCCCACCACGTACTTATATAAAACTGGTCAAGTCCTCAAGTATTGTTAAAGTCAATTTATTCATCGCCCCATTTTCAGAGATAAATAAATTTTCAGGATACAAAAAGCTGAATTTGGTGTAGATGGCTACTTGGGTCCACAACTGCAACTTAGTGTTGCCTCCTCAATACACTAATGCACCAGTATCGCTACCGTCCATTTGGTGCTCACCGGCCTTGAAGCCGCTAAGCAATTAATGAATTAACAAGTGAACCAGCTAGAGTAATTACCGCTATTATTGCGTAATTGTGATTTTGCCGTTTCTTATATTTGTGGGCTATTGCTTTGACTTTGTCGCACTAATAGTTTATTAATTATGTCATAAATAGCAATTAATGTTAATAAATTATCACAAAGCAAATCGAATATTCACTTAATTGCACGTCTATACGTAAAAGAGAGAGATTGTAGGTTGTAGTTGTTGTTTGAAGAGAAGCAAAAGGCATTAGTTGATATAGAAATATAAGGAAATGCCTGGTGGATAAGTTACATAGTTGAAAGTAATGAATAGTAATGGCAATAAATTAATAATGAACTGTAATAAAATTGCAGACAATAATTAGAGTATTTTAAATAGAGTTTAGTTTATAAATTAAATTTAGATTCAACTGAATGAGGCTAAAATAATATTTTCTAATGGACAAATTCATTTATTGCCACAACGCTACTATCTTCTACGATGAAGAGCCACTGCCACAGCTTTATTACCTCTCTAGCAGCCCTCTTTAATGGTGTGTCTGTAATGTTCCAGACCAGTTGGCTTAATTGCCTAAAACCTTGAAAAGGCTGCCTATTAACGATGACATATAATTCACGTGAATACTTATTGGCCAGATGTTAAGAGGAACTTGTGAGATTGTTCTCTAGCATTAGTTATATTCAGTAGCGGACCTCATATACCCGTCAAAATTCCTTCAAAATGGAACAAATATGCAGTCATATGATGCAATTAATGGTGAACAACTATAATAATCATGTTGCTGGTATACCTTGAATCATGTACCGACTGCAACGAAGCGACCTTTGTTGGTTGCGAAAAGAGCATGAAATATTAATTTTTTCATCAAGTAACGTCAAGCTAAGTCATCAGTCACATAACTAAAAGTGTATAGATTCCATGCACCGAAAACTCGAGCGAGAGAAATTAGTTCCTAGTTCAGGACTCTGAGTATTTATATATATTTTCACACATTCGGCATTAATTTTAAAGGGTAAAGGTAAAGGGTAAAGCTTCCGGTAATTATAAAGGGAACAACTCTTGAGAGAATAACCTGGTAAACGTCTCATTTTCGACTGTCGAATTTCATACTCTAACAAAACCAACTGCAATGGTTTCAACACGGGCACCTTCACAATTCATCCTACTGACCAAATCGCTCACAATGCGAAACAAGTAAGGCGCGAACCCCAAACAGTTTGAGTAGAAATTCGAAACTAGAGTGTCTTCTTACCGGACACACATACACACATAATTTATTAAATTGATTAATATATATGCAGTATGCATATTCAGCACTCTTAGTGCGATCAGGGCAGTGTGTTGTTCATTATTGCACGCGAGTTTAAGCAGCCATGCCGGCTTATTGCAGCTGAGCTGCATAAAAGGATTAATAAACGCATACGCCGCTCTGCATTAAGATACATATGTATGTGAGTGTGTGTGTGTGTGTGTGTATTAAAGCTCATCCGCATACATACTTATTTGTGCTGCGGCATTCGTGTGCCTCGACACCAAAAACTGCCAACGAGTCTGCAGTGCATACCAGATGCGCCCAACCCATACATATACGATAGATTTGTGTGTGGGGTCGGGTCGGTTAAGGATAGGTGAAGCCGGTGGATAAATAGAGCAAATTCGCCATTTCTGTCGTCCAGTAGACATAAAGTTGCGACTGCAAGCACATGAGTGACACGTTTAAGCAGTTGAATGCAACGTGCAACACCGAGGTGAGTTTGCGTCTCAACCGCGCTTAAATATACATATGTATATTACGCATATCTTCATGAATTACGCATGCAAATATGCACACACGCATATTTGTGTGCAGCACACAAATATTTAAGCTCGGTATGTGTGCTCACTCAGTTGCCTTTGATGACTTAATGCCTCAGCATGAGACAACCGGCTACAGGCAATCTACAACGTGGCGTACCTGGTTGGTACCGTGGTGGTGTGTTACCGTCATCACTGTGGCTGATATGCGAATTGGTGCAAGGAAATTCGTGAAAATCTGCGTCGTGCCACAGAATGAACAACAACAACAGCAATGTACAGGCAATTGATGTGAAAAAGCGTGTACACATTGAAGGGCAATGAAATAAATTTTATGGAAGCAGCCTAGCGATAGGGAGGTCCAAATGCCGATGAGGGTCATAATGGGAAATTGAGTTTAGGGTGTCGGAAGAATGTCAGCCGGAGAAATTAAAGTTCAAGACGACTTTTGTTCAGCCGAAATGTTTTAGAGTATGGCTTGAGAAGGTACTGGTGCATGGGAATTGGAAGCAGTTATTCCTTATCGCTATTTTATCAAGACAGGTCGCAATTCTAACTCACCAGGACGAGAAACTCGTCCTCAGGTCTCAAATTTATGCGATAATTTGATTTAAAATGCTGTTTGTATAATTTCTCATGAGCCTTGTAGCTTTTTACCAGGTACAAATTAGCACACCATCAACAATTTTTTCGGTACAAGCAGGGCAATATCGAATATTATCGAAAGCGAAGAGAAGAAGGTTTTGCACTGCTATTATGTATCACGACTAGCGTGCGTATAGTATCCACTAAGCAACCATACATCAAAATTTGTATTACCTATAGCAACCGGTTAGAAATCATGGGCAACTGGTTAGTCGATCACTGTTTTTGTTGTACTATGTATTACGCCAATCCCTATTATGTTATACAGAAATATTATGAAGTCTTCTATAAATTTGAGCAATGCCGACAACTCTCAAAAAAAAAAACAACAGAACCCAAATTCTTATCATCAAAATTGTAAACTCAAGTATGTTATTGGTGTTTTAAAGTACACCGTGATGATCAGTCATACACAATACAAAATACTGTTATGGTAGACATAGAAGGTAGCCCGGCAACTACACACTAGTTTCCTTATATAAGAGGAGTAATAAATTCAGCCTCTAGCAGCTTTAGCTAAGAATATTTGAATATTCAAGGTGATGAAATAATGCAGTATGCTCCATTTACTAAAAATATGAAGTACTTCTTGATTAGCACAAGCTTAGAATTTATTTAGAAGTAGATGTGTTTGTCTCCGAGGCTACTTGAATCAAGACGAACGTCTGCGATATTGAGCTCGCTCACCGACAAAACAGAGACTCATTAAGCCTTTCCCTAAAATGCGCACTTCCAAATTGCCGTATTATGTTGCAATATCACCAGTTTTACTGCAACATTTGCTTAAAGCACACATTTGCTGCCACCGAAAACAACACAGACAGATGCTATCTCTTTAATTTGATTTGTCCTGTGCTTTACTACTGCAGCCGTTAACCTGGACACGGGAATGTGAAAGCCGAACCGTACGTCGGTTAGTTTGCACAACTTCGCATACACTTGGCGGTGGCAGACGTACGTATCCATTTAATATGCAGCAGTCCAGCGCGTCCAGAACCGGAAAGTACCAAGCGTGTATGAACGGATGCGCTCATTGAGTGGCTGTAGGTCTCAAGTAGAAGGCTAAATGTATTTACAGTCACCCACGCTAGCCGACTACCCACGACCTACCCAAACAAAAACGCCCTTCGCGAAAAAAATTCAAAGAAAAAAAGCTTGCAAAATTCAAAAAAGTTTACAAATAAAAATCTGCTGCAAAATAATGGATGCCAGTCAGAGCATTGCCTATAGCCTAAATGGAGAATGCATGCAGACTTTTAAATTAAAATGGACAAAAGTCACAGTCGCCAGCGCTATTGCATAGCAACGGTGGTGGCACCAAAACGAACAGTTACACCCACACAACACGAGAAATGTCCGACTTGACAGCCCAACCGAGCGCACTTGCCACATTCAAATTTGGCTGGCTGCCGCCGATGCGATGGTCTCTGATTTTTTGCCAATTTGTTGTTGCCGCTTTTTTTTTAGTATTTTCCATTCCATTCGTTTCCATTTTAATGGCCCTACCACTTGAACTTTAATCAATTTAATGAATTTTCCACAGTTGCATCAATTTATTTACTCAATGGGTTTTTGTGGCAAATTAATTTTTGGAAGTTGCAAACTACAGCCCGGCGCGGTCGACAAATTGGAGCATGTCGAGCTTTTCAGCATTTATACATAGCATTTTAGCGAATCTTTTCGGTGGATTTTTTTCGCTTTACAACATTTACCGTTTTACATTCATTTGCAAGTAAATTAAGGCACTTAATGAGTTTTTCTTTGGGAGACACCGCGAGCGTGCCTTTCTACCACGACAGCAGGACGCCTGCGCGCCCACACACATATACATACATACTCGCTTGCATTCAACCTAGACTTCATTTCTTACCAAAATGCATACATATATTAGGCGGGTCCATTTTGACTCCTTTCCAAATTTCCAATTTGAAATATATTCTTCGGTTTTTCTCCTCTTTTGAATGAAAAGGTCTTCGCTGTAGCATAGCTTTCTTTTGACTCGCTCGCGGTGCCATAAGGGTGCCACAATATTTAACTATCTGGCATTTGTGCTTTTCTACCGTTGCTTAGATGTTAGTACCGTAGCGAAAAATTGGTACAGCTGCTGCTTTGCCTGCCGTATCGCCAATGTATCAAATCGATTTTTGGTTAGTTCAAGCACGGCAGACAGCAGCAACAAAGACGGTCTCTTTTTATTGTGTTCCACGATTAATGTTTTCCTACTGTTTGGCGATAATTTTCATTTCTGTTCTTTTGAACTTTGTCTGATTTTCAGCGTGTCTGCTGTGCTTCGTCGTGACGATACAGGGTCAAATTGTGAAAATTGAAGAAATTGAAGTGGATGTTTAATTTATTGTATGATTTATTTGACAGCCTCGAGTTATTATTTTCCAAAAATTACTGTACACGAACGATGTGGACTATATATGGGAATAACACTACGTTCACAGTATTTCAATTATAGTTGGTAAACTAAGCATAAACTACATAAATTCTCTTGGTAAAAATTTTCAGGAAACTATCTGGCTTATCATAAGCCAACTCATAAGAATCCAATTAAGAAACAACTCCGTCAGCTCTATTATGTAAGGCTACTGGCCATAAGCAGTTGCTTCAATTGTACATTTCTGCATGCTATAAAAAGGGTTGGTAGTAATACATAAGCAAATAAAAAGGCGATTGACAACTGAGTTGCATTTGATCAGTGTGCAACTACCTCGCGTAATGCAAATTTTGATTTCTGATTGCCTAGCGGCTACTATACTCGCACCAGTTGCCATACACATTAGGGGTGTAAGGTTTATCGACAATAATCAAGAAATTACGCTGAATGTTATCAACTTGGTATTAATTAAATGCTCTCAAAAAACTGTAAAAACAAATGAAGAATCGCAAGTCTGAACGCACTTCATTTATTGTGCTATTTTATCATAAAATAAGTAATTTGCATAGCAGTGTGAACATGCTTTAATGCCATGGTGTTCTCTGAACTCCTCGTGGCTCTTGCTATCAATTAGTGATTGTTTTTAATTAATTCAGGGAAATTTCAATTGCAAATTTAATGTAACTAATTTGAAGGGACTTCAAACTGGAAGCATTATGAATATTGAATATTACTGAAATAATAATCGATTGTGGGTAATTACGTCAGTCCCGTAATCTGGAATCTGAATGGCATCTCAAAATCACATTGCGTGATGATGAGAGTAATTTCTCGCAAATAAGCCGCAGTAGCAAATACTTAACATTAAATTAACTTTTTAATATATAATAACTGTTGCATGAAAGTTCTCTCTCTCTCCCTCTCTTTTTCTCTCTCGCTTTTATAATGGAAGTCCATGGTCTTAGTTTCATCATCCTCTTGAGAGTAGGACTAAGCTTACGCTTTAGGCTTAAACGATTTTGTGTTTGAGTATTTGATCAATACTCATTCTTTGAGATCCCTTTATTCGTGGTTTTCCGGTCCACAAAAATTTTGAGCTTAGCCTAAATACTCGTATATCTCTGCTTTCCTTTATGCAAATTTTTTCGGATACTGTTGCGAACTTTTTCACAGCGCTGTTTTTTTTTTTTGCCGTGTAGCCCTTGTTGAGTGTCGGCGACTTTGTTGCAGCAACCACAAATATGTAACAATAACAAAAACGTAGTGCAACAGCGCCACTGCAGTAGCAATATTTACATACAAATTGTGAGTGTGTGTGTACACCGAAGCAGAGTCGTCACAGTTGTCTGGATATCCGCTTTGTTGGCCTAAATTAAAACTGCAATAGAGCGGAATGGAGCATGAATGATGGAGGCGGTGGAAGAGTTCGAAGCAACAGCAACACAACAAAACAACAAAACAACAAAACAACAAGGAAGTAGAAATAGGAGACTGTGATTTTATTTGGCTTGAATATTGGCAGTGGCCACAGTGTTTACAGTGTTCACAGCGCCCATTGATTCCTGTCGCTTCTCTGGAAATATTGATAGCAGTGTCGACTGGCCACCAACCCAGCCAACCTAAGCAGTAGTCGCGCGCCAGTGAAGGCTGGCTACGTTGCAGTCACTGGATGCCGCTTAGTAATTGTGCACTCGTCGGTGGGGATAACACAGTGGTAGGCTTGGATGAGTAGAGTTGCGCGCACGTAACGTGATGCCACAACGATTGTGTCGGCCATCGACAAATGGGTGTATTGGCTTGTTCGCCGCCGTTAGCTGTCAGTCAGTGTATTTGTGTGTCTCGGTATGTGTCTGCATCGCCAAACAAAGGCGAATACATTATTTATGCAACATGTAGCCGTGGTAGGGCCGAATCGGTTGTTTTATCAGACTTTTTACTCCTCGCTTTTGTTCGTTTGTTCGCTTGCTTTGGCTATTGCTGGTATTTGCAGGTTTTTACAGTTCGTCCAGCTTCACAGTTGCTTGCGCTGCAGCAGTTACTATTTTATGTGCCACGCTTTGTTATACGGTACTCAAGAGTAGCGGTCAACTGCGGTGCAACGCCAGACAGGCAGGCAGCCAACCAGCCGTTCACATGTCCAACATGTGGCGCACACACACGCATACCTGCGAGCACATGAAAAAATAACAATAAACAATGGGGAAGTGTGAAAAAATTGGTGGTAAAAGTCATAAAGCAGCGCCTGGGATGTGATCGCGCATCAGTTGCACTAAACTTTGCAACTTTGCATTAAAATGGTTGTAAAATTGTTGTTGGAAAATATAAAAACACTATATAAATAAAGACCAAAACAAATAACTCCATGCGGCGTAAATGCAGACAGATAGTCATTTGCATTGAAAACGGCCGGCGTTTTTTTTTCGAGCCGATAAAAATAAGCGTTTATGGCAGCATTTTGTTGTTATTGCTATAACAGTAACATTTAAAGAGCCTTCTGTATTCGGTTTGCAATAAAGGTGCAAAATGTGTTGATATCGGTTTGGTTAAACGTGTAACGGTACAGTTGTGTTAGGCTAGGTCAGCTTAATTTTACTTAGAATGGAATAATAATCATAAAATAAATCGGCAAATCAACATCGGAATAAAAACCAATGTAATTGCGTCCGCGCACGAGTCGTCATTAAAGCACAGTGGGTCTTCTGCTTCTGTTCTCTTTCAAAGTAGCGACTCTCATTCCGATAGCATGGTGGCGATACTAGTCGTGAGCTCACTGACGATGCGCTCAAGATTACTTAAGGATCTAGCCTCACCATGAATGACATCGAGTTATTTCATGAAAGAACTAGTACGGACGCCAGAACACAGCGGAATCGAAGGAAATTGTAAATTTTTATTACTGGAGTACTAGCCCTCAGGGCTTTCTGGACGGAGGTAAATCAAAAGCTTGTCTTCTTGTGAGATCTTCACCCTCAATAGCGTTCGATGGTTTCCTTTTTCCCTGGTTCCCTAGTAACTGTCCATTGTTCAATAGTTATCCACGCGGTAAGGTCAAAAATCTGTCCGGATATTAGTTCTAAAAGTTGCCCAGATGATATACCAGTATTCAATACGGTTCAAAGTTCCGTTGTTCTTATAATATTATTACATTATTTAGGGCTAGCATCTCAGGAGCACCCTCGAAAGCTATTTGAGGTATGACCCAACAACATAAACATCGGGGTATTCTTAAGAATTTAAATTAAGGACCTTATATAGATATCACGAACCATTGGCAACTACAATTGATTAAGGTAATATAATATGAGCCGTCGTCGATTCCCCATTTCCCTGCTCGCTGTCTTTGGTCATTGCTCTGCACAAATTTTGCTTTTCAGACCTTACATAAATTTTTGCTATTGAGAATAGCTCAAGTATCTGCTGGAATTGACAATACAAAATTTGTTTTCAAACAAAATATTATATTTTTTGGATTTAACCAGTTTAAGGCTGCTCTGGGCCAAGGGGTTTATAAAATTTTATTTGGCGCGGAACGAATTTCTTCACCCAAGAAAGAAATGAAACACATAAGTGTATGGATGAGAGCACTAACAGTGCTGCCAAACCAGTTTGAACAGCTCGTATAGTTTGTTCGATACACAACTCTCTAGCGCTTGGCGAATCGAACACAGTTGCGGTTTGAAACTGGTATGCACCCGTTGACAGCTGCTTGGTGGATCGACCCTTTAACCTTAGCATATGCAGTGTGGAGTATTTTGTAACCATATCAAATATTGAGATAGTTTCGATGATTTAAGCAGTATTTTTTGTGACTGCCACACCAGGTGGCAAACATTTCCGTTTCATTGAAGTTGTTGTGCACATAGCAATGTTATTAATTTCAGATTTTTATTTGATGTTGCAAATATCGTACCTTTTGCTTCCAAAGCTTCTGACGTCACTTGCCACGTTCATGAGAGTGAACGATTACAAACAACACATGCTTTGTATTGCATGTATTTAAAAAAAAATGCAACATTACATGCAACTACACATGATAGAGTTACAAAACATTAATATTTTTGCATACACATACACACTCACACACACATGCAGTGATATAGAGAATTTCAGCCGCATGCTGACCCATTTTGGAGGAATGCGCGCTGGCAACTTCACAGAACACCAGAAAAAACTGAAAAGTAACGAAACCAAAACAATAAACACCACCAAAAAAAAAAACAACAACAAAAGCCAGAAAAACATATGCGCAACACACACCACACTGATCATGCAACAATTGGATGTGCCTATTTTGCAGTTAAATGCATACCACATGCCTCATATTTGAGCGTTCGCGGCAGCGACGTTTGCAGCGCAACAAACGCAACAGAGCCATAAGCGGTTTTCGCAGAATTCACGGCGACTAGGGCGCGTGTTGAGCGGCAGCGATGCGTTTACGCATGGTCGGGTGTCAAGTGTACAAATTGTGCATAAATCAGCGGCCGCGTGTGCAACGTTATAGCGCTATGAGAAAATCAATGAAGCATCAGCGAACATATGCAACCAAACAAACAGACAAGCAGACGCACACACACACACACGCGCGCCCATGTTAAACAAACGCAACCGCATACAAACAAACGCCTGTGTCTCAGTGCTGTTGCAACAATATACCCACCAATAGCCATGTACACCAATATGGCTTTCCTGTTGTTGTTGTTGTTGTTGTTGTTGTGGTCATGGGAAGCAACACTTGCCGTCCGCTTTTGTAATACTGCGCAATTGATGTCGCTGTCGTTATGGTGTGGTGAAAGTGTTGCGCTGGCAAGTCCAGTAGCAAAGCCGTTCACGTTTATGTTCACTGCCGCGAACAAACAAAGAGCTTAGCGCGAAAATATGCCAGCACAAAAGCAGCAAACCCCTATGTTTGTGCGTGCTATGTACTTAGGCATGTTGGTAAAATACTTACAGCAGGGGCAGGGGCAGGGGCAGGTGAAACATTCCGAAGAAGCACATTTTTTAATTCTTGTCTACACAAAGGCAAGTACAGAAGAAGTTCGTACGAGCTCAATTGTTTGAGAAAACCTAATCTATTTTGAGTTACACTTAAGTGTAAAAAGAAATTGAAAATTTTGTTACTAAAAGCCTTGGCGAGGATCGGCCGAATGCTGGTATAGAAAAATAAGGTATAAGTATTTAGACTAATATCTTTAATATATTGGATGACTGACGTAAGTATAGTAACTGGCAATCACAATTCATATCATGCAATCCCACTTGCAACTGTTTGCAGACGACGCCGTAACCTTTCGTAAATTTCTGATGTATTATGTATTACTACTGAATCTAATTTATAGATTCTAATTATATTATATATCTATATTTCATTTTATTGCTTACGGTAATGTCAAGTTCACGTAACTGATCACATTCAATTGTCCATTTTGTGAATTTTGGGGTGTGAATGCCTTTAAGGAGGATATATTCACACTCTTTGTATTGTAAATATTAACATTAATTGACATACCAAAAATTGTTGTTTTTGACATTCTTTTAAAATAGTTTTAGATCATTTAGAATTACCAATATCACTCAATTGAAGATGTTTATATTTTTAATGCATAGGAGTCCGGTAATTTCACCACGAACAGGCAAGCTAACTAAAATTTTCGAAATAAATTTTTTAAATTTCGACAAATGTCATTGTTTGCCATTTCCTACTGCATTATTTTACGAATTCATGAACAAATTTGGGCACTGCTGCCAATTAATTTGAGCAGCGCCACTTAAAAATGGCAGCTGGCTACTTCTTTGATATACTGACATCAGTAGCCATTGGTAATACAAATTATTGGTACAGTAGCCAAGGTAAGTAAGGCTTCTTTGGTATGCTGAGAGCAGTAGCCATTCTTATTTACAAATTATTGTCACAGTAGCTAAGGTAAGTAGACCGGCAGTTATATACTAGTCCCCTTACAGAATAGGGCGTTCATTCATTTCATTCTGTTCGCAGCCCAATCTCCACCAGCCTTTTATATGTGCCTAGATATATTCTCTACTAAAACCTTAGAATAATTTTAGTATGGACAATTTATCCTTACACTCAAAGAGAGATGAATCTGCATGCTATAGAAAAACAGGCATTGTTAAGTGCACTACCAACTTTCGTCAAAACCACCCATGGGTTCGGAACCATGAAATAATGATGGACTATAATAGAGGTAATTTTATTATCTACATCTTTCGGTTGATATTGGATACTATAATTAGACATCTTTTATAACAGGAAACCTGAAGGGCACAACTGTAGAACAGCAGCGTTAGTCCAGTTCTTCATGATTATTTGAAGCAACCAACGTAATTTCTATCAAGCAACAAATGGCAACACACAGTAGGTGAATAAACCACTCGAATCTCGAACTCTGAATATCAAAGAAAAACATATAGGAGTATACAAGTTCATTCATGTGATTGCCTATAGAAGAGTATAGATAGGCCTCTATATTATTCTAGGTCTAATTAAGAGCGCTCAGTGACACACTCACTAATAAATATTAAATACTGAATGTGATTTATTATGTTTTTTTTACTCAGCAATGTCATATTAAATCAGCGCTTGAATATGAAAATACAAATAACGGTTTGTGAACAGCGAACAATTTCTGATGCGCAGCAATAAATAGCAAGCCTGGTATGTGGGCCTTTGGAACTGAATGCGCTTTCCCCGCCACGTTTTCCTTTGTGTTCTGAAAACGTAAAATACTTGTTTCAGAAAACATTAATTTTCCAATGTGTGGCAGTTCGCTATGCGATTGCGCGACATAAATAGAGAATAACGCTGCAATAATTAATTTTTAGATACAGCTACATACATATGTATATATGTTTGTGTTATATGTGTGTCAATATGGAACATTTTATGCTTGCTTGTTGCCATTCCGACTAAATGGAAATTGTCGCAGTAACGCTAATAAATAATCGCACAACTGTACATACATACATATGAACATAATGTATATTATGGTTTAGTTGAATGCGTTGCAAAGCGAAGCGGGTGCAATATGTACAACGCTACATGCTTATACGAGCACGTTATGTAAATGCATTTGCATTGTTGTTGTAATAAAATGTTGTTGAGTGGAACATTCGCATAGCTTTTCGTTAGAAGCTTTTGTTTGTATTATTATTATTAATATTTTTTTGTTGTTGTTTTTGCGTCAGTTGTTCAATTACTGTCATCAGCAGCATAGAAACGGTTTAGCAGAGCCGCTCTAAATTCCAGCGCTGCTAAAAAGACCATTGAGGATACGCATATGGTCGTGCAGTAATTTTGTGCACAAACCGTTATATTCACACATTATGCGGTTGAATGCAACAAACTAATAAAAGGCAATACTAATGGTTGCCACATCACATTTTCTGCTAACGTAATAAAACTAACGGTGGTACACATACAGGATTATTCAATAATAGATGTATGTATACATGTGTCTATTTTTAGGAGGCTCAACTATTTTCGGTTTTAGGCAAAAATTCTTTCATGGCATCTAATTCTGTTACGAATATGCAGTCCGAAACACAAACACGCACTTTTAATACGAAGCATGTGTTTGGAAATGTCATGTGATAATTTATCATAGCGAACTTGGATTCGCCAAGCGTCAGAGAGTAATGAATCGAATACACTACGCTAGCTACTCAAATAGACTGGCAGCACTTACTTTTGGCTGCAAGCAGCATCGGTGCCTTACCTTTTCTGCAAAAAACTCTAGTTTATGTCGAGTGCTAAGGTTTTAAAATCAACAAAGAAAATTCTTCCTTTAATTGTTTTGACAGAAATTTGCCATTGAACCATTCACAATAGTAAAAAACTTCTCCAAAATCTGTAAAACATTGAAGAGACCGGTTATACCACTTTAATTGGGTATCCGCATGCTCTTTTAAATCGAGTTCAAATCGATAATCGATAACTTTCTTGTTGCCTTTAAGTGTTACTTTTGACAAGTAAGTAGCGGTTAGAGAAATGGCGAACCGGGTAATAATAACAGCGATAACTGTAAAATGTCAAAATTTGTCAATCCCAAATTGAAGCATAGATTCCGAGTAAAAAAAATTATACACATACTGATATGTTCTCTCTTTTCGCTCAAAAGATTTGCTTAGGCTCTTTTTATGCGTGTTGCCAAAGAGCTTAAAGTGGGTAAAAGGGACGCACATTGTTTTCGTCAATATAACTTTTTGTATAGAGTTGTATTTCTTTTCAGTATATAGCTAGTATAGTCTAAGTTCACGTTATGTCACAAAACCGAACTCAAGATGAGTTATTTTCAAGCATTTTCGTTGGGTTGTTTAAAGAATTTTGAGTTTAAGTTCTGATTTTTTGCATAAATGATATACGAATGCATACAGCGAGCTGTCGAAGCAGTAAAAAGTGGTGACAAATGTTTCAACAGAGAGAACAAATTTTCGGTTAGTAAAAGCCCAGCCAAGGATCGGCCGAATGCTGGTAAAGTTTTTGGACTTATTCCTTTATTATGTTGGATAACTAGCGTGAATATAGTAACCAGTAGGCAATCACAATTCATGTTCATTCAATTCAATTTCTTTGTATATGCCTACTTTTAGGAGGCAAGTGAAAAACGGTGGGAACTAAAAAATTACATATTCTTTACGAATCTAGAAATACGAAATTTACTACCATTTGAGTAAAACTCAATAACAATGTAAAAATCGCTTTTACATACATTTTTTGTAACACAAAAGTGACAGAAAAATTGTTCATTTTATGTATGTAATTCGCACAAATTGCTTGAACTAGTCAGGCAAAAAATGACTGAAGTTCATTAAAATGAAAGACAATCGCGAGTGTTTCATAAAGGCACGTATTTATATTTTTTAGCACGGCACTGCCTGCCTGCTACCTATTAAAGCTCTTGCCCACCATTTGCTCTTTGTTACAGCGGCAGCGGCAGCAGTGGCGGTAGCGACAGTTTCGGCAGAAGCATAATTTAATTTGCATTCCCCACATTCTATTCTATTAAAATGATATGTGTGTTCGCCAGTACGTTCCTGTAGTGCTTTCCGTTCCAGTGCGCTTTTCAAGTGAGCCACACATGGCAGACACACACCTGCCGTAGTATATACATACATATGTACGTATGTATTTTTTTAATATTTCACAAATGAGTGGCGCTGTTGTGTGTTAATTCTCATTTTGCCATGCGCCGGAAATCATGAATTCCAAAAATGCCAAAACAAAAAAAAGAACAATAACAATGTGTACGCGGCAAACTGTGCGCCTTTGGTGTCGAAAGGAATTGTGCTGCTTTATTAATATTTTTATTTTTATTGGACTTATGCGTATATGTTGGCGCAAACTGACATACTATTAGAGCACATATTTATTCATTATTCTTTTTATGCAGCTTCTATAAGAATAAAGGCAAAACATTGGCGAATTTCTATTTTTAGCGTGAAATTATGGACCATGTGGAAATGCCATACTCTTATGCCATACTGTAAATATTTTCCATGAAGCGTTGCCGTATGTGACACATTTCATGGATGCCGCTTAATGCATTCCATTGCGCACATCCGTATGTATTTAATTGTACGGCGAACAACCTACCTGTACACAAACATACAAACACACTCGCTATGTAGTACAGCGTAAAGAAGGAATTTCATTTCCACATTGCTAGTCAAATGCTTGCGGGAAAATAACGCAGGAAAAGCATACCACTTGGTGCTTTTTGTTGCCGTAGGTTCGAGAAGAGCCAGAAATTTCCACGGTGTACATATTTTTATTTTTAATTAAAGTACGTTTTTCGTAAATGTAATTACGTCTTTAGAGGGGTCAGAGAGGCTTTTTAAAACCGAGTATTTCCCAAACCTTGGTGATAACTGAAGAAACATGTATACACACAATTGTGATATAGATTGAATTGGAAACTCATCAAGTTATAGCTACTTTGGGAGAAAATCACACACATTACGCGCGAAAGAGAATTAGAAACAATGTGAAGTTAGCTGCAGACCCCATTCACAATAGTTCAAATATTATACCGGTGCTAAGGTGGTGTTCAATTCATTCCAGTGGGATTGCGTTTGAATTGAAAATTGTTTCTGACATTTTCAAATGTTGAGTGACAGAAAAAAAATACTCATTATATTTACTATATAGAGCAGCTATTTCTAAAATTTAGTTTGGTGATAGAATATGCAATGAGACGCATGTTGTGAAAATATATTTTTTATTAATATTAATGAAGTCATCAATATATTTCCAATGCTTTGAAATAGATACGCTGTCTGAAAGGAATTATCAATATAGGAAATTTGAAGGAAAAGTAATGTGAAGTAGAACTACTTGCCAACAAATATACATTTGTTAACTTTCACGTTGAAGAACATTTGCTCCGCAGCTTTAGAACACAACACATTTTTAAACATTCAAAAGAGATATAATGCGGTGGTTTGAGATGTTTAGGTTTACTATTATTCGGACATGACTTCAATCTGGTCGTCGCAGTCGACCCGACCTGAACCTACCCGATCCAATCTGTCAAACTCGGCGACACCATTAATACAGATGACTGAATAAATCTTTTTTTCAAAAAACAAAAATTACCGTTATTTTTTAAACACATCACGTACATCCCTTTATATCTAGTTTTGCTTTACAATAAGTGGATTCAAGTCGCATGTTTTTAACCGCTGATAAATATTACCGAAATTGTGTTGTTGCCTTGCATCAGATTTGCAATTTCAACGAGTGTTCTGTTTTTGTTTTTTGTTTTTTTAAATGGCAAGCAGGGAAAATGTGGCTAATCGTTTCCATATTGAAGAGAACATCATAAAATAATATTTACCCCCGTATTGACATTCATATTTTAGGATCTTTCATACAATAACTATACAGTAGTACCCGACGAGTCTCCGTTAAAATGTCTGCCATTCTTTTCGGTCTACTGTTATCGACTCATTTTCCAAGCACATTTCAGGGTACTGAAGGCGATTTCTTGAAATCTCATTAACCTTAAAGGCCATGCATTTGTCGGTATTTTCGTGTATGTAACTCATAAGAACTGTTACTCATAAATTTAGAGCTATTAAAGTTCTGGAAACTACTTAAAACGTCTGCCAATTAAGTTATATAAGTTGGATTGCTCAACTACTTATTTAAATTCGCACGAATGCTCTCAGCGAAGTTATTTTTATATATCAGAGTTTCGTTTTAAATTTAAAGAGGCCAATGCACTTGATACCCTTTAAACTGAACATGCACACCGGTATAAAGATAGCAACAACAACAACAACAACAACAACAACAGCAAATATAAATAGAAAGAAAAAGTGGAGTATGAAAATCAAACAGCAACAAAAACACAATAGAATGGCATGGAAATAGAGTAAAATGAATCTGCGCTCGCTGCCATTGTCTGCGCACTAAAAAGTATCTAACAGATACTTTCACCACAGGCAAATAGACGCGCCAAACGGCGATAACGGATAAGGCGAGAACGCGCGGCTGGCATAAAACGAGTCAGACATAAAGCTTTAAAAAGCGCACACAAAAGAGGAAATAGAAAATCTCAATGAATGTAAAATAGAGAAAATCCACTGACTATGTGTGCGCGCGTTTTCGAAAGAGAGTGAGAGACTGAGTGCTGAGGGGTCAGTGCAGTTGCACGAAACAGCTGGATGCTTCGGCCTGATGGCGTTGCAATATTGCCGGCAAATGTTGCAGTCATCACAACAGCCATAGCAAACTTAACAACAGTAACAACAATAAAACTTAACGGTGAGTGAATGGTGGCATAAAAATAGAGAAAGAGCACATAAAGCACGCTGCCACGCCGCTATGGATGCTGCAAGCTGACGTGAGCGTGATGTGTGCTTTTGAAGCAGCTGTGACAACGAGCATGATAGAGGGCGGCATGCGGAAGGCGGAGGGCTCTGGGCAGCCGCGACACTACTAGGCTTAGCAGTGCGGCAATGAAACAGTCGGCTGCCTTCCTGTCTGCGCCGCATTCACCGTCAATGCCACTCTGGCGCTGCCACTTCCATTGATAGTGCAGCGTTGTGCAACCACGGCGCCGCCATCACCTCCAACAAGCCATCATTTGCCAACACACATCTGCTCGAATAAGAGTGCACATGGCTGCGCGCATGATTGCAACTGCGGTTGATTGCAATGTGCGGCATGTGAGTAGTGCAAATATTAAAAGTGCAAGCAAGCACTTGTAGCAAGCTGCTACAGCTACACAAAACACTTTAAATATACATGTGCTGGTGTGCGTTCGTGCGTGTGTATGTGTGTGTGTGTGTGTGCATGCGGCGGAACTTATGGCATTTGCAAATTATTTTCGTTTGTTGCACATAGGCATCGTACTCTAACGACTAGTGCAACACCGGCGCGTTCCGCAGACACACACGTTCGCTTGAAGTTATTATGTGGGCGCCCATGTTGCATGCAACATACACTGGGACTATTCCCTATGCAGTGTGCACTCTTTAAAGTCTGCATATTTGTATGCATCTCGTTGTGTGCCGTTTAGTTTGCCATATGTGGCATTTTCGCTCACCGCGAGTTAGAACAAACAGTCCAACATTGCATTGTTGCCACACAACACAACCTCATGTGCCGCGAACATTTACAATAACGCCAGTATGCAACATTTGTGGCACCTCGGCGCTGTGGCACATCCACTATTCTACATGTTGCAGATGGCGCGCCATATTGAAGCAGACAAACGCTATCTGAACTCATCCCATGCTATCAACTGTTGTCAGCTGCAGCACGGCCACAACGCGTCCACGCCTTGTAATATTGTCTTAATGAAAAAATGGATGGTGGAAATTTTTTTCGAAATTTAATATCGCACAGATTGATTTGAATGCCATAACTTCTATTTTGCACCGTTATTTAGATAGCGGTATTGTGACTAAGGCTACATGTTGCATGCCACAACATTCTCTATATGAACCGCTTCAGTATGTTCTACCGCAGTGGTGCATTGTTGCTACAATGCCACTGTCATTGCCACACCACATGCTCGCATACCAAAGGGGGGCAACCACCGTCTCCAACAATGCAACACTAGCGCTTCTGTCGCATTTTTCCAGCGTTGGCAATATGTATGTGCAACAGCCTCGAGTAATTTTCAAATTGTCAAATTTTTTCAAAATTAAAGTGTAAAACACCAACTGAATGAGAAATATTTGACAGTGTGATAAAATTTTGTAGCCCCCTGAAAGCTACAAATTCACTCAAAGTGCCACATTCTCCATCTGAGCAGATACGGCTAACGAGGTGATACTTCAGTGTAATTTGCAATGCGATTCTCTACCCTGCTTTTAAAGCGCTACTATAAAGGACTACTGAAACTGTTAACATATACTTATTCATAAAATTTTAAATTCATATGTAGGAATACTTGCCGACGACTGCCAACGTTTGATCCAATCTTTGCAGCATACTTTAACTTTAAAAAGTTGAATAGAGAACTTTATAATTTAACATGGCCAGACCACAATGGAGATATTGAATTAAGTGTCTCACATTTCATTAAAACTATTATAAATTCTTTTGAAGAGTGTGTGCCAAAACTCATTGTTACTAAAAGAAAAAGTATTAGTCCGTGTTTCTCTAAAGTGTTATATAAATTAAAAAATAGAAAGACTCATGCTTTTGAGCTTATAAAAAAAATATTCAGCATCAGTATGCAAGAGTATGCGAATCTAAACAAAAAATATTATAATAATTGGATCAATAATTTCTAAATTCCCGTCCGCAATGAACATTACTTCCAACATGTCATCAGAATTTTTTAAGTCAAATTACTGTAGGATTCTCCTAAAAAATTTCCGTATCAGTATTTATAAGCGTCCGATAACTACAATTAATGCACCAACTATTTGAGAAGAAGAAGTCTTACTTCATTTAAATAAGTTAAAATTATTTTTTGCTACGGGATTGATATGATACCATGATGCTTCCTTAAAAATTGTGCCAAATATATCTACTAGTCTTTGACAAAGATATTTAATTTCTCTCTTAAACAAGGTATATTTTCTTAATAGGGAAAAATCAGTCGTTTATAACCCCTCTGCATAAAGTGGATTTAGGTCTTCATGTTTAGGATTTTATGTTCTCAAGTCAGCTCATGTTTCATCAAGGGAAATCTCCACTGACAAATTTGCTTTAACTTGTGAACCATGTTTCAGAGGGTTTTAGGGAGAATAAGTATACTGATGTTATAGTTATAGAGTTATATAGGTATTAGCGAAGCTTTTGATAAAATAAATCACTTAATTCTCATGAAAAACTTGATCTTCTTGATGAATTGACCCAAATATTTTATTGAATGCCGACGATGTAAAGCTTTTTAAATCATGTACTTCAATAGATGAAAGGCGACTTGGTGTGATAGGAATGATATACCACTTAATCATGAAAAAATGCAAGGTGATTTGGGTTTGAGTTTGTTGGGGTTGGTATATATGGGATATGTGTTTACCTCTCCCTATGTAATAAAAACTATAATTTGGAGCAAATATATGACTTTGTTGATTTAGGAGTTCTGTTGACCCTTAACTAAATTTTAGTCTTCATCTTAATGCAATGGTTTTGAGAACATCTTTATCTCAGTTTTGTTAAAAGATGGTCGACAGAATTTAAAGATCCGTATGTTACTAAAATTCTTCGTACCACTTTGGTTAGGCCTATATTAGAATATGGCCCTTTGGTATAGAACATATAGAACTTTGATATAGAATCCATTTTGACAAATTAGTGTTTTTTCAAAACCAATTTTTACTTTTTGCGTCAGGGCATTTACGAAAGGATTTTAGATTATATCTTCCTCAATACGCTCGTCGTTTAAATCTTATAAATCTTCCTACACCCACTAGTCATAGGGAATTGCTTGGCATAATATTATTAGTGAAACTCTTGAATGGTTTAGTTTGTAGTTCTTTTCTCTTGTCTGAAGTTAATTTTAATATCCCGGTTGGCTTTTATAGGTAGCTTAGACCCTTACTGTTAAAATCATGTCGATAAAAGTTTGAACTTAACGAATCTTTCCGCCACATATCTCATGGTTTTAGTTCTCATTCCTATACATTTGATTCACCAGACTCCCTCTTCATTATTAAAAAAACTTTATTATTTTCTTACAATAAAATATCTTAAAATAAATAAACTTATTATAAATAAGATCACTGATCACTGGTTGTTGGATGGTATTTGTATTATTTTTCTTCAAAAATCTCTGGCAATGATGGCATTGTGTGTCGGCGCGTTATGGTGAAGCAAAATCCGCAAGTTATTAACCCACAAATCAGGAATTTCGGTCCAATTAATTGACTATAATGTCTTGACGGAACCAAATAACATGTTGATCTCCTGTGCCAACTTACAATTTTCGGATAACATTTCATTAATTTTATCAGTTTTTGAAGTCGATCGCCTTCGTTATTCACAACGCACTCACGACCCCTTCGGAAATATTTGTGGCATACATAATAAACGTTTGTTTTCGATAAAGTAACCTTGTCGAAACACTTATTACTAATAATTTTAACGTTTTGAACACAAAAATGCAAAATGGAGGACACAAAACGGTCTAACCTTTACAGATATTAAACTTTTCAAGTGAAATTCGGTGGGAATACAATAATAGATCAGGCATGTTAATGACACCCGCGTCATTGCCGAAACCTTTTGATCTACTACCTTGGTCTCTTTTCTTCTCTTCTTTTTTTTATTTTCCTATAATATTTTTCGCTATCAAATATAATTTTAATATATTTCTTTAACTATAAGCTGTAAATTTCGTTATGGGAAAAATGAGTGATTGATATTTCTACTAGTCTCCTTCATTAATCTCTAATGTTCTAGAACGACTTGAGAAACAATTAAGAAACATGATCGTCAAGCAAAACGGAACATAATTCTCTAATTGAGAAAATGTTAGTTCTCCAATGAAATTCTAGTGGGTCGCTCATAAGATCCTAATTTGAATTTATTTCTACTGAATAGCCGATTTTGAATATCCAAGTCCTGAGAGTATCCCAAGATGAGAGTCTAATCGCACACAAATTTTCAAAATCTGTAAATGGTTGGAGGATGGGTTACTGGGTAAGTTTTCTAAAAAGAGTAGTTCAAGTCAATAATAATTAGCAGATTTACTCAAAAATTACTCACAAAGCAATACGTAAATGGAACCCCTGGAAACAAGTTAACAGAACTACTAATTCCAATATTAAAATATTACTTGAAAATTAGAGGTATGCAATTTAGTAATTATGATTTGAATTAGGAGAAAGCAGGGAAGAATTCAGTCATTTGGAACTTATGGAACTACGAGTCTTATTGAATAAAAGAGGGACACTTTTTTTTATGAGCACAACCAGCAAAATTACAGAGGGTGACCATGTTGTATGGCAAGATTTATAGAACTTTATGTATAGACATCGGAAAGAATGATACTGTTGAAGTAATGACATTTTTTTTCGTTTGCGTGGTCACCACTACAAATGGTTTTCATCAACTGGGATTTTTTTCTGCATTCGTAGAGAGAGAGTTAAAGACCTTGCCTCCCCCACTGAGAAATAATAAAGAAGAAACTCAAATATTTTGAAAAAATTCCTCAATTAAAGAAATGATTTGCGCTAGGAAAAATTTATAAGTGCAGTATATATATAAATTTATAACGGCATCTAAACTTCTGCGTGTACGCTCTCAACGAAGCTTGTGCCTTATAAAACTTTAATTACACAAAGACAAACTGAACAGGGAATCGTTTAATTTTCGAAAGACGAAGAAATTAAATATCTACAGAATACATACAAAACAAGGAAAGAACATAGCAATTGTTTAAATAGTTAATACAAGGCACACACATACACATACACACTCACAAACACACAAGAAGAAGAAAAAACATTGAAAAACAATTGCAATAAAATTAATTGGCAGTTCCGCGTTTTAATTGAAAAAGAAACGGAACTCTACGAGTTGGTATAGAAAAATATTAAGTAAAACAACACGAGGGCGCTTAAGAAGAGCGAACTTAAAAACAAAAAAAAAAAAATAAATAAAACAAAAACAACATTGCTGCATGTGTCGATATGCAATTGTTGCAGCAGAAAGGTAAGCAAGTAATGAAAAATAAATTAAAGATTTGCTGGCAAAATTAAAAAATGCAAGGCAAAATATATACATATATATAATAAACATATGGACAATATATAAAATGTAAATCAAAAGCAGTGGACGAAACAGATAAAATGCAGCCAGTAATGGTATAGACAATACTCGCTGAGAGAGTGCAGCAGCGGAATAAAACGAACGCCATTGTGGTTTTCGCAATAAAAAATAATAACGAAAGCAAACACAGCAAATGGTATAATACTAGAAATCTTAGTTGCGCCAGTAGATTAAAAGCAAAAATGGCAGCCGTAATAAATTGTATGAGAAAATTGTGAAAGTCGGAGTGCAGGATGCAGCAAGGGCTCTGGGTCTGAAAAGAATGTGACAAACGAGATGCAGCATGCACACCAGCCACGCTCCGCTGCACGAATAACGGAGTAATGCATTGAGACGTGGAAGAGCGCTCAAACACACTTACATAGTGAAACAAGTAATTCATATGCCCAACTCTAGTGCAGGATGAGCAGCTATTGGACGAAAGCACAGGCAAGAGGGCAACTCGGCATGCCCTTAGAGCGTCTTGACAATTACAATACAAGCGCAGGGCAAAAAAAAATAAATAGAAATGCAACAACCTTCTCATTGGTATGCATTAAGTAGTGCAATAATAGAAAACAAAATATTGCATTAAGATGGAGTGCTGAAGTAGTAGTGCAGGGCGCGGTGAAATACCGGCGACCAGCGCGACAAGAGTGCGCAACAACAGCGCGTTCGCTCAACAGTTGGTCAGCAAGAGCCAGCAATGATGGCGCATAAGTGCCCCATACCTATTTGAGCATACTCGTAGTTACACTCATGTTGGCTGAGATGAGTACATATTTAAGTAAATAATTATGTATGTGTGTGTGTATGTGAGTATATGCAAGGAATTGAAATTGAAGGCGATTTGAGTAGGAAGCCGCAAGTAGCAGCAAGTAATGGCAGCATTGTCGACTTGCACCAGAATTTCTTCGTTAAGCATGGCCAGATAAGCAAGTACTTGTGAGTTTTCATTAAATAATTGTGTGTTGTGTGCGCGCTGAATTGAAAATGTTAAAAAGAAATAAGAAAATGAAAATGAAAAACTATACCCTGGCACTAACTTCATACATAACTGCCGACAATTGGAATAACAAGCAGTGAGTTGAAAACCGCAGAAATGATGATGAGCATTGAAGCAAGCGGCAGCGAACAAAGCAAATGAGAGCGTCTGAGCGGGTGTTAAAGTAGAAATGCTGGGAGAATAAACTCCAGCGCTGAAAGATGACAGTAAAACATGAGCAAAAACACCATAAACGACTAAATAATTTGCTGGAAGCTTCGAACTTTATGCCCAGCGAAAATATGAGACCCTGTTGGGATAGCTCGTTTCTAATAAATGCAACTTCGATTGTCAGCAGTACAGCTGATCGGAAACTAGTTTGACTGCATGGCCTTTAATCATCGCAGGTCACAAGGTTTAAACACTGTGTCGATCGATTTTGACCTGGTATTGGGGATGCCTATAACAGTAATATCAGATAATGCTTAAATAGGGATTCTGCCATTAGAAATTAATATCTTCACAATTCCGAATATTACCAGGACCTGGTTTTTAGTTAGGCTCTAACGAAAGGCAACCACATACTCACTGCACAGCGGTGGTCGCCAAAATGTGTACACATCCGCAATTATGCTTAATTGCTTCTACAATATATATTTTTCTCTATCTCTATTTTTTATTTTCAATTTTCCTGCATTGACACTGCTTTTAATTGTGAAAGCTTATAATATGTTTTTTATGCGCATTTCGAAGTGATAAAAAATAAAATATAGAACTGTGTGAAATTAGGATGTCACAGTTGGTTATGAATATGGTGCCACCGACCGATGGCTTCACGCGCCAATGCCTGCTCCCCGGCTATGTGGCTGGTGTGAATTGAGTTGTAGTAGCAGAAATTTATGCTGCGCGCTCTCAATGCTGCTGTGCATAATAATTGTTGGAATTCTGCTCATTGTCGTTGTGTCGTTACTGCTGATGACAACACTGATGAACTTCAAGTAAACTTGCTGATTTTAATTGCATAACGACAAGAAAATGAATAGCAACAACACAATGGCATGAATGTCAAGACAAGCGAAGCTGCGAACAACAAGCGATAAGTGGACCAGGCGGCTAACGACTGCACAAACGAACAGACACACGCACACACACAAACTCAGAGGACAGCATAGCCAGACGACATTCAAGTAATAAATAGAAATTCCACAGCTGTGAAGTTGGCAAAATGAGAGGAAAAAATAGACGCGCACATAAATTCCCAACATGTTTTGAGCATTAAATTATATACCTTCTTGCTGCGCCTTCTTCGCCTGCAATAAAAATGAGGCGATAATAATTTTCACAGTTCATCAGCAAGGCGCATACACACATATACATACAAGCTAAGCCTCGAGAATATTTCGCTTTTATAAATGTTAAGTAATAATAAAAAAAAGAAGTGAGTTGAAATAGTTAACAATAAAAGCAGCTGAAGCAGATAGCTAGCTGGAGTAGGCGATGGCTTAATAAAGAAGTAATTGCAGCGCTCAAGAGCAAAAAAAAAAAAATAAAAAATCCATCATCAACATCATATCGTTCTAACATGCACTAATAATACAATTCATAGCGCACTTCCAATGGTGGTTAACAACTAGATCTCCCTGGAAGAAAATTTAAGGAGTCAGGCCAGCCCGGAGCCCTCACAAAAGGTCTAACTTTGAGAATTTATTGCGGGAGTAAGGAAAAAGGAATCAAATTTCTCTAATTCAGGCTGCATTAAAAATATATTTGAGTGTATAAAAACAAAGGTATTAAGGTAACAAACCTATTTATAGGTTAGGACTTATTAAAAGAGAGCAAATACGGGCGAGAGTGATTCTAAGAACTCATGCTAACTGAAAGAAAACAAGACTTGCTGGTGAAGTACGGCGTTTTCAGCTTTAAGTGGATACGTGCTATAGTCTCGGAGTACCATCGTTGCTCAATGCAAAAAATGCGGTTTCGAAAAAGTCGCGACTTTCTTATTATTCTACCAATTGAATTGTGTTTTTAGCGCCCAAAGTGTTCTCTAAACCAACAATTTGCTTTGTTTTTTCGAATTCGTAGAAAGGTCCAACCCCTTAAGGAAATACAAAATAATGTTAAGTTCTGGAGATTGTGTCTTCAGCGTGTTTAATTTTTGAGCCATACCACTTTGATCGTGAGTGGTAAATAATGGTATTAAACCCATATGATCTGAACAATTATTTTTTTTTGGAGTTGCTCTAAAACTATAGTGATAAAGACATTGTGTCGGTTATTGTTCTGCATGTGGGCATCAATGGTGCGGCAGTTGATTTATGATAAAGTCAATGAAGCGTTGCGGTAATGGCATGCGTTATGAATGGTATAAAGAGGAGCGATTGAAGACTTTTGATGCTCTCTGCTCTCTGCTCTAGAAAGGAAGTGCGGTTGGAAATATAAAAGAAAATACGAAAAATAGCCATTGGAGTGAGGGTCGTTGAACTCAGCTAAAGACATGCTCCTAAGTATGGTACTTCCAGCAAACTTTTCTGCCTGCCGTTCAATCGAACTTATTTTTCTAAACTCAATACTAATATTAAAGGTTAGTAAATGTGAAAATTCATATTAGCTTAATAATATGAGGATTTCATACTGACTACAAGTTGTTTGCATGAAAATTAAGCTGTTTTACTAGGTTTGCGGTGTTTCGAACTGTGCTACATGAGATTTAAAAAATTGTAACTGCATGAGATCATTCTACAACTAACCTTTGAGTATGTATGTATATGTATATTTGTGCTTTGCTTCTTAGACAAATAAGGCAGCAGTTGTTCTAACTTAGCAACGAATGAACAGTTTGATGACTTTTCTCTTACTTTAATTAACATGCTGACGTTACCACATTTCCATTTATGTATGCATTCAAATGCTAATTCTACAGTTGAGTTTACTCACTCAATCATTCATACTCGCACGCACACACACACACACACAAACAATCTCGTTGCACACGCTCACTCGTTTGAGAATCAGAAATGCTGACCTTTTCAGCAATTACGTAGCTGTCTGTTGCTCACTCATAGCTCAGCTGTTCGTTTTTCCGTCTATTTGAACTTGTGAAGCGGTTTCAGATGCCGTCTAACCAGGCGTTAAATTACATTTACAAATAACCCAAGTGTGCAAATGCTTCAAATGATTTTATGGTCAAAATTTACCTGCAATGAGAAAAAGAAAGGAATAAAATTAAAAAAATAATGAGCCAATTAGGTTAGTGAGTTACTAGATATATGCCGCAATAGAATGTGAATTGTATTGATTAAATTCGCAATACACATACTCGAAGTATAAAATATTGTGACAGCGTGTGTATATAAATTGCTTAGATCTCTCTAAGTTATGTTTCACTTTATGATTTTGTGTTTTTGCTTTTGAAGATTTGTTGTTATATGATCTAACTTCAAAACACTGTTTTTGCCGTTGTTGCAAAAAGCGCACAAAAGCGTAACTCCGTTTGACCTTTGGGGTATTGTGACAGACTGCATATCGTTTACGGGAGCGACTCTTTACAGCATTTCTAACACTTTTTGTGTGGAAATTTGGTCAGAAAGCTTGTTAGCTATTGGCGACTGCTTTTTATCTTATTTTCTCTTACATTTTCCTTTATGGCGTGATTAATAGAGTGTAAATGTCGGCATTCTTCGACAAAAATCAGAGGTAAATGAGGGCCAATTGTTGGCGGTTCTCAGTTATTAAACACTCGCACCAAAATGCTCTGTAGGCTTAAGCAACATGTGAGTTGATTAACTTAATACTAACAGCAAAAGAACAGCAACGGAAGGAAGGAAGTAATAATAATATATTTTCGATATTGACAGTTTTTAGGAATTATAAGTCGATATTGCTTCAGATTGCAAGCAAATTTTTAAACCTTTTCTTATCGATTTTATAAGGAGTCAATGCAGACAATGTCGTTAACTATAGATGAATATTTTTTTATTTCTTTTTATACACCGATCCACGCCGAACTCGTGCTTGCCACTTCCCCATCGCTACACAATATGATTGGAAACAAATCGAATTCTAATTTGCGCGATTGTGCCAACTAAAGAAATCGCTCCGCTTTGGACCGAGTGCATTGAACGGAAGCCGACATGAAATTACTTAGACATTGCCACCTGAAAATCGCACCCAAATAACTTGAAGGAATTTTCAATAAAGCCATACCGAAATGTCATTTAGTAGCAATCGATTGTGGAAGTAGACTGAAGCAAAAGAGCCAAAATAAAAAGCTGTGTCTTCAGACGATTGCATTTACAGTTAGATGCCTTTTGCAACCGCAAGACAAGTTGCACTGCAGACTGTGCATGTGGCAACTGCCATGTGCAAATGCTACCACTGCATTATCTAATTCTGAACCACGAAAAGAATAAGCAGTACGCTGGTTTGGACTGAGGGGGAAAAAAAGCAGGCAATACAAAATAAATTAGAATAGAACGTGGCAATGAAAACACTATATAGCGTACATGTGACGATGATGCAACAATGGCGTTGCATATGCGGTGTGCAGTCGACATTCGCAAAGCCGCATTGTTCCAATGGTGTGGAGCACAGCGCAGAGGAAGATGCTGCAGCGCTACTTTCTATTACAAATAATATTCTATATCAACAAGCTGGCAAGGAGGTAGCAACAGCAACAAATGGCGGTGATAAAGACGACCAGCGAAATGTCTGGCAAACGCCACGGTGGCAACTAGACGCTGCCGCCGACAGCTTGTTGGTATGATACAGACAGATTGGCGAAAAAATTGCAGCCCGCTCGCTCGAAAAGGCGCAGTGAGTAGTATGTGAAGGCACTTGAGTAGACATATACGTATATACATATATGGTCATATTCAAGCACATTAAGCATACAAAGTACACAATTCTTGCGGTAGACGCAGCTGCTTTCAATAGCGCAGACAATGAATATTTGAAATGACTTGCTTGGGATATTGCACGCTTTCTCCAATTCCAAGTACATTACAGAGACTATGATTGCATGAAGAAAATGTGGTAATATTTAAGAAGAATATACTTTTATACCTTTTATAGCATGTCTTCCAGACATAATCGAATCTCCTTCAACGGGGACTGCCCGTCGGGGGACCATAGGATTCAGAATCCGTTAGAGCTCAAAGTATGGTCAACTAGCTACCTTCCCTATGCAGATAATGCCATACCATTGTGTACATGTATATATCTCCCATAAGGGTGTGCTTCTCATTCTGCCTTTAGAGAAATATTTTCCTCCAGAAATTGTACCGGAATAGGTGCACAACTTTCAAAGATATAGAATATTAGAAGCCTATTCTTAGATATAGATATAGACAAACCTAGAAAGCAATGGAAATGAAAGTTCGACAAGATAATCTCCTCATTCCGAAAGTAGTAATAAGATCGGAACGAACAAGTCGTTGTTTTTGGAGAAGTTTCTAAGTATGTACATAATGGTAAGCTCTAGAAACGGTGTTCTTGAGTGAAGACAAGTCGCTCGAATTTCGAAAAATTCACCTCCTGTATGCTATATAGCTCCACGAAAAACGTTTGTCGAAGGTCGGTAAACTCTCATTGAGGAAAATACTAAGGTGACGATAAATTGCTGAGATAATTAAGTAAATCAGTATGCGGAGAATGTGTTGCAGAACTTCAACTTTGGTTTGAAAAACTTGTAAGCTATGCCATACGTCTTGTATGTCACACCACCTCCCGGAAATTGTAGCTAACGGGAAAATACTAAAAGGGGAAGTTGAATAGAAGCAACTCTGTTGAACCCAATAAGCCCTTCCCAAAAGAAGGGAGCCCAATAGTTTACTGTAAATACTTAATCACTCGATAAACCGAATCACATAGCCCCTCAATATAAATAAACAAATATTTTTATAATTTAAATTTTAATGTTTTTTTCATTTGGTGAAAACTTACTAATTTCCAAAAAGTGCTAGAAACTTCAGCAACAGAACGAACGTAAATTCGCATAGTGGATAAGTTTGGGCCCGTATTTCTTGTATTAAGGGCATTGGCAGCAGCGACGGCGGCCCAGAAGTAATGCAATGTATAATCAACAATAATAATAATTCCCAGTAATGTTGTAAATGCAACAAACGAACAACTTCCTATATTGCTATCATTAGTGCTACATCGCTGGGGATCGGATTACAAGCGACAGCAGGGCAGCGCGAAGAACAATTGCCAAATCAGCAAGTGGGCGGGTGGGTGTGTAAGCCATAAGCAGACAGCTGCCACTGCTTCCGCACACTGCCACCGTGTCGATCGCTTAATTTCAAGTTGAAATTCCAATTCCCAAATCAGCGGCGAACGGCAGCTATAAGCAAAATGGATATTATCGATTGCGGTTGGCGCTGAAATTGCGGCTGAGTCAGTGAGGATGTGGGTAAGCAAAAACAACAATCTTCCACGCAATTACAATTCGAAGTAAAACGTTGGAGTAAAGCAAATTGCATTATTAATAATTTCTTAGCGGTATAAAAGCCAGTTGCTGCATGCAGCATCATGTCGCACTCCACAAACCGCACTGCCGCTTCCTCAGCTAAGCAATAATTGAAGAAGTAGCGAAATAGCAAGCAATTATTGTTTGATGTTCTAACAAAACTGAAACCAACAACAACAAATAACATTTTTCCGCTACGCATCAAATGTGGCAGCTAAACTTAGTTGCAGCAAGGTTCAAATAAATAATAAACAAGGGCAATACGAAATAATTAACATAAAAAGCAAACACAATTGGAGTCGTTGATATCTAACCGCTGCTTGCTGTATGGAGAATTAGTTGCTCTCCATCAAGTGGAAATTAACTCGACAAAAAATTAGGTGCACAAGTTTGCTGCAGTTGTAACTGTGGCATGACATACAAGCGTACTCCCAATACTACCGTAGAGTGAATGAATTTTTCTAAAAATTCAAAACTTCCAACCACCTGCTCAACCGCGTCCGAGCACGAACGCTATCGGAGTTGGCAAATTAACTCGCACAGAAATGAATTACGAATTATGTGCGCGGAAACGGTGAAATTATACGGTGGTATATATACTTACGACAGCGAAATGAAATCGTGCCTTGATACTTGTGCACATTAATCACCGAAAATGGGTCACGGTTGCACATCGGTTCAAAAATAGCAATCAAATGCAAATGCAATTAAAAGATCCTAAACCCTGTAGGCAAATCGGTGCGAAAACTTCATTGTCATTTAACCCATTTAGGAATTGTAGCTTTAAGAAGTTAGTGGCTTATATATAGATCTTTTAATTTGCAATAATGGAAAGGTTTCCATTGTCCAAACTTCAGAAACACTGATTTGAAAGCATAAAATTAATCGGTTTGCTGAAAAAAACAGAGTCGCGGTTTCAGGTCGTCCAGACTTGCCAGGGAAATCCTAAACTTTTTCGAGGAGCATCCATGTAATCAAATCATATTCTTAAAAATATCCTGCCTCAAGTAAATAGATCGAATATGGGTTTGTAATAAGCTAAAATACCCGATATAAATGTTTAACACCAGAATCAGAATTCGAGCATATACTCATCAACAATTTCAGTCTTGCAGGGATCCACAGCAACAGAATGGGAGCTGCTAGGTAACTCCCGTTACTAATTGAAATTCGATTTGGTGCCGCTATTTCAACGTTGCCCAGCCACGTGCTGCCAACAGGTTTGCCATTACCGTTGCTTCTTTCACTACTAGGAACACTATTTCAAGAATCAATGTACTATTATTGTTGTCGTTGATGTATTGTGTTGATTATACTCGCTGTTGTTGCAATTGTTGTTTACTCTTTGCGGTGCACAATTGCTGTGGTGCGTCGTACACGAACTCCCTAGATAACAGCGACAGTCTCACGGTGACCAGGCAGTATAGCGCCAGTGTTTGCAACGTGCCGTGTTGCGTGGCAAGTTCTGTGCGAAGAAAACACATTTCAAATTATTGCAGAATAATTTGTCTCTACACTCGTCATTGATGTCAGTGGTTGGTGTCGCTTGTTTTTCTTATTGCCATCTTCTTTCTATTGTCGATGCTGACAGCAATGATAATGATGTTGCAAGACCGTCCACAGCTTGATTGAATGTAAAGGACAATGTGATTGGTTGCCGAGGAAGAAGAAACAAACAATGATTACTTTACTTCCAACAATGTAAGAGTAAGTCCACACAATTGAGCTGCTAAACTGGCAGGTGCTCCATGCAGGCATGAAGAAGTACTATACATGGATCACGGAGTACTCCGAAGTTGACCACAATTCACTCAAAATATGCGATCTAATTAAAATTATATAGTTCTAGGAACTTTCTTCTAGGAACTTTCTCCTAGGATTGTATATTTTTTTCTCTGCATGATATCGGAATACTTTATGTATGTTACTCTCTCTTTGATGGGAGATTACTTTCCTAACCAATCGCGAAGCATAACTCTAATTTAGTTACTTTCGAAACTATTTTCACTCAAAATATGTGATATAATTAACATTATATAGTTCTAGGAACTTTCTTCTAGGAACTTTCTCCTAGGATTGTATATTTTTTTCTCTGCATGATATCGGAATACTTTATGTATGTTACTCTCTCTTTGATGGGAGATTACTTTCCTAACCAATCGCGAAGCATAACTCTAATTTAGTTACTTTCGAAACTATTTTTTGTTGTTCAATAGAAGCATTTAGGAGAAAATTGTATAAATGTTCATGCATGTAACATTTTTGACATACATGTGACACATGCATATACGGAGTACGAAAATTGAAAATGCTTTTGATTTCATTTAATTAAATACTTAAACTCATCATATGTGATTTTATATTCACTTAGTATTCTTCTTACTTCTTATATTCTTCCTGAAAAATTAAAAATTCCAATTTCCCAACATGTCTCAAAACGTGTCAAAACGTCAGCCGATTACACATCGTGCAGTGATTGCGATCGTTAAAATACGAACAGGAATGAATTAGTTAAAAGAAATAAGTTCGTTTATTACCGCCTGCAAAACGAGCATTTTGTCGACTACTCCAAAATTGACCACAGGTTTCAAAAATGTTTCATGCCGACATATTTTATATGTGAATGTGCTTCCACACTTGAAACTGTGGTAATATGGCTGAATCATTTTTGTCGCAAGCACAACGGCAACGACTGGATAGTAGGACACGGCCTAATGGTATGATATAGTCAAAAATTGTGCATGCAACCCATGTAGCTTCTCTATGGTAGATATGTATAGGCGGTAGTAAATATAAACTGAAAGAATGAAGATCTTCAGAAATTAAAATGCAGCGTTGACAATATAGTTTCACGCGATAATAGTTAATTACCATCAGCTAGAAGACAGGCTTTGTTTGTAAACACATGCCTCTAAAGGAAGGTCTAAGCGCTAGTAATAGTACATAAGGTGCTCCAAAAAATTTAATAGACTCATTGAGCACCGCGTAATCTATGTGGAGGAGAGATGATTTACATACTGCTTGTATAGTTAACCCGGAGGACTGAAATCTCCGCAGTTGTTATGATTATGGTTAAACTATCAGGTATTGGAAACTGTTTCAAGTTAGCTAAATGGGTATAATAACAAAATTGGTATACAAATTGAATTGGTCCAAATTAAGTTGTTTGCAAGGTATGAACGTGCATGCAATATCGGGTACAGGCACGCCCTTGGTTCACTCTTCGTAATAATCTCAAAACATATGATACTTTACATACATATTTTCATCCCTAATGCTAGATGGGGTTATATTCGCCACTGAGGAGTTTTTAAGAAGCTTCTTCTATTTACACTATTAGTTTTCCTTTTACACTTCTTATTTCAGAGAAGCTCTGTTGGAGCAATGTTACCGACAATGGTAGAGCGATGGCAACATTAACAAAAAGCTCTACAAGATTAATTTTGTTACAGTTTTTTTGTCGGCGCCCTCTTTTTAAACTCGCAGCGCGCACAGCAATTTGGGTTGAACAATTTAAAATTTGCATGGAGCCACAATCGTTACAACCTACATAGAAAGCCATTAACGCCAACATGCTACAACGATTGTTGGCTGCCAATTGAGGTGCCACTTCACGTTGAAGCGTACAAATTGTGCCTAATTTACTACTCATTTCAACCGTAAGTCCAAGCGAAAGAAGCGAAACGAAGTAGCCGCTAATTAGTAGCCAGCCAACACAAAGCATTTGCTGTTCGATTGCACAGTCTGCTAACTGTGCGCGTGTGGTGCTTGTATGGGCTACTCGAACGCAATTTATACACTCGAGCACAATGAACGTGCAACACGCGGTTAACGGGTAATAGGCTATTTCGTCTACGACATGACTTTGCCAAATAATTAAAATGGAAGCACTTATAGTTTTCACGCCGAGTAACCAAGCCAATAAGCGAAGAAAATGAAAACAAAACATTGATGAGAAGCGTTAAAATAAAATTTAAAAAATCGGACAATAACAATAGCGCAAACTGCGCAACAACACCAACAACCACATACATACATATGTGAGCTTTCAATTGTGGCTAAAGTGGGTAGCAAAAGCAATCAAGCGGCTGAATGGGTGACGCGGCAGAAAATGGCCAGTAGTGGCCAGCAATTAGTTGAAAGAAAAAACAACCGCTAAATTGAAGTTCATTACCATCGTTTCAGGCATGCGCGAAAGAAACAAGAAGCTAAAACAATAGTGTTGCAACAACAGCAAACCAGCGGCATTTGAGAAAACAGAAAGCACACAAGAAAATATGCGAATGGAAAAACGCTTTCGACGACACGTAATTTGCCGTGCAAACTTAAGAAACAATAAATTTCAGTAAATCTGTGTGTATGTGTGTGTGTGTAAGTGTCTTCACTACTTTGCCAGACAGTGAGCGCGAACGTGTGGCAGAAATGTGATCGACACGCGCGTTTAAAAACAAATATGTGTGCACAACAGCAAGTTAAAGCCAGCACTTACATATGTTCCTTATAGCTAGCCACCGCGGTTGCTGAAAAAATAGAACAGAAACTCTCCGACATTGCTGCAAATTGAGGCATTAAATGGTGCGCACACCTCAACCGCACGCAACACTAAAACAGACACCAGACAAACAGCCACACCGTTGCCATTAAGACAAGTTCGTTTCGCTGTCAATGGCCATTGCCACCTTGGCTTGGCTGTTGCAAGGGGGACCAATGCATAGCTGTACACGATCACGATCATGCAACTCGAATGCGTGGCATGCGGAATGCGAACGCGCCAAAAGCGTGCACCTTGGAGTGGCTATGCGGGCATTAACGCACGTATCTCTACACACACATAGAGCTGTACAAACGTACGTCTCTTAGAAAATCCTTTCAGTGTGACGCTTTGGGTGGTTTCTTTTTTGCTAATTTATTCTGTTACTTTTTGGTTTTTTTCCACGTCTTTCAAGTGCGCTCTATTCAGCATTTTGGCAGTTTGACAAATTCAGCACAACAACAAACAGTGAGACACAACAATCGACAGCTATTTAGAAGCCAAAGGTATCACTGTCAAGCGCGCCGTCGACGGCAACCCACAATGTATTCAAACGGCACGACGGCACGACGGCACGTCGGAGTACACACTTCGGTGATATGCCGTTTGGCTGTTGGCCAAGTGAAAACTGTTTCCAATGGCTGCTACAGGGTGTTCGGAGCCTCTTGGAGGGAATTTGTGAGGTGTAAATTTTCGAACACTTGTTTGCATAAACAGACATTCATTCAGACATAAATATTTGTATTTTTCATTTCATAAATTATTTTCCGTTGCCATAGAGAGGCTAATTATGGTATCGCGAAATTTATTTATACATGCGGGTATAAATTCCACAGCGAACACGTTATTTTTGCATTTGGAAACAAGCTCAAGGAGCTTCTGTGTACAAAGGGTGGATAACTACAATACAAGATCTGGTTTTTTAATAAACTTCCAATGAAATATCGAACTTGTCAAAGATATGGCTAGCACGCAGCTGGAAATTCCTCAACAATGGCAAACTAGTCACAAAACACTCTTTAAAGCAAGAAATTGTCCACTAGTTCTTAATTGGAACGGTCTAAAGATTAGTCCGAAATGGATAAGACTTGTACCAATTATAAATCGGATTACTATCTTATTTACTAGATAAGTTCCATCACTCACGAAACGATTTTAAGTGGTTACTAACTAACAATTGGTGGTCTTTTCTAATATCAGCTACTCCTTGGTAGGAAATTAAATATCTTCGATCTTTCTTTCGTTTGTAAAATTCATCAACCAATCGAAGCGAGTCTAAAGCCTCTAGAACACATATAATTACAATAGCGAAAGAAGTTCAAATAGTTGAGTTAAAAGTTTGTACTGAGGATCTTCGATTCACCATTTCTCTAATCACTAACTTTTAGGGCTGCTGTCTTGTTAAAAAATTTACGTGTGTCAGCAGAAAAAAAAAAAACAGAGTTGCATTCGATGCAAGAAAGCATCGCTGTCTTCAATGATATAAACTTTTGCTTAACAGAATTTAGACACTTGTTATCATTGTGAATCTCTCCAAGGTGGAATATCTGTTAAAACCTACAATATCAAAATTGTTCTTAAAGAAAAATATTGTTTTACTGAACTAAATAACTTAAGACATGAGAATATTAAAATATATTTTTTAATAAATGGCGTAAGACACGGGTACACCCCGAATCCAAGGAGTTAATAAAATGTTATTTGGCGAAGGAAGAAGAGGTTCTACAACAAAGTAAGAAGAACAGCGCTAATGTTTATATATTAGAAGAGGTTAGTGCAAAGTTTTACTGCAAGTGGTGCCAATTTGTTCGAAAACAGCTGTTATGGTTTCTTCTATTCGCTACGCTCCACACTTTAGCAAGTCGCATGCAGCTACTATTTCTAATGTTATTTCTGTAATTTATTTTACTTTCCCTTATTTTAAGTAAATGATTTAATAAATTAATTTTTAAAAATTATTATTTTACTCTTTATAATATATTGTTTTTCATTTTGCTTACTTTTCATAACTTCAAGTAAATTTGCAAATTAAGTTAAAATTTTACACACATAACTTTTTGATTCTCACAACATTGGTGGTCGTCGCCTCAACATTGTTGCTAAGCGCCGTCAAGTGAGCTTCTCAAATAAGCTGAGTCATATTACTGCAATGCGAGTCCTACAAACATACGTACACGAACATCCACACACGAAGGCGCACGAAAACAGTGTAATTGCAAATATGTAACGGAGCAGCAGTAGTAGCAATGGTTATGGTGTAAGCATGCTTGCCTCCCAACAAACTGACTAGCTGCATTCGCATCACACGACTCTACCAGCTATCTGCACTCGCCGTCCACCACCAGTGCGCTTGAATGACAGACACTTGTTTACCCATATCTGCCCGCGCATCCGTCTAACTAATTGCATGTTCCGTCTGGAAATTCGGGTAAACCAACAATAGCGTCGAAAATAACGGCAATAACAACGGTAATGCGTCTCGCGTTCGATTCATTGTGCTCGTAGTGATGATGCTGCTGGAAGAGTCAGCGAGAAAAGTCTGGGCAATGAATGACTGTCTGAATTAAGCATTAGAAGTCTTGTTCCAAATAATATAATATTTGCTTAAAAAGTATATATCGGAAATATATTCGGACAGGAACGTTGGAAATAGGAATTTCGACACATTCGTTCCTTTGCTCTTTTGGAGTGCGTGTGACAGCAAAATACACTGATTCGTGAGGTCATGAGCGAAATGGGTGGGTTAAATTATTTTGAGGGTGAAAGTTTGTTTCGTTTATGACGTAGCGTGCCACAATCTGGTCGCTGTCATAGGTCATATTCCATATAAATGTTAGAGCCAATTATTTATTTATTATTTAAATAACTTGAAAATAGATGGAGTAAAGTATTGCCGATATTTTATGAGCATATAAAGTATCAGCATATATTTCAATACTGCTTTTAATAGATGTAAAAGCCAAAAGGACAGATTTCCCTGATTTTGCAATAGACATGTTCAATTTCACCCGACAATCTTGCTCATCGCACTGCATTTACTGTTTGCCTTCCACTTTATCCATTTCATCACGAGAACTATTCTATTCGCTTCGTCTCGTCATTTCCACTTCGCAATTGCTTTCAGAGCTATCTCATTTCGGGAAGAGTGAATAATTTAATTTCGGTGCAATTAAATTCTTTTTACGATTTATTTTGAACGTCTCTTTTCGTAGTGCCTGCATTCAAGGCTGGCAGTCAATTCGCTCATCCGCCCACATAACGGGAGTAAGTGTATTGAGTACAGGAAGCGGATATGAAATTTGTGAAAGTATGCCCGGCTAGGTCTGGCCTGCATGCAGATTATCTCATTTCCGCTTCAATAAGCAAACATAGCTGACTTGCCGACTGCCAAGCACTGTCGACGGCACCATTGACGATGCACACTTGAGGCATTTAATTTAATTTTTATATATCTCCTGCGTTTTTCGTCGATTTTTAAGGTGTTATGTTCGTAGAAAGTTCTACTTTAAAGCACTGCCTCAAATCTAAGTGGCAGCTGATTTCGATATAATCTCCCACCCGTTCGCGGCGCGCCTAAAGTTACCAGACTTCATTTGCATGCTCGTCTGCCTTTGGCAATTTTTTTCGCCAAGAAGGTGGACGCTAGTCAAAAAATGTAAAGGAAAGCGGGAGACAGAGCGAAAGAGTCATTCATAATAATAAAAATAATAATAATTGCTGCGTGTGTCTCTAGTGAAATGTTCAATTCAATTAACTTTCTCGTGTGTAACTCATACAAACATACCAACAACATCCGCTAGCCAGCCCACCGCCCATAGTACCTACCCCACATTTCAAATATATTCGCTAGATCGTTGATAATTTTAAAGTGTGAAATATTTCTCATACACACACACACACAGGCAGGGTTGCACTTGAGAGTACATGCGCACAGCTGTATCTAATTTTAGTATCTGTAATTCAATTTGTACGATTGAATTGTCCAATTAGGGAATTTTGTTGGCACAAAATGTCAAAATGAATGAATGAATGAATATGGCTTGACGGCCCAGCGCGCTGTGACGTGCTTTTTGGCGTGTGAAGGGTGAGCGGAAGGCGAACGTGGGCATGCTCTCTAAATAATATTGAGTTCATTCATTTAGTTTCAACAGGAAGTTGCTGGCGAACTAGCTGCTGCGGCAAAACTATGGAAAGGCAGGAAGTGTAGTGGAATAATGACAAAGACGCAAATGATGTGGCAATTTAATTGGAATATTTTGCAAACTTTGTTGTCGATGCAATTGTTAAAGGTCACAGATTTGTTGGCAACAACATTGATATTATTGGATTCATGCAAAGTTCAAAATAAAAATATGGAATTGACCTAAATAATGATAGAGGGTTATCACTATAGCCAAAGAAATAACATTATCAAAAGTGAACTCAAAATGAGAGGCTTCACAATTTTTATAATTTTTTTTTTCCTGAATCAATAATTCTTAATAATTTTAAGGTTTCTGCAATTAATGGAATGTGAAGGCCATGAGTCAATCAAAAATGAAGTAGTAAGTGTATGAAGGTTAGATTCTGAAATAGGCAGTACTTCGAAGTTTTGCTTTCCGAAGTCCATAAACTCACAGTTGAATGTCTTCACTGTCATATATTGAGCTGGGCGACACCGTCCCCAGCCGAGCAACGGCATGACATCTTGTTCACAAGTCACACAAGTGTTTGTACAGAAACCTTTTACTAAAAGCTAACTAAATCCTATTAACTCAATAAATGAATGGTCGCGCCTATTTGTATCATTGCGACTCCGAGAAAAGCCTTTTCAGCAGCTTTTCAGCAGAGATAGACAACGATTTTGTTAGAAAAACCTTGATGACTAAGAGCGTTTTCTTTGCCGTGAGTGAATTCGATGAGCGAAAGCAATTCCAGAAAATGGTGCAGGTTTCAGCAGGAGGCTGGGCTACGCAGATCAGCTCATATCGCGATCGAATGTCATTGCATCAAGATCGGTATGACTGGTTTAAATCATCAAGTCGATTATATTTATTTTTTCTTGTCGTCTTGAAGGACCGATATTATGGGAACAATCCATTATAATTCACTCTCTTAAAACAAATAACGAGTAAGAGATTGATGAGATAGATTTAGCAATATTCTCCAAGATCTGAATAACTGAGATAATCTAAAAGATGAAGACGCCCATGTTACATGCGATATCCATAAATTATAAGTCAGGAAATTGACCTATACCAGTTCACAACTAGAAATTCCTGTTTGACATACATTGAGACAACACTAGATTTATACCAATTAAGGAATGATTTTCGAATGGGTAAGATTATTTTCCGGATGATTTTGCTCCATAATAGAACTGGAATTTTTAGTTATTGTATATTTTTGGAACTGGTATGAGACTGGTATATTTTTGATTGAAATTGGACAGTTATCAACTTGTAGGCCATTAACAATTCAAGAAACAGGATAGTTGGCTGACTAGCTTCGCTTGTGGGCCATACTGGTTGTAAAGTAGTTTATATCGAGTTGATTTGGCTGAAAGGTTGCCATCAAGTGTTTTGTTACAGGGACTTAAATGGTGAACCTCTCCGTCTGTATGTGAAATTTATATGCATTATAAGAATAGTTTTGACAAAAATTATTATTTAATTGTTGTAAATAATTGAAGACAACCGTTGTGTGAAATCAAAATCTTTTCTTTTGTAAACACAGTTATGTATCAACTTGTGAAATTTAACAATTAGATCTAATTTAGCACGACCTCTTGTAGACAGAATAATTTGCCTGCGCTTAAGTTCAATTAACTGTTTCCTTAATTGCAAAAGTAAACCCACAAAAAAATTAAATATAACCAAAATTGTGCTTTTACCGCACACGCATTCAAAGTACTGCATGCAACAACGAACACGTAAGTGAATAGAGAGACTCGCATTGAAACAAAGGAGATTCAAAAAAATTATCAAAATAAAATCAGCACACATTTTTAAACAAATATACAAAAAATACGTACACATGTAGAATGCGTAGCAGCAATTTTCTGCTGCTCACAGCAAATATTCGCACAGTAACATTGAAATTCAATGAATGGTTTAATGTGAGAGAAACGCAGCAACAACAACACAAACATATGCGTTGAAAGTTAGGTATTCACCGATGCGAATACATGTACATATGTATGTACACACAGGCTTGACGTTGCAAGCCCGAATAAAGTGGCTGCTGGGCAACAAACGCACGGTGACATGGGAGGCAAGCGGCGTGTGACTCGGGTAGGTTACCTGCCGCTTATGGTTGCCCCGAATGCTGCACGAATTTATAGATATGTGAGTGCATAGCAATTACGCGCCATGCTGTCGTTATTGTCATTATTATTGCCAGCAACATGATTGACTGCAATTTCGTTACCAATTAAATGCCACTTTTGGCGGCAAAAAGTAAATAAAGTAAGCGAAAAAATTCAGCGCGACACAGCGGTGGGAAATTTTCGGTGCACTTAAAAAAATAAAGCCATGAAAATCAACACCAATGGCTTGTGGCAATAATAAAACGAGATTTTCACTTATTACACTCATGTAATTTTGGATAACAGGAGCGCAAATGTGTGTGTGTGTGTCTGTGGATGTGTGTTAAGCATGTTTTTACAGCATTTTATTTTCCAGCTTGGTTAGTGGTGTTCGAAATACGAAGCTTTGGTTTTAGAAAGGTGTTTGTAAAGCAAATTTATAAAATTTGGCTTTAATTCACTTTTAAATACCATAAAGTATTTATTTCTTCCGTTTAACTTTGCATGCTCCAAAGTGTCGAAAGTAGCCAAAAGTGCCCTACTTTCGAAATACTTTGTTTTTCAAATTCGAAAATGGTAATTTCGGGCTCAATATTATTATTCAGAACAACTCTAAAGCTTTTCTCGCTTGATTCCATTTACAAATATTTCGTCCGACTAGATAGTTTCAGAAACATCTTTAGTAATCGCCAACTTTCAATAAAAATGTTTCAGGAATTCGGAGAACCCGTTTCGGTTTTTTTTTTTCGCGTGAAGGAGTTCAAGTATAATAACTCAGTAGTCAAGTGTAGGGCTATGTGACTGTGCTGTGCGTGTTTGCCACTCATATTGCTGCTGCTGCTGCTGACAGTGATGATGATGATTGGCATCTGATGCGTGTTTACATTATTGAAAACACAACATATAAATATCACAGCTGTGAGGGTGTGAGAGAAGCAAGTATTTCGCTGCCACTAAAGGCCTACAGCACCTACTCAACAGCGCTCAATCGTCCTCATGGAGCCTTGAGATCCTTTTACAACACATTAAACCGAAGTTATCCACTTGAAAGCAATTTCGTACTCAACTTGTTTTTATGTTCACATAATGAGGACGAGCAAGCACCGATGCTGTGGGCTGATGTCATGCGGCGCGCCGCTCTGCGCGATGAGTGTGAGTGTGTGTGTGTGTGTGTGTGTCGATGTGTCAATGTGTCAATGTGTTGAGGTGTCGAAATGACAGAGTGTGCAAGAGTGATTGCGGCGGCTGCTGCGACCACATCAGATTGTTGATTGCAACACATCACTTTAGCTGTCAATAGCATTAATATAGCCACCTCCACTCCGCGGGGATGTGCAGCAAATGGGAATGTAAGTGCGCGTGGTTGCACATGTGGGTGTTGCGAGATCACAGCGATGGCAAACTTTCGCTTCGTAGTCAGCTCGGCAGGCGTTTAATCCATTACTTGAAGTTTTATTCCTTGCATTTTCTTAAATTTGTATTGAAATCTCCAAGGAGTGTTGACTTTTCGTACAAATGTATTGAATCTGAGTCACCATAAATTGCTGTATCCATATTTTTATACTCTCGCAATATGTTGCAACAAATTAGAATAGTTTTGTTCACCTAACGTTTGTTTGTAACATCTAAAATGAAGCTAGATAGATATGCCAGATTGATTGATTGAGGGTGATGAGAGTAGTTGAATTTCGGGTGTTTCGTCCATCCGTTTCTCCATTCAAGCGATAACTTGAGTAAAAATGGAGATACTTGATGAAGCTTCATACAAGTGTTCCTTGATTCTCGGAGGAAATTACACCTTTACGTCACATCTTTCACTTTGCACTATAGAAATCAAGCACCAAGGACGATATTGGAATGAAACTTTGCACAAATTGTGCCTTTAAGGCATGTCTCACGTCTAAAACTTGTCTAAATCGGGCCTTAACTTTTCAAGCCCACAATAGCAAATATGTGGACCCAACTGCCTATGGTTATGCCCAGTGACTGTGAATGAAATCGATGTAGATATTGGCTTGAGCCTTATACCCCTAATATATTGATATATTTCCTCATATACACATATATACACAATATATTAAATTTCATCCTTCTTGTTGTGTTTATATGGTGTATATCCCAATAGAAGTCTCTCAATTATCTCCCGTAGATAGTCGATATCCACTCGTAATGCAAATTTTGGTATACTGTTGTCGGACGGCAACTATACTCTCACTATTATGTGGATACGTAATAAGAGTGTAAGATACCTACTCTCATAACAAGACTCATAAGCTTATCCAATTTCTGAAACTGAGGAAATAAGTCCATACTTTTTAGTACTACTTACTGCTTGAATTCTGATATTGACTTTTATGACTAATACTGTTATTTACTAACTAAAACCGTACCTATAATGAGCGAAGAAATGAAAAATAATACTATTTAAAGTCTTGATATGATAAATGACATTAAAAGAAATTTGTAGTTCAAAAATTTTAAGGGAAAATATTTTACATAAATTTACTACAAGAGGCATTTCTTTGCTCGCTCTCCTTGGGCACTGCTCTCTTGTCAATAAATCTACATGTAAGACCGGTAGTCGATTGGACTAAGAGTTAGCGAGTTGAATTCGAAACAAGAAAGTATGCGGTTACCCAATTAAAATGGTGCAACCGCTTTTAGCAATGTGATCTAGTCCTTTTCTATAGATTTTAGAGAAATTTTAGCCTTTTGAGTGACTCAAATGACAAATTACTGTCAATATTATATGAAAACTTTTCATTTGCTTTTATTATAAAACAGACTTTTCTAGTTTTAATTTGATATTCATTTTACCAAAGTCCCGTTTGCTTACTTTCCGAATTGTCAAATAGCTCAGTGCTTCCAAACAATTGTTTCTGTGCTGCCAGTCTGTTTGAACACCTGGAATATTGTGCTCGAATCATTACTCTCTAAAGTTTGGCGAATCGAACACTTCTATGAATTCATTGTAAGAGGTACTAGAGAGTAAAATTATGAGAAAAATGTATACATAATTAAAATCTACTGCCGCTGCTTTGCCATGCAAGTCAAGGCTGGTGTTATTGAAAATGTGTTGTGACAGGAAGCATTGCGAGTTGATACATATATGTCAGTTCATCGGGAAATAAATTCGAGCGCGCATCGGAAATTCGCAAGCAGAAATAGAGACAATAGCCGTTAAACAAAAAGCTAATAAAAGTAAAATAATAAATAAATAAGTAAATAAAATAAAATTTATTTAACAACAAAAAAATACTCACACACACATGCACATATGGAAAACCTAGTAGTAAAAACCCAAGGAATTATATTTCGCCACTAGAGCCGCCTGGTCATGCTCAATTTTCACTGTCATTACAATAAAATTACTGCAACAATATACTGTTATTGCAACACCAGCGCCACTTCAAATTTTCATGTCACACAATATCCGTTGACAATACTGGTGCGCGGCACAAAAAAAAAAAAAAAAAAAGACAAGCGAGAGTAACCAACAACAGCAACAACAAATATGTATAGAAATGATTGTAGCACGACCGCAACAACAACAGCAGGCAGGGAGTCAGCAGTGACAGATCGGATGTAGAGCATACTTGGGCACGAGTGCCTTTCGAGGCGTATGCAATTGGCGAAGTAGTGAAGTGAAAGGATATTTCGCCGCAACAGTGTACCAAAAATGGCGTCGAATTAAAGCATTGCGTGGCGCAGCGCAACTCTCGCACTGCTCTGTTTAAGTGCAACTGGATGTGTGTGTGTGTGTGTGTGTGTGTGCAACTTCCCAAGTGGCATTGCGTGCGCCTCACTGCCTCCAATGCGCAGCCAGTAGTCGCGCTGTTGTTCTACTTTTCTATGTGCAACATCTTTTTTGCATTCACATTTGTTCTCTCATACTGGCTTTATTTTCCGTTTGTCTATTTTTTCATGTTTCGTATTTATGTATTGTATGCTCACTTGGTCTATTTGTATTGCTTTTTTACCCTTTTTCATTTCACGACTAACAATTTCGCACTTTTTCATTTTTTTCAAAAGCACTTAAGCGCTGTTGCCACATCTCTTGTTGCACGCCTGCCTGGATTTTTATTTCATTTTCCTTGTTTTTTTTATTTGTTATCGTTGTTGTTGTTGTTGTTGTTGTTGTTATTACTGTTTTTGATTTTATTTCTTTGCATACTTCTTAACGCTCACAAATTGCTCCAGCGTTTTTTGGTATGCAACAAAACAGCACTATTTGTTGTGTTGTTGTTATTTTTTTGTTTTTTTTTTTTTTGTTTTTGCTAACGCTGCCGCCGTTGATAGTCAATGCCGTGATTGTTGTTGATGTTGCCCCCAGAGCTTTTGCTGTGTTTTGTTGCAACTGTTGTTAGTGAAAAGTGTAAAATACATACGTACATTTAGCCTAGTGTTACATATCAGTATTTTATTTTGTTGTTACAGCAGTTATGATTTTATTTGCTGCCGTTACTTGTGTAGGTTCAAATTTAGTTCACACTTTCCATTGTGAGTTTTTGTTGTCTCGTTTCTGCTATGAGTTTCTTCTGTTTTTTTTTTTCTTTTCTTTTATTACAATGGTTAGGCTAGTTGTTGTTTTTGTTGCTGCCGTTGCCAACATTTAGCGGCTAAGTGCTAAATTTGCCTTTTTATTGTTTACTTCGAGCAATAGCGGCAACAATTTCGTGTTTTGAGTATCATTTTGTGCTGTAGAATCCACTTGTGCTTCTTGAAGTTTCGAGTGAGTAGCGGAAATATTTTAATAAAAAGTGTCTAGTACTCATTTCTTTGTACACAGATCTTTGAAGGCATGTAAAGACTAAAATTTTCTCTAACCAAGAAACTTTAAAATTTTATTTTTCCTGTGTGTCAGTTTAGTGTGTGTCAGCACATATAATTTAATTAAAGAGGTATGTATGTGCATCAGCATATGTCATCCCAACCAGTTTTGCAAATACTGCAAAACAAAAAAACAACAAAAAAAAACATTTCCCACGAGATGCGAGTCTCGAAGTGGGGCAGGAACAACGAAAATTCGCTGAGAGCCTAAGTTTAGATTGTGGATCGCTGGTAAACGTTTCCTTTTTAACTTCAATGCTTTGTTCTTTTCGCGAAATATTCTATCGGGTGGCTCCTACTCTCCCTATCTCTCTCTCTCTCTCTCACTAATATTAATTCGAGAACTTTCCAATACAAATTTCTCCATTTACTCGAATATTCAAAATTATTAAAATTTTTTAGTTGCAACTTATTCGATAAAAAAGAGCAAGAGGATATGCGGAGACCTCACTAAAGTGGCATAACCGATTGCAATGCTACCAAGGTTTACTTTACAGAGTTTAGACAAGTCTAACTATAATGAATGATTGAAATGACAAATTACTGTCAAAATTTTGTATGTGACAGAATTTGTTATTATATAAAATTCAGATATTTAAAAGACAGACGAAATAAATCGTAGGTATTTATGTATTGATTTCAGTAAATAAATTAAGTTAATTGAATTATATTTTTTTTTATAGAAAACTCGTTGGTTATAAAACTGCCTTTTCTAGTTTGAATCAATATTCGTCTTCGTAAAGTCTCGTTTATTCATTTTCTGTACTGTCAGTTAGCTCAGTGCTTTCAGAGAATTTATTCAGTGCGCCTAAATATATATAAGTATGTAACCTTCGATAGTTATTCGCAGTGCTTGTAATAGACTTACAACTGGTATAAGATGTTCGATTCAATACTTTCTAACGCTTGGGGAATCGCAAACGGCTTGTGTCTTTGGAGACTTATACAGAATTTGCACAGGAACTTATGAACATAGTTGTTCTGGTATACACAACAGGTTTGATCGGCTGAGCTTGCCTATTCCTAAGCAAGTTCCCAGAAAGCCTCTGTCGCGTTCCGACTTTGTACTTGCTATTTATTTACTCTTTTCGGTCGCAAGTAATTCTTAAGTGAATAAATGTAAATGATTATCTTTCAGCGGATGTTATGACTGCCTTAATATCACATTTTAAAATTGAATGTTATTTAGGAATTACAGGCAAGGCTGCTTGGCGTCGTATGACCCCATTTAGCTACTCGAGTGCTTTGTGTCGATTTTAGAGTACTCCAAAAGTTATGAGTCGGATTTCTTGAATACTATTTTATTAAGCCTAAAATTGGGTTTCTGTTATACTTCTAAAAAGTGTGGGATAAAAGTCGCTCGAAGACACAGTAACGTTGTATCATCACTAATTATAATCCAGTCAACTTCAGCAACAAGAAGGATATGCGAATATTTACGTAGGCGACAAACCATTTATGCCACACTCATTATCATCTTCATCAAAGTTAAACTGTCGCAGACAATTAACGCGCTGCTAAGCGAAAGCCCACGCAACCGGATTGATGAGCAAGTCAATCTGAGCTTACATTTAAAGAAAGAAACTACAATGTTTGAATATACATATACAGCCACCGATCCCGTCGCCAGTTATTATGGAATGCATGCTGAACAGCAATGCTGTTGAAAGTATGCAATAAGCAATATATCTTCCTCTTTTCGAATGATTTTAGAAATAATGTCACTATCACCAAATAAGAATAACCACCATTGCTTTTGTTGCACGCCGCATTTGTTTGCAATATAACACAGTGTAGACAAAAAGCAAGAAATAAATGGCTACGAAAATACTTATTTATCATTATATACTCCGTATATTATAAATTATTATATGTAGCACTCACACATACATTTATACAAACAAATTTACTTAAATTCGCGAATTGTCGCCCCCAGCAACAGCCAGCGACAATTTATTGCTGACGTGCAACGCGCATATGTACATGAACGTCATGCGGCATGGCATATGATGTGATGTGTATGTAAATATGCGCATTATGGCCGAGTGTATGTGCAACATAACGAAGTTAAATAATTTCAGACACATATGGCAATATTAATGCGACCACAAATTGAGCGCTGACTCCTTTCGAATAAAGTGCGGATGAGTGCCTAAACATGGGCACACAGCCAGTCCATAGCGGTCGGACGGACGCTAGCGAAGCCGCAAACAAATTGAGTAACTTACTGACTGACTGTCCCGCGTGATTATTGCAGCAATTTTCGCAACGTTTGTCTAAAAAGGAAATGAAAATCAGCACACCAAACAAAATGCAGCAAACAAGCAAGCAACTACAACAGAAAATACCAATAAATAATATGCCAGATAGGAATAAAATGCAATTTCCTACAAAATTATGTGCGCGTTGTATTTTTTGGCACATCCACCAGGCGAGCGGCCATGCCACAGCGCTTCCCAATGCAGCACAATGTGCGAAAAAGTGCACTTAAACCCCCACGCACGCGTTGGCGGGACCCGACCCGTCCGACTCACAGCCATACACACACACACAACACGCATACACAAGCGTTGTGGGACAAGCATTGGCGCAGGCGCAGGCGCAGGCACAGGCGCATTAACAATGGCGAAATGCCGCTGCAAATTAGCATGCAACATGCATAATGCACTTCGCACTATCAGCGGCGCTCGTGGTCGTTTGCTTTGCTGTTGTCGTTGTTGCTGCAATGCTATTTTCGTTACTCTGCGTGTGCAAGCGCGACTGCGCCATTCGCCATTAAACTGCCTCGGAGTTAGTCTCAGGCTGCGATTTGCAAGTTGTCTCTGCAACAGCATATAAATTTGACTATGCAAATTTACGCACACATACACACACACACATATATATATATATATTTATACATGCACACGGACGGCATATCCATAAAGTGATTTCGCTATGATATTTTTAAGCAGTTTTTGTTCAGCTGCTTGCTATTTATATTGTTTTTTGTACACGCTTTCTGCATAAGCAAACACTTGGTGGGATATTTATTTTTCCGCCACCACTGGAGAGCTCTGAGCTCAGCTAGTATCAGTTGACAAAATTTACATATATACATTCATATACATACATACACACACACACACACATACATACATACAGTTATATACATATATATATTACTTGGTATGCATGTGGCACAATCCATTATACTTTTTTCTTCATTTTACTTCCACAAATACTGCTTTTGGTGTAAAAAATTTAATTCAATTATGGTATTATAACAGCAATAATAACAATGAGTTATAAGTGATTTCCCTTTTGCGATTGGAGTTTCGAAGTGTACTTGCATCAATTTAAATACCAAGCAAATTGTTCATAACTACAGCACATATACATATATATCGTCATCTATACTCTCGTCAAGACTCTTCGCTTCGTACTCTACTAAAAACGAGAGTGAGAAAAGAACACAAGTCAAAATGTATTAAGCTTTCATTTTAATTAATTGAAGTCTATGGTTTCATGACTTTTAATGGTTTTGATAACTTCCGTCAGAACTGTATTTCAAGAGAATGATCTCAAGAAGTATCACACAAAATTTCATCATTTTGAGCTGATTTAACAACTTATTGGACTCCTCTTTTATCAAAAGACATGAAATCTAGTGAGAAGTTCGAACAACCACAAGAAGTGAAAAAACTGTCAAATACGAGAAGTCTCAGAATCAGTCTCAGAAGCTCAGAATATAAGCATGGAGACAAGCGTCTTCTACACAAGCTTCAAAGAAAGTAATGACACCAGCAACGACATAAGATTATGATAAAAAAAAACTTTCATTCACTATTATCTCTCTCTACTTATCTCACTCTTATAAACCTTTGCGTATACAGGGAACTCTACAAAACCTCATTACTTTCTGAATTTTAATAAAATTGAAATTTTTGCCAATTAAATTATCTTTCTCAATGAAGATATATAAGTCTCTTAGATGTCGTTGTATTCGATATTCAAATATATTTTGGTAAAGAGAACAAGAAATTTCGCTCTTTGACAAAGTGTTGCTTGCCATATTTCATTACTTTCGTATATATGTATTTTGAACTGAAATTTTCACCAGACCTAGAGACCAGACCAGACCCTAAATGCACTCTGCAATAGCTTAACGATTTATTATTGCCAGCCAAGCCGTTTCACAGCATACCTCTTTACTCATGTGTTTCATAAGCGCTGCGCTCTTCTGCAGCGATTCCTCGAAAATCTTAAGTGAATTAATGTTACGAACCCTAATTGCATTGACCATGTATTAAGAAGTATCAAATCTTCTTCCGAAATCTAATCCACTAATAATCTTTAAATGTATTTACTCCAAAACAAATCACAGACAACTCAAACAATATTCTGTATTGTTACTCTTGTGGTATGGACGACTTGAGTGAAAGTGAGTGAAAGATCTAAAATCATTCAGGCCAATCAATTTTGAATTCTCCCTATTAAGTTATATTCTTTCTAGATTTTTATTTTTAAGTGAATTTATTATTTATGCTACTATTCGGAACGGAGGCGAATTGAGCAAAGCAGATATCATCAAAATCGGCCCTGCTGTTCTTCAGTCATAAATGGTGTAACCTACTCGACTATACATATTATGGAAATACACATAAATACACATATCTTCTTACCGATCTAAAGTTAATCTGAGATCACTATTTTAATAAACTTTCATTTATTTTTATTGAGATTCATTATTTTTTGAGGAGCTACACCTACACTAATCCACAATGTTACTACTATTATACTTCTCCATACCACTGCACATTCATATATAGCTTATATCAAAATTTAAAAGGTTGGCTAGTTAATTTCCGGTAAAAAAAGAGGTCGTAACCTCAATTTCTATCCAAAGCTATCGATTGTGAAATGATGTCTTAAGTGAAGTATTACATCGAGTCTCGAATGAACAATCTCGAATAAGCAATCTCGAATTTTTGCACATCAACTCAAGCCGATTTAAGTTACTTTACCATACAGCTACAGACATTGAAGTAAAATACAGTTATTTGCAATTTCGGCTGTCAGCCGATATTGCCAATCGATTTCCACATTAATGACAATCAAATAGCCATTGTGTATGTGCGAGTTGTTTTTTTCTTCCACTCGGATGTCGGCCACCAAATCACATAAAATTGCGATTTGCAATCAGCAGCCATTCTCGTGCCCACTGCGCGCTTCGTGACCGCTCGCCGTGTCCACACTGATGATGGAAAGGTCATTGTGAGAAATAAAAGTGTGAGTAGGAGAGAACACAAATAGTTTGAGTGCTTTTTTCACACTGATGGCGATAATGAATTTGTTGTCAATCTTTATGTGGCAATAAATGTCATGTTGGGGAAATCAGCGCGGACTTCGTGCACTGAATAATTGAAAACAATAATTGAGACAAATTCAAATGTACCGAAACAAAATAAAAAAAAAAATGAAAAGTTTAATTTTACAGGGGCCTTGTGCGAGTGATCTATAGTAACAACCATAATAATTTTTTTTAATTTTAATTTTAATTTTTTTTTTTCGTGGATCGAGAGAAAGCGATTTACTCCATAAATTTAAAATTTATGTAAAAAAGCTGTAGAAAGGCTGTGTTCTAGGAAGGTTGTAAAAAACCTGAAGAAGCATTGGCTATTGGTTATCAATGCATTATAGGGCGAAACTTTCCTATTGGGTGCAGTCTACAGGTATAAAGTTAAGGATTTAGATTATTTAGTTTAGGTTACATTTGTTTTTTTTTCAGATGTTAAATTTATATATTTAGCGAAGAAACTCGAAAATCTGCGCTCACGGAACCTCTGATCTATAATTTCTTGAGTTGAAATCCTGAACATAAAATAACATGTCGTTATTTTGGAATACAGATAAACATTTTCTGCAAAAAAAATTTCCGCGCCTCGATGTATTCTTCGTTTTCGGACATTATTCTCTGAAAGAGCATTTCGTGGTGTCGTACTCGACATATGTTAAATTTTCCTGAACACAAAACTCTTTTGTTTGATTTATTTTCTGTATAGGGTTCATTTTTTCTAAAACGGTATCTCTGCGTGACACTGAAACCAATTGCTTCGCACCTACGTGCGTTTGTGCAACAAAAAATCTGCGTCTATATACAGACCTAAATAAATATATTTAGTATGTCTATGCGTAGAAATGCTTGTATGTGTGCACATCCGTTAACATTGTTTATATACAGCCGAGCTATTAAATTAATGATCCAATAATAGACGAATAAAAGCAGAATAAATAAACAACAGCGCCAAAGTAACAAGCAGGCACAAATAAATGGAGAAATAAACAACGTGTTCATTCGGTGTCAACGCCACTCACTCGCATACACCCATAGAAGATGTGCTTGCGACAACAATAACAACAACAAGCATAGCAAGCAGCACAAACAATAACAAACAAATTCGGCAAGAGTAGCAGCAACATAAACTCGATTTGTGGCAAGTTCGCGCAGTAGCAATGCGTAGGGCATAGTGTGTCTTCAGAGAAGTATATATGCATAAGTGAGTGTGTGAGTGTGCGAGTGTGCGAGTAAGACAAACTGTTAATTTAGGCAACAGCAACAGCAAAAGCAGCCGCAAAGTGGCCGCAGCGGAACTTCCGCATTACGCACAAATGAAGCTGTCATTTCAGTTGTCAATTTGGCAGCGCTACAACAAAAGGCGAAGCAACGAAGAGCATACAAATGGAAGGAATACTTGAAGGTGATAAGCAATAAAATCAAATAACACCCGAATGTTTGTGCCACGATACAGAGTGCTTAGCCATTTATAAAGCAACTTCAGCAATTATTTATTCTACAAACTACCGCTACTTTGTCTAGCCAACTGACGGCTTGAATGATCACCAAACCGACTGAATGACTGAAGACTGCGCACAAATATTTGACTTTCGTGTGGAGATTTCGTCTGTCGATTGAAAGTGATCGGCTATGCTCGGTACTATTGCTTTCACTGCACGTTCAACAAGCAACACGTTTTAGAGAGGCAACCGGCCTGAAATGAAAAATCGGTTATGGAAAAATTTAAAGGCATAATTTTTATGCCCTTGCTTAAACGCGGAAGCAATTTGCCACGGGTCATATACTTATCTGTGCGTCGAATTAACCGACCGAATTCGCATAAGTCAGCTTCGCTGGCGGGACTTGAATTATGTGCGCACCGACCTATTGGCATGCCTTCCAACTCAGCTCTTTGTGTGGATCCAATCGCAGAACACATTCCCTAAAAACCATACTATATATATACACACACACACACACACGTACATATATGTATATTAAGCAAGTCCGCTTGATTGACAGACCATCCAATTGGCTACTGACCGCCTGTCGCTGTTTATGTGCCAGCGCAGCGAGTGGCACAATGTCGCCGGATGGCAACCATATTGCCCGGTGAGTATGTAGTTTGGAAATTGCTGTGTGTAACCACAATGCGAATTTCGCAAGTGGCTCGTATGAAAATGTGCGAGGAAATGGGCAGTGCGTTGCACAGTGGTGTTCCACTCGTCCACTGCTTGGCGTAGTAATTGAGCGTTAATTGAGTTCATGAATGACACTTACATTCAATTTAATGGTTATCTTGAATGAATGCCTTCCGAAATAAAAGCAAAAATTCACAGCGACAACGAACGAATTTCATCGAACTTGATGGGCAATGAGTTCGCCTGCAAAATCATAATATAACAGCTAAAGCGATTTCCAGACGATATTAATACGATACGATAAAGTACGAGCTATATAAACATATTAAAAATTGTCGCCCTTAACCCTTGTTGCACCGACATGTCTCGCAAAAAAAAAAGTTAATTAACACTGGAACAACATTTAGTTTAGTTCGGTGAAATACTGATCCACATAGGGTTCGAATATACTCGCTATCAAATATTTTTAGGGTTTCGTGTCACAGTTCACGGCTGCGCCTATAGTGCTTTCAAAAAAGTAGCGTGCTTTCACTGCTAAGCTTATTTTGTCTGTTAGAGCAAACAACTACAGTCATGTGAGAAATAATGAGACAAATTGCGATATGTCATACGAATCGAAAGAAAGCAAATATTTTCATTTATTTCGGAGTAAGTTTTTTATTTTGCAGATAGCTAATGTACTTACCATCTAATAATAAAAGAATTAGGTCGAATGCTATTCGTAAGGAAAAAACAAAAACTATTTCAATTGCTCATCTCATTTTATGCTGTGAAAAAATAGGGACATTTACAAAAACTAAAGTTCTATTGAAAAAAAGTTTAATTAAACATTTTTTTTAACACTATTTGATTATTGATTCTTTAGCCTTTATTGTATATAACGGCCGGACATCGACGAGACATAAAACCAACCAATGTTTGGCATGTGGTCTGGGGAATAGTTTCCCGTGCTTCCTTTACCAGTGACCAGAGGGAATTTTTATTCTTTGGTTGTTTTACCTCTCAAAGCTACCTTTAACTCTCGCCGCAAGTTCTCAATTGGGCTTAAATCCGACGATTTACCAGTTTCCATGTGTGGTTTGGGTCATTGTCTTTCTGGAACACCCATCGAAGCGGTGTATTATCTTCGGCATAAGGTAACATCACTTCACTTAAAATATTGCAATAAGTAGTTGCTGTCTCCTGAAACCATGATGGATCCTCCTCCATGTTTGAAAGTGGTATTCATCGTTCTTCAGAGGTGTTGTGCATCACAGTCAGGATAAAAGTCAGGATATTAAAATTAGACTCATCTGACCATATGATATTACGCCATTTCCCCACTGAGTAGTTGGCATGCTCTTGAGCAAAGAGTAGCCTTTTAGAAACACTTAGTGTTGACAGATAAGGTACTTTCCCCGGTTTTTTCGATTTTAAATATTTGCATTGAGTTCTTTGCTTTTTAGACATCCCAGGAAGAAAATAAGTAAGTTATATCCGACCAAATTTTTTTTTGTATTAAAGCAGAGTAGGGTTTTGAAATATTTTAATGTATGTGTCGCTATTATTTTTCATATAACTTTATATCTCAACACTATGTTAAGAAAGTTTTACCCAATGTTGGGTTTTACTTGTGTTGGGGGCAAAATAAATTTAGGGTAAAAATTTTGTTTTACTCACAACTCTGTACTTAGACTGACCTAAATCATTGTTTTTCAGTGCTTACTCTCCTTTCATTATTCTCGTTTGCGCTATCTATGTTCGCAACAATTACAAATCCGAAAGGCGAAAGAAATTCAAAGAATATCAAGTTAATCTCGTGGTAGATCCATGAAGTAATTTAATATTGCGAAAACTTCGTAACAACTTTATAGGCTTATTATTTGCACTCGAATTAGAGTCGGAGTCATGAATCCTTATAATGTGCTCAATATTTCTAATTATGATTTTTATCAGCGGCTTAGTGTGCCACATTGCTCGCAAGCTGAATTGCCACCAACACAACGACAGCAGATAACCCACACTATTTCTGAATTGGATACTTCGGTTAATAATTTCAAGCCCTAAATATTCATATCTGTTAAATGTGATGCGGAAGGAAAACCAATTTATTTGCGCTTTAATTAAAAAATTCATTTCCATTCTGCAATTTCTGCAAAAGAAAAAATACAAATTGCATGAAGCGTATAAATACCAACATAGTGGCTTAGTCATAACTCATTGCAGCCAACGCAACGCGATATTGACTTTTTATCAGACATCACTCAATTTCCGCCCAAATGCACTTGGAGAGGCGCGCTGAGCGCAGCGGCAATCGAACAGACATGCATCAGCTCGACTGCAACTTGGCTGGCTAAGCAGCATAAATGTGCGCATTACAAAATCCCTATATGTATGACGCATGTACTCATGCTCATATGTGAGTGCAACGCGGCTCACATTGCATTCGGGTCGTCTGTGGAATATGAGTCAATAGCAAATAACTTAATGATGCCTAATATGGGACGCTAGTGTCTATAAAAATAAATAAATTGCAGCTCATAACTTGCACATTGTCGTCGGTTGATGGTTGTTGGTTGTTGGTCGTTGCCGGTCGCCGGTCGCCGGTTGTTGGTCGCCGTTTGGCAGTTAGCATTTTTTCACTTGCCGCTCGCTTGCCACAACGGCGGCGTATCGTGCGCGAGATTGTCGTGACGGTGACGCGTCGGATGCCTTTAACCAAATCGGCAAATGGGCAAATTGGCACCATCCAACATTGTCGTTGTTACTATTGTTTTTGTTATGCATGTTGTTGTGGGTTTCGTCGCCATATGTGGGCATGTTGCGCTCGCACATTATCGGCGAGTGAGGGCATCATTGCATTCGGCGCGTTTTCACGCAGGCATACTTACATACATATTAGTGACGCAGAGTGGTTCGAAAAATACGACTGCACTGTTGTTCAAACTGGTTAGGAATTAAATGCTTAGTCTGGTCTAGAGCCCTCAAGCAAGGCTTAGCTTTGACAGTTTATTCTGGGAGTAAGTGACAGAGAAATCGAGTCGAGTCACATCGTCGTCCTATTTGAAAAATTTATACTTTTCTAATGTTCCTGTCAATTGAGTAATCATTTTAGGACAGCAAAGTGTGCTTCAAGCAAAAGAAAAACAAATTTGCGACCTTTGGAAAACCCTACACTGGCCCAGTCCTTGAAGAGATTAATTCAAAATTTAACAAAGCTTAAGGAAGTGTTCGAAAGCGCCCATTTATTTCACGAGTATTATAAGAAAATAGCATAAAGTATATCATGATTTCGCATAAAAGTCTTCACTATTTTTCCATATTTACTATATGAATTACTCAGTTGTCTAGGTATTAGGTAATCCATAATTTGATTAAATTCCGAGGCATATAAAGAAATGCGCACAACGTGCACTCATTCCTTTTTACAAATGGTAAACACCAAGTGGTTCTATTTTTCTGGCATTTAGTGTATACAGATATATATGTGCATTTGCGAGTAGTACTTTTGCAACTTTATAACGTATTTTAAGCCTCGTCGCTTTATTCACGCTGTATATTCGCCCTCCGTTCGCCATTTCCATATGTGTGTACATAATGGTTGATTGGCTTTTTTTGGCTAGTCAAAACTAGTCGTCGCTTGCCCATATAAAACCAGTCAGCGAATCTTTTTGTTAACGAACACTACCTCGCTTCTCTCTGCTGCCATTGCGGCAGCGCTTCTTGCAGCGCCAGTTTTGTTGCTAAGCGGATTTTGATCAGGCAGCAAGCAAGCAGCAAGCATGTTGCCACATTTTGCGCCCACTTGCTTTCTTCCTTCCTGCCCCACTTCTCATGTTTGCAGACACCGCGTATTATCTACGAGTGTATTTGTTGTGCTTATAGCCAGCGGCGTTGCACGTGTACCGGCTAAACAATTCAATTCGAGGGCTTGGGAAGTGCCCATATGAATATATGTATGTAGAACAGGAAAAAAAAAACGAATAAACAGCTTGAAGACGGAAAGTTTGTATATGCTTAACTCGAAGTACGTGTCACTACGGATTTTCTTGGATTTGGGTGCATAAAATGGATAACTTTAAGGACTCAGCTGGTCTTGTTGAACCATTAAAGCAATACAGTTTCTTTCGTACTTTATGATGGAAAGGTAATGGTAGAGATACCTATTTGTATAAAAAGGTATATACATATATTCATGTATGAAAGGTTTTAGGCTTATTTATGTGTGCACATATAGTAGCTGACCCAAAAAAATTTGTGTTGTCTAACAGCCAATTGATCCATTCGACAGTTCGTTAGGAAGAGTATTTTCCTAGAAAGGATATTTCCCTTTATGCATTACAATTGGATTGATTCTCTTCAGCGAAGTACCTACATATCCATTTCAAAACATATCATAGACGACAAAAAACCAATTTTCACTTTCGAGACTTACAGCTTATATACTGAAAAACAACAAAAATACAGTTTTCAGAGAATTCCTTATACATTCTGTGTTTTCACTCTTGTGGTACGGATGACTGATTGACCGAAAGATCTGGAACCAGTAATACCACCCTATTTCACAATTGTAGTTTTTTTCTGCTTTACGTTCTTTTTTACCTTGAAATTCGGGTATTTTCAACGTATTCTTTCCAGATTTTTATTTTATTTTCTTTAAGTGAATCTTTAATTAGTTTAATTAGGAAAGTTTAATTATTGGCTTTATTTGTTGTCAACTTCTTTATGTTCGAATATTCAAACCTGTTCAAATAACACAGTTTACTTCTGAAAATATTTTCATCAGTCCGTTTGCTCCATATAAGTAGTATACATATGTGTATGTAATATATGGACTTTGTTCAAATTCCATCTGATTCCAATTTGGTGACGAATAGCGTTTACATTTATATAAATAGAAGCAACTAATTTATAACACAGCTGTTTATAATTGTGGATTTCCTACCAAAGAATATTTATAACACTCGAACTGAAGTGTTCCTCGAGGGCTTCAATAGCCTGTGACGCTTTAAATCTGCTCGTAAGTTTGCATATAAATTATTGTGCAGGAAATCAGTTGCACAGTCGGTCTTATATACAAACACATACTTGTATATTCCTTGTCAATGAACGAATTTATGTGTGTCTTTTATCAAGCTGAGTGTCACACTTCCCCACAGAAGAATTGCAGGCGCTTTGTTAGGCAACTCAGAGACGTGAATGAACCTTTGGGCTATTTATAAAGAACACCAAGCCACCAGCTACATTTCATATAGCAACCGCGTCCCCTAAAAATTTTAAACACAACTTCACGAAATATATACCCGCCGCACCCCCCTTCCTAACTGTTGTCACCCTTAATTTTACATGATTTGTATTATTTGCGTGAGTTAAGTGTGCCGTCTTCGCTTTTCGCTTGCGCGAGAATGTCATTATGTAGCATGCTCTTGAGACAAGAAGCAATAAATGCAATTCTTATGTACTCATTTGGATATGTATTCATATGGAAATATTTCAATAGGATACTGGGGGCGTTGAAGTTATTTTGGTTTGTGGCATCTTCTTGTTACTTTTACTGCTCGAAGTGGCAACGTTCGCGTCTTGTAGGGTTCCTTCAAAATGAGCGATGAATTTGAATTTAAAAAGTTCGCTGCCTCCAAAGTAACTGAAGAATACAGACGCATTGCATACTAGCTTCTGTATTTTTTAGTAAAAGAAGCAGACACATAAGAAATTTGTATCAAAGGGCGCTTATGATGTGGACGTGGACTGAGCGACACCCACAATGATTTGTGGGCCCGCGGCTTTTTTCCACCTCGATTTTCATACGTTTGCTCAATGTTTAAAATACCTCTACCCTTCGGCAGTTGTTGCCGCACAAACAGCGATAAGCGTTACGAGTCCACCCAGCTCCAATCACAGCTTCCTTTGAATAGTCTCTTTCAACTTGTTTGCATACATATGTACCTGCATACACGTGTATGTATGTATGTATGTGTCATGATTTGAAGCATTTTATTATATCTTTTGACATCCGCCGAAACTTTTTCTTTGCGCTTTGAGCATGACATTTATCACTGTCACATAACAAATGAATGTGCGACAACAACAACAACAACACAAAAGCGTTGTAAACTGAGAAGAAAAAGTCAGGCAGAAAGCTTGCTGGCAAAGCAGCACCCACTAAGCATCAAAACCAGCATAATGACACGCACTGAATGCAAATGTCGGCAATGTTTTCGGAACACAAAAGCGAAAAATAAAATCAAGTTAAGCTTTGGCCACACACTTGTACGAGCATATGAAATTTGTACACGGCTGCGAACTTGCTCATGTGTGTGTGCGAGCGTGTACGCTCTCTTAGGCATTGATTATAGGAATCGCATTGTTGTGTGCTTCAGAATGTAATTCGATACACTCGAGTGACGCATGTTGCAAGCCGCTAAAACGACAAAAATATTGATTGCTGAATATTCCATAAAAAATCATCTCAACAACAACGACATTGGCGAGGCGAGGCCTAAAGCATCTGTGTTGGCTCTTCGCTCGGCAGGTTTGTCGCCAACTTTGCTTTAGTTATATTCTCACAAATTTTGAATATATATTAGGATACTATAGTTCGCTACTTAAAATAATTCAAAGGCGTGAATCTCCCACAATTTGTTTTGAATCAAAAAGTACTCTTTAACTACATACGCTTTCTTAAAAGCATAGATTTCAGCGCTGTATCCTCAAGAGCTTGAAAGTTTATCAAACAATCTGGCTGCAACTAGAAACGATGAAATGCATTTTTATGCTAAAAAATTAAAAAAAAAGTTTATGAAAGATATAAATATATGTTTCGATTTGTCAAATGTAATCATTTTCGAGAGTAGAGAGAGAGAGAGAGTACCTCAGTTATTGCACACAAAAATTGAAAGAGAAAAGCGATAGGTTTGAGATATTGGGGAATGATATGAAATTGTCTAGAACGCCTTAATTTGTATATGTTTCTCAAATTTGAAGAGCCTTAGTAACAAAAAGAGAGTTTTATATAAACAAAATATAAAATAACTACTTTGATCTAAATAGGGGTTCCGTTGAAATGTGTTATATAGATATATTTTGAATGAAACAAAAAATTTTAAGAATCATTATCATAGCCTATTGCAATATTGAGATAACACTGGAAATATGAGAAAGGTAACACGTTCAATAGAATTCAATAGAAGGGCATAAGAAAAATGTGAACATTAGTGTTGGCTCCAAAAATAGCGAAATGTAAGTATATAATATTAAAAAAAATACACGATAACAAAAAATATATAAAAGTTATAAAAGTTCTTCCGTTATCAAAAATAGGTGCGTGTGTGTTTGTGGCACAACAAAGGATAATAATATGCATAAAAACCTCAAGTGTATGCGCACCAGTTAAAATGTCATTTGGAATGTCATGCAATGAGGGAGCACAAAAAGCATGAATAGAAAAAAAAGAAAGATGAGAGACCGAAAGCGAGGCAGCAAAGCATCTTCTTCTCACTTCTCTTTTTACCGCAAACAAAGCACACCAAGAGCAACACAACAGGAGTTCGATAGTGCAAGGATGGAGTGCAGAGAAATGGAGAAAAGTGGCTGAAAAAGTGGCTTGAGCAGATTACTGCACTGGTTGCCAGGCGCACACATATCGGCGAGACACGTTGCGTTTGGGTTCGTATGTGAATGAGACGGGATGCAGGCGACAAGTTTGCGAATTTCATGTGCTTTTTTTGCTCTTACTTTTGCTACTCGAGCGGTAGCATTAGCACAGCATGGGAGGCAACAAGCGTCCCATTACACGTTAAAGTGGAACGGATCACTTAAAGAGGTGTTATTTAACTAATGCAACTTGCGAAGAAGTGCGTCAGTTTTCTTTTTCTTTTTTCTTTTTTTGCTAAGTGCTAGCTATGCAAAAAAGTGCTTTGGTTTAGGCAAATCATTACCAAGATGGGAACGCAGAGATTTGTAAAACAGCACGACTGTATTTAACACAGCATAAAAGCTTTAATTTGAAATCGCTTTTTTTAAAACAAATAACTGTAATTTATATACATAAATTCAAGTTAGAAAACTATGCAATTATTCAAAAACAAGTAATTAATAAGAATATTTAATTCGCTTACAATATTTCTTATAAAAGAAATTTAGAATTGAAATGTTTAACTGTGAAAATTTATAAAATTATGAAAGCTCAAAATAATTTTTTAGATATATTGGTGATGTGTTTTATTAAAAGCTCATAAACTCATAACCTGAGGCGTTGTGTTTCCGAACCCAACAAATTCTTCAAAAAACGGAAAAAGCTGTGAAAGCACGATCAAAGTTCAAACGTGTAGTTCTATATATAATTTTATATTTCTCATCTCTCTAAATTTCTAATGAAATGTTTATTTCTTAAATCTAAAAATGTATTGTAGCTTTCAAAAGAAATTGAATATAAAGTCATTTCATACATTCGTTAAAGATCAGGTATGGCCATTAGTTCTTTCCGTGATTTTCCTTCAGTGACATCAGATCTCTCAGTAGTCTCAAAGGGAACTGTACTTCGCAGCGAAAAGTTCAAAATAATGATAATCGAAAACTCAGAAATAAATTTTGGTTTAGTTTTAAAACTTTTGTCTGCTTTCCTTTAAAAAATTGTTTTAATATTTTTGGAATAGCCCTCGTTTTGACTACAAACGTCGACCAACGTGTGGCCCCTACTGTTGGTATGAAGGTAACATGGTGGCACAATCCCAACATTTGTTGAACATAGATAGATCAATCCCACAAAAAATATTCGAAACAATTTCTATGACGCCGTAGTAGGCGCTATTGAAAACCCATTCTGGGGAACTCATTACCCAGTAAATAAAATAAAATTTGGCTTATCATAAATGAAAATTACATACTATTATAAGCTATCCTGATGTAGATATAGTCAATGTGGACCGAGATAAATTTTTCTAAAAGCCACATTTTTATTTTTTTGGAAATTATGATAGTGTAGCGTGTCTTACGTTGAACTATATTGGTACTCAGTCTTTTAAGCCAAGTATAAATGTACGAAAAGTCCTTAACACTTGTTTGAAATCTCCAATCTCATACACACACACACGCGAACAACAACTGAATGGCGTTAAGTGAAGTGTAGTAAATTTAAATTCGATTTTACATACGTCGATTTGCGATTTTCCCTTTTTGCAAAGTAAATCGTTTTTTATGCACACCCGCCTCCCCGCTGCCGAGTACCAAATTGAGAAAAGCCAAGTTAAGCAAATAAGATTAAGTACTACGTAATCGTGTTAAGTCTAACGATGCCTTGCATATGTTCATAAACACAACAGTAGTAATAACGATCACAAGAAAACCAAAAACAACAAAACAGCAATCTAACGATGACAGCAATCAAAGTGAACCCACCAGGCAATCAACTAAACAACCGAAACGCCCCAAACACCCCAAACACCCACAGACACACTCCTTCATACTCGTATGTTCCCCTCATAACAACAATTCAAAGACACAACAAAAACAAAAATAAAAAAGTGGAATCTTTTTGAAAGTACATCAAATCAGCGATGTTCAAACACACAAGAAATCATGCAGACGAGCTTTATGCATGATTCGGGAGGCGGACCAAAGGCGTTAAGGCAGCGAGCCAGCGAGGCAATCGAGCAGCCGGCAGCAGTCACTGAAGCGCGCCACGAAATCCTGTGCAAATCTGTGAGTGCATATAAAAAACAAAAGTAACCTACAAATTTGATGTACCAGCAAAATAAGGGCTTAGACGATTTATGTTCATAGCTGCCGCTGCAAGTCGGTGTGTATGCGTGTATGTGTGTGTGCTCGAAATTGCTTGAGCGCACTCATTCAAATCGCTAAACACCAAATTTGATTGGCTTTAAAAAATTTGAAATTGTTCACACTCAAATTAAAGGAATTGATTTGGCTGCGACTCACACACACACACACATGCACACACTATCTCGCGAGGAACATACTATATCTACAAGTATACATATATATACATACATCTATACATACATATGCAAATATACACGTGATTATGTATATGTGTTTGGAATATTTGACAAATGTTGATTGGGAAGCCAAATCACGCGTGTGGGCGTGTGGTGGGCGAGTTGAAGACAGTCAATGCGTTTATTATTCAAACAAAAAAGCTGAAGTAAATCACGGAAAGATTTAAAAAACATGTCATCACTTGCTTAAGAAATGTACATAAATTCAAATGGCAACTGTAAGAAAAGTGCAAACGATGAATAAAAAGTGTGGCCACTCTGTATTTATATTCGGGGCGTGAAAGCTTTCACTTGTTTGCCAAAATATAGATTAACTATCGTTTTTAACAAGAAGATATGTGTGAGTTTGAGAGTATAACATATAAATGAAAGCTTCTTAAAGCTTATTTCAGAAAAACTTTTTTTATTTCTTCAAATACAATTTTTAATGACGAAGAATTTGAAACAGCACAACATTATTGACAATCGTTTAATTCATTGTTCACCGTATATTCTACTTTTTTGGTGAAAGCTCTTAACATCATTACATAAACTGTCAGCTATATATGCACTTTTAAATAAGTAAAAGAAATACGCCAGTAAAAGAACTTCGTTAAAATACAAAAACATGCTTCAAAGCATTTGTTATGCGAAAATGAGACAATTAAAGATTTAAAAAGGTCTCAGTTTATTTTTTTTTTTTTTTTTTAAGATTGTTAGTGAAATTAAAATCTCATACTTTTTTGGAAAATTATTTACCTTTTCATACGTTACTTCAAATAAACAGAAAGAATTTAAAATATAACAAGCAAGAAAACATGAAATTAGTATTGAGGCTATAACTATATTCTTGCGGTTTGCCAATAAATAGCGTTACTTGATTATTGTTCCATTGTTCCAATATTCCGAACTTGCGTTGGAAAGCTGTTGTCCTTGTGCGTCTTTTTCAGCATATGTCATTCATTTAAAGCGTAGACAACAACAAGTTTTTTTTCATTCAAATTTGTCGAAATTTGTACTTGAAAAAGTGTTTTTTTAGCAGGGAGTTCTTCTTCGTTATTTTAATATGACGAAAAAGCCGAAGTGATAAAGTTTTAAAGTGAGTTTAAAAGTGGTGATTTTGGCTTGGAAGACGAAGAACACCCTGGGCAGCTAAAAAAGCTTGAAGATTGGGAAGCATTACTCGATCAAGATTGTTGAAAAACACTAGAAGAGTTCGCAAAATCCGATATCAAGCAGCCATCTCGAAACGTTTAAAAGCAGACTGATACATTCAAAAGCAAGGAAATTGGGTGACATATGAATTGAAGCCAAAAGATGTTGAGAGACGATTTTGGATATCAGAAATGCTGCTTTAATGCTACAAAAAGAATTCGTTTTTGCATCGGATTATGACTGGTGATGAAAACTGGATCCATTACGAGGACCTTAAATGTAAAAAAGCATATGTGAAACCTGATCAACCAGCCAAATCAACGACAAAGCCGAATATCCATGACGCCAACGTAATGCTCTATATTTGGTGGGATCAGTAGGGCGTGTTGTATTATGAGCTTCAAAAACCAGGTAAACTCGTTAATGGAGAACGCTACTGACAACAAATCACCAAATTGAAGTGAGCGATTGCCCGGAATTTGCGACTAGACTCATTGCGACCGGCATCGTGTTGCAAGACCGATTAAAAACTATTTGGAAAACAGCTGCTGGGAAATTTTGACTCACCCCCCTTAGATAGCCCAGACCTTGTCTCATCTCACTACCATTTGTTCCGGTCGATGTAGAATGATCTCACTGGAATACGGTTCACATCAGAACAGTGTATAGAAAATTGGCTTGATTCATTCTTGGCATGATTCGCCGCCAAGCCGCGCAGTTCTTTTGGAATGGAATCCACATATTGTCACAAAATGGAATGGAAAAATGTTATAGCTTCAGATGGGCAATACTTTGAATAATACTATTGTATGCGTTTTAACTTAAAGTTTGATCAAAAATTTTGCAAGTTATATAAAGCTATTTAATATATGTAAATACAGAGCCCACTTAAACACAAAGCGCTTAGTATTTAATAATATACAAAACATCTTTCACAGAAATTTCAAATATTAGCTTTAAATATTTCTTTTAAACTTTTTCTTTTGTATTGCGCCAGCAACTAACACTACAACACACCATCTCAAGCATTTCAGGTTTATTTATTCTTAAAACAATATTATCCAGCAGGAATGCGAGGAATCGTTAATTCTCAAAAACCCACGCAAAACGCTTAACAATCAGCGGCAGCGAGATGAGATGCAAAAAAAAAAAAAACTAAACAACTTGCAGAGTTACAATTTCAAGTTGGAACCAAAAAGAACGAAAACGCTTCATAACCATTCTAGAATGGACAAAAACTACAAACAATAGTACAAACCTGTTTATTAAAAAAGTAGAATAAATATTAAACACAAGAAATTCCAAAATGTTTGTAGAAGTTACCGATTGACGCCGACAAATCAAGAAAAGAGCCGAAACAAGTTCCTTGTTGGAAAAAACTTACACTTGTAATACATGCAAAGCACATACCTTTAGTTATAAAAATAGCTTCACTCATAAAAATAATATCGCGACACCACAAGAAAAAAAATGTGCTTCAAGCTGTGTGGGCGGCGATGATTTATGATTCTGAAGTCGCGCTTAATTCAAACTCATACATTTCTGAATTAACATTTGAATTTGAATATTTGAATTAATATTTACTCTGACACCAGTTAACCAGTTTATAATAATTGAGGAATATAGAAATCGAATTTATTATAACTAAAATTCAGCTTTCAGTGTTGGTAACCCTGTAAGATTCTTTTGCCCCACAAAATAATCGTTGCCTACATTTACGCACACTTTACATAAGATTGAGAAGTAAGGTTCACAGTTTACAAAACCCCAAAGTGGCACCGAAAAAGAATGTTCTGTGAAACGGTAAAATTTCTTGCCCTCTAAATTTCAGTTATATTCAGTTTATTTGTATTTGAGGGTATTGGCAAATCATAAGCTGCAGAAATTAAAAAATTTAAGGAAACCATCCGTTCTAAATGGGAGTCTGGAGCGAATGTTCCACAAAAGTGCAGTTTTATGAAAAAAGGAGAATATGAGATTGACAAAATGTGTTTCGATATGATTCACAAAGACTAGAAGTCAAAAGATTCTGATTTCTGGCCCGATTGTAAAGGCAAGGAAAGTAGCACTGTATCAGATGGTTGGTTAAATAAATGGCGCATAAGGAATAATATTGCTTTTAGTGCAGATCTCGTGAAGTTTCAGATGTTAACCCAGTGGATAACATTTACAATGGAAATGCATTTGGGCTATTCTCTCGTGCATTACCTGGAAACCCACGCTCTTAAGTCCAAAAAATGTGTTGGTGGTAAATTATGTAAGGAGCGGCTCACAATATTATTTTGTACAAACATGGCCGGAGAAAAGGAACTGCTTCTGGTCAAAGGGAAAGCAGCCCGTCCTCGAACATTTAAACATCTCTCTTTGAAGGTACTTTCAATGGATTAATGGATTGGAAATCCAACAAAAAAGCATGGATGACTGGAAAAATCATGAGTGAATGGCTACAACAGTTCAAAAGGAAAATGCAATTTCACAATCGCAATATTAATTTGTTCTTGGATAATGCAACATCACATCCAAGTCATATAAACTTTACAAACGTTAAAATAATTCGATTAACTCCAAATACAACCACAGTTTGCCAACCTCTTGATGAAAGCATGTTTCAAACTTTTAAAATTTTCTACAGGAGCTCCATGTTACAATACTTGCCACCAAATCTATACGGCAGGTTTGGCATCAGAGTTGGCAAAATCGATTAACGTTCTTGAAGCTTTATACTTCATTGAGGCCTATTGGGATAAAGCTAAAGCCACAACCACCAGCAGCCTGCTTTCTTAAGGTCGGTTTCTCAGCAAACAATCCGAGTGTTCCCGATTTTAATGCCGAGGATTATATACCACTGGCCACCTACAGAAATTTCAAAAAAGGAAAATTTGGACACTTTTTTTAAGTTTTTTTGAAAGTAAATTTTGATAAAGTAGCCTTGCTGAAGCCAATTCTATTGAAATACAAGTTATAAAAGAACTTACGGAGCTAAGTGAATCCGATGACGAAGCTAATGAAGAAATTGCTGAGACAATAGCATTGCATAAAGATCCATTGGAACATGTTGCCCTATTGAATCATTTTCCAGAGAGGACTTTATATAGACTCGTTTTGGAACTTAACACTTCAAGTTAAACCCATCAATGCCTAAGCAATCTACTATAACAAAATTAAACTTATCTATTATATCTATATTAACTATAGTCAAATGTGAACATTTATTCAACTTAAGCATACGAGTAGAAAGAAGTACGTGTGCTTAGAAAATAACGGAATATTATTATGTACTTTGCGTGAAGCAATTCGAAAAAACGCCCGGATTTGTGGAAAACAATTCATGGCTTTTGCTCACTTCTGCTCAATTCTCCTCGCACTTCGTTGTTTGCTCGTGAATTCTTGGCCAAAAACAATATCTTGGAAAACAATACAGCAACGATGCCCCAGCCTCTATATTCGCCAGACATGGCTCCGTGTGACTTTTTCCTATTTCCAAAAATATAGGGAACCTTAAAGGTCGTAAAAACCATCGTTTTGCAAGTATAGATGACATTAAAACCACATCGCTGAAAGAGCTGAAGGCTATCCCAAAAGTCGAGTTTGAGAAGTGTTTCGACAATTGGCGTGGCACGGCCCTATATTTATCTATTTCGATTGCTTATATTTCAAATTTTTATTTTCAAATAAAATTTCTTGTGTTCCGCAGAATCGACCAATCAGCGTTCAGTTCGAAAGCATGTCTCTCGAACACAACAAATATTGTCACAATTAACTGAAGGACTCTCTCTCTCTCTTCTATAGATCATGATTGGTAATTATGAATTTTACCAAAACTAATTTGCTGTTTTTTTAATAAATTTCTGTTAAGTCATAGTTACCTACAACAACGTAGGCTCATATTTGTTTTTGAATTTTCGCTTCTACAAAGCTGTAACAACTGAAGCTCGTGGTGAATGAAGACACGGTGGGTATGATGCTATTTGTTTTTGTTGTGCTGGCAGATCAACGATACAACGTATTTGTATTGTTAAACCTATTGATACTCATTTATTCGTTTTCTATATAATTGGGCCTAAAACTAGTTTTTAAACACTCGTTTAACTTACTAGGTGCTTACAAACTTATTAACATAGAAATATAATTAAATTTTATATTTATACATATGTTTACCATAATAGTTTTCCTTTTCATATTTAGATTATACCGAACTGGTTTTTAATGCGTCTCTAATTGAAACAATTCAAGAGGAACCTTTTGTTGTAATAAAATTAAGCATTCCACAATTTCTTAAAAGCTGATTTATATCATCCGTTTGCAAATTAGGGTGAACCTTCAATGCATGAGAACATTTCTGATATGAATTTACTTAAATGCCCGGTTCCACTTGTAAATATTTGAGAGGGTTGGAAGGATTAACGTATGTCTCGGTAAGCAGACAATCCATCTCTACTTGTGAAGTAAATAAATCTATAGTCATGTGAAAAGTAATAAGGACACCTACATTAAAATATTTCGAAACCCTGCTCCGCTTTAATATAAAAAGTGGTCAGAAATTACTTACTTATTTTCTTGCTGGGATATCGAAAAAGCAAAAAAACGTTATCAAAGAACAAATATTTTGGGTCGTTTCGTAATTGCTGATCATTTTGTGAAGTGAGTTTAGTTTAGCCTGTGCGAAATAATAGGGACGGGAAAGCTAACTAAATAATTTTTTTTTGAAATATTGTGGATTTTAAACATCTATAATCGGCAGAGGTATTAAGTACATGATGAAATATATTTATATATTAAACAAATAGCAAAATATTATAGTTTAGTGACTCAAAATGGGCAGAGGAGGGCATTGTAGCGTTCAACTTCGAGAACAAACAAAACTACTTGACAAAAAGAGAATTTCGTACCGAAAAATAGGCGAGACGTTTAAATACTCTAAGAGAAAGGCAGAAAACTCTGACGAAAATCAAAAATTTCACCGGCCATTGAAAATAATATAGTGAGATTTGTGAATATAAATCATTTGTATCCTCAAAAAGCGTAAAACTCGAATTTTCTGTAAACATTGATACTTCCAACATTTGCAAAAGGCTCAATGCAAAAGATTTAAAATCGAAAAAGTTGAAGAAAGCACCTTATCTGTCAAAACAAAATGTTTCTAAAAGGTTGCTCTTTGCCCAGGAGCATGACAACTGGACAGCGGAGAAATGGCGTAATCCTATGGTCAGATGTCTAACTGTAATATGTTTTATCCTGACTGTAGTGTACAATGTGTTCGAAGGCCAATGAATACCCCTCTCAAGCCATAATACACAGCTAGAACCATTAAATACGGAGGAGGATCCATCATGGTTTGGGGACCTATCGGACCTGTACCTATCATCGGACGTATACAATGGTAGGAAACCTTGGTCTAGGTCCGATATATCAGATTGAGGAGACAATGACAGATAACATAATGAAGATAATATGCCGCTTCGATGGGTGTTCCAGCAAGACAATGACCCAAAGCACACATACAAACTGGTAAAAAAAATGGATCGCCAGATTCAAGCTCAATTGGGAACTTGTGGCCAGAGTTGAAGGAAGCTTTTAGGGGTAAAAAAAGGAACCAAAAAAAAATGCCCTCTGGTCACTGGTAAAGGAAGCACGGGAAGCTATTTCCTAGGCCACATGCCAAAAATTGGTTGAGTCTATGTCTCGTCGATGTCGGGCCGTTATATATAATGAAGGTTTAGCAACCAAATAGTAAATAATAAAATCCTCAATTCGACCCAATTCTTTTATTATGAGATCGTAAGTACGTTAATTATTTTCAAAATAAAAAACTTATATAATTAAAAACTCATAAAATATTTGTTTTCTTCGGATTTTTATGACATATCGCAATATGCCTCAATTATTTTTCCCATGACCATATACCATCTGCGACGTTTGCAGTAGCGTCCTTAGATATTTTATGCAAAAAATTTTATTTACAAATTTAAGCTTTAAAACTGAACTTTCTTCAACGCTGGGCTTTCTTTAATCAGAAATCAAATTTGAATATTTTAAAACAATAAAGTTGAAAACATTTACTTCGCCTTGAGATATTTAATATATAAAATGAAAATATATTGAATTCTTTTGTGGACCTTCATTCCATCCTAACTTTCCACAGTCACTGGAGAATTCATTTGTAATAATAATGCTTCGAATAGATTTCTGCAAGAGTATAAAGCATCGTCTGAATATATTTCTTTAAAGTGTAATTTCGTTAACACAACTTAACTTCAATTAATTTGGTTTCTTCGTCGTTGATAGGCATATTAAGCCGCTTTCTTAAGATCCTAGCGCTATAACACTGGACCAAAGCCTGATGCATAGAGTTGCACTTATCTATATTAGCTGCACTAAGTTATGCGCATCATCACGCCCCAAAGACTTTCAGGCGTTATACCCCCTCAACGCAACCACTTAAGAGGGCACTCAGGCAATCCTAACACGCAGTGAAACCAAAAACTCGCTTTATTTATTTTATATTATTTTGTACGACATAAATGAAGTGTGCGTGTGCGTGTGTGGATATATAAAATCAAAACCCTTGTTGTTGCTTTGCAAAATAATGTTGACTTTGTTGATTGCGGTTGGCAAGATGATAGCACTTGTTGTTGTTGCTGTTATTGCATAGTCCAATTTGAGCAAATAGGCATGACACTTACACGCCGACCCAATCTACCTTTCCTACCTACTTTCCTACACTCTGGTGAATTCTCGGCGCAATTATGCCAGCGCTCGCCTGTTTGTCGTGTGTGTGGAGCGTTCAAGGAGATGGCAAGAGTGCTTCAATTAAACTCATTCAACTTTAATGCACGCAAAAAGAGCCAGAGTGCCAAAAAGCAAACAAAAACAACCAGAGTGGCAACCGCACTGCATTGCAATGCGAGCAGAGTAGCCAGCATAAAAAGGGTCATGCAACATTTTGCTGCATGCTTGTTAATGTTAATATTGTTCGCAAGCATTTTTTGCCACACCATTGTTGTTGCTGCCCTTCATATTGCTGGCAAACATATGAGTGGGCATGTATGCGCACATTATGAAAGCCCGCCTTTATGTGCCACAGTATAGGCCACAACGGCCTGCTCTCGCAACTCTCGCTCCGACGCGATTGCCACTTGCCCTCAGCTCAGCCCAGCGCGGCCTACATAATTTCACGTACGCGTATATGGTGCAGCCACAGCCCTTAGTTTGAGCTGCGGAGCTCCTTAGCTTCTAACTGACTGCTTGCCTGCTTTGTGTCATGTGCTGATTATGATGAAGTGTCTTGTCATAAATAAGCAACGCGCCACAACTCAAAGCGCACAGGAACTCAGCATATACACCCATGTATGTATGTATACGTATGTGTATAGGGAAGACGTTGCAGTATCGTTGCTTGCTTTAGTATTCTGATACATTTTTCTTTTGCTACTTTTTCTGCTTTTTTTCTTTTCGCTGCTTGTGTAGTTGTTGTATTCCTGTTGCGCATCTCGTTGATTAACCCTTTATGATCTTAGTCTACCCTGTCTGTGTGGCTCTATGCTGAATTTATTGAAACAAACAAGTATAAGGTGGTGTGCTTGTATGTGTGCGTGTGTGTGCGTGAATGGTGCGTGGTCTCACTTTTTGAAGCGCCGTTTTGATACTCTTGTTATATTACATGGTTCGTACTTCATACTTCATAATATTTTATGATTCATGCTGTCGCCGTGGTTGTTGCCCTGTTCATATGACTTCTTACTTCCATTACGCTTGCCTGTTGTTGTTGTTATCATATCTTTTGTTATTATGCGCGTGTGTGGGTTGTTAGCATTACCTACTTCATCGCTGCTCAATTGTGGTCTGTTTGACTTCATCAAAGCCTTCAGTCATTACAACAACAACAATGTAAACGCATAACAACTCACCATACTGCCACAGCACAGCACTCCCTATCATTTAGTGGCAAGCACTTCATTTGTGCGTAACGAGTCTTTACTTTTTAATTATTTCAAGATTGAAGATTGAACAACGGGCTAGCCGCAACGAAATCAAAAAAAGACCCACAACAATAACAACAATTATTAAAAAAAAAAACCTTAAAGAAGCAAAAACGAAAAACAAGTTTTGTACAGAACTACGGATTATAAAAACAAAAAAGCAGAAAAAAAAAACAACAAAAAACTCAGTTAATAAAAAACGTGCTCCAACTTCGGCTGATATCTTTTTGTTTTTTATTTTAGTGAGAAATTATGTCGGTTTGGCAACTTTGAGGAGCTGCTTGTTGTTGGTGCTGTTGTTCGGCACTGCCTGGAAAATGTGTCAACTGTACCAGTGTTTGTGAGAATATATTAAACTAATTATTAAAATTTTAAATGTAAATGCATTCACACACATATCTGCATATATATATATATATATAATAATAATATACAGAAGGCAATATGTTGCATACCACACCTTTATATATATTCAGTATGTGGCTTTGCTTCGTAGTTTACATAATTACATCTTCTATTGTGCTGTTATCTACTTTGATCACAAAAGAGTCTCAAATAAATTTCTCACAGCATAACCTAACCTTGTCATTTTTTCAATACATTATATTTTACACCTTCCATTCTAAAACTACAGTAGGGTGTCCCTTAGGTGAAAAAAGTGAGCCTGAGGGCTTCATATTTTATTACAACAGAATTCATCCTGGTGTTTTTGACGTCAAATGGAACCGTTACACCTGACACACCAGACCGACAAGTTCTTATAAATTATATACAAACACTTACACTCCTTCTAGTTCTAAAAAAGAATTCAGTATAAGATTTATTTGCATTAAAAAAATCATAAAACCTTCAATTAGTATGATGTTGGTCTGTGCTAACATTTTATAATTATTAATCCTATCATATAATATGTAGTAGCCTGCAATTCAAAGCGCCTTGGAAAGTGACGAATCGAAGAAAAAACTGGCATAAATTCGATAAAATGACAAATCCTAATGAGGAGAGACCAGCTAGCGGTTATAAAAGTTTAATCACGTTAGCGAGTAGCGAATGAGGCAAACTGGCATAAATTCGATACACTAATATTACATAATCCGATAGAGTTAAAATGTTTTACGGTTATACCAGTTTAATTACCTAGTATTATAAAATCCAATAGAGTTGGAATGTCTTGTCGTTATACCAGTTTAGTTATCTTTGATAGTGGCAATTCGAGCAAACAACTGACATAAATGCGATAAACTGGCCAAATCGATTAGAGATGGAATATGTAGTGTTTATACCAGTTTAATTCTTTTACATAAAATTTGTTTAAGAAGAGAGGAGGTTTTGATTAAGAGTCGTGAAGATCCGAAACGATTAATATACAACTATTTAACGTGTACACTGACACAAATAAAAGCTTGCCACAGATTTTTACTGAAAGTATTGTGTCTATTTATGTTGGGTCTTGGGTCTATGGGTTTATTTAAGAAAAATATGTACAATATTGTTATCCAAAGTATTACCCATCTGAAGCTATAATATTTACCCAATAGAAATTAATTTTAGCTTTTCTACCTTAACTAAAATAGGGCCGCAGTCTTCGCTTCTACCGTCTTCAAGAAACAAACACAAAGAAACCCATTTTAAACTGCGCTCAAACTCTACAAGAACCTGTTTTTTCCAATTCGAGCCCTATAAACCTACTTATTAGCACATCACCAACAGTTTCAATAATAAGTCCACCAATCAGTGCAGCTCATCGATCAAAAACCTTATCGTTCATAATTAAAATACTGAAAATAATTTAATAAGCCCACTAAGGAAATACACGATCCTCATTCCTCATGCTTAAGTAGTGTACAGTGGCTGTATGTATATGTATATATATATGTATATATATATGTATATCTAGTATGTACACTTACTGTGTGCGATTGCGTAAGTGGATGGCCTTGGGTCAGCCAACGCAGCGCAGTTTACTTATAAAATCTGTCATATGAAAATAAATAAATCATGAGGTATCCTCAAGATATACACGCCTACCTGAGCCCAAATATCATTAGCATCACCACCATGCGAATCCAAAATGAAAATTACACATTACATGCACTGGCGGTGAGAATGACACACACACACACAGACGCTTACACACATACACACACAAATAACAACAACATGCGCGCCGCAACCGACATGCCACATTACATGATGCTGTCAGACACGTATTCGTTAGCATAACAGCCAGAGTAAAGACTCTTGTAAAATCAGCAACAATAATAAGAACAACTCCGGCTTCTATGTTGAACAACAACAATGGCGACAAATTAAATTTACAATGGAAAAAATTCAATTACAGTTGACAAAAGCGCCCCACTCAAAAGCTGTCACTTACAATTGCCTCGGGTATTGGGGCAAAGTGTATGCGTGTGTATGTGCATACGTCTGTTTCGGATAGCATTGACTACTGGAAGCCCGCAAAGCTGCAGAGCACCGCAACAACATCGATGCTGGCAGCTAACTTTCATCAACACAACCCAACACAAAGTTGGCAACCATGGCGGTGGCGGTGTTTGGGGCAAGAGCACTCTTAAAGCCATGCAGCCCTAGCGAATAGTAGCTGGGCAAATGCAAATGCTGGGAATGAAAAAACGAAGAGTGGCGATGAGAAAAGGGAGTGAGCTAAGAGCGCTTTAAAAAGTAAAAAGCAAAAAGCAAACGGTTAAAAAAGGATAAGACTTTTGATTTATTTACATGACAACCGGGTTAATTACAACATGTTGTGGCTACACGTTTTTAATCGCACATATGCGTACACACGTACACACGTACACAAAAAAAAAATACCTACAAATGTATGCATGTGTGAGTGTGTGTGTCCATGTAGTACTCAGACGCTGGTCCGCAGGTCTCTGCTGCTTGTTTGCCGGCATGTCGAACTCACGGGCGCAAACCGACCAGCAACAGCAACAGAGGCAACTGGCCACTCTAGCGACATGTGCCGCTTGGTTAGATTACTAAAAGCTGGGGAAAATATTACATACCAATCAATGCACATTCCCATCCGCTCACACATGCATGCACATATGTATATTTATGTATGTGTGCGTGTGTGTGTTTCTTGATATCTTCCCTGTTTTTACTCATTCGTGCTTCTATGAAAAACCCGAGGCTGCTTTGCACATAATCACATTTAAGCTCCAACGAAGCGACTCGTCCCACTTGTCACCCATTGTGGCACTATCCCATACACCCACATATACTCACTTAAACAGACTTATGTGCAGACACATAGTTATGAACTATTAATAATAAAAAAATGGCTGGCTTCGAACTGTGAAAGAAATAAATAAACAAATCAAAAAGCTTGGTTGAGTTCCCTATGAAAGTTCCCTTAGTGAAATTATGTTAGATACAACAACAAATTGTTAGGAATTTATACTAATGATAACCAGGTAGATGGTGATAGGTGTGAGCATTGGTGTACTGTGAAGTTTAGCTGTGAAATGTTGAAGAATATAGAGAATCATAGCCACTTATGGTCGAATTTAGATAGTGATCCTCACATAGACAAAGTTTTCGGGAATGTTCTTCGACTGCGTTCTTCGCCTTTAATGGTATAGTGCATCCTGAATTCTTGCCTCAATGCCCAACGGTCAAGTTACGGTAAGGTGTACTACCTACAAGTTCGACGCCATTTGCGTGAAGCAATCCGAAAAAGACCCCCGTCACCTGCCCACACCTCTTTGCTTGTTCGTGAATTCTTGGCCAAAAACAATACTGTAACGATGCCCCAGCCTCCATATTCGCCACACATGGCTCCGTGTGGTTTTTTCCTATTTCCAAAAATAAACAGAACTCTAAAGGGCCGTTATATTTCTGATGTGGCGGCTTTTCTAGTTTCCGAGAACTTTTTTTATTAGTCGACGGCGTTTCATAGAACGACGGCGTTCTAAAATCCAAATCCATAGATTTAAAAGAGTTCTACTAATTCTATGAATATATATAGTATATATATATATATATATAGAAGAATATATACCACCGAGGTGTTGTATTTTTCGACCATCAGAATATAAAGGCAATCGCCGATTTAAAATCATTCTCCAGGTTTTATGTTGTAAATAATATCTAGGTAAAGTCCACACGCTCGTTAACTGTCATTTTAGTATTGCCACAGAAAGTGGGAACGAGTTGTAAGAGCGAATATATTTGAAATATGAGCAGCGAATAAAGTGAATGATTTAAATAAAAACAACTTTCAAGCACCCTAGATTACATATATTTCAATCGAAGTGAAATCAATGCTCGGCTGAAAAAAGTCCAGTTATTTTTGCTACTGAAACATAAAACGAAAGGCATTGCTGGTAAATACCAAGCGCCAGGCAACTGTGGCTCACAAAAAATCACGATAGAGCCTACAAATAGTGTCGAATTCGATTACTCTCATGAGTGCGTGAGTGTGCACGACTTGAAACGGCGCACTCAACTCCCAGATTCCATGCAGCGCATGCGCCAAATATAATTTGTTGCACATTTTTCTTCCGTAATATGAAACCGAACAAATAAGCGGTATGCAACTGAGAAAGTGTAGTAGGAGTAGACATATAGTCGTATTTTTTATGTAATCAAATTAAGTGGAAATAGAAAACAACAAAACCACTGTCGTATTAAAGGCGCGACTCTCGATTGGGCACAACGCCGCCACACTTTTCGGTGACATATTGTGCTGTTGCCCAAACAAATACTTAGTATATTGCGCCTCTAGTTGTGTAAAAAGAATTCCATTTGCTTATCCTGAAATTGCTTGCCACAAACAACCGGGCAACCACGCTCACATAGAGTGCCGGCTAGTTGGTCTTAAGGTGCGAAAGCTATTTGCTTGTGCAACATTTGATTTATCAGTAGACTATGAACCGGTCGCCGGCTGGACAATTGGGCGACTGACGGGTTAGTTGCTTAGACTATATCGTAATCTGGCTGTGGCACATACATACATTACATATGCAACAAACTTTGTGTACAGTGGGCTAAACACCTCGTGTGCACACTTTTTCAAAGGCTTATGGAAAAGCCACTAGAAAGTATATTAGTAACTAGAGGAAAGTGCCTAGTATAGAAATTATATATAAAAAGTAAATATAAGCGAACATCGAGTCGCCTGGTACTCACTAACTTTGGGCGCTGCTCTCTTGTCTATTCAAGTTTTTTCTTCAATGCTACCAAGTTTTCTTTTATAGATTTTAGACTACTATTTACTATAGTGAGGATCCTCAATGTGAAATAACTGTAAAAAATACCAATACAAAATTTGCCTTTAAAGAAGTTATTATATTTTAATAACTCAAGACTTGAATTAGAATATAAAATTCCTTATAAAATACCCAAGGTATGGACTAGGTTCGAGGCCAAGAGGCTCATGAAATATCATTTGCTGCAGAAAGACGAGTTTATTCACTAAAAAAAGAAACGAAACTCACTTTCCATGTGTTAGGAGACATTCTAGTGCAAGATTGTGCCGTGAATGCTACCACCCCCTGCGGGTCGGTGGATAAGAATAACCCGCGGTAAGGTATGCCTGTCGTAAGAGGCGACTAAAATTCATAAAATACACTGCATTCGAAATAGGCTACGCTCTAAAATAGGCTTGGTCGTGTCAGAAAATAGTGCCATAATACTTAGCTCATACTGAGCTAACACTTTATTTATTCTAAAGGCAATTAAAGACATTTCATTTCAAGCTACAAATGCCACCAGTCTGAGTTGACTGGGTAGCTCTACTGGAAGTACAATAGTTTTGGCTACGAGGTCTGACCGGAGACTTTAATCTAAGGCAGAGGTCTTAATTAAACGACAGAGGTTTTAGGAAGGTCTCGAGCGTGAGTGGTCATTATGTCCATTTCCACAATACCAATCGGTAACCATTGGTGTTTAGCAAAAAGCTGTCGCTGTCGGGGCGCTGATCAACGCATTGTATTGATCCCTTGTGTTTTTGAACAGCATGGGGTTGTAACATACGGCAGATACCCACGTAAAACACATCGTTCTCTGTACGTGCTGCCAGTCTGTTCGATTCGAAATTCTCTAACCTTTGGCGAATCGATGGCATCTATAGACTTAGACATATCAAAACGTATGTCTAGATACACCATATCTCCAGTAAATATTTGGATACTTATATCTTACCATAGCAAACACCAAAATAAAAAATACAAAAACAAAAAACGGGCTCCAAAAATGAAGATTTGCTTAATTTTTGCAAATGTTGAGCAAGTGCCGTAACTGTGCATATGACCCACCGTACACTGTAAAGCCGTCATCGGGCTAATTTCTGGTTTACAAACACTAACCGGTCAGCTTTGCCGATGACGACAAAAGCTACCAGCGAGAATTACGTGAGCGGCTTGAGCAGAATCTGCGCACGATGCCTGCACACACAAACACATTTGTCTGTGGCTATGTGGATCATAAGTTGTTCGCCTAGTAAATTTGTAGATTAAAGGACTTCAACAACGAGCTTCGAGCTTGTTGTACAACTGGCGATGGCCTGGCCGCCATATGGCATGCAGCGTTAAGCTTGTTTTGCTGCCTTTATATAAAGACGCCGCAACTATTCACCCACACACACGCCCATGCTTATGCTTACGCTTATGCACATTCAAAGCGCCGCGGTTGTTGTGGGGCTGCTGCTTTCATTGTTGCCATTATCGATTATGTAAATGCGAAATTGCATAAAATTCATTGAATACCATTATGATGGCATCAGCCGCCATCGACATCAGCGCCGTCGTCGCTCGCGTCATCAATAAGTTCGCTGTCATACAAACAAAAACAACAATCGACTTTAGAGTCAGCAATGAAAATTTTTCAGCCGCGTAGTGCTGCGGTGCGTTTCCTGCAGTTGTTGGCTTCTCAGCCGGTCGCGACAGTCACGCCGGGCGCGCTCAGGCGCCCTCAGTCAACCATACAGTCGGCCAGCCAGCTTTGCATACGTAATGCCATGGTTCGCCGTATGGGTGGCGCGACAATTCACAACTATTGACTTCGGCAATTTGTGAGTTAATTTTCCTTAACGAGTTTTTATGCGCCGCCAATGCGAATACCAATTCGTTGTTGTAGCTGACTGCCTACCCGTGTGCACATGTGCAGCAATAGTTTATTGTTATTTTCTCAGCCCTCATATGTGGGAACTACACATATACATACATATGTTTGTGCGCTGTGATAAGTGCTTTCCTTTGCCGATTCTCCTTTCTTCACAACTTGTCTGCTGCGCACGGTCATCCATTTATTTGTTTTACAACTATTGCCGCTGATAAGCTGTCAGCAATAGTCGCGGTGTCGCTGGCCGTTTCGTGATTTTCTTGCAACTGTTTGCTGTCAGCGTGTGTGTTGTTTTTAAATTTTTTTTTGTGTTATTGTTGTTTTTGTTTTGTTTGATTGCATTACGCTGTGGCTTTGGATTTATTTTTTTAATTTTTTGTTGTTGTGAACTTTTATCGTTGTTGATAAAACGCTTTCTTCATAACCGAGGTGCGGTTCTTTCCCAATGTAATCACTAATTGTTGCTGTAATGAAGGTGTGCATGCGTAAATATTTATTTATGAGTTAGTTTGGCTGTGACTTTTATGTGGTTTTCTACACTCTTGCACTTTATTTTATTAGTGTGATAGACTTTTCTCCTCCTACGAAATTAAATTTTTATTGGTTCAGGAGTGCGTAGAATGGTTTATTAACCTATCAAGCTGTAACCGGGTTAACCTCATCAGGGCGCCGGGAAACAGAGGTACAGCCGGTAATTAAATGGCTAATAAACTCGCCCGTTCTGCAGCGACTATTAAGTTTCTGGAATCAGAACCCTTCTTCACAGTGGAACCTCCCACCATAAGAGAATTTTTCCGGAGCGGTAAAAGAAAAGCTTTGGCAGCAAACATCTGGGTTGCGCCAGGCTAAACAGTTACGGGAGGATACAAGCTCAAAAGGTTTAAATAAATAATGGACCTCCCCGGAGAAAAACTCGAAGAGACATCTATATAATATGTGAAAAAAATAATATAAATATAATATATATAACAGGTATCTTATGCAATTTGTGGGACCTACGACATGAAGCCTAAAACTCCGGAGCACCTGCGTCTACGTAGAAATAAGTCCCTAAGATTTACATATTCAACCACGGAGCACATTTCCTCATTGGCGCCTAGCACAATCCTTTGTAAGAGAGATGAGATGATCATAATTATTATACTCTTTTCTATTCTATTCAATTCTAATCTTTGTACTTCATGCTTTATTTATTGCTGTGATTGCTATGACTGTTTTAATATTTCTCTGAACTGATTTTGAATTGTAATACTTGGTTAATTGATATGTTACTTCCAGTTTTTAATAGATTTTGTATGTTCGATTGAGCATTAAGCTTTCGCAAATCAAAAAGGTTGGGTTTTCGGATATGTGAAAGTTCCGGGACATTTCTGTTGACCGAGCTTTCTTGATATTCTCTTGAAAGAACAGACGAGACCTCTTACCAATATTTGATGACACCAAATAATATTAGTGTGCATGGCTTTTATTTGCCAGGAAATAAGCAGAGTCAGGATATTGAAGTCAAACTCAGCATTGAGAGCGTTTAAATTCGTTTAATCAATCGAATCGCCTAAAATTCGAGCCAACCAAAGCAAACTTTTGTGACATCAAAGCAAGGTACCGTCAGCGAACTGTCCAGTGACCATTTTTTTGCCAAAAATTTCGGTTTTAACAGGCTTTAAGAATTATAACACGAACAAATTTTAAAAACCGGTGGTGATCTAACAAAATATCACCACTTGTTCCAAGTATCATCAAAGAACTCAAGTACCAGGCATAAAAATATTATTGGCAGCTTTTGGTGTAATAAAAAAGAGAAATGCAATTTCTGTAATATTTTTCTGAAAACTCTTCATAGAAAACTTAAATGAAATTGAAGTAAAGAATACGCAGCAATAATAAATCGCAACAAGTTATTCAAGAGAAGTTCCTGTTGCGGCCCGAAAAACTCACTATTGGCTACAAAAATGGTCACAGTGGTCCATCCTGCCCAACAACAATAACATAGGTGACATGAAAATACATTTATGTGATGACAAAATGCAGCTTCCAAATGTTTGTTGCCTGATTATTTACCAACTTTCATACCGTTGTTCCGAATTTTTGTTTACAAAATCTTTTTACGCAGTAGGCGTTGTTGCCGCCGCCGGCCAGTTACTGCGCTTGACGTTGTTGTCATTTGTTCGGTGCAGTACTCGGAGTCTTTTTTTTTTTGTTTTGTTTTGTTGCATCTCCATGTTTGTTTGGTGCATTAGTGTTAATTGAAAATGTTGCTCCAACACACTGGCATTAGTCAACAGCCAACAACCAGCAACTGCTCGTCTGCATTGTAGTTACTCGCATTCACGCCTAAATGATGTTCTCTCTAACTCTCAAATTTTTACACACACATCCCAGCACATACAATATATGTATGTATGTATGAATGTGTAGCTGGTTTCTTTAGTTACGCATTGGCAATATTCAATTTGGGCCAAGTTGCTGACGTTGCCACTTCAGTTGCATTTGCATTGGGGTTATGCTCTTCATGGGTGTGACAGCAACAACAGCAGGGAGTCTAATAGCCAATGGTAAACAATACAGATACACATAGTTTCAGTAGTCAGTAAATAAACAATAATAACAAAAACTGGTTTTTGTCATACCTCCACATAACTGGACTGAACGGGTGGTTTTACTCTGTTGTTAACCTTTTTTATAGATTTATATCAGTGCGGACATGCTTTTAATATTTATCAAGTCCAAATAACTGCCTGATGGGAGACCTTTTGTAATATAAACGATATAGATTTTGTTTATCAAATCACCGATTTTTTGGGAAAAATTCTATTTTATTATCTAGTCAGGATCAGTCTTTTGTTTCAAAACTGGTCTCAGTCTAGTCGGTTACCTCTTGACAGTCGCTGAAATTTTTGCCATAGGTTATTCCCATGAGGTTTAAGGGCAGAAAAAATTTCTTGTGGACCAGATCCGGAGAATCCCGAGAAACCGATAGCAATGCGAACTCCAATTCATATGGTTTTGTTATGGTTTTCGTAGACTTGTGTTCTCTTGTTTGTAAGCCCGCTTGGCTTTCACTTTGCGCAAACAATAGTATGAACTTATCAGCGGGTCCGGTAGTTCATAAGCATAAAATTGAGAACATCATTGAGTTTAGGATCCTTAGCTACAAATATTTCTAATTATAAGTCCATTTAGAGAATAGAATATATAAAAAAAACTCCCATATCAAATGGGAAGGTAATCTCAAATTAATTTATAAACGAGCCATAATATTTTGACGATATTCTACAATGGTGACCGACCTCATCGTCACATTCGATCGTTTTTAATCTTTTTTTATCTCGCAATAGGGTTTCTAACTTCGGCAATCTAACATATGTAATTAGCGAACCATTCCCAAAAGTCAAAACAAATGTCATGTTTAAACAAGATGGACCCAGCGCTTTATTTTAGCGTATCTACATCGTCAAAATATTTTTGACGAACACCCCGCGCAGTTTTCAAGAGTTTTACTCAATTTTATAAAAGCCGCCATAAAGATAAAGTTATTAAAATAGAGCCCTAATGAGACGATTCTCGTTAATTAGTCCCATAAGTCCACATGATGCTTTCAAAAAGTATAGCTGTTTTCAATTAGCCGAGAGCTTCTGCGTTGTTCTCACTGACTTAACGATTACTTAATTTAGCCTGACAAACTTTAGGTTACAGCTTTGAGACCACAAATCCCAGCAGTCATATACTTATATATATATATATATGTGTTTAAACAAGTGCATGTAGGCCCAGCTTTGTATGCAAGTGCTAACATTTTACAATGTTTCCAATCTCTGGCTGCCATGTAAACATGTCGGCGCACCGAACTCATCGCATACGTGTCGATTTAATTTGCTTTACGTTAATTGTTTGCTGTTAAAAAGTGGTAATCCACCGACTTGTGCGGGTGGGGGTAATTGTAATTTTAGTCGCTTACATGCAGCTGATTTTAGCTTTCCACATATGTTTGTATATACAAAATATACAATATATACAAATACAAATGTAGACATATAATGGATTTTAACTTTGTTGTTTAACCTATATATTATTTATGCGGGTACTTGTAGGTACAAGAATTGCAGTCGTGCATGACAAAGTGCGGTTTATTTACTTACAAAATATTTGGTGGCTATGTTGATATATTTATCGTCTCTGTTTGAAACTTACCTGAAAAGAAAAGAGAGGAAAATATATCACTTAAAATATTGTTTGTATTTGGCCTCAAAAATATTGAATCTAGCAAAGTTGTTAATTCGTTCACAATAAAAATAAAAAATAATAGGGAAAGTAAGTCACTTGTGTAACCTTCGAATGTAGTAACTGTATACCCAACTGTTTTGTCACGTGACGCGACTACCAAAATATGTGAAGTCCAAAATTTTTAGCCTATTAGTCAATTGTATACAGGTACTATACTGAACTTTCTAGATTTCAAATTTTATTATAAATTTTTCGGTAGTTTTGGGGTTTAGCAAAAACTTATGAAAGATTGCCGATGATTTTCCACAACTATCTTTATTGCTTTCGAACTGTAGCTATTTTCGCTTATTACGAATTATTGAAAACCTGCTAAGCGATAAGAAAACAAGTGGCAAAATAGAAGAGAGTAAAGTTAACTAATTTCCAGAGCGCCTGCAATTGTAATTTAATAATTCTCTTTTGAAAAACTGCAATCTCAGCTCAGAAAAATTCTGAACAATCATTTGCGCAATATCAAACGCTGCTTACCAACTTAAAAGTGTTTACTCAATTTTTATTTAAATTTTTAAAACATTTGAAATATAGCTGAATAGCTGAGTGTGTTAAGCGCATTTCTCTTTTCTCACAAAAGAATTTTTTTGACAGCTATCGTCGCTCGCATTTAATGTCAAACTGACTTTAATTCTCACATTAAGTAGCGGTGCCTCCGAAGTATTATGAGACTTCAAACAAAAAGACAAAATTACTGAAAACCAACAACAACTGTTTTGTTACAAAAATGAATATTTGACATAAACAAATTAGCTATTTAATAAAAATAAGTAAAACTGTTATGGTAGCGATATTTGACAATTGTAATCAGCACTCAAATAACGGTAGTGAAGCAAACACTCTCAACAATCAATTCTCAACGGAACTTACTCGATTTCCTCATTAAATATATATAGAGAAAACGAAGAAATTCAACCGTTCTTATTAACTGCAGACATAAGACTGCTTAATTGCATGTATTTCTTAATAATTAAGATGAAACGGCTAATTAAAATAGTTTCTGAAGTAATGCTCGTTCTCAAAATACGCTCATATTGGAATTTAGTTAAAAAAATGCTTAATTTAAAACCCATTTGCAGGTATAAAATTAAAATGGTAGAGGAAAAGTGCACACAACCACAGTTTGTAGCGACGCTCTCGGGTTAAAGGCAACAGCTGCCGACCAGGCGGACGCTCATAATTTGCGTATTAAATTACACGAAAACCTTTAATAGCTGTTCCTTCTGAAGAGTGGCTCCCCGGTTGATTGTTGCTCAATCGTTTTTCGCTTTTCGTTTTTCGTTTTCTTTTCTCTGTTTTGCATACGCGTTCACACATTTTGCCACTCACTTCGGCTGTCGTTTTGGAGCGCTTGTATTTTTTAGAGCTTTGTTACTTTGTTTTATGAGCTTTTTTGTAACCAACAGTAACCGTTAAAGTGCTCATTCTGAAAGTTTCTCAGCTTTTGCTTCCTCAATTTTTTAATTTTTTTCCTCCGCAACAGATTTGTTGTAGCCCTTCCTGCCTTGTTTGCGTTAAAGGCTTTGTTTTGCTGCTGGATTTAATTGTTTCTGGTAATTGTTTGTTAGTTAAGTTGTTGTTAGCAGCTTGCTCTTTGCTGGCAATGTCCCTTTTAAACTGGCAAGCGTAAAAATATATACATACATACATGCTCGTTATAAATAAGAATAATAAAAAGTCTACTAAAAATGTAGCCGAAAAAGACGAGTATAGTAGCTGATGCGACCGAGTAGATGAAGTTGTTCGTCATGCGAAATTGTTGTGCGCGCGTGTGTGGACATGCACATAATGTTTACCTGTTTGTTTGTGTAGCGCAGTTCATTAACTGTTGTTAACTGTTGTCAAATTACCAACTTTCGGCTGTCATATGAAATTTCTTCCCTCTCTGTACCTAACAATATATAGTATAACTGGCGGATATGCGTCAGCATGCAGATAATAATAACAACAACAATGCGGTCTCCTAAAAATATCATTAAACAATGCTGTGCCTTTGTAATGCGATATGCACCGCTCAATATTTACTCGGTGTCGAATTTGCTAAATTAAATATTTGGGGTTGGGGAAAAAATTTGCAAATATTTGTTATATACACGAATAATATATGTATATGCCTGCGTGTTTGTAGATGTAGTAATATCGAAGCGGGTATAAAGAATATGCTCGGAGCAAATTTCATGGAAGTACCAATATAAACAATTGTTTAGATATTTTATAAAAAGGTAGTTGATGTTGAAATACATGTATACATATACACATATACAGCTGCTCGTAAATATGTATGTTTTGCAATAATAAAACTAAGCGATAATATTTCACAGTTAACAAATTCAAAAGACAATTCGATGGTTTATGAGAACATAATTGGTTTTTTACAGTTTGGCACTGATTTTGAAATAAAATATAGCAGAAATTGAGGTTTGCACTGCGCCCTGTGGTCCATTGTGCACTAAAAAATTAGAAGAAAAAGGAAGTTTGAACAACAAACAGTTTGAAACTTTACTTTACAATTTGTTCTATACTTGGAAAAAACAAATTAATATTTTTCAATGTAATTGAAATGAAAGTATCTAAAGAAGGGCTTCTGGTGGGTTCATTGCTGATCTTTGCGTAGTACTTCCTTATCGGCATAATAATATCGAGTAAGTTTGGGAGAACCGTTCTTTTCAACTTTCCTGGATTGCTTTTTCTTTACTTTTTCGTGCATCTAGGGCTGTGAAGCGATGATTTCGATACGAATGCTTGTTTTGGTCTGAGAATGGCAGACATATACCTTGATTTTCAAATAACCTCACAGAAAGAAGCCAGCCAAGCCCAATGTGGCGATATGAGTGGCCAGTCAATATTAACTGCTTTTGATATCAGATCTCCGGGGTATTTATTGCCAGTACTATTTATCGTCCAGACCTTTGTCCGTCATGCACTGTGAAGTGGCTCTCGGCGCTCATCAAAATTTTCTTCTTATTTTAACTATTATTTTCAAAGAAAAGCGCCACTATTTCGGTGCGGTTCGGTTTCAGTTGGAAGCGATTCATGGTCAGAATTGTACTGTTAAATTATGCAAGCTAAGCTAGTAAATTCTTGGGTAAGCACAAGAAAAATTAAGTCATTAACATGCATATCATATACAGTTAGAGTGAAAAGTTAGCATGCAAGCGGTATAAGCGTACTCTTTTATACTACCTTAGATGGAAAAATTAAAACTAATACTTTGTGGGGCCATCGTTGGACTTTATAACGGCTTCCATACGCCTTTACATGGAGTTAACCCTACTTGAAATTTTCGCCCATTCTATAGCCAAGGCGTTCCGCAATTCATTTTTTGAGGTTATGGGTCTTTTTCTAATGTTTCTGTCTAGAACATCCCACAAATGCTCAATATTATTGAGATCCCGGGATCTCCGGGGGGAAGCGAATTTAACTGTTTTGGGGTGTTATACAACAGCCATTCTTTGACAACTCTAGCTGTATGCTTCGGGCCGTTGTCTTGCTGAAGGACCCACGGCTAGGTTGGACCCAACTTTCGAGCACTTTGCCTTAAGTTGTCCTTCAACATATGAAGATAATCCCTCTTATTCATGGTAGACTCAAAAGAAAACTAAATTTCCGGTACCAGCACCCGAAACGCACCCCCAAACCATTACAGAGCTTCGCCCATTCTTAACAGATGAAACAAGATTTTTCGTGTTCTCCAGATCTTATCGCAGTTTTTTGTGCCAAATATATCGAATTTACTTTCGTCACTAAACACAACGCTGTTCCAGAAGGCTTGAGGGTCTGTGAGGTGAGTTCAATGAGTGTTTGCGAAGTTAAGCCATTTAGCCCTATTGGTAGTAGAAATGCAAGCCTTAGAAATACGCTCTGCGTATAGTAGAGGCACTAACGGGCCTACTTCGTACTTGCAAAAAATTTTCTGCTATTCGAATTCAGAAAATTCTGCTTAGGGGTTTTCTTAACTTCTCTTACCATTTTATGAACTTAACTATCAGTTATAGTACGGGAACGACCAGAACGTTGAGCAGTTTTTGTATCACCTCGCAATAATAGTTTATAATTTTTTAGACAATTAAACGACCATTGTTGACAATTTTTGCTATTTCACCTAAAGAATTCCTATTTTGCGATACTGTATAAGTCTCGGTGTCAATAACGGTACTTATATCGCCTTATTATATTATATGTCTACTGTATGCTAATTTTTGACGCTGACTGTATACCGTTAAATTATCAGAGACCTATTGTCACCCGTAGAACCCGCCGAACAAATTTGAATAACTTCAGAATGGAAAGGATAAGGGCTTATTACTAAGTTATAAGTTACGCTTCATTTATATCAACTCCATTTCAGTACAGACATTCTTTGGTGCACAAAAATGCACGGGATCGCGACACTGAGGGTCACGAGTGAGCTAAAACTGTTGTAATAACTACACTGAAACGTTGGTTATATAAATCATTCCATTTCCCTAACCACATACGTGTATGTATGTGCAGATTTGTTATAAAGGGCGTGGTGGTAGGCGAACTGAACACCCCACTTACAAGTTCCTTTCATGCAACTTTGCAGATATGTACTCACAATTGGGTGTAATCTTTTATGATCGACGGACATGCCCTGCCGCATGAGTCATATCCTATATTAGTGCAAAAATATGGAAAAGAAATGTGTGCAATATGAGTGCAAACACACACAAGTACCCTTAATAACTTGCCAGGCATGTAAATCTTTAACCTGACATACCCGAAAGGATTTTCCGGGTATTTCTATATATATATATATATATATATATATATATGTATATGAAAATACGAAATATTCATCCGCATAATTGCATGTTAATTTGACAAATTTATACATTCATGCGATTTCTATATATGTACTCGTATATTCCCCACTACGGCGTGCATGCATACACGTATAGGAATAGGTACAGGGTGTGTACGTATGTGCGTCTACATCCGTTTGCGAGCTGAGCCAACATAGTCAAGCAAGCATAGAAGCCAACCAAAGTCCATGTGAGCGACGAGTCCTGCGGGGAGGGGAGAAGTGTCCTGCAGCCGATGTGTTTGCTGCCACACTGAAGCACGTGTGTGTGTGTAAATAGCATTATGTCTGTGTGTCGTGTTGAATTTAAAGCAGCTGCTCTTGATACAATTTTTCGGCTGCGTGTTGGTTGCAACACGTGTACGTTTAATACCAAATTCACAAAAAAGGCGGCAGCAAAAAAGAGCGGAGCATGTCCTGTGCGCAACCACACATACACGCAGGCTTACATACATTATTTGCCCCGCTGTTTCGTGTCAATGATTTGAAATGCACAAAAAGAGGAAAAAAACAAAAAAAAAAGAGAAATGAAAGAAAATTGGAGCAAAAATGTATTTGAGTGCGAAATGAAGTTAATTTCATGAAAGGAAAGAAATGAGCAACTTAATATGTATCTGTCGGCATATGTGTGTGTGCATATATGTGTGTGTACATATATATTTCTGTATGTATGTATATGCAAATGTGGGCGTGACTTGTGGCGAAACTGTAGCACTGCGCCTAAGCCGCAATCAGCTCAGCTTACCAACGCACACACACACACACACACAAATATGTTTGTATGTAAATATGCTGGATGGCTATATATGAGCATTTGGCAACTAGACGGTGTGCCATTGGTAATGTAGGAAAAACGCAATCAAAGACGAAGGAAGCATTAAAAAGAAAATGACAATAAAGCAGACAAGAGTAGACAAGAGTAGACAAACTGCCTGTAACAAAGGAGGAAAGAATTAGTAGAAACTGGTACATGGTACAACACAGAGGCCACATGCTTGTTAGCGTACGTGTTAATCCTGCCAATGTGAGACACACACACTCCTCACAGCAACGATATTTCTCACCAACATTTGTATACGAGCTGGCACTTTCTTCACTCGGCGCAATCTAGCAGCTGCCAGCTATTTTAATTTCCTAAGGATGCGTGCAGCATGTACACTTTATGCTTGCAAAACCTTTTGACTGTTGCCGCGCACACGCAGACACCTATATATTCATCGGTTTGCATGCAACAATAAACTAAGATGTTCAACACTCATAACTATGGATCAGGATATGATAGCCGGCGCTGCGAGCTCTGAGCGAAATTTGCAGTTGCACGTACGCTGCTGTTGCTGATAAACAGAAATTTGCTTTTGAAGGCTCAGACACCAGAAACGAAAGAAAAAAGACAACAAAAACAAAAAAGATAAAAAGGTAAAAAGAAAATCAAAAACAATGTTCGATGAAGAAATACTGTGAATGAGCAAAATAAAGAAAAAAAACAGCCCAAAGTGAATGTGCAAAAAGCGCCAACACGCCATGGCTCAGTGGCATGAGCAGTAATGTGAAACGGAGAAACTAAAAAGCATGTGTTCGCTGCTCAAAAGTTTAGCTGTCGAAAGGCAGATGAATCTTAAGTTTCGGCAAACACGCGCCGGCAGAGTTGGTTAGCAAAGGACGTGCCGAAGGATGGTCAGGCCAACGCAGACAGCAGGTGCAAAAACGGCAACGAATTTGACATTGAGTTTGTCAAAGCATCAACTTTAATTTCGGCAAAATCATCTTAAAAGAAACGGAGAATCGTGCTGACAACTGCAAGTGCGCACACAAAAAAGCAGGTGTCTGGAGCTTGATTTTGAAAGGAAATTACGCTGTCAGTCCAACCAGCAGGGCAGTGAGGTTATGGCAGAACTGTTTGGATATTAACGGTAGCATTTCAAATCCATCAAAAATATAGCTATTTCTGGAACACAGTGAGAAGGGAGGATATTTTGAATTCAAGTTTACAAAGAGCAAAAATTATTTAACGAAGTTCGGTTTGATAAAGATTTGAGTCCGTGCCACATTCCGAGAAGCAATAAAGCTTAATTTGTCGCCTAGAAATACCACTCAGCGATCACTTTCCCCATTTGGCAGAGCAACGTTTTAATACATTAAAATACAATTCAAGGACACACAGGGCAAAAAATAACTTTTTCAACCACTTTCCTTTTATTTGTGATTTCATTTCTAAGGAATTGCCGTAAAGGTCCTGCGGAGCAAATCTCGTAGAGAGTCATTGCAATAATGTACTTAGCTTGTTTCAGCTTTATCCTATTGCCACACATAAATGGATTACTTATGCACGCACACATGAGCTCCGCATGGCAAATAAAATTGGCACGCGATTCGTTCCAAGCAGCTTATATAACTAAGTAAATATGTATGCACGTTTACATTAGCACTTTTGGGCACATAGAAATGGCATAATGTTGGCCGTAAAGCCATCAGACGTGATATTTGGTTATTTCTACATTTTCGCTCGTCTAGCTCGTCTAGCTTTGCCAGAGCCGCACAAAACTGGGCGTTGAGTCATACATGTGTGTGTGTGTGTGTGTGTGTGTGTTGAGCATAAATTAATTTATCTGCTTAGTTGTCGCTTTTGAGTTATACGAATCCCTTGAAGTGTGCAAATAGACAAAATTAACAAAGCGAACAAAAAAAAAAAAAGAGAAACTCAATGCAAGACTTGAACTTTTGTTTGACAAAGCGCAACATACAGCTATATATACTTTATATGTGTAAATATACATACATATGTGTAGTTGTAAATGTGGATACGAAGATGTGATGTGATAAGTTGAAAAACACATGTGCAAAGTTGCAAATTAAAGAACGAGCACAAAACAAATATTTTAATGAAGTTGCAGTGACAATTTGACTTTGATAAAGTAAAGATGGCAATCACTTGAGATACGAACTGGTAATATGAATATCAGGTTTCGAAACTTTCTATATACAAACGAAACACATGGATGTATGCAGGTGAGAGCACGCTATAAATTAACGAGCTACCTTTAGGCATTAAGCAAGGCTTGCTTCTAAGTAACCAATTTGCTCTTGCTAACACCTATTGGATGTCACTATCAGTTTTGTTTGTGCTTCGGCAACTTTGATTAGTTATCTATTTCTTTCTGGCAGTACTACGCAATTATCATGTTTTTTGTTTAATTTTGAGCTTTGCCCATAACTCATCTACCCACGCTTCGTTGAGAAATTTTATTTCCTTTTTCGAAAACTCAGCAGTAATCTGCTTGTTTTCAATTTCCATGGAACAGACCAAGTCCTCCACCAACATCCCTTCACTTTTTTTTGCCTTGCAACATGCCAGTTTCACTGTAAAAGCCTACAGCAATTCTATTAACGGCTACCACCCGTTTGCCCTGTGTCTTGTCAGTATTTGCCGCATTTCATTTCCATTTCTGTTTTTGTGCCATGCAATATCTTATTTGATTTGACAGTTTTTTAATAAAACTTTCCATTTTTTCACATTAGCCAGAAAATTCGTTTATTTCGCATTTAAATGCCTTGAACTCAATCACAGCACCTTTCATTTCAGCCGCCTTTCCCCGCGCGGCCGCCAAAGTCAAGCCAAAGGGTTGTCAGCTGGTTGACCCTCCTCAAGTAGTGCCATAGAAATCGAGGAAAAGAGAGTGCATAGAAAAGCAAATGGAAGGCAAAAGAAATCGGAGCGTGACGTAAAGGAAAATTTTTAAGTTGCTATTCTATTTATTTAGGCCGGAGAAAAGCAAGTTGATATATAGAGGTTTTTATTTTTGTCCTCACTTGCTTGTAAGTTTGGCGGCGATTGGCGTTTTGGGGTCAATTTATTGTGACATGTTGCCGGCACAAGGAAGGCCGAAAGGGATTTGTGTATCCCCAGCATACTCTTACATATCCAAACAAACGAGTTTCTATATATATTATTATATGTAAATATACCTATATACTTTTACACTTTTCCAAACCTTTGCTGTAATGTAATATACGAGTACCTTGAGTAAAGACTTCTTAGATGCTGTATTTTTTATCTCCAATTTGATAGCTTCTCTAGTGCAGACGTAATTTGATCCCAAAACGCTGATTAAGTGTGACGGTTGTTGGGTTTTGCAGAAGTTTGCTGTCTTTCTTGGGAAATCGGTAGCATGTGATTTGGTGGGTAATTAACTTGGTAGCCAAGAAAAGTGTAGCAAAAAGTTAAAAGAGGCAGCAGCGATTAGTGGCAGTTGCGATCAAAAAAGTGCAATTAATGACAAAGGATAATGAAAGGAAATGAAAGGTCGGCATGTTCCATGTGGAGTTTGCAGTCGCACGAAACTTACGCGAATGACTCAAGGAATGCTTTTAAATTTAAACAAAGTAAATCGGGGCTACTTTTGGGCGAATTATTGAAAAAAAAAAAATATTATTCCCAAGGTATATCATACTATAAATAGGATAACAAAGCAACCATGTTCGAGAACGTGGAAGTCGCACTTCGAGTCTGTTAATATTTGAGCGTATTCGAGCTGAAGAATAATAGAAATAGAAACTACGACAGCATCGTCTAGCTACTTTTTTGGAGAACGTTTAACAGAAAATCTATTGGTTCGTGACGTCATGAAAGAATGGAGAAGAAGGCTTAGTTTACAATTACTATGAAAATTTTACAGTTCTTTCCGCTTATGATGTTGCATGCCGCAATCACATTTCTATTTAATTTTCCAAGAATTCAAAAAGGTTTTAAATAATTTTTTGAGATAAGAATATTATTAAACAAACGGAGGACACTACCAGTTTCTTGTTAAAAATACAAGCACAGTTTATAAATCGTTTGATGACAAACGAACTGGTTCAGAAAATTTCTTCATATTTTTAATTAATTTTAAATAATTTTATCATGGTAAGTAATTTTTTTTTAATAATTTATTTTGATTAATTATTTATAAATTATTTTTCATAATAATTAATTTTTTAAATTAATTTTTTCATAATAAGTAAATTTTCCATACTTACTTCTGCGAACCAATTTTGAACTGATGACCCAATATGTTAAAGCCACGCACTGAACAATCTTCGTTGGGGGACCGCTAGTAAAGTTTTCATATCTGGACCTCTTCTAATACCCAACATTTTCACATACAAATATTTCATTTCAATTAGCGTTATTTTTAACCAGCGCTATTGCCTACTCTATAATTTGATTGTTATGTAAGACTTTTGTGAAATAAATTGCCGATTCAATTAAGCAACAACTTCTTATGCCACCAATTTTTTATCTCTAAAATGCGTTTAATATTTGTATGCTGTCTATCAGATTATTCAACTGCCCTTATATGCCATTATTTCTCAGATCTTTCATAAATATTCCGACGTTGAACCCTTTTAAAAATTGGCATTATTTTTTTTATCAAATTAAATGCTAAATTGAATACTCAACTGGCGCACTAAAAGCGCTACAAAAATTTCCAACTGAATTTGCATTCGAGGTGTGTACACGCACTCGCACAATCGCATGGCGGCATTAAATTCCACAAACAATGATAAATGACGCCTGAAATTACAAACGAATGCTAAATGCCTTGTCAAGCTCGGCCCCGCGCCGCCATTTGCCAAATTCAATTCAAATAAGTAAGCGACAGAGCCAGAATAAATGAAAAACAATGAGCAAATATCCAAACAACAACTACAACAACGACGGTCGAAAACTAACATTATTCGATGGAATACCGAAATTGCAGCACAAAAAAGGGGTCAATGCAAATACAACAAGAATTTAAATAATTTAGGGTAAAGCATTTTGTTATGCTTTTATTAGTATTTGTACAAACGGACACGGGGGAAGGGTGCGTGGGGATGAGGAGCAAAGGGAGCAGAAGCAAATGCGCATAAAGCAAAGGAAAATATTTTGCTTTTAAACAGGAATACCCTCTTTATGGCATTTATTACGGAGGTTTTCCTTGTTTCGCTCACGCTCTTCTTTCGCCACACTTCGGCGCCATTTTTTCTTGAGCCACTGCGGCCAATATTGATGAATAATAACTGTCAGCAATTGAATGCGGTATGCAACAAATAGGCGCAAGAACAAGATACATGGATAAAGGAAAAAGGCCACTCGTTAAAGAGAGAAAGGCAAAAAGTTAAAGAAAACGGCCTGTCTGCATGCATACTTTTAGGCGGGTAAGCATAGGCGAGACAATAATGTAAGCAAAATATCGCTCGCTCTGAAGAATACGCCTGCAATATTTGTATGAATTGTGTAAAGTTTTTTCTACGAAAGTTGTGGGTGCGAGTTTACCTTTTTCGGAGCATAATTGGAGGCGTGGCATGCAGTAGTGGTACACATTTTCGGTATACGGTTGAATTTAATAGACTCGAGTTTTCGATGAAAGAGTTGACAGTCGTCGAGTGTATTTGGGTGTTAGTAAGTGAATGATTGAGTCTTTCTTTGAGGCATTTGTGTTTAAAGTGAGTGTGTGAGTATTACAGTAGTGAAATGAACCTATATTTCTTGTAAACTATAAGCGCCATGCTTTTGTATATTTTGGCATAGGATTTCTTCATATAAAATTAGTTATAAAGCAATGAAAAACTTAATTCTTTAGAGAGTGTGAATATGTGTTACAAAAACTTTTTTTGTGGGGTTACAAGGGCTAGTTTTTACCGTTTAATGTACTACCTTTGGAAACTTAAACCTAAAGAAACAGATAGTATATTAGTCTAAGAGGTTACTAAGTGACAGACGAGACTAGACTTCCATTATGCACATGAGCTACTTTTACTCCCGTTTTGTAAGGTGACTGGTAGCTATTATATCGCAATTTTACATTGTGTATGGCTACTAATATGATTATACGTGAAAATGCAGACAACATCCATAAATTTACATATTTGATAAGCACTATTGAAAGTTATAAGCAGCATTGCTTAAATTCGTTGAAAAATTTCGTAAAATGAAATAGGGAGAAACGTTGACGTTCGGTTTTTGATATGGCCAATTTTAAAAGATCTGAAAAATTATTTATGAACTATCAACTTATAAACAGTAGCGTTTAAGTACAATTACAAAATTTAGTTCAGTAGTTTAATTTTTTAGTTCAATAGTTTGATTACACCAATTAACTACAAATACCTCCTAACTTAAAAATATTTTTTCAAAAATAAATTTTCACAAAATATTTAAAGAACAATTTTGTTAAATAATGTATTTGAAAATGTTCATAAGTAAATAGAAAAGAACATCCATATTCTTTTAAAGACATTCAATACTTTAAAAATCTCAAAACACTGTTAGTAAGTGGTCCTGTGCAGAATTTTACATTTCTTTAATCTTTTACAAGGGCCGGTAGGAACACATAAGACACAAAAACTGGCGATTGGCGACTGATTACTCAGTGGCCTATGATTAGTAATTTGATCAGTTGTGCTACATAATTAAAATTTTGCTATACGGTTACTTAGCGATTACTATAGTCGCGCTAGTCGCCATACATAATAGAGATATTATGAATAAATTCCATTTTGGAGTTAGTTTTTTAAGCCAGGCAAATTTGTTTTACTCCCGCAAAACAAACAAGTAACAAAAGGAGCAACAAGTCACAGAGAAGTATTGCATAGCAGAATCCAAAATTCTCATTCAGTAATTCTAAATATATTTCTGTGTCTACTTTGTGTGTGTCTATTGAATAGTTACAAACATAAAGAGCTCAAGAACAACATTGTAAATTCATTAAAAACAGAGCAATTAGTTTTGTTAATAATAGCCTACTACGCTTGTTAATTAAACTCAATCTACACTATTCTCTCATCTCAACAAAACCTCCGTATTTAAGTAGACACACAAGCCTGTATCTTTATTCAATACTACTACACTAATTATGATTTAAACAAAAAAAAAAAAAAAAACAAAACATTCTACAGCCAAAACTCAATCCCGCTTACAATATAATTTCAATTCAGATTTTAGTTATGCATGATTTCATTTACTGTGACTAATTGAGCAAATAATTTAATTAGTACTGGCTAATGACAAAGGCAAATATTCAAAGCGACAAAAAGACAATAAACACGTGAAAACACACACTTACACAGAGGCACCCATACTAAAGACAACCTTATTCAATTCCCGCAATTTTTACTTTGCCTCTTTCACTTCAGACACTAATGACTTTGTTGTTGCATAATTAGTAGCTTGGCGGCTCACACAAGTGTGCCCCTACTAAAATGGCGTGAGCAACGAATTATATTCTTCCTTACGACGTATTTCTCTTTATACGCTCTCTTTTTACTAAAACATTTCAATTAAAGGCAGGAACCTGGAGTAGTTTAAGTAAAATTTACAAAAAATTTTCTTCTACTAATTTGCAGCAAAATCTTCGTTGGAGAAAAAGCGTGGCAATAAAAATCGGACTTAATGATGACAGTGATTTGAGCCAAGTCAGCGCTTTGATTAATGAAATCCCAACAAATAAAGGCAAAACAAGGAAGAAATGCCGCTTGTGCTTAGTAGTGGAGCTCATGCGGAAGCTAAAGGGCCGTTAGCTGCTGTGACGCACGATAAGTGGCAAGTGCCGCAAGTGCCGCAAGTGCAAGGCGCACATTCCCTGTTGGTCACAAAGAATTTGCCACAGGCAAGTTTCTTCGCCTGTTTTTCTGCTACTTTTTCCTACTTTTCTTTAGATGTTTCCTTCATTACGCAGATGCCTCGAACGTGTTGCATGCACACGTTGCCGCTCGCAACGCCAATTCGCACACTCATATTCGGTCATTAATAATCGTTTGCGAAAAACTAATAAAAATGTGTTGACGTACGTATATTTATTCGTTGACGTATGCATATTGCGCTCGGACGAGTGTGTGCTCTTCGGCTGATTGCTAGCTTTCCTTGTTAACGAGACAAAAAATGGAACTTTCTATCATTAGTAACACAATAATCAGTTAGAGGGGGCAAAAATTGGTAAAAGAAAAGTGGCACAGTAATAAAAAGGCCCAAGCCGAACATCAAAAACTGTACATGTAACTGTAATCGTACAACATAGCAGTAGCAGAAAGTTGAGAATACAGTAAGGAGTAAAAGCTATGTTAATGAGTTGGGGCGAAATAGATCACTGGACACTTGGCTTTCAATACTGTTAGCCCCAGGTGCCGTAAGTTAACATTTAGAAAAACCTATGCTTCCTGATCCTGACATTTAGGAATCAACCAAAAGGAACACAGGAAACAAAGTGGCCAAGTGTTATTTGCAGGTAAATCAACAAATTTCAATTAGTACTGCATACTTTTTTGCGCGCAAGTTTGATGAAAGGTTCTTTATTGGTATGGAAGAGATTCTCTTTTTCTTGCAATTTTTGCTGATTACTTTATTCGTTTGTTTTTCAATACCACTTTTTGTCAAAATATATCAAAACATTTTCTGTTCCTTGTACGAAATCACACGCCAGCTTCGTGGCAAATACACACTAGCGCCCCCGCGGTTCCGTTGTTCGGAAGAATTTGCTAAATTTAACTTGTCTCGTTTGTTTTTATAATGCGCAAAATCTGCTTCTTCCTTTCGCAAAGTAGACATAATGCCTTCCCGGTATTACAAAAACTCTAAGCTATATTAATCATTATGAAATAAACATCAGCGAGAGAGGGCGCGAACAATCGGAGCAAAAAGCTGTCATTAAATTAAGTGAGGAATTTGCGCAAAAATTCAATTGGACTAAAGATAAAGAAATAATCATATATATATACTTGTGCATATGTAAGCTTAATGATTTATGAAACTAATTAAAATTGTGTTAAGGCAACTTTAAGCAATTTCTGGGCATATTATACTCGTATCAGGAAGATAGCGAGAGAGAGAGAGCAACTAAGCAGATATTAGATATTACCAATGTCTCCCTCTAACACAGGACAAAATTTAGAGAGTTTTCTTGTTTTACTTGTATATATTATTTGCCTTTTATTTACTTATCTTTTATTTTTGGGATTGTCGTAATAGCTGACCTTAAACTTGAGGATAGAATATATCAAAAAAAATACAAGCAAATATGCTATAATAAATAACCAAAAATAAAGCACTGAATCTAATAGTCAGAACATGTCAAAGTGTCGCAAAAAGATAAAACCACAAAATAAAGGAAATTACAAAATTCCAACAACACGGATAATCAACTTTTTATACTTGTCTACCAACAAATACTCGTAGCAAATACATGTGGAGAAAATGAGAAAAAATTCGGGGAAAATTGAAAATTGCGGTAAATTTCTCCAAGAAATGCCCAAAAATAAAGCGCAATTAATTAAATATAATCGCAAGTGCTTGAGACAACAAACAGGCGAAGTAAGCAGACCCTTTTGGCGAATGCCAGAGTGAAGACAGACAGACAGCAGAAGGTGGTAGTTAACAAATGTAGGCTGGGCAAATTTAAAATTAAATTTTGCAATGCTATTTAAAGTACAAAATTTTGCACATTTCTTTGCGTTTTTTTTTTTTTTTTTTCTATTTCTAAACCGCGATTTTGATGGATTTGGTTAGCGTTAAAATGATAATGGAAATGTAATATCGCACATGTGTATGTGTATGTATGTATGTGTGCATGCGAGGTAAAGTGATTTATCAATGTGACTTTGAGGCAGCTGACAGTATCGTCATTAAAATCAATAATCTCTTCAACAACTTGCGCATTTGTACCTAGATATGTATATATCTGGCTGAATGTAGAAGAATTTCAAAACGTACGCTTTAAAATTTGTCTAAGTTTCTTAGTTAATAAACCTGAATATACAGTGAGCCACACTCAAAACTGGACACTTCACATTGGGAACTTTTAACTTAAATAAGAAGGCGAATCTTATTTCAATCAAAATTATTTTCGTTTGTTCATCGTTCAGTACTGTTATATAAGAAGAACAGTTATAACAATTGTAGGCATTGAAAACAAAAACAACAAAAGTAATACAAATTTATATGAATCAAGTCCGTGTGAGCTGCTCCCATTCAAAATGGGACACTAAGTAAATATTTCACAAAAGTACGAAGTATATTAAAACTAATATTTTGTCACCTTTTCCTTTGAGTGCAGAATTAAACGGCGATGATAAATTAAAAACGAAATTGAGGAATTGAGAAATTGAGAAAAGATTGATGGCAGCCAGCTGCGTTGCGGTTGCTACTAAATTGACGCGTGCTCACAAAACAAAAGAAAACACACAGGATACACACGCAGAATACACAAACATACAAACATATGTGTAAGTTTAAAGGAATGGAAAATTCACTAATCAGTGAAGGCATTGTACAATTTGTATTCGGATGGTGCGTGTGCGAGCCATCGGTTATGGATAAGCAATAAAGTGAAAGAAAGAAATATCTACAATTTGTGTGTGTGTGAACATGTACGAGGTTCCCTGTAGGAAACGCATACGCAAGAAGCCAATTTCTATAAAATTTATATATATATTATATACATACGCCTCCAATGCACTGATTAAATTTTTACTTCAATACCAAAAACTAAGTATCGCAAATTTCTTTCGGAACCCCGACAGGCCTCTATTTTTACCTTTACAAACCCACGAAAAGAGTAAACAGTGCAAAAAATTTATCTAGTGGAGAGATATAATAACAAAATTATATATAGTGTTCAGTAATCATTCTTCGGTTTCATTTTTCTTTAAGTAAAATGCTCAGTGAGACATAAAACGGTATATAGAAAAGTAAGGCCTTGATAAAGCAAATATTTTTATTATTTATAATTTAACTTCATTCCTGAGGAAAGCTATTAAGCATTAATAAAGGTATGCAACATAATTAATTTAAATGTAAAGCAAGTCGCTCATATCAGTGCCTTTTCCTACAGGGATTGCACTGTTTCGGTTTGCACAATTCCATGGCGTAGTTTGAAACATACGGAATTGATTAACAAATAATGGAAGTGATGAAGAAAGTCCATAGGCAATAAATTTAATTTTATCTGCAATTTTATCTTATTCAAATATATCAACAAACCTATGATCAAATGTATTATGATAATGAAATTATACATAAGTTATTATTTCCATCCTTTATGCAACAGTTGACAACAAGTTGATATTTAAATCCTTTTGAAAATAAACTACATTTATGTTCATTAATTAAAATGGAAATGACAAAGGAAATCAATAATTTTTCACAATGGAAATAGAATCTAATATTTAAAAGCAATCGTTGTGCTGAAGTTGCTTTGAATGAAGCTAATATGAATTATAAATAAAGTTGTGTTCAAGGTCATGTACAATAGTCGAATAATAAACGACGGAGTTTCAAAAATTGTTATAATATACTAAATTTATAAATTTATACGTAGACATATATGCAAGGTTAGTTCAATTTCTTGCTGGCAACAATAACATCTAGGACTCAATGTATAGTATATGAACGGATGAGGGCAAACGCTTGAATTACAAATCACACAATAAATCCGAGTTCCTACACGGCAATTTTTGCTGCTCATTATAGGAAATCTTTTGGTGTTGCCCATTGCGTTCACAAGGACAACTGTAGTCCGGCAACTTGAATCTGGTAACTTTCTACATTCCCTTTCAAATCGCATTCTAAAATTCTTGACCGCTTCATTTGCGGGGTGCATAAAAATATTTTTCATTAGCCGTTTTTTTATTATTATTCAATATTTTCCAAAGCATTTCTATTATATTCCGCATATTTGTTTATATATTTGCATATTACACGCACAAAAAATTGATGACGAAATCCAAATTTCCGAACATATTGTAAATTTTCATTTGAAACTGAGCGCAGTTGCAGTTACAAAGCAGCGAACTGTTACGAAGAAGAAAACAAAACGTGTTGCCCGAGCACGAGTAACTCGGTGCTCTCCGCCCATATCTTTTTACCTCGCCCCCTTGCCAACAACCTACCAGTTGTGGTAACACAAGGCTTCATGTGTGAACCGGCACTAAGAAATTTCCCAATTTGTTTCGGTATTAAATGAATAAGAGAAGAGATAAAGAAAAAATATTGAATGAAAATTGGGCAATGAAATTTACGGGACACTTGTCAAATGATATTCCCTAAATTCGCAGACATAGAGGAGCCAATATTTAACTGTTTTGAAAAAGAGCACGTTAGGGAAGCAAGAGAAGAAGAGAAGAAAAGAAGCAAGTCATCAATTCATTATTAATTCAGGCGTTGAGTTTTTTATTGCCAGAAAACAAAGACATACATATGTGCATATCAAAACAAAAATATACTCGTAAAGAAATAAAAATAAGAACGTAATTCCGAGAAAAATTTGCATTAGTACAGAGCCTTATGAAAAGTATAAAAATCACCATGAACAATAGAAGTTTACGCATTCATTTGAAAGTTCCTTTACAATTCGCATTCTTTAGCCTTTTCGAGCCAATCACAATAAAATCACAATATTTAGAATGAAGCCCTAGTTACCGGTAGCACTAGTTGCCGGTTTCGAATCTGTTTTCAATTAAAATGAAGTAATTTTCTTTAACCGTATAGATTTTTAATGGGAGTACAATATATGGCTGACATTAAGTTCAAGCTCTGAGCCTTGTGTAGACTTCGAAGGCGCTTTGGAAGTATAATATTATATATGTACAGTGACTCGCACTTAAACACGGAATGTGAAAAATTACTATCATACTGCACTTTTAATTGATGTATAACCTGAATAGTAGTGCCTTTTGGTTTTTCTCTCTTACTTAGTCGGACAGCCAAACGTAACGGTAAAATTAGCAGAGTGTGTAACACACACACATTTGGAAGTTTTGGTGGTCATGTTGTCAGTTCAGATTGAAAGTGAATAAAAACGAGCATCATGACTTCAAAAAAACAAAGTGCAGTCGAAGAACGGGAAATCATTATCAAGAATCATGCCAAGGGTCTTTCAATTCGACAAATTGCCAATATTGTCTATAAAAGCAAATCTGCAGTCTTCGATATTTTTCAAAAAATACAAAAAAGAAGGCAGGATTACCAATAAAAAAAAAAATATATCAGTCCAATAGGCGCAAGTTATCACGTCGGAATGAACGTTGGCTCATAAAGAAATATCTGAAAACCACCACAAATCTGCGGTGGAACTTCAGAAACAGCTCAAATGTAAAACAAATGAAAGTTAGTGCCGAAACCATCCTGCGTTTATTGAGAGTAAACAATCTTAATGGTCGTGCTGCCAGGCGAAAGCCTATTATAAGCGAAAAACATCGAAAGCAAAGGGTTGAATTTGCAAAGCGAAATATTGAGAAAGATGCTTCGCTTATCTATCAGATTTTTTTAAGTTTTTTAAAGCCAAACAAAGAATATGATGGCAATGTTACAAAAAAAGTGTAAAACACAGTGCATCTGTTACCATATGGGGTTGCATGTCTGCAAGTGGCGTCGGCACTATTCACGTTATCGATGGCTTAATAAATGCAACGCAATATGTATATTGACATTCTACAAGAAAATTTACCAGCCAGCACTCAAAAATTGGGAATTAGTGATATTTTTCCATTTTACCAGGATAATGATCCAAAACACAAATCTTGGACGTCACGAAACTGCCTGCTATACAATTGTCCAAAAGCCATTGAAACTCCACCTCAGTCACCCGACTTGTATGTTATTGAACATTTATGGGCAAATTTAAAAATGAGAGTGGCCCAGCGACATTCCCAAAATCTTCAAGACTTAAAAAAAATTTGTACTCAAAGAATGGGAAAGAACCGATCCAGAATATTGTAAAAACCTGGTGGAAAACATGCCATGCCGCCTTCAAGCCGCCATTGAGGCTAACGGAAAAAATACCCGTTACTAAATTACTTCTTTTGGTATTAATAAACAAATTATGATCTAAATAAGTTGGTGTCCGATTTTCAGTGCGAGCACATAGAAAGTGTTTATAAAAATGAAATGTTGCATTTATATTGATGTACAAAAAAAAATAAAAAATTGGAAACTTTTTTTTTACACATAATAGGTGGGGGTTAAATACAAACATGGAAAATTATCAAATTTTTTTTACTATTTAGTTTTTATATCCATTGGAAATGCAGTGCGATGGTAAATTTTACATTGTCCGGTTTTGAGTGTGTCACTGTATGTATAAGCATGAGTTTTATTCTCATAGAATAGTTGTGAAAATTTTTGGTTATACCCAGTAGAATTTCAGAATTCCTTGAGAATTTTTTTCGCCGAAAAAACACCCAAACCACATTTTGAAAAAAAAAAATAATTTTTCTATAATTTCTTTTAATAAAAAATTTCATAACAACACTTTATACGAGAAAAGCGCGTAACTGCAAGACAGTGTGGGGTCTGACTGTTGGAGTGCAACAACAAAACCAGTTGAAATTCATTTACTGGTGCTAGTATTACTTCACACAGCTGTTCATCCCGAATCCTTGTGGAGTTAGAATAAATTTGTGCTCGTAATATGAGTGTCTAAGAGTACGTAGTATTGAAATGGGATTGGTTCCTTTTTTCGTTCTTTATTTCTTTACAGCAATATTTAATTATAACCTTTTGCTCAAAAGACTCCCACCAGAATGCTAGAATCCTACATTTAAGCACCCATATGCTTACATTCACTTTCTACTTATTCCAAGAATGGACAACGGCATTCCAAAGTGTAGCTGCCACTGTTATTTCTACAAATAAAGAAGCGTTTATTCGTTTATGTAAAGGGTGTGCGACATCTAAAATGCATTTCGGTTCGATAATTCCCAGGCCACTTCAAAACTACGCAAATATACTAACGCTTTATACATATATATTTACACATCAAATTCATATAATTGTCAACGTATGGACATGTATGTATGTATTAATATAACAAAATAAAGTGCCTGCACAAATTGTTATGAGTTTTCAGCATTGTTGCGCTTAAACAAATATTTGAAGAGTAATTAAGAAATATAGCAAATGCGTTTTTTAGTATGCCCGACTGCCGAAAAACAAGTCTTTATATTATACATATATTAATGAACAGGCGCTAGACAACTCCGGCTGCACACAATGTCATGGCTTTGTGCGCGCCTGCCGCTGACTGCCGCTGTGTTGTCACACAGTTGTTGCAAAGTAAATCAACGGCCAGACGGCGAACAAGAGGGGAAACCGAATTGTATGCAATTGGGCGTGAGAAATTATTTTCGAAATATCCCAAATAAAGGCGGGGTATTAGGAGTAAAAAATACACATGCTTGTAAAGCACATTAAGAAATCGACAGCGCAATTGATTTGAGGCGTTTGTGTGCGTGTGCGTATGTGTGTTTCTCTTATTTTTCTTTGCTTAATTTGTATTAATACGCCTTGCACAGAATTTCTTAAGTGGCAACGCAGCTGTGCGCGCCGTCATGATATCAATTTTTTTTCGGCGGCGTTCAAGCTGTCAAGCGCCCAACCCACTGGCGCACGTAAGTCAAAAGCATGCAAGTCGAGTGAGTACTTGAGATGCGATGAATGAGTGCGTATGTGTGTTTGCATCGCTATTGGTGCTGATTGTGTCACATATGGTCTCTGCCTCGAATTACGAGTGCTTCAGCTTAAAAGGATTCATTGGCTTATTGCCAATTGCCTTTGCTGCAATTTTTGTTTTTTCTTTTTCGCTTTACCAGCAACAAATCGTTTTTGATACGAAAATTCGCTTCCCTTTTTTACATTATTATACAAGACTTTCTTTCATACAAATATGCCCCCATAATAATAAAGGATCTTCGTGGCAAATCCCTTTAATATGCTGGGTCTTCCCAAACAATAGGGTAGCAAGCGTTGAAAAAAAAAGTAAATAAAAATGCACAAAAAAATCAACGAAGGTCATAAAAAACTAAGTTTGTGGCAATGGTTAATGCTTTAATGCACTAAAGTGCGAGAGCTCCGAAACACTCAAGTACAATGAGCCGATGACGATGAGTACGAGCAGAAGCGTAAAACAAAACCCTAAGTTGCCGAAGCAGTTCAGCGCAGTTTAGTGCGGTTGATTGTGGTGCAGGGCTACATAAAGCTGCTGGTCTGGCACACACGAGTTCAAGAGTATTCGGTGTTGTCCTTTTTCGTGGCTACAGCTGCAGTAGTGTGTGTGTAAGCGTGTGCCCATTGTATGGTATACGTCGTCCACGCCTCGTCTATTGTGTTGCACGAACAAAAGTCCACACCGGCTAGCAGTCAAAAGTCAAGTCGGAAATCGAAGCATGCAACAATAATTGACGATTGACTTTCAACACCTACCCTGCTGCGTGGTTCATGTGGATTGCTGCGCATTTCGCAGGGGAGTTTCGATGTAATGCGAGCTGCCGAGAACTTTTGAGAGCGAGCAAGACAAACCGAAGCGTATTTATCAGGCATTACGAAGGGTACAAACACTTAAAATATGTTTACGAAGGATTTTCTTGGTTTCTAATTTTCTTGAAATGTTTATCAGTGGATAATAGTGAAGGAATTAGCAGCAGTTTTAGAGAAAGGGAGGATGGATAGCGGCACACCATACAAGCAGTTAATTGCAACCAAGAATACAATTGCGAGATTGTGGTGCCTCTAAAGCCACAATATCAGCGCCCAGGCATATCGGGGCCCACATTTGGTGCAGTATCCGGCGACGCCTACATACAGCCGTTAGACGCAAAGACCAATGCTTGTAACTCTATTGAGAGTCTGGGAAATTCGACAGCACCAAGGAAAGGACAGCAAATACAACGGAAAGAATAAATAGCAAAGAGCAACAAAACCAAGAGCAATATCAACAATATGTAAGCAAGAATACTCTATGCGTTCGCACAGTAGGCACACAAATTATTGTTATTGCTTATCAGGCATCACCCAGACAGTGGCAGGAATTTGAGACGCGCCAAGCGAGCGAGTCAAGCACACAGCCTAGCAGCGGTGCTTCTTTGCCCCGTACGTACCCGTACGTACACATGTGTTGTAGGCGGAAGCAGCGCGGTAGGGGGGTAAACAAAGCAGAGTGTTTTCACATTTGTAGACAGACAACAAACTGGCAGACAGATGGGCAGCGGCAGTGGCAGCGGTATGATGGCGGCCCGCAATCTACCAGCTTGGCTGATGGTAGGCCTGATATGCTGACTGCATATTTTTGCCTCTTTTGTAGCGCTAAGGCTATGTGTCAGCAGGCTTATATGCCACACTATTACAACTACAAACTCGTACATATATACATATGTTCATATGAATGGCATAGCAAAATATACGAGTATAAATCAAAAATTGCCTTCTCGCACAAGACTGCTTGAAAGAAATCGGAAACTCACATCAGATTTGTGTCAGCAAGTGTGTAATTTATATGACATTCGCAAAGGCTTGACAACCAGCTGATTAGAAAACGAAGTGAACGATGTCATCTGCGCAGTTGGGCGGTGAACTGTGAAATGTTTTTCAGCAACTCTTTGTGAAAGCCTGTTCATATCGTCGAGGTGTCTACAGTTGAAGCTTAAATATGGAAATTTACATAAAAAGATTTGGCAAAAGTAAATTTTTTATAAATTTTTTGGCTTCCCTAATTTTATTGCCTTTCAGATGTGTTAATTTGAATTCAAATTTTGTCGAAAAATATTGAAGTGATTTCTGCTTAAATTTTTTAGCCTCTAAATAGTCTCCTAAAGCATAAAAATTTTATTTGTATTATGCAACTTAAAGCGAAACTTATCCTGCACAGAATCGGAGTAAAATTTCGTTACTCAAATCTAAAATCATCAAATTAGATAGCAAGGGGCTCATATTCTACTTAATTTCTTTTTATGTTCTACTGGTTTGGAAGCCCTTGGACCCGTAAGGTCACATGTGAAATAACTGTTAAAACGGACGATATAAACTTTTTTATAAAACTCAAATTATATATTAATTGACCCTAATTATTTAAGATTTGAATTGGGCGCTGCTCGAAGCCAAGGTGATAATCCAGTGTTATTTGCCATGGAAAGGAGAATTTCTTCACTAAAAGGAGTAACGAATCGTATATGTGTATGAGTTAGAGAACATGTTAGCGCAAGGTTTCAATGTAAGTGCTGCCCAACGGGTTGAACATCTGGTATAATTCGTTCGATTCGCAACTGCCTAAGGCTTGACGAATCGAAGACAATTGTTACAAGTTATAACTTATATGAATTTAGTTATTATAGAAATGTAAATCTGAAAAGTTAGCTCTGATTAGCCTTTCTTTGCACGTCCAAATTTTGTTTTTGCTCTTTTTCGAAGAGCTACAAATTTTGTTTTTTCTTAGATTTTTTCTTAGAAAATCGCCTATTTTCACAAACCCTATAAGTCACTTACGGCGCCATGCCACAAACCGATTTACAACGCTATAGCAGGTGGCGCCAAAAAGCTTACAACACTCACAGCGTTTTTAGCGCTGATTACTTTGCTTTATATTTTCTGCTAAAAGTGTGCTGCGACGTCCAAGTTGTTGAGATGAAACATTTACACTGTGATAACTTAAGCGTACAATTTATGTTAAAAGTTCTTGTATTACTTGCGAAAACTTTTTTGATAAAAGCATGGCAAGCGAAACAATTACGAGGGAATAGTCTCGAAGCTAAAAAACAAGGAAGGTACACGGCTAGTGTGAGTATATGTTGTGTCGTGTTGCAGTAAGAGCCAGACGGCAAGGAATGGGTGAAAATCGATAGGTTAGTAAGCGAAAACAAAAGTTGCCCAAACTTGGTTGAATATATATAGATATATATAGGTACACATTTGTTAGGTTAAGTAGAACGAAGCGTGTTTGGAGAGAGCCAATATACCTTTCATTCGCGAGAATAAATAAACGGAAGTTTGGTAAAAATTAGTTGAGAGCAACTTGAGGGAAAACTAATACCGAAGGCTGAAAGTAAAATTTAAAAACTTCAAGCACTGTTTTGTCGAGATTTTTTTTGTTAAAATTCTTAAGTTAATAACAGAGGTTCACTTATTACTTCTAGAATTTGTAACGAACAATTTATTTTTGCGCGGGAAATCTGCATCTGCGGGAAACAACATGCAACCACTCCCAATCTAACCTCAATAGAGCTTGAATATTTACAATTAAGAATATGCAAGCCTTTTTCATAGAACTGATGCACTATCATGACTATTCAGTTATATGAAAATTACTGCTTATTTGTACAGACATGTCTATCTTTTGGTTGTGATTCCTTCCTCCTTCCTTCCTTCTTCAACTTTCATTTCTCAGCTACGCAACCCCATCTCTTAGCAACATGTTTAAAAGCAAGACAAATATGCGTAAGTGTGGAGGAGTGGAAAATCTCTGTAAACAACAACAAATCAACAAATGTGTCCAAATATGCGTAAGAAATCAAGACGCACATTCCACAAATTGGGTCTAAGCCTATTTATTCTGACATATGTACATATGTGAGCGTATATGTTGCATGTGTTGCTTGTTTGTTGTTAAGCGCCTTAAAGTAGGCTACTGATACATACTCTCTACATTGACACCATACGGCTTAGGGTTAGAATAATACAAAATTTGTTTACACAAACACAATATTTTTGTGCAATAAATCTTGCCAAGGTTAGAAATATTTTAAAGCATTTATTAAACTTATATTTTGCAATTTGCCGTTAAAATTTTCGCGTTGCACTATTTTTAAGGGATATTCTCATATCAAATCACAATCTGAGGGTGTGTCGAGACCACATCAGATGACTCAGCACTGCTTAAAAACCTCCCAAAAGCAATAATGTATGTTTTATGCATTTTCACATGCATATATATGCACGTATGTGTGCGTGATTATACGAAAAACCAATAACAATTGCCATACATACCAATTAAGTGGATGTGCAATAACATAAGAAACGAGGGGAAAAGGAACAGGTATAAAAACATTAAGGATAATAGAAATGTATTGTTGCAATGAATGGAGGGAAGAATAGCTAACTAGAATTAATTGGACCATAGCATACATGTGTATGCATGTTTGATTGTGTGTGTGTGAGTGTGTGTGTGTAAGCCATTTGTCGATGCCGTTATTAGAGTTGCCTACCTAACAAAGCTGATTGCCTAATGATTACAGCGGCACCTTATTGCTCTCGGTTTTGTTGTTGCAGAGCATGTTTCCAGTATCCGGTATCCGGTACCCGGCATAACAGTAAACAGTCACAGCGAATGTGTGCCAGCGAGTGTAACCGTTAATGTCATGCGCAAATGTGCAAATTTCAGTTACATACGAGACGCACATGTGCAAATAAACAAACGCGAATACGAAAATCGCATACAAATTCACAACAGGCGACACCGCGCCACTGGGCGCATGCAACATAACCATAAAAATCAACCCTTAATAGCAGCAGCAATTTAAATTGTCTATTAATTTTAATGTTTTTCAACCCTCTTTTCGACAAATAAAAGTAATAACAAAGTACAGGCATGGTAGGGAACAGGAATGAGCGAAAAAATTAGCAAATATTTTGCACCCTTGCTACTTTTTGGTTGCTACACGCGCGTTTGTGCTAGTGTTACTTTGGTCGCTTCTATGTGGATGTGTCAACAGCTTGTAAGCGTGCAACATGTATAGCAAACTTGCAGAAAAACAACAAATTGGTCAGGAAAATCACTCGTTTGAAGTGAAAAATTCGTAACTGAAAGCAATTTAGGCGTAAACGTTTCAGTATCCAAACTAGAAAATGAAGTAGTTCGAAATGGGCCAGACATGGTCTAGTTGCAAAATTAAATATTATTAAGTTTTGTATATTTTGAAATAATATGAGGCAGAAAAAATGCTTTTACGAATTCATACTAGTTTCGAAGTAGTTGCCAACTAGTTCATTTTGCTGCAGGGTACACGTGCTCAAACTTGCACTTGCGCCTGATTTGAAATGAGTGGTGACGATGGCTGCCGAAGCAGTCAAGCTGATCGAATTATATTTTGTATGTACCATAAGTATCGCAGTTAAAGCTTTTTAGTTGCGCGGCATTGGGATTTAAGGGTTGAAAAATAATATGAAATACTCGCACTGGCTCTAAAGTGCTTGGCATAAGGCTTATTTATATGTGTAACGTAGAGTTTTGAGTCATAACTTAGTAATCCAGGAATAAAAAAAACGGTGTACAATCAGTTGAAAACTACTAAAGAAAGTCGAGTTTAATGAAGTCGGTAAAAAACAAGCGGGAGATCGATAATGTGAGTAAATCTCAAAGAATTCGGATGGAAGAATGAAGAGAAATTATATTGCTACATTCAGCGTATACTTGGAATCAGCAGATTTCAAAACAGAGTATATAGGAATGATGGAACTACCATGAAGGATTGAAATTTCGAGAAATGCACATACAAATCTCACATACAAATATACATCATGCATATATATATATATATAACCCGGGATAGTCTAGTCGAAAGGTATAGTGACGAGTTTAATTGCAAGCATAATATGTGCGCATTTACATAAGATATGTTGCAGTTTTGCTATATGGCTGATAAGTGCGCGCAATATTACAAGAGAGAAAGGGATAGAAAAGCAAAAAAGCTCTCTAGTGTTAATATGATTTGAATGAGATATATATTTATGTATACATAAATACATATAATAACAATTCGAATATTTTTACTTCAATATGCTAGTATTTTCCTAAATATGCATGGTGGCAAAACAAACCCCCATTAATAATATGAAAGAAGATGCCGAAATTTCTATAGAAAAAAGCTGGAGAAAAAGCCAGGAGACCAAAGAGCCTGTCACCAAGAAGATATTCTTATTCCTTCGGTATTTTTCAATGCAAACGTATAGAATATATCTGCTATGTTGCTAGCCGATTTACGTAGTATATGTTCAAAGCTTGTGCGAGCGACAAGTCCTCACTTTATTTCCAGTCATCCTTGAGTTGCTACAAGTGCAACTCAAAATGCGATAAAAATTAGTGTCAAATGACTTGTGAATATAAAGAAAAATATTTTTATTATCATTTCTTGGCGAAAGCGGGCTAAAACGAAGCATAAGCACAATAATTTGGCATACATTTAGGCGTATTTGCCATATTACAGCGCAGACGACTGGAAAATGTCACTGTCGGCTGTATAACCAAATTTATTGTTATTCAAGGGATATTAAAATAATACCTTCAAAATTTATGTAATTTAATGGAGGCAGGATGGTTGCTGCTGGAATATTACAGCAGCAAGATGATGAAAATACTTAATTTTATTAGTGGTGGCTGTGATCAGCACACCTACATATATATACTATGAAATTAGCATAACATTAAATTTAAATATACGATATTTTACAATCACTCAGACTTATATGAAATGGATTTCGGCTGATGGCTTAAGTGAACACGCGCACTTGACCAACGGAGTGGCCCAAAGTGGCTTACAGTTCCCAAATAAGGTAAAACTGGGTAAGGTAAGGTGTGCATATATTTGGACTTTTCCAAACTCTGAAGCAAGTGAGAAGAATTATAAGCGAACATTTTCCAAAACCCTCAAGGTATGTATACACCACATTCGTCCTGCCGTTTCGTTATGCCACATAAATCTTATTTAGATGCTGCTTTTTCACTAAGCAGCACAGCCAGGCACACACCATTGCCACACAAATACATTCACGCACACACATACAACTGTACAAAATATAAACAATAGTGACCATGGAGGGCAATGAAACAAAGTAGTAGCCATTAGAGACACTAATATGAAGCAAGAATGAAGTGAAAATGAAAGAGGAGGCAAATCTGCCGGCCACAAATGTAAGATGGGTCAGCGACGGGTTAACTAAAATCATTATTCATGTGAATACATGCATATGTATTGGTGTGCATCCGCATTTTTAATACTTTCCTACATTTGTCAAGCAATTTTGCCAGGGCTTAAGTTTGAATTATATCCACTCCTATTTGCGGCTGTCCATAGCAGACGGCCGAAAAAATTATGTAAGTTAGTACTCGTTATAGTATGCTCATCAATGCTTAAATAAGTTTGTAAATATGCGCTCTGAAAAATTGGTTACAGAATTGCTTTACACATTCGTATTGATTACAGCTATAAATTAAGCTAGTATGGCCCATTTTTTAACTTGGGTCTTTGAGCAACTCTACTTTGTATGCAGAGCTTATATTCAAGTGGCTAACTAGGCTTGAAAATGTTTCGCAAGCGAGCGTTAAATGTTCGAACAAAAATTTCTAATATAGATCTTTGCTCTCTCAGCACATTTGCTCGTCTACAGAGAAGTCTCGAATGATGGAATGATAGAATTTCTACAATAAGAGTGATAGCACACGATTAAAGTCGGATCTAAGCGGGCTGAACTAAAATTAATGTTGAAGCAACTTCTGAAAATCTCACGAGTTCCTTTAAAAAACAATTCCGGAGAATTATATTTAATTTCGCAAAAAATTTGGTCGACGAGAGATCAACTCCATTACGCTATATATTTTGTCTATGCTTTTAATTTCTGTACGGTAGTTGTGGTAGCTTAGTATTGACGTTGAATAACTGTTATAATTGCCGCACTGGAGCGGAGGGCATGTCAGCAACACCAGTTTGACTTCTTTACTTTGTCGACAGCAAGCTGATAGGAATAAGGATTTCGAATATACTTTCGTAAATATTTCCCTTCCAGTGTCTACGCACACTCGCCACTTTGTAACGGTCCGGCCACAGCAGACACGTACGCATGCCTTCATTAAATGCAACTGTATATCCTGTTAGCCAAACGTGTCATCCCCTCCCCCCTTGGGGTGGGCCAAACCTAGCTAATGCCGACTCTCTTCTAAGCGGGCGACCGGGAAGGCGGTGTAGCGTTTTCTATTTTTGATGATTAATTGCAGCCAGCAAGATAAATGATGCGAGCGCTACGCGGCTGACGTAGTAATGCTGCTAAAATGGAACAACAACAATAATAACTTATGGTACATGTTCGCATTTGGGTTGCAAGATTTACATTTACATACACGGAATATTATTTGCCGTCACTACCCTCTAGCACCTACATACGCCAAAGCAGTTGCTGGTAGAAAAGGGTGCGTGTGTGTGTGTGTGTCCCTACATTGGTATGCCCATATGCCTGATAGCTATGCCATCGCACAGCCGTTCTCGCAACGTCCAGCTGGCAGCAGCTTGGCCTCCGTCCGTCGCAGTTTTATTGAGTTCGAATGTCGAAAAAGAAATCCCACTGACAGTTGAATGGACGCGCCGACAAACACATGCCACATATGCCACAAATGCCACACATAACAAGTGTGGGTGCTATATTATTGTAATTGACGTTGTTGTTGCTATTACATTCAGCACACACATACACACATACGGCCGACAATAGCACGTTCACAACACTCATTCCATTTACTAGGCTACACAAGCACATATATCGTACAAAATTCGGCGTTCGATTTTACTATTTCTTTTCTCGTTCTCTGCTTTAGCTTTAGCGGGGCATGTTGTCGTGGCTAAATAATGTGCCACGATAGGGTCACAGCAACACAAAAGCATAAAATGTAAAACAATGCGCACATTTAGTGGCGGCAACAGCGCCGCGTTGCAGGCAAATGATGAAAACCACTGAAGAATAAATAAATAAATTGGAACGTGCCATTTCGGCTCAGCCTTGGCTGAGTCCAATTGTGTGCAGCACCCCCATACAGTTGGCAATGGCAGTCAAAAGGACAATCCGAATGGCTGTGTGGCTTAGCGATTGATTATAGTCTCATTGCATTGTGTTTAGTTGTAGGCTGAATGGGTTCTTTCTCTTTCCACCGCCACCCCTGTCTGCGTTTGGGCAAAATGTGGCATGGCCTGGTAGCGGGTGCAAGGATCAGTACGAGTTTTTATTCAATACTTCAAGCTAACTTGTCTCAACGACTCACGTTATGCATAGCACTTTGTGCGAGCGGCTTTGTTGTATCGATAAGCTTTATTATGAAGTAATGCCAATCTGCGAGTGTGGCGGTTTTAGTCGAAAGAAACATCAAAACAAAACAGTAATGGTATAGTTCGGTGCGACAATAAGTTCTCGTTAATATTTACCCTAAAAATGGAAATAGAATTCGCTCATAAGAATTAATTATTTCAACAGCTTAGATTTTGTGTAGTGACAACTTCGGGGAAAGCACGATTTGCTCTTTAGAGGAGAGCAATATACACAGTCATTTTCTTGCTGGAATGTCGAAAAAGCAAAGAACGAATATCTTGCGTCGTTTCATAATTGTTGATCATGTTGTGAAGTGAGTTAAGTTTGGCCTGTGAGAAATAATATTATAATTTAGTGATTCAAAATGGGCAGAGGACGGCAATGTGGAGTGCGGTTTCGAGAACAAATAAAACTCCTTGACAAAAAGAGATTTTCTTACCGAAAAATAGGCGAGACGTTGATATCCTCTAAGAGAATGGTAGAAAATGCAATAAAATACAAACTGCAAAAGAAACACGCAGACGAACATCAAAAATTTCACTAACTATAGAAAATAATATAGTGAGATTTGTGAAAAAAACCCCTTTGAATACTCAAAAGACATAAAACTCGAATTTTCTTTAAACGTTTATACTTCCATTCTATTCGCAAAAGGTTCAAAGCAAATATTTTAAATCGAAAAAACCGAGGAAAGCACCTTATCTGTCAACACTGAGTGTTTCTAAAAGGCTAGCCTTTGCCAAAGAGCATGCCAACCACCCAGTGGAGAAATGGCGTAATACCCTATGGTCAGATGAGTCTAATTTTAATATCCTGACTTTTATCCTGACTGTGATGCACAACACCTCTGAAGACCAATGAATACCGCTTCAAACCACAATACACAGTTAATACCATTAAACATGGAGTAGGATCCATCATGGTTTGGGGAGGCTTTTCCTACCACGTTATAGGTCGGATATATCGGATTGAGGAGACAATGATAGCAGGTACTTATTGCAATATTTTAAGTGAATTGATGTTACCTTATGCCGAAGATAATACACCGCTTCGATGGGTGTTCCAGAAAGGCAATGACCCAAAGCACACATGGAAACTGGTAAATCGTCGGATTTAAGCCCAATTGAGAACTTGCGGCGAGAGTTAAAGGTAGCTTTGAGAGGTAAAATAGCCAAACAATAAAAATGTCCTCTGGTCACTGGTAAAGGAAGCACGGGAAACTATTCGCCAGACCACATGCCAAAAATTGGTTGAGTTTATGTCTCGTCGATGTCGGGCCGTTATACATAATAAAGGCTTAACAACCAAATGCTAAATATGCAAACTACATCAATAATCAAATAGTGTTAAAAGAAATTATTAATTAAACTTTTTTCAATAGAACTTTAATTTTTGTAATTGTCCGTATTTTTTCACAGCATAAAATGAGATGAGCAATTGAAAAACTTTTTATTTTTTCTTTGTGAATAAAATCCGACCCAACTCCAATAGTAGATATTAGTAGTAGTAATAGTAGTAATAGTAGTACATTAGCTATTTTCAAAATAAAAATTTTACTCCGAAATAAATGAAAATATTTGCTTTGTTTCGATTTTTAAGACATATCGCAATTGTCTCTATTATTTTTCACAAAACTGTATGTAAGGGTAGGAGAAGGCGTTAGTTTAAGAGGAAGACTTAATTGCTTTTGTGTTCGAATCGCTACATATGAGATAATCAAAAGGTTTAGTCATTTGGAACATTTGGATCAGGTCGAAATTTTTATATATTCTGGAAGCAAAGGGAGGCACTTCAGAAATTTCGCATTCTAAATGCGCCAGAATCAATTATTTGAGACATAAAAGTATGTTAAATGGCTAAAGTGTCAAGATTTTAATTCGAATTGCTTTGAAGCAAGCCTAGTGATTTTCAAATCCATTGGTTGTCGTTTAAAATATCTCGAATTCCTTTGCTTCAAGGCAGATTTGCCTCGTATACGAGCTGTAGAAATGGCTTTTGGAATACATACATACATACATATGTAAGTGGGTCAATCTAAATGCATATTGGGCTGTTCTTCTTCTAGTTTAAAACTCCTATGTGTATTTGCTTAGGGAAGTGCCTATGCTTAGATCTCACTAAGTTCCCCTATTTAGAACTTTACAACAATGCAAATAATATTGATATCTAGGCTAGTTAGCAGATATTTCACAAGCTAAAATAGCATTTAAAATATATTTTTGCAGCAGCTATGCGTCACTACCATCCCATTTTCCGAGAAATTTTATTCAAATAACCGCAACTACCAATTCAGAATTCCCCCACCGGAAAGCACTTGCTACTACTAGAAACTACTGCGCAAACTTTGGCATCGACGTCGTCGCATTTCCCGGCATTTAGTCAGCATTTGAAATTTAATAAAACTGAGGAAAGTGTTGAAAATCTTCGCACACAAGCAAATCGAGTGAGTAACATAGATATTACGCCTCTACGAGTCTTGCGAGTTTGACTTAACAGTCAAAATATATTTGCTTTAATTTCCAATTAAAGAATTTTGCTCTCAATGGTGTACGTGCACACATATATACATTTATATATTTAATATGTGTACAAAAATAGTTGGCCTTTTTAATTGGAACAAACAATGTTTTACTCATAATTTGTGCGTTCCATAAATATTGACAGAATTTATGGCATTTTTGTATTTATTTCGCACTCATTGTTTATATGTTTCACTGAGAAATGTTGTATAAATAAAACGCAATGGGAAATATATGGATTTGTCTATAAATCAATTTTCGAATGAGTTCTACAAATACACATATTTGTCTGTCCATGCACGCATTTAACCAGCAACACTCAATGTCAGTCGGATGGAGTCAGTTGGATGAATATAAGCAAACATTTTAAAATTGAGAAGTAAAAACAAATAATTTCCGTGTTTCTCTGTAGTAAAATATATGCATAAAAATCATTATTACGAAATTTCTAGACATATTTAATCACTGCAAGTCAGTAAGGTGAAATGCTATAAATTTATTGAGCTACTAATTGTACTCAATTGAACTTATGCTAGAGCACATCAACAGCATCAAGTTAAAGCACATTTAGTCAAACAATCAATCGTACCTGACCTACCTTACTTCATAAAAACCGAAGTCAACACATATGACAAGCGATCTTTGTAGTTTTGATATGTTTCACAAAAAAGTTGCTGGAACATGTTCCAATTACCATTTGATATATGTAATTCATCATACCTCCTTCCTGATTTCTAATTAAATAAACGGTAGTACAAATAAATCCATAAACGATTACCCTCTTTCAGCCTAACCGAACCTTGTGGCCCACATCGCCAAATTTTTTAAGCATCGAGCCCTAAAACTGCTCAGCTAAAACAACAGCTAAAATCTATAATTAAGTTAAAAGAGAGTTTTTTTTAATGCTGTTTATTAAGAGAAGATTGTCTAGGGTTTTTAATAATTGCAACCGAAATATTAAATTGGTATGTATTTTGTTGTTCCATTGTGCATAGATGGCAGAGAATTTCACTTTTCAGGAGCGTATGTAGACCTTATTGGGCCACTCGATATGTATGGTATATATGTTTGTATCTAGACATTTTAAATTTTAGTTTGATATTTAGTAATACTGAGGCAGTTTTCCATTGGCAGCAGTTTGAGCGGAGTAAAGACAAGAAAATTGGAATATTCAAGAAGACTACGCTCTTCATTAGGAAGCTGCAACTACATAAGCCACACATGAAGTTTTTGTTAAGTTACTTCACCCGAAAATACACTTGTAGAAACATGGGAGAATATTCTCAAGTATGTAGTGAAGTTCACACATAAGAAGTTGCTGCGCTTATATATATGTATGTACATATGTATTTGGAGCATGCGACGTGCCTCCACATTTATTTATTCCACGCAATATTGTTTTTGTTTGTTAACCGCCGCAAACGGAAGTATATTTATGAACAGTTAGAATATCAATAATAGCAAGAAAAAAACAACAAACAAAACATTCGAATGCAAATTAGAACAAATGATAGAAACAGAAACCAAAGTACATATATATATGTATTGTATGTCGAGCAGCTTGTGCCGCACATGGTTGCATGTGTGGGTGAAGCACTTGAGGAAATGAAGAGCGCAACGAAAGAAAATTTCCACATATACTCGTAATATGTATGTATGTATGTACATATAAGTTTAGATATTGAGAAAAACAATGGATGAGAAATTACGACTGCTGCTATTGTTATTGTTATTGTATGAGTACATACAAACGTACGCATATTTATGTAGCTGTTACTATTGCAAGAAAGCAAATCAGAAGTCAAATGCACTTGTACAAATATACATATAACCAATCATATCTGTGTTTGTACACATGTTTGCATCAAATATGCGCAATCAAACGGAAGCAGAATGGAATATTTATGAGTAGCAGAAAGGAAGAAGCAGATAGCGATGGATAAAAGCGAAATAGAACGCTTGTTAGCAAGGAAATTGAATGAGAAAAATATGGAAATATACACCATATTAATATGCAGCAGCAGCAATATTAGTAATATCCTTGCAATAAACTAGAAATAACGATAAATACAACTGTATAAATAGATACATATCTACAATGTTATGCTTTCTCATACATACATACATACATACATATCAACAATACATGTTGCAACAGTGAGCACTGCTCTGTCGCCTCTTCGCTCAGGTTAAAGGCAACGGAAATCGAAGGAAATAAGCTAAATATCCGTTTCAGTTCGGTTCGGTTTGCTGGTAGACTACACACTGGCTTCAAGCAATACTTGCAACATTGGGTTACGGGCCATGTCAACTGTGATTAATTTCGCTTAACTGATTGCAATTAAGCTGTTTGTGAAGTCATACAAGCAATACAAGCAATACAAGCATATATTTGCATATAAATGCAAATGTGCATAAATTTATGAAATTATTCAAACATGGATGTTTCAAGATTTTGGCGACTTTTATTTCTTTAATGCAAACTTCAGTGGTTTCTACACAATGAAGGCAATTTATAAATATATTCTTTTATAAATATTGCTTATAATGGAGGAATGTGAATAAGAGAATCTAGAATCATTTAAGGATTTTTTTATTTTGGAACTTCATAAAATTTTATTGAACTGAACTAAAAAATATTGTACAATTTCCTTGAAAAAATACTCAATTAAAGTTAATTAATGGAGGTAAATGATTTAAAAGTTGTCTACTTATATGTAAAACAAACGTAAAAATCTACAGAAATGCCTAAATCGTTCTATAAGTTGTAAAATTAAACTAAAGTTTCCAGAAAATATTTAAAAAATTAAAACTATTTATATTTCAAATCCGCATTTCTTTTTTTCTTTTTTTTTTTTGTAATTTTTACATGAATGTTTATGTGCATTTTTAGTACAATACATACACGTAAACTTGATGTAACGCATGCAAATTCTATAGAATAGTTTCCAATTACAAACCATGGAGGATTGCTCACCAAGCTTCTGGAAGCTCAAGTAAATTACACACAATTATAATAAATTAACAATGTAAACAATGATTACACGTACGATACTTGCTTACATATAACCCACTCATGCCATAATTGTGCGAAAGTGAATATCGCAGAAATGTGTAATCCGAAGTACACACACACACACGTATTTATGTTTGTATATGAATACCTAGAATTGCTGGCATTGCTAAAAAAATAGCGAGAAAACGGCAAAAAATTATGTGTTGTGTAAATAGTGCACACTTATACATTTTTTAATAGCCTGAATGTATAAACAAATGCACACATACATAAATGGACATAGGTGCATGTGTATGTGTGTGTGTATTTACAAAGTTTCAACACGCGCCACATTTCGCATGTAGCGAGTCATAGGTGTCGACTTTTGTCTTTCACACCTGCTAAAGAATTTCCAAGAGTATTTATAAAAGAATTATAATCATAAATAAAGTAAATATATACAGTTACACACATATGTATACAGACGAGCATACAATAAAGTGTTTATATTGATACATATCGCTGCAAAAAGTTGTGCGCGTAAACTTTAAGGTGAGTGCCCCTTGAGTACCCTATATAGAATTAGTCATCATCACATACGTTTAGCATACAATTTGCTTATAAATAGTTCCAAACTAATATATCGAGAGTATAATTAAAGATTGATTAGATGTAAAATGACGAATGAGGATCTGAACATAATCCAAATTGGGGTTATATGTATGGTACAGTGAACTAAACTGAAATGGGTCCTTTTGAACCAGTATGGAACTGATATCTCTTGTAAAACTATTATGTTGCTGACCGAAATCTGACGTTTGACATTTGACAGCAATCCATAAAAATCGGATTTTCAGCGGGCTTGAATTGTATTGAATTGTAGGAGGGAAACAAATTTGGCTGACTAGTTAGGATGATAGTTCATACTAATTGTAAAGTTCATACTAAAAGTAAAAAACTAACTAGTCCATTTGACTGGAAAGTTTTTAGGACGCAAATAATTATATTCCGTCAACTTTTTTCAATAAAAGTTGCAATGGAATCAAATATTTTGCGTAAAAATATATATCAAGCTTATATATGTTAAATATTTTATATTTATATAATAACTATATAGTTAAAAAAATATTTTTTGGAACTAAAAAATGAAAAGTCTATAATGCTTCTCTAAAAAATATCTAAGAATAGAAATCTCTCGACACTTTCTTCTTTCTGACTGTTCAGCTTTCGCTGGACTAAGGTTGAAATATCTTGGGTGTCATTTCTGCAGTCACCCAAGCTATCTGGGTCGAATCGAATTAGATGGGCTCAGAGTTGTGATATGTTCAAAGTGCTTTGTCAACACATGAGCGCGTTTTCTTTATCGATATTTGGTAGCTTTCTAGTATCACAAAGGATCGGTACTTCAACGCTCTAAGTGTGATCCGGTGATCTCCGTCGCGGAGACCAGCCTCGAAGCCTAATCTAACCTCACTTTATATGTTAAACAAATACTGAGTCTGTAAATTATTTAAATCAACAAAATTATTGGATACAATTCTGCATTTTGAAGACTTCATTTCGTCGCTTTTACCATTTTCGCGATAGTCCATTTTTTATCTGCTTCTAATCACTAGCAGTTTTAAAAAATTTCACGCGTTCTTCGTTTCCAATGCACTATCACTACCAATTTATTGCTGCCTGTTTGCTTTAAAATCGTTTATTAAATTTTATCTAACTTATAACGTCAAACGTAAGACTTTTAATGTTAAAATTCTATGGGCTAACGTCATATCATATCGTCAGTTAGCCACTTATATAAGTGCTGAAAATTTCACACGCAAACGAAAATTCAAATGGAGTTTTGTTAAAATTGTGGTTGAACCGAAAGATGATTTAAATTTACCGAATATTTTTCCGCTTTTTATCTATGCATATATTTCTATTGTATATATGTATATAAACGTCAGAGAGAATTTCAAACGTCAGACAATTCATTAAGCTTTTGCAAACTGCTTTAATGTCTGTTCACACGAGGTTTTGTTTTGAATAAATACCCAAAAAGTTTGCGATTTTTTGTTTGCATTCTCCAATTGCTGTAGAGTAAAAATAAATACAGGCACGTACACACACATATATATATATATACATATTAAATATGTCAATATTCGCACTTCTAGATTTTTGGTACCCAAAAGAAGGTTGCGTAAAGCAACTGTATGTTCTCCTTACTTCTGTCAGCACGAGCTGGGGACAAAAACTCCATCACATGCATTCAACGAATGTGCGAATACTTTTATACATAGGCAATCGCTTTAGTGCGAAATAAACAACCGAAATTACTAAACTCATTTGTAAATATAAATATATATGGGGAATTCATATCAGTTTACATACAAAATGAAGGTGTACTGTAACTATCATTATATTTTTGAAAATATGCTTAAATTATTTAGCTGAAAAAATAAAAAATAAAAAGTATGGGTTCTAAAGCATTAAAGATGGCGGAAAAAGTGCGAAAAATCACGATAAACACAATTTGTGATCTGTGAAAAAGTCATCACAATCTGTATTATATATTACTAATATACAAATATGTAAGGTTTAAACAAATTTTGGAATACTTAAAATAAATTTTCTTTTTGGCAAAACTGGCGGTTTTTGGCGGTCAGTGCTATAAAAAATGTATGTTCACAAAAAGGATGGACCATAACATATTAAAGTCAACCCCTTCATTTGATATGTTGTTTTCAAATGCATATATTTTATATCGGAACACAAATAAATACATAAAAATTCAATTATGCAATCATTTGTTCCTCGAAGAGCCATATCAAATCGGAGTTTACTTGAAAGTCCTAAGAACTAAAACAAAAATCACGGTTAACTGAAAGGAAAAAGTGTTTATGAAGAATAGTATGAAGAATGTTTGCAGATACCAGACCGGTTGTGGAAATACATATGAACATACTTATATGCTTATCTGTAACCTTATGAGCATATGACTCAGATTAGCACGAGTCACAAAGCAAACTCATTTATAAAAAGTATACTAAGCAGTAAGGAAGCAATAATGAGGGCTAAAGGAACTGCGCACTGCTGATATATTTAAAAAAATTTAAAATTAGAAAAAAAAAATTTTATAAAAGCTTTATAAAAATTACCTCTTTTAACGCTTGAGCTTAAACATTTTTAAATAGCTTTATAAAAATTAAAATAAAATAAAGAAAAGGAAAATAAATAAAAAATATTATATTTTTTTTGCATAAATTATTTTAAAAAGTGTTATACAACTTGAGAAACAAATTTAAATAACTATTTAATTTTTGTATTTTTTGAGAACCACATTTAGTTTGAGAACTTATTGTATAATCTGCGGGTTTCTTACACATTGAACCGATGAGGCTCTAAATTATTTTATTTGCTGCATTATGTAATAATAGCAGCCTTCGATTCGCATTTTCTCTGCTCGCTAACTTTCCGCGCTGCTCTCTTGCCGAAAAATTTATATGTAAAAGCAACAATAGAGCTATCGAGTTGAATTACAATAAGAGAGTATGCTGATCAAGAGCTCATCAAAATAATGGTATCTTTCAATGACCCACTTCAATGCTACCAACTTCTGTTTAACACTTTTTAGACCAGTATTACCACTCTGAATGACTGAAATATTACTCCCAAAATTAATATACAAAAAATTTTTTTCTTGTGCTGCCAATTTGTTTGAACCACTGGTATAGCTTGTTCGATTCACTACTCTCCAACGCTTGACGACTGGATTTTCATATGGAACCAATAACTTCTGCTGCGATGCCGAATTTCCAACAGGGATGCTGAAGCGTTATAGTATCTTAACGAAGCCGGCATGCATTGCTTAGGTTTGCATGTCCATGTATGGATGTGTGTGCGTAATTCTTCACTACTTTATTATTGAAAATCCCGAGTAGCAACAAGAGTGGTTCCACGAATATCACCGCACCGAAACCCGCACCCATTTGAGTGCTCATCTAATTCTATATTTACTCGAACAACTAAATTTGAATGTAATTGCGCTACTACAACAACAAGCAAGCACATATACGGTAAATAACGACTTGTTAATTCATTTGCATTTGTGGCTGCTTATTTTTACCTTCCACTGATAATGCGCAACACAAACAAAAGTGCCCAAACGAAGTAAGAAATTCGAACACAATAAGAGCAAAAGTAAGACAATAAGACAGAGAAAAGGGAAAAGGGAAAAGGCAAAAGGGAGAAAAATGACAGAAATTATCGTACACTTCCATTGCTCATAAAGCTTATCAAACTCAGCTGATTGCGACTGCTTGTTATTCTTATTGTTGTATTATAATTCATGTACCCGATCAGCAAGCGAAAATAAACCAGTTATCGCGCAGCAAAAGTGTTATTCGCATTCTTTCGAGGTTATTTATGCGCTTCACTCTTCACATATTTCTCTATGCAATCGACAGCAGGCTCGGGTATTTCTGTACTTGTGATAAACTCAAGTACTTCTGTGGAAAAAATATTAATAAGTCAGAATGCACAGTGAAGGCGTTGTGCTGTTGCATGGCTGATAAGCGCAATTCAGCGCTTATAAGAAGTGATAAGCGACGAGTGCACACACACACACATATGTACATGCATATATATGTGCTTTTTTGGATGGCCTCAAGGCAAGGCATTGATATAAAGTAAAAAAAGTGCGCAATGATTGCTGAATCAATGCTCTTGTGTGGACATGAATTTTAAGAACGCGCTACAGAAGAAGTGATTCTTTAATCAACTACTTGGTATTCGGTCTTGTTTATGTGGGAAGCAGTTCAAATACATCGGAAATCTGCAAATTTGCACACGAAAGCTATTTTATCAAATTTCTAATTTAGTTGAAGGCCAAAGCCAGCCACCACTCCATCGACGTAAACACACACACACACACAGGTGTGAATACGAATGCCACTTTTTTGCATTGGATTACTTTTATGTTGAATGTCTTAAAGTAGCAACAAAACCTAATGAGGACGTGGTTGTTTACATTTACGAAAAAGCTCAACAAACCTGGCTGGAGACTACGAGGAATTAACACAGGCACTTACACACCCACATCCAATCATATGGTCATGAAGAAACTTTTATGCCGATCCTTTAGAGCCTTATTTATGTGTACACATATGTCTATAGTTTTGCAGAAATTCAGAATAAAATTCAAAATTAAAAGCAAATAAATACAATTTCGTGTTCAAAAATTCAAAATTATTGAATCGAAAAATTAAAAAGTTAAAAAAAAAACAAAAAATTATTCAACATTTTATTTTGAGAAATTGCCTTCACACTCATTAAAATATACTTATTTACAAACATATATACAATTTTTAATAATTTTATCTGCACATTAGGGTGTGTCAAAACGTTGGGAAAAATGCGAAAAAAATAGAGCAAATCCGAAGAATATGTAAGTTAAAATTGATGATTGATAAGTAAGTAAGGGCCTGGAAATTGACAATCGGTCACCCTAACCGAATTATGTTCTTGAATTTTTTAGTTATTGAATTTTTCGAGAAAATATTATTATCACTCTTTTTTCTTTATTTATCTGTCTTGCTTCAACCCATTTCCCTTCTTTGATTCGATTATGCTTTCAGGCATAAAAAAATTATTTATGAAATTTATGTTCTCACATACATACATATATATATAATAATATGAATACAGTTATGGCATGAATACCCTGCATGAGTGTGTTATTTTTCGCATTTGATTTTTAGTTTTATTAAACATGTGTGTTTTGCTTCGTTTCTGTTTACATTTGAACATATATTTGTATTTAAAAATAGCGCAGACATAAACTATCCGCTAAAATGCGAAATATTTTTTAATTTCTTCGAAACAAATGCTGCAGAACATTGAGTTCTCCGGCTGCCACATTGTTTGAGTAAATTTAATAAATTTTATACAAAAGCCATCAATTATATATATGTCAGATTTTAATTAAAAATTGTGTGATTAAGAACTTCAAAGAAGAAAGAAAAGTTTTCGGTACAAAAACAAAGGGTTTTCTTTTAAATTTTTTGTTATTCATATTTTGTTTTCCACTCATAAAATTTCTTGTTCTTGGTAGATGTCGTCAAAAGTATTCTCACTTAACTAAAGGCTTATTTATAGCAGGCACCTACCTGTTGCCATTGATCCTCAATCGACGGTTGTGATGAAAAATAGCCAGTGGTGCAGACGTGCTCCAATTCGCTGAATATATTCCCGCTCGGTAGTATATCCATATTGAGATCCATACTATGAAAATCCGAGGACTCCGTTTTCATTGAGATATTTTTCAACTTTTGTAAAAAATTATTTTTGCGTTTTATAAACTTTTTTCACTCCTTATGTTACAACTTGTATGCACGTTGAGTTTTTGAAAATTAATAAATTTTTTTTTTACTTTTTCACACAATTATTACGCACAAACAAATTTCCATTTTAATTGCTTTATTTATTTTTACAATAATTATTACTATTTTCCGAGTTACCACTTTATTTTTCGCTGCTTTAACGATTCCGCTGTATTTTTGTCAACAGCGGTTGTGCCTCATCAAATATTTTGAAGCTTGCCTGTAAAGAGAAACAAGTAAAAAAATGAATTGTGCTTTAATTTATACAAATATATTCATATTTCTAGTTACATAAAAATTATTAGTAACTTTAGTTAATAGTTAAATGCTCATTTTAGGCAAGCTATTGTAGGACCAAGATTTGTATGAAAACTTCTGAAGGAGCCAATATATATTGCGCCGATATGCAAGTATATGTATGTACACATATTTTATATTCTTATGTATTTTATAAAAAGTTGAAGATTACATGTAAGTATTTAGAAATTCTGCTACCTACTTTCTTCTCTAAAATTTCACATATACATACTTATATACTTATGCATATTTATTTTCAAAGTATGCCTTCACTCACCTCGTGATAGCTTCTCAATCTTTGTCAAATACTACTTCACCTTTCCCGCCAAGCGGCATACATACAAAGAAAGACTTATACATATACATGTATATATATATATATAAACATATTATACATATAAGTAACCGATCATTCGATTTACTCATTTACAAAAGTTTACATATGCACATACATTAATTTGTTTGTGCACGCCACGTTTCATGCCACACGTTTTGAGTGTATTCTCGGCCATTTGACCCGCTGCATTCTTGTTTTTGTTGCATTTTGCTTTTAACATATTTCATTAACCTGGTTTTCCTACTACTCACATTACCGAATCAAACAACGGCTCTGGCGAGCAACAGCAACGGCGAATGCGAAGAAAAACTACCAAAAGGCAGGGAAAAATGCTTTTAAGGTTTGTATGCAAATGGATGTTTGTATGTGTGTCCATATTCTATTGGGCTACGAAAATTTCAGGCCAGTGAACTTCTGTAAGTGGCGCGCGCTCACGTTCCCCTTTCTTGTTAGCGGACAACCACCATAACGGTTGTCCATAACCAAAAAAATTTAAAATAAAGTAATGAAACACACACCAATTACGAATGTTTATGCATGTGTCAGTGCTGGAGAAGTAGCAACGCCATTAATAGGTCAGGTCGCACTTTAATTTAACAATTTTATTTGAAAATTTATCATTTATATATAATTTTAATTATAAAGTTATATTACTAGAGGTGAAAGTTTCTTACATTCTAAATAATATTTCGAAATTTATTTGTTAATAAAGCATTTTATAAAGTAAAACGAATGTTATGACAAAATTGTAGCTCCGCTTCCAGTTGCAATTGCAAAAACAGAAATTATTCCTTTGTAATTCTTTAACATTTCTGTTTATCTACCATTTACTTCTCTGCCTATACGTTCAAGTACTTTATCGGCTCAATTTCCGGTTTCCCCAAACGCAAATACTACCACACACACAACTTGGTATGCGCTTACGAATGGAATGCACTAAAACATCAATTTTTTTTTCCTTTTTGGAAAACTGCACTCTGTTACTTTTTTTTCTCAAGATATACTCATTATCGGCCCTTCTATTATATTTACGAGGTTTGTTGCAAGCCCATATAAATAATATAGTATAAAGAAGCACATTCATACCCCTTGACTTATTAATTACTTAATGAGTGACTAGCTAAAGTTTCATTATTCTCTCATTATTGTTTTGGTTCTACCATTTAACACGTCAAGCATGCTTCCGCACACCGAAACCTGCAGCATGTTTCGCTTACATGCTTTGAATAACGTTTATTTTAGTGTGACCTTATTTATAACGATGTAGAAAGTTGAAATCGCTATAATGCTACAAAACCCGTTATGTCGGTTGAAAGGTCGAAAAGTTGCAGAGCAAATCTTTCCAAAACACAAAACATAACCTCTTAGTTCACCTCCACTGCCTGTTTGTGGCGGATAACCTCTATTACAGGCTTAAAAATCAGCGTTTTTGACCTATGTTCGCGCGCTTCCAAAATGTCCTCAAAATTTTACAGTAAACAAACATGCTTTTCTTTCGGTCGGAAATTTAATATATTTTTTTGTTTTTCTTTCTTTTTGTGGCTCTCATCTCGTCAACGGTTATTGTCTATCAATTCCCATTCGTTATGCATTCGAAACTCATTGGCATCTTCATAAACCTATATGCTTTTTCTTCTAGCTATAAACATGGCGTGTAAATGCAATACCCTTCTCTTCAACTTGTTTGTATTCTTTCATTGCGTCAATTATCACCTTTTGAATATTTCCAGCCAATATTTCAGCTTTACATCGCACCTCTCTGTGCTTCGGTGTTTATTTTCATTTTTGTTTTGGTCTCGATTTTGTGTGCTGCGTTTACAAGTTTATGCCACGCACACGTCAACAAAATACAAAATCAAATTTGTTCAAGTGGAAGGGGAAGAATTCAACAAAAACAAATTTCAATACCAAAATAAATGGCTTGCAAGAGATTGAACACTCGCCTCTATCCCATAGCACGGGAAAAGAGGTTAAGAGCAAATAAAGTGCTGACAAGAGTTGATTAAACTTATGTACAGTTACATGCTATTGACAAAATACCAATAAATTATCACACAGAAAGTACTGTGTCGGAGTTGAGTTGAAACACCTCATAAAACTTCTCCCTGATATTTTACCGAATTGACCTAATGAAATCATCTAATAGTGTCAAATAATCCAATGGGAGATTTCGCTCTGGTTAAATGGTTTATTTGTTTGTTTGGTTTGTTAACAATGTTGTATTCAAGGTCGGAGGTGGGTACTATCAGCATCTTTTAACTAGTACTGTGTTAAAACTGCGTAGTACCGGAAAGTTCATTACACATGTCTATATTGTAGATACAATCTCAAGTAGTGGGAGAATTGTACAGAACAGCATAAATGCATCTGAAAATTAATGGTTTTTAGAAATAATTCACTTTGTGAAATAATAATATGGTGTCCAAATAAGTGGGATTTCTCTAGATAAACTAAATTCTTGAATAACTGAACCAAAAAATTCAACAGCCTTTCTCAAGCGAAGTAGCATTTTGAATGAATCGTTCCCTTAAAAGAGGTTTTGGCTACAAATAACTAAATCAAAACTCGCAAATTCTTAAATTCCGAATCGGTCGCTAAACAAATGTAACCGTTGCTTTTATGTATTTTGTGGTTTTTCTACATTACATTAACAACTTGGCTGAACTCTATCTAACAAATGCTCAACCTTATGTTGTTGCTTTACGCGCAATTGGTTAGCGAGTGTTCTTTTGCCGACCGTTTAAAAAATAACTGACCTAGTATTGCTCGCTGGAATTGCTCTGGGAAATATGACACTACTTGGTTCTGGTTATCTTCAGAAATATCGTTTAAAATTAATACAACAATTTAGTCAAAAGTGCTATTGGCTACAAGTACAAAGCTCTCCTTCTGGTAAAATTCATAAATTCGAAAAAACATAGAAAGAGCAAGAGTGAAAGAGAAAGATTGTTATATTAAGCTCTTAACTTTTTAGAAACTATCTAAATAGTACTATCACTTATGCAATAGATTTTGAGTGTAAAAAGAAGAGTAAAAAGAACGAATGTCAAAGTTATTGTGTCTCGTACTAAAACCGTTAAATTTTGTTGGAAAGAATAAAACTTCTTTTTATCAGCACCCGAGCTTCCTCATTTCATTTGACCTTCCTCATTTCGGATTTTATAAAAATTTGCGAAACTTTGTATTAATTTTTTTCATTTCTTGTTTGCTTCTCTTTTTATATGAATTCCCAATAGAGCAGAACGTTTGTATGTAATACAAATTTATTTAAATGTGCATATGCACGGATGTGAGTGCGTTTATTTTAGAAGCATTGACATCCGGCTTCGCCAGTGCGCTTGCGTTCCTCAGCGCTGACACTACTTTTCAAAATTTACGCTCCTTCCTTTACTCCACTTCACTTGTCGACTCCGTGCCCCCTCCTTCACCTTTATGCCTTTACATAAATTTTTTCTGTTTTACATTTTTCAACTTTGACTTTGCTGCATTTACTTGCCACTACTTTGTTTGTGTCAACATACACACAAGCTGGTATATATATGTGTGTGTATGTGTGTTTGTGTATAGGGTGTAGGTGCATTATAATGCGTTGTCGTTTGCTTTGATGCTATTAATGCGTTTCTGTTGCTGTTATTTTTGTTTTGACTCTCTTGTGCCGGCGTTTGACTGCTTTGACTTGTAACGAACACTTTCCCATTGCCATGTTTTCGAACACTTTTATCGCATTTACACATACATATGTATATGTTTCTCTGCTTTTTTATATAGGATTATTTACAAGTACATATGTGCATATTATTTATATTATGTAAAAGTGGTATGATTGGAGCTCCGATGTTGCTTCACGCTTCCTTTTGTTGCTTATTCGCTTTTGTTTTGCTTTTGTAGCAGGTTTGTTGCATTGAAATTCATACCTGCCACATGCAACAGTAGCTGCCACAGCTAACCAGCCAGCAACTTTTCTAAATAAAAACAAGCCCTGAAAGTATACAATTAAAAAAGCGAAAACAATGCTAATACCAAGCACAACAAAAACAACAAATAACTGGTCGCTGGTGTATGCAACACGCAATAGCGGAAAGTTCTATTTCACTTGCGTCGCATTATGACTTTTTATGCAGCCGCTTTCTCACATGTCTGTGCATGTTTACACGCATGTGCTTTTCACCTCGTCGTTGTTGCTGGGTTTACATTCAGCATCTTCCTCCACTGTCCCTCTCACCATAATCGGCCGACCCGGCACCGATTTCTCAACATCAACAAGGTCGGTGTTGCATGCCATGAACTTGATTCGCCACGGTTTCCTCTCTCCAACGCCCATATATGTACATACATATATATATCTCACCTCAATTGTTTCCAGTTTGTTGCACACTTCCCCCTTCTAAGTGCTCTTGCAACTGCAACAAAAATCTTTGTTAGCACGTATAACATTTGTGATGCCGCATCTTCAACGAATTGTTTACACTCGTGTTGTTGACTGGTTGCACGCAACAAAAGTAGCGGCGCATACCCCATATACATATGTACATGCCACACCACATAGCAAGCACACACTCGAAATAAAAGTAATTTATGTATATTTTTCCAAATTTCACATTCCAATATGCAACATGATTTTCTCACGATGTTTCCGCTCTGCCACGCTTTGTCGCACGTTGCCAATTTTCGCTTTGCTTTTCCCCTCCCTTCATCAGCTTTTGCGCATCAAGTTGGATTTTCCGGACTTACCGTTGCTTTTAAGCACTCCAACTGATACCGTCACACTGCTTGCCACATATTTGTCGCATAAACACATTAGCAAACATTTATAGGCATTTCCTTTTTTGCGCATTTGTCGCACTTCGGCGATTTGTGTTGTTGGTGTGCTAGAGTGTGTGGCAGACGATAAACGCGTCAAGTGATACGCATGTTGCATGCCGCAAAAAGTAGCGGGAAACCCGAATTTAAGCGATGCCGATGAAAGGGAAAAATTCGAAATGCGTGACATTGCAGCAACGCACATGCAACACGAATTCACAGAGCCGCCTTCCTTGTGGCACCACCGCATGAATGTCATTTGTTTACGCGTTGCATACAGCAAAGTACGCATGTATTGTTGTTATTAGTCATACGTTTAGCACGCATCTATCAAGTGGCCATTGTTGGAAGCTGCTCGAGTAACGAAGGGGAGCCTTTATCAGATTTTCAAATTGTCACTACACAAGTATACATATGTATGTATGTATGCTACAACTGTGTGGCAATGAAGCGAACTTAATGAAATTGTTGCCGTGGCTTGTACAACAAATCACCAGAACAAATGAGGTTATGAATTGGAACAACGGCTTTGAACGGAACGGAATTGAAAAGCAGGGATGTGATGCATGTGCAGGAGTTGATGGAGATGAGGATGAACTTATGAGAAAAGCACCCTGCAAGTCAACTATCGGTTAAATCACATGTAAATTACCCGATGGCACTACCAGAAAATTTCTTTTAAAGTTTCTTAAGGTGGAGTTAGCAAAACTAACCGAAACGCTTCATCCATTTTTTGTTCTAGGGCTAATGTGTGGCAACGTGTGTATGTGTTAGTTTCCATGCTAATTTTTACAAGGTATTGGAGTTTCGATAGTCGTGACTTGCTGGGCCATGCTTGGATATGTCTGTATTTATTTATCCAAACATTTACAGCTCGTGTATACTTTTTAATTCCTGCGTGTCGAAAGTCTCTTAATAAGCTAATTAAATAACAGAGTTCTTTGAATTCTTTAAATAACCGCACAACTATTAATTAAATTCAAATGAGAGAGCAAATTGCAAAAATCTAGTTAGAGACATGTGTATGTAAATTAAGTTTATAGAATATGTATATGTATGTATTTTATGCTCAAAATGTTAATAGGTAATTTGAAATAAATTTTTTATGCAATTCGAATGTATTTATAGCCATCATCGATTCGCCATTCTCCTGCTCGCTATCTTTTGACGCTACTCTCTTGACAAGGATTTTACATGTAAAAGCAACGACAAAGTTAGTGAGTTGAATGCGATAAAGGAGAGTATGTCGATAGCTCATTAAAGTGATGCAATTGCTCTCTTCGACGATATCAAGTTTCAATGGTATCGTTTTACAGATTTGGAAAAAATTTTGGTTGTGAATGGTTCAAATGACAACATACTGTCAAAATGATATGCAAAATTTGTCATTATACAAAAATATAAATCTTAAAATGATACGTGAAGATAAATTGTAAGCATTTATTTATTTTAGTTAATAATCGGATATTGTAAAGTGAAATATGCTTGAATTTGTGAACCCTGTGTCAATAAGATTTAGAGAGAATGAGCTCACTGATGTTATATACATATACTAATTTATCAAAGCGTTCGCTACAGTAAATCACTCAATTCTTGTGCAAAAACTTGACTTTCTCTGCTTTTTAACCAAAATTTCTTCAATGGATATCTTCTTATCTCAATAATAGCGCACAACTAGTGTTATTTAATGTTACTCTTTTGGATTCAATTAATGTCTCTTCAAGTGTTGTACAAGGTCAAGTCATCTTGGTCCGATTCTGTTTTTGTTATTTATTAATGATATTTCTTGTGTAATACGGCACTCAAGAATTATATTATAGACCGACAATATAAAGCCTTTCAAATCATATCCTTCAATAGATGAAAGGCGTCGACGCCATCTATTAGTAACAAGTAAAAACAAGTTGGTTACTTGGTGTGATAGAAATGATGAGGCACTTAATCTTAAAAGATGCAAGACGATGTGATTTTACAGTAGATCTGTGTTTACCCTTCCCTGTATAATAAAAAGTTATACTCTGGAGCAAGTATTTAACTTTGTTGATTTTGGAGTTACTATGATCCTAAGCTTAATTTTAGTCATCAAATTAATATAAAAGTTTTGAAAGCTAAAAGTCTTGTAAGTTTTATTGAACGATGATCTAAAGAATTAAGAGAACCGTTACCCTTAGACACGTTACTAAAAGTCTTTTAACAACTCTGTTACACCTACATTATTGGGGCTATTCTGAAAAGGTAGAGTTCGTTCAAAAACAAATTTGTCTTTCGAGTTTCAATGAGATTCTACGCTAAATCTTCCTTCAACGTTACGTTACGTTACGCTACGTTAAATTCAAAATTACCTACATTCGCTAATCGAACGGCATTGCTTAGCATAATATTCTCAGTGAAATTTCTGAATGGAGCAGTTTGTAGTTCATTTCACTTGTCAAAAGTTCACTTTAATATCCCAGCTCTCTTAACGAGGGGGTTTAAACCCCTACTTTAAAAATCATCTGGAAGGAATTTTGAACTAAACGCATCAGTCCGCCGTATATCTCATCATTTCAATTCACATTCCTGCACGTTTGTTTGACGCTTGTCACGTTTGTTGCACGACTATATTATCTTCTCTAAAGAAGTAAAATTATACAAAAGAAAAGTTTAATAACGTAATTCTAACTGTTATCGGTTGCATATTTTTTCTGTAGCTGAGCAATTTTAGATCTTGATGCTTAAAAACTCTCTTGCCTTTCATAACTCGGTTAATTCTGCACGTATGCGGATTGCGCCCCTCGCGACGGTTGGCCGGGAGGGGAGAAATCGCCGGGTTTATTATTATTAAACATTAGAATAAAAATATATTGTTTTTGGGAAACGTGAGGCTCTTTCCGCGTTGCCACTCAACAGCTCAACAGCTGGCGTAATTTGTTCGATTAGCCACTCCATAACGCGAATATATGTAGCTTGTATCCGTTGCAAAATTGCCGAAGACTGCGCATATTTTGATGCCTTCATCCCATGTCAGCTAGATTCTAAAAATCAAAACATTTTTGGATGATAACATATGTATGTATGTATATACATACATAAATATGTATGGAGCCACACAAATGATCGATTCAAGAATTTTGCTTTGTTCCAACCACGACCTATCATTTAATGTAACCACTTGGAAAAGTTGTTTTGCTCTATGGTATAAACTCTTGAAAATTAGCGCAATATGCTATAGAAAACGCGCACACATACACACACGAGCGTGTATACGTACATACATTTTTGTTAGAATGCTTGCCACTTATAGTAATTTTTCAATCACTTCACCGGCTGCGTTCAAGCAATTACTGGCAAACGGCTCTCCTATTCAAATATTCGGCAAATCAAATGTGAACTCTTTGAATGCTTTTTTCTTATCCGTTGACGCAGAACATCCATCAGTCAAATACTTTGCTTTGTTTATATATATGTATAATATATGTGCATTTAGCCCAGCAAATGAATAATATGGTAAATTGTATACACATGCTCAGCGCTAATTTTTCAAGACCCATATACATATAAACAAAAGCACGCATTTATCAACATTTTTCGACAGAGCACAGTCACCGCTGTGCCGACCACCACAAAAAACTAGTTTCGCTCTTGCCTTCTTTGGCTTGTTGTTGCTATGGCTTTTTTGCTGCTGCTGCTGCTCTTCATTCTTGATCTAAACAATTTTCCAGTTTCAATTTCAAGTGGTTCTTATTAGTCAGCTACTGTTTTTATTATTGCTTGTTGTATCTATTAGCATAATCGTTGCGCTTGTATGAAAATATGAGCGAGTATGTACATATATACAAGTGCCTGTGTATGTTTATAGAATTGAAAGCGCAACAAGCAATCTGAGCTAAAATTATACAAACGTTAAGCGCTAAAAATATGAAGGTACAATTTCTCCATTTACATTTCACTCTTCGTTTTTGATATTAGTTTAGGTTGGGTTAGGTTCTAAGGCTGCCTCTCAAAATGGAGATTGCAATTGGATTGCTATATACAGTTCTTTGTGTAGCCAGAAAAAAACTATGGTTATAAGATCTTATTAGTCCACGTGGTGCCTTGAGCCCAACACAGGCATGCTTAGGTGTATCCTGTTTTATATTCTTGCAACATGTTGCCACCTAACGGTTGTTTGTAACACCTAAAACTAATCGAGATAAATTTAGATTTATATATATATATATATATAAATGATCAGGATGACGAGCAGAGTTGAATTCCTGTTGACTGTCTGTCCATCCGTCCGGTAGTCAAAGCTATGAGTGAAAATTTAGATCTACTGACGAAAGGTTTAGTGTACATAACTCACAAACCACTAAAGCTATATCAAACAAACTTACCGAGAAAAAGACCTAACGCCTCCTCATACAGCATGAAAATTATTGAAATCGAATTATAACCAAAGCCAATTCCATATAACACAATTTTAAGTTCGTTCTGATTCTTTCACTTCACAGAATATAACTCATGCACCAAAGAAGCTATCGAGATAAACTTGAAAATACTTCATCGGCTTTGAGGCTCAAAAATTGCATGAGTATAAAATGTTCGATTACATTCGATCTTAGCACTTTCTTACTTGTTAAACCAAAATTTACAAAATTTTCCGAATTCAAAGTTTAAAACTGGTCAAGATCGAATACTCAATACCTTTTGAAAAAGTAAACTTTTATTTATTTCTCCTCACCTCCTCACCTCACCTAATTTTATACTTACATACACAACAAGCGGAAAGGAAAAGATGATTTATAGGTTACCAAAGTCAAAAGAGTTTTTTCTGATATCTCTGTTATCTCAGAGGTTACAGCATTTTCGAATACGGCGTATTCTTTTATCATATACAGAAGGTTGTTCAGCATGAGATCTGATATCCATAGGTAAGTAAAAATTATAAGAGAAATTAGAAAAGAGGGACCGAAGTGCTAAAAAATTCTACAGTGATAGTAAAAGCACGAGACTGATACAGTTAGTCAGATTGTCTTAAAGGACGAAAGGTCATTGATTTACGAACCATAGAATTTTAAACCCGAAATATATTTCATTTCTTTACATTATTACATTTAAAATAATAATATAATAAACAGGTATAAACAATTAACATTTTTAATATTTTTTTTTGGTAAAAAACAATCAGCTATTTTTCACGTTCATTCAAAAAATTTAACAATCACCTTTGCTATTCATATATTTGGTGTTACTGTGTCCTCCAAATTCTAATTAATTGCAAATAAAATAAGCTCTTTACGAAAATTTGCAAATTTGCTAGCGTTGTTATCTAACAATTAGTTTCGCAAAAGAATCTATCTCGTGCAAATTCTAATTTTACAAACAGCGATGCCACTTTAATCGAATTGCGAAAAATTTGTTGGGTTTGTAAAACATCCTTAGTAATTTTTAGACCCTCGCAACATGTTGCTACAGAGTATATTAGTTCTGTTCACCTAACGGTTGTTTGTAACACCTAGAACTAATCGAGTTAGATATATATGTATATATATTTATAGATCAGGATTATTTGTATTGTATGTCATATTATAAATGATCGGGATGAAAAGAAGAGTTAAAATGACTGTCTGTCCGTCCGTCCGACCGTGTAAGCGATAATTTAAGTAAAAAATTAAGATATTTTGATGAAACTTGGTACATGTGTTCTTTGTCACGGTAAGACGGTTGGTATTGCAGATGGGCGTAATTAGAAATCTGCCACGCCCACAAAATGCCACTAATCGAAAATAGATAAAGTGATATAACTAAGCAGTAAATTGAGATATAAACGTGTTCTTTGATGTATCCTAGAAGGGTGGGGCATCCGTTAAAGCTATATCAATGAAACCTTCCCCAAGTAAGTTCTTCTAGCATCTCCAAATACACTGAGAAAAGAAGTAAAATGGGATAATAACCACGCCCACCTCCCATACAAAAGTTATGTTGAAAACTACTAAAAGTGCGATAACTCGTGAAGGAACACGTCAGAAGCAGTAAATCTTGCAGTGAATATGATACGGAAGGGCTGCGTAGGATTCTGTGTAAAGTTTTGGTAATTGGCGTGGCACCGCCCACTTTTAAGAGAAATCCCATGTCTCAAGAACACCTTAACCGATTTCAACAAACTTTCGTGTGTGACATTATAATTGCATTTTTATGTCACGTTGTGAAAATGGAAAAGATCGAATAAAACCCACGCCTACTTCTCTTATAACACAATTTTAAGTTTCGACTGATCCTTTCGCTTTAAAGTAGATAAACCGAGCAGTAATTAAGATATGAAAATCAAACTTTGCACAAATAGTGCGTGCAAAATATGCCATCTCATGCGTAAAAATAGGCAAAATAGGATAATAACTTTTCAAACCACCAGATATCCAATATTAGGACCTCAGTGCCTCTATCTGACTTTTTATCGCAAATATAACGGTAAATTTATAAGATATCGTAAAATTGAAGGATTATCTTTCCACGCTAATAGTGTGCTCTTTTATAAAAAATGGTGAAAATTGGGTAAATACTACCCCTAGCCCCCATATACTTAATATACGCATTTCAACCTTTCGGTAGACTTTATACCATATATAACGGTCAATATATAAGATATCTTAACAAAATTAAGTGAACGTGTAATATCGGATATACGATAGTTTACTCCCGAAAATGTTTGAAATCGGTCTACGAATTATCCCAGCTTCCATATACGTATCCCATGTAGTATACATATAATGATTTTCGCTATTCTAGCAGACTTTATGGCGAATATGTCGGTCACTGTGTAAGTTACCTTCACAAACTTGGGTGAAAACATCTTCCCGAATATACTTGAATAATGAAAAGAGTTAACGTAATCAGTGCAGTTCTTCCTCTATTCCAAAAATGCCCAATATAAGAATTCCCGACTTTCCATCTGACTTTAAACCGTTTATGTTGGTCACTATGTGTGGTATTTTATTGAAATTAATTGGATAAGTTTTCTTAAACACAATGTAATTTCACGCTAAATATGAAAGAAATCGGCATAAACCATGGTCTAAGCCGCTTATTCCTAATACAATGATTTCCTTTTCTTTGGTTGACTTTTTCCTCATGTATCTAATATTTTCAATTGAGCCACTTTGGTTGAGTTTATATCGCATATATCACTTTTGAGTTAATTTGATAGATTTTGATATAAATATCTCTGACACGAAGCAAAATATAACAATGAAAGTGTATGAGACAATGACCTGTAATATAAGTTAATAAGAAGCCAAATATGATTGCAATCCATTGAAATTTTCTTCGAATAATGAATGTGGAATTCTTCCTCAACATTTTTTAATATAAAGTTATGCCAGCACCTGAAAGAATTTCCCCGCCCCTGATAATTGCACATTGCGAGAGTATAAAATGTTCGCTTGCACCAGAACTTAGCCCTTTCTTACTTGTTTTGTAGTTTTTTTTTTTTTGGTCGTTTCTAAAACCTTGAACGATTACTGACAAATAGGCTAAAAACTACACAAAAATATATTATCTTATCTATCTTGTTTTATTTTATCTTTTGATGTATTTTCAAGATTGTTGCAATAGTAAATTAAAAATTGTGCATAATAAATTTCTAACACTTTAAATGAAATTCAGGCTTATACTTCTAAAAGTCTCAATTCTTCTAAAAGAAAAAATTAGCAAATCAAAGTCGACGCTTTTAAGCAAATTCAAGCATAATCTTCTAAAAGTCGAAATAGAAAATTGTGACTCTCTTAAAAAAACTCAAGCACAGAAAAGGCGCAAATATGTTTCTTTTTATAAATTTATCAAGACACTGACTAAAATACATACATACGTTGGATTTTATTCCTTAATATGCCTTTAGTACTTTAGTTTGGATGAAAATGGCCATGAGATAACATTTAAGTGGCAACGCGGTACACAAAAAAAAAACAAAAAAAGCTGCTATAAACCAAGCGCAACCATAGCCGTAAGTTGACAATGGACTTTGCTCAATTTATCGCATTTATTTATGTGTGTAAAGCGCTTTATAATTGTTAAAGAAAAATGTAAACTAAGAATGCCAACGTTTTCAACATTTCCACACAAAAATAAACGTTACGGCACACTTCTTAACACCACGGCTTTTTTGTGCCTTACTTATTACCTTACTTATTGCCTTAACTTTGTACCCATTACTTACGTAAAAATTGAAAGCAAAATGAAACACAGGGAAGAAAAAAAGAGAACACGAAATTCAGTTCTCACTTTTATTTCATGATTCACAACAGCAAATACTCGCATGTTGTTGTACTAATTTATTTATTATGAGATGACACAGATATTTTATTTCATTTCATTTCATTTTATTTGTTGTTTGTTGTTTGTTGTTTATGTAGAAGTGCGAATAAAAGTGGAGCATGTAGTGTGTCCAACGGTGGCAGCTGTTACCGGTTAAAGGCAAAAATCAAATAGCAATAAAGCAGAACAGATTTATACTTAATGCAGCACAAAATATAAATAAAAAATAAAAGTATGATCGTGTTCGCGAAAAGAAAGAAAACAGCGAATTCAACACAAACAATGCGAAAAACCTCTTGTGTGAGCGCATCGAATGGGTATAAATAATGTGATTGGCGGAGATTTGTTGTGCACACAGTAGTTGCAGCAGGCGCCGAGTGGGCGCCACTTGCCACACGCCACATGTGGACAACACACTGACTTGTTGAATTCGCTGGAAATACAAGTGAGTAAGAAGTACGCGCACTTAGTAAGCTGCAAGCAATTAGATTTTTATCATAACTACAGTGATCTGCTGGTTTTTATGGCCAGATGCTTAATTCTGAGTATTTTTTCTTTCTCACACACAATGTTCACTGGATTAGCACCAAAGTCAGTTTTGTGGTTTTATTTCAATTTTATTTATATTATTATCATTAAACAGCTGCTATGGTGATGGTCAAACAGTTGTGCGTATTATTGGTGGTACTTTTAATATAAGTCATTACAATAATTGCTTTGAAAATGGCGTTAAATTAATGATTCATATTGATAATATATTATCCAACAGCTAGAAAGTAAGAAGAACAATGCCGGAGTATGCTAAGTATTCGAAGATCTGTTGAACGGACTTGGACGCTAAAGTTGACTTACAGTCATGTCAAAAATAATAGGGACAGCTACATGAAAATATTTCAAAACCCTACTCTGCTTTAATATAAAAAAAATTGGTCAGAAATTAATCACTTTGTTGAGTCTATGTCTCGTCGGGCCGTTATACATAACAAAGGCTTAACAACGAAATACTACATAATCGAAATACACCGATAATCAAATAGTGTTAAAAAAAATTTGTAATTAAACTTTTATTTTTGGAAATGTCCCTATTTTTTTCACAGCATAAAATGAGATGAGCTATTAAAATAGTTTTAATTTTTTCCTTATGAATAGCATTCGACCCAATTCTTTTATTATTAGATGGCAAGTACTTAAGCTATTTTCGAAATAAAAAACTTATTCCGAAATAAATGAAAATATTTACTTTCTTTCGATTTGTATAACATATCGCGTTGTTTCCCTAATATTTCTCAAATAACTGTATGTCGCTTTTGCAGTTACTGGTGCAAGTGTACTGATTTGAGCACAACTGTACCATATCAAAAAGGTTTTTGAAATTTTTGTTATCAGAAACTGAAGTTTTGTATTTAAAAAATGTGCTCAAATCTGTTTTAAGTGAAACGACTATTGAGAATTTAGGTTTTTTATTTACTATGCGCATGGTCTTAGGCTTAATACAATTATTGTGTCCGGCATAGTCAATTAACTATATTTATTTAGTTGCTACTGCGTTAGCTTTATTTACGGCACTGAAGAATTATATCACAGAAAGACTTTAGACCTTATACTTATATCGATATTCGCACAAGTTTGCATGATCTCATGCCATTTACAAAAATTCCGTCAAACTATTTCAAAATTTGAAGTTCAAAATGAGATCTGCGAACGGAAGTTATAAATTTACTGGATAAATCAGATTTGCTCTATACTTTCATAATAGACACCCCTTGTATGCTTGAATATACATTTACTTTACTTAGTACTTAGAGTACTTACATTAGAGTAGTACTTTAATGATTTTTATATAAATCTCTCATAATTTTACGAATTTGAATGAAGTTGTAGCAATATTGTCATAGCAGACACCAATATGCTTTGTATTTAATTTTAACACCTTATTACTACTTTACCGAATTACCCTCAATTTTCATAAACCACACATAATTTTAAGCAATAACCTTAAATTAAATCTAGTGAAGCTTCAGTGCAACTACTTACATGCTGTTGTTGTTGAGTTGTATTTTAAAAAAAAAAAAAATCCGACTGATAATTACCAACCACAAAATTCCAAGTAAATTATATTAAAGTTGACGCATGATTTCTGCTTTGTTTAAATAGGTATGCGAAACTTTAGCACTTGTGGCCACTTGCTGAATTTTATTAATATTTTTTTATGGGTTTCTGTGTTAATTTCAATTTATTCCTATTTCAATTTTGATGCGTTTAATTACTGTCGCTGCTTTCGCACACAATTTTTTCCCGTATGTTTCGTTTCTAATTAAAATTTCAGCTAAAATTAATAAAGCACCAATCAAACATTTGCGCCGCTCAAAAGAACACTCGCATACATAAGTGAGCGTATGTGGGCGTCTAGACAGTCGAATGAAATTGAATTTAAATTTATTGTTGACACACGCTGCACAATTTCAATTGTAATAGTTGATATTTTTCACTTGTGCGCACTTTCTAAAAAAAAGCATTATTTATTTAAAAAGGATTATGGTGAATTATTAATAATTTTGCTTGCTTTGCTTTGCTCTTTTGCACTAGCTATGCATGAAACTAAGATTTCTAATGACTCGCGAAACATATTTCATGATTTAGGGATTTGTTTCAATTTCTGTATTTGTTGTACGCTTGGCCAACAGCGATAATATTTCCCAAAATAAACGTGTTGCCAGGTAGCAAGTTGCCGTTTTAGAGCTGCGACACACACACGCTTCTAATTTTATTTTATTTCTTATTTTTGATTTTATATTCTCTATTTTTTTAATTTTTATTGTTATTTTCTACATACTTAGCACACACACACATGCATACATATGCTATTTGATTATGGCAGTGTGTGCTGAACAACTGCTGACGCCCGCGTTTGACTTGCACACCTTTTTTAGTAATTATTTGTATTTTGTATTTGTTTTTGCCACACATTTGATGCAGTGTTTGCTCTAGCGCACTTTTTTGTTGCTACTTGCACTTGCCGTCACTGCTGCCGGTGCTTATCAACGCATATCACCTGCCTGTGCACGCACACACAAACACAAATCACACACGGTTGGCAGCACACTGTTCAATGTTGTTGTTGTTGTTGTGTGCTTTTTAATTTCTTATTATTTATTTACTTTTCTTTGTGCCATCCAGCAGTTGCTTAAGCGCATATGCTTTGTTTGCTTTTCAATTTTTGTTGTTGTTGCTGTTGTTTTTTTTCTTTCTTTTTTGCTTTCAGCGCTATCAGTCTATTGACGCGCTTGCTGGCTACAGTGCTGTTGATAGCAACTCGCTTAAAGTTTATTTTCTTTTGCTGCTTTGGCCAATATAAAGAATTTCCCTGCCAACATAAGCGCATAGACACACACACGTACGTAACGCATCCGTGTGTGTGTGTGTGTTTGATTTAATTCAAAAGCTCGAGCGCTTTGGTAAGCCAAATTGCGTACTTTTTTATTACCGGCTCGTAACTGGAAAATATTTTTATTTCTATTTCTATTTTTTTTTATTATTAAAACTGGTTGGCCCATTAACCGGCCGCGCAGAACACTGCACTCGCGCTTACCGGCTGCTCTTTATTACATATGAACTTCTTCGCCACTCCACTCGTTTGGTTATCTAATGGCACTATTTTATTTTTGATCAACGCGTATGAAATTCGCTGCTTGCTTTTAATCACTTTCTTATCTCTATTTTCTCTAACCTTCAATTCTCGGTCTAACCGGCTTTCGCAGCATACGGAAACTAGATGCCGAAACGTCTGACTGTATCTCGTTGCTCTTGACTTGGCCCAAAAGCGTGTGCATGCATCACGCGCTGTTTACTTTGCCTGACTTTGCTGTTGTTGCTCTTGCTGACGCTGCGGCTGCGGCTGTGGCTGCGGCTGCCGCGACTACTACCACCACTTTAGGTGGTGGTCTGCGGGATTAAATGCTGCCGTGTGTGGCTGCTGACTGACTGTTTACACTGCAATTATAGGCTCTCACCAACCAACAGTTTGTCGCTGACTTTGTGGCTTTTTTTTTGCGATTTTTGCGATTTCTTTAATTAGCACACTTGTTTTTCACTTTATTCACTCTCTGTAAATTCTTCAGCTTTTTAGGTTAGTAACTAGTAGTTGCACGTTTCAAGCAGCGAACGCTTGTTGTACATTAGGACGTTGCCACAGAACTCTACTCGACTCCGCAGATAAAGGCGATAGCGATTGACGTTGCTGACGATACGACGACAACGACAACGACAACGACAACGACAACGACAACGACAACGCAACGACAACGACGGCGATGACGATGGCGATGGCGACGACTATTTTACGACTTTCCTGTTACTGTTGTTGCTGCTGCGACGACAACGATTGGCAACGTTTTGCATTTACGGCGTTTGAAAACGGCGACGATAACAATACTTGCTGCGCGCGATTTGAAACACGACAACGACGACGCTTATGTTGCATGTTAGCCGGCATAAACAAGACTAAATGCGGCAAAAGTGCGACGAGAGCGAGATGGTCTGCGAATTGTTGGAGCCGAATGAGCAGCACCAATACCAATAAGGGAACGTCAGTCCGAAGAACACAACACACACGCGTGCCATGTAGCGGCCATAATGTGCTGGAGTACGACGAAAATTGAGCACGACGGTGGTGATGCAAACGAGTGTTGTTGCTCAGCGTGTGGAGAGTCGACAGAGTTGGAATCGTAGCCAGCGCGAGTGAGTGCAAGCATACATTAAGGGAGCAACAAAAATTTACGAAAACTCCAACACACACACATTCATTTGTGTTCACAGCGCATATTCCGAAAATTCGAACTTCCGATGTGATTGCACACGCTTGCTGCTTGTTTATGCTGAGCACACGCGAACTTGGTCGCATCTACTGGATACTCTTCAACCGTTATATGTGTGAGTTGGTGAGCGCCATTTGTTTGGTAACTTCGAATTCTAATTTGATTTTGCATACACATACAGTTCTTCTCTCTGAGAACCTTCTTTCACTTGCATGAAACTATTTCGAAATTCCTTTTGAATAAGCGAGACCAATAGATGGTTCCGGCAAGCAACCGCCACAAGTCAGATATCGTTTGTGATTTAGCTGCTAAAAGAAACTACTATTTGTTATACGATTGCACAAAATGTTTTTCAGCATAAGAAAAATCTCCTTGTAATAAATCTGTATGAAATATAGTATTCTAAACAAAAATGTTGCTGAAAGGGAGAGCACACAACATTTGAGAATATGGAAAAATGTATGAAATTAGCGCGCCCAAATTGGAAATTTCGAAAAACGATGCGACAGCGTAAATTTGGTCGATTTTAGAAGTCATAACATCGGAATTTGCTGCTGATAACGGTGCGCTTACCACTAACCATGTTGTAATAAACAAACATAAACCGGTATTAATAGCACAGTTAACTTATTCGTTAAATACAGTGTATTTTTTTGGGACAGTTAACATTGGTTATAACAGTTGACGAGCGAACAGCGCGCTGTACTGTTAATTTGCTGCAGAACATGCTGATTACAGCGTACACGCGCGCTCTCTGAGAGTGATCTTTATAGTTACAGTTATATTGACAACATTTACGAATGGTGAACGTATATTTTATCTATATTTGAGGTATTTTCTTGCTTAGATTAGTCGGCAAGAGGTGTTTGTTTGCATATAAAGTAACTAATAATGTTTACGATTGCAAGTTTCTGAAGATTTCTTAATTCGTCGCGCTGTACATGTATACGCGGTGTATACATATGTATTGTTCCTCTGTAGATATGTGTAAAAATATATCGACTGGTAGGGTGGCCGCTACGTGCACTTTGTCACGTATCTCATATGAATATATTTATGTATTTTTAGATATTATTATACTAATGCATTAAGTAAAAATGTGATCAATAAATTGATTAAACAGTTATTATATATAATATATATTTTGATATGATATGCGTATGTATATAAATTCTAACTTTTAAGTATTTATGTGTAAATTTTAGTATATATAAAGGTAAATGCCTTTCTATAAACTAAGCTCGAATAATTCTTCCTTTACATAATAGTTCCGTATATCCTTAAAAAACCGAACGAGTGTTTAAAAAAAATAATTTATGAGTATTTTTATGGAGTTAACTGAAGCGCTTTTTCTTGTTATAGTATGCTTTTAAATTAGGGCAGTTCTAAAATAGATCGTGTGAACTTGTTGTCGTATTTTTCAACTGGTAGGTTTTTATGAACAGTTGTCAATTGTCAGGCTAAATGTTAAGATTTGCTTAGATACCTATTTTAAGGTTTGGATTATCTATTGTACAGGGAAATACAGGTGTGGTTGAATGTGGTATTTACCGATTAGCAAACTAAATTAAAATATTGTCACAGAGTAAGTACGATATAGAGTAGTTTACGATATAATCTGTTAAAATTCAGCATTAAATGGACGAAGTCACTCTCATAGCGAATTTTTTAACCGACTAAAGCCCACTTTGGCGTTTATGTTGTTAATCACTAGAGAGTTAAAGAGATTCTGGTAATTTTGAACACTGGTCCTATGCGGGCTAAGGGGCCAAGTAAATAAAAGCGGTCACGTTTTTCAAAGTTATTCAATGCACACTCTGTATAATATATAATTGTATGTAAATACGGGAGAGGTTGACTCACAAATAAATAATTATAGAAATTATTTTACTGATTACTTTGTTAATTTATGTAGCATTGATTTATTTGTTTAGATATTCAATACATATTCTAGACATGTTCAATAAATAATAGAATGTCTAGGGGTTCTCGATTCATCCTAACATTAAAATTTAATGGCATACATATTCCTAATTTATACGGTAAAATTTTTTCAATGAATTTTTAAAAATTTGATATAAATTTACATACCATATTTCCTTCATATAAATTATATCTTTTCCAACTTAACCTTCAAAAGTTATTTAGAATCAATCAGTTTTAAACTTGCAACATATTATGTTCAAAAATACCGTAGTAATTCCCAAATATCTATATTATAAACAGATTTCAAATCCACATGTTTGTCTGTCCGCATATTCTTGCACAATTAATAACGGACATGAGATTTTTGGCAGTTGAAAGTCCTTTTTGCATTTACACTTTTGATCATTATTTTGATCTCAAAACTCGTTTATTCAAATACAAGACACAGAAATATAAAATTACGAACTTGAGGCAAATTTTCTAGATATTGACTCAAGTAAGAGCTTCGCTCTCTTTTAGATGAAATTTTACATATTACATATTTACCTTACCTTGAAACTTTTATTAGTTGAAAGCGTTATCGGAACCTACTTCTCATAAAACACATTTGGCCCTTCCATCTTTCTTACTTTACAATAGATAAGTTGGTTAGTTGGTCGAAAAGAGAGGTCACCAGAAGCCATAATTAGTCGAATTGTGCTCTTTAGATAACTCAAGGACGGATGGAGGTTCTAAAGTGAATACAAATTGTACTTCGGACATATCGCAAACCTTACCTGAAATTTGCCGAAATCAGACTATACTTTTTTATGCATATGCCCTGTCGAAAATATCCATCCTTCTGCTTGACTTCATACTATGTATGTATTTGTTTGTGGGAATTCTTATTGGAATTGAGTGGCCATATTTTCTTTCGTATTGACAACATGTTGCACAAAGTATAATAGTTTTGATTACCTAACGGTTGCTTTTAACACCTAAAGCTAATCGAGGTAAATATAGAATTATGTACAATATATCCAAATGATGATGAATTCCGGATGTCTGCCTTACTGTCTACCGATCCGCCCATCAGTTCGTCTGTCTAACCGATTGTCCATGCAAGCGATGATTTGAAGAAAAATTTAGGTATCTTGATGGAACTCGATACACGTGCTCTTTGGATCTCTGAGGAGGAGGTTGCAGATTAGCGTAATCGGACCATTGTCACGCTATAAAGTACTACAACTAAGCCCCAAATTAAGACACAAAACTGAAATTTAGTACAGAGAATCGCAATTGGAAGAGGCTGCAACCCGCCTCCCCCTTAGGTTTAATGTATATGTTTCATAAACCAATAAAGTTATGTCAAACAAACTTGCTGAGAATAAGTCTTTCTGGCACCTCCTCAAACAGTGTGAAATTTGGCGAAATCGGATCGTAACCGCGCTAACCCCTCATATTTCGGTTATGTTGAAAACTACTAAAATTATGTTAACTCACTAAAGAAATGCGTTCCAAGCGTTAAATTTTACAGTAAGAATAGCAATTGGTGTAAAAATTTAACAATGGGAATGGCACCGCCAACTTTTAGGTAAATTCTCATATCTTGAGGAGTGGCTTAAGCAATTTTAACCAAATGTTGCATAAAATTAACTTGACTTTTTTAAGCGACTGGGTGAAAATGAACTAAATCGACTACAACCACGTCTTCACCTCATACCACACAATTTTAAATTCCATCTGATTCTCTCACTGGACAATTTTAAATCGAGCACCAATGAAGATATGCGAATAAAACTTCGAACAAGTAGTGTCTTCAAAATAAGGCACCTCTTTGCTAAATGTATAAAATCGGGCAAGTACTCACCGTACCATCACATACCTCAGATATGGCTTACTGTAAGGATTTCCATACTTCCGGTTGACTTTAAGGCGTATATATCGGTCAATATGTAAGATATCTTACCAAATTAAGCGAATATGCAAACTTGGACATGCTACACTTTTCTCTCGAAAATGGATGACATCGATCAATGAATTACCCCACCCCCCATATACTACAATTTATATCAAGATTTTCAATATTCTAGTGGACATTATCCTGAATGTATCTGCAAGCGCCATTATACTTACATATATATAATTATATTCGGAGATCAACACCCAAACATCCGATATGTACGTCAACAAGCGGAGAATCGCCTCTCAATAAGTTAATTATAATATACACACATACCTCCATTTGTACCTTCAATAAATACTCCAAACACTGTTACGTCCATATTCCTCTCTTACAACTTTGGCGATCCATTTATTGTCACAATACGAATTTCAGCTTATCAGCCCTGAAAAGCCCCAATTCAATTGTAAGCTCATCTACAGTTACATTAACATAATTACTATTAATAATATCAACGTATTGTTGTAGCTGTTGCCGCAATAAGCTTTCAATGTTTACAAGCAAGAAACACTTTTGTGTTGTAAGTGCACTTACACGTATTACATATGTATATATCGTTAATGTGTGTGTGTGTGAGTTGTTGATATGGGTGACAGTTAAGGTAGTTTATATGCCACACGTTATTAATAACTGATGAGGTTCGATAACTATACTTTAACACCAAAACACCAATAGTAGCTGCAATATTAGCAACAATCAAAACAACAGCAAAACAACAATTGCCATACGTCGGCCATGAAATGAAAGAGTCATGGTGTGTTAGCAGACACCCACATAAGTAGACACAAGCAGCAACTGTAGTAGCGGGAAAATTATCCATAGCTAAGGCTTTCATTGCCAAAATGTAACATTTGACGACAAATTTGTTGTTATTGTTGGTATCGATATTTATGTGCATGCATATTTTAACTTGTGTGTCAATTTGTGCCACAATCGGGCTATGTGGCGCGATATATACTAGTACACCGAGCTAACAACGTGTTCGTGCCACTAACTGCTGTTGCACGTCACATGTGTGTGTCAAATGTGTCCACGCCAACATTGCTGTGCTATACCAACAAAATACCAACATAACAGTGAACTGATTACAAAGCTAATCTAATGACGATATCGTAAAGTTTTGCTCGCATCTCATACAGTGTTGTGCAAAAAGTTGGCATATACATGATTACTTATTTTTATTTACAAAGTGGATGCTTTTTAAAATGAAATTTGTATATATATAGGTACACGTATTCGAAATCTCTGGGTCGTTTCTATGTTCGACACTGTAGCCCATATTCGTGGAAGCAACAGCAATATCGAGTGAGCTACTTACTATGAGAACCATCATTCGCCAGATTGTCTAAGTGAAATGCATTGTCATTGAAGAACCACAACATTTTGCTGACTAAGTGCTCTCCACCTAAGTTGGGGTGGAAAAAATATTAGAAGATCTGGACTATATAGACTAAACTAGACTAGTTTATCTAAATTAGACTAGTATTCTGTTAATTCATTCAGTAGAATTGTGTTAAGTTTTTCTTATGGGTCAGATGGCATATTGATTTCCGCGTATCTGGCAGGCCATAACTGCCCTAGAACTCATATGAAACCACTAAATTCAACAGAATGTCGATTTGGTTTCGAAAACGACGAGGTATCTGAACACAAACTGTGTGTTGGCCTAAGACTGATCATACAGATTACCAACAAACGGCTCATAGATGTCAATAAAGAAGCACATTTTAGCCAGTTTGGATAGTAGCCCATACAACTAGTAAATTTATATCATTGCAAAGCAAAGTGTTCTGCTGGTGAGCTTCTTACATTTTTTTCATTTAACGAATAGTTAAAATATGAAGGAGAACACTCAAAAACGACGATAAAAAATGTGACCTCAGTTGATAAAAAACAAATGTTTTTTGACTTAATATAATTATTCGGCTCTCCTTCACGATTTTCAACTTCCTACCTATAGTGAGCTGAGAACTTCATATATATAAATAAAGACTTTATAGATTTTATAGATAAGGAATCAAAGGCGGAAAGTTTTTCACACCATTGTATTGGCATTCGTAAGTAGATAAGTGAGAAAACGAAAATTGTCCATCGCGCTGTTGTTATCATTTTCGTAATTGCGCCTATTGTTATTGTCCTTACGGTTTGTTTTTGTCGCCTGCCTGGCGATGTATTTCCGATTCTCTCTACATCACTCGCCCACCTATTGGCTAACGCGTTAGTGGTCACACTCCCGTTTATCGTCGCCACGATTAAGTCAAAAGCTTGGCAGTTGCCCTCGTATAATACTCAATATATATATAGGCACTCCAACACACTTTCACATATGTACATGCGGAATACGCAGGTGTGTGTGCACTTGCCATATTGGCATGCGCCGTTGACTTCCGCTTTTGAACACTTCAATGGCCGTTAGTTTGCTGTTAGGTTGCCCACTTTGCCGCTCTGCCTTTTGCTCTCAAATTTCACACTGAGCCAACGACTTTGGCGACCTTTAGCAGCGAAGAAATTTTTACAATGAAGCGATAATATGTAGCGGTATTCAAGATTGACAAATTAATTTACACACGAAAATTTTGATTTCCAATTCGTGTCGTATTCTAGTATCATAGTATATGGCAGGTTTGAATTTCATTCTATTCTATGTACTTATGCTTCTTCTACGAACACGGTCCGATAATGAGTGAGACTCACCATCAAGTAGCGCCGAAACATTGGAAATAGCAACATAGGTCGGTGATTTCATTTACGTTTTTGGTGGGGGAATTGCGCAGTGAAATCAAATAGCGCTTGGACGCTATTAACAGTGACTTTTACCCTTGGATGGTGACGTTTAACAAGTTTCAACGTTGTCTTACGTCGGTTTTTAATACGCTACACCCAGGAGCTCCGAAAACAACTACCCTGGAGGACAACGACAATGACTACGGGACAAAAGTCCATGACCTGGTATTGACAGATTGTCAATTGAACCTTCGCTTGATAGCTAAGATAGTAGGCATCGCAAAAAACCACGTACGTCATATATTTCGTAAAATATTTGGCATGAATGCTGTCGGAGCAATGGGTGCCGTTTTTGCTCACTCCGGAAAATAAGTGCAACCGTGAGACCACGTCACAACTGTGTCTAACGCCGTTTAAGCGAAATCCGTGGGAGTTTCTACCCTATTTTGTACCCTAACTCCAGAGACCAGAGATCGAAAATGTGGGAAAAAATTTCTGATTCCAAGCCCAACTGCCCCATTTGCGAAGAGACAAATCCTCTTCCACAATGGCAACGCATCGGCTCATATCTCTGACCTCGTCGGGAAAAAATTGGTCGAACTATGCTGCGAACTGCTGCGACGGTATTTCTACAACAATAAAAAAAAAAGCATTTGGAAACAAAATCATACTAGCCGTTATGGGAAACTTCTCTTCTTCTTAGTAAGCACATTACATTCGTAGTTTGTTTTTTCTTTACATTTAAATCATGCAACTCTTTATATTGAATTATGAAGTAAACAACTTCAGTAAATATCGAAAATCGAAAATCGAACTATGATAGTGACAAACATATTGACATTCTCCAGTATGACTTAGTCACCGGTACACAGCACACAAGGCACTTGAATATAAAAATCACGTACTGTATTTGTCGCAAGCGGAAACGGGTAAACAGACAAATGGCATATTTATATTCTTCATTTAAATCCTCCTTTGTGTATTTATTAACCTTCATTTCAATTATTTTAATTCATTTCAATTTTTTTGCTTATTTCAATGTTCATATAAACGAATGAGTCTGGCGAACTTAGGAATTGTGTTGTAACTCACGAAGTGCTGCCTGCGAAGGAACTAATGAAAATTGCTGGGTACAGCTGCAAGAAGCTTTATGAAATTGGGAAATCAAACTCATATCAATGACATGAAATTTTACCTTTTGGGGCCACCTGCAAAAACGAAAAAATTTCTAAAGAATTATTTACACTAATGTGCTCATTTTCGAGACTTCATTATTGAATTCATAAAAGTAAGCCAAAGCCAAGCCTCAACCTGTGGCTAACAGGTGTCGGTCGTTGTAATAAGGCATGAATTCGTAGTGGCACGTACATGAGCAACAACAATGATAACAACAATCCAAAACAATAATTACTAAACTACGTTCATTGAATTTTCCTACGTGTTCGCTTTTTGGAAATTTTCGAAGAATTTCGAATAAAAAATGCAGCGGAGTTTTCAAATGTTTTCGATGGGATTGCCAAGCTACATAGGTTATATATGCGATTATTGTGAGACTAAATTACTGGTATGACTATAAAATATTTGAAATGTGTGATGTACAAAATCTATTTCGGCTCACATCTGTGGCTCAGTAGGAGTTGCCACATTTTTCAATGATGGAAAATATATTTAACCAATTTATTCATTATTTTAAAGTAATTATGATTTCAAACTGTGTCAAGTATAAATTGGCTCTGAAGTAAGCCTGTTTCCATTTACTTGTTTTAGTTTTAGAAACTTAAAATATTTCATTATTAATTTTTGAAATTCGGTTGATCAAATTAGATATTTCATGTTTTCAATGTGATTATTTAAACGGTTTATTTATGGTAACAAAAAGGGTAAAGTTTCATGTTGGAACGAAAATCATAAACCTAGTCAAGTCTTATTTCCAAGTGTTGACTTTGGCTGAACAGTTTTTCCATCTCCTACTCTCTCCCTCTCTCTCTCTCTCTCTCTTTCCGATGTGCCGAATCTAAGTTCTAGAATCTCGTGATAAGACATATTGCAATACAAGTAGTACAACCAACTATTGCAATTAAAAAGCTGACGGAACTGCCATTCGAGAAACATGATAACCCACAGATTGTATTAGAAAACAAAGTGATAGGAAAAAGAAGCAAAAATGTCAAATATTTGTCAGGCACGTATACGTAACGGCATACAAGCAACCATCCAAACAACCAACAAAAGAGCCAAGCAAGCCTTCATTGGTGATGAATATAAACTGAAAATGCCAATTTTATTTTGCGGCCGTCAGCAACATATAATAACAGCGCGCAGCAAACACAAATAAACGACACCAAGAGAAACAGGTAAGGAAGGACTAAATTCTGTGCTCTACAGAGAGTAGACCGCAATGAGAAGAAAATCTTTTCAAGTTGTTCGCGATAAGGATCGTTTCCGGTACCAGTGGTAATGGTAGTGGACATATCTAGCCTCAGCATCACGGCGGACACCTACGCTATACTCGGCTACTATACTAAAACAACGATTACGAATTAGTTAGTTGCCGTAGCTTTAAGCGGAAATTTTGAGAATAACCTTATTTATGACGTTAGTGATAGTACCTTAGTGATTTCTTGAGTTATTCCATCGGCACCGAGGATCTTTGGATTATACTTAGATTTTGCTTATTCTTCAGATCATATTTAATGGATGGTCAATGGTAGTCCAAAATGTATTTTATTTTTAATGCTAAATGCAATTTGCTAACTGGGCGAGGTACCACAGGAATCTCTTAAAGGGAGACAAGTGGTTTCAAGCGATTCCCTAAAAGCTCTGTCTCCGATCTAGTCGTTCCATTTACTTTGGTATAAATAGTTCTTACTTAAACAAAGTGGCAATACAATTTCTATCAACATATCGATCATGGGTGTAAAAATCGTCCATAACAGTATTCACATTTAAAGGTGCGTGTATGTGTGTGTGTGCGTGTTTGTGCATGCCTACTATTATTTTACGCTGCGTTCGGTTAACATTTTATGAATACTAAATAACCTGACAAATCGCAGTGAGGCGGAATAGCAAACTAGAGGAATAGACAGGCTGTCATTGGCTGGCAGTGCCGACGAGCACAGCGACGACTTGTTAATAATTTACGTGGTAATATTTCTCATACAACTCTCAGATAAGCCAAAGATATGGCAGCACCACCATCGCCACCTTCATTACGAAGGCAAAAACGGTGTATAAGAAAATGAAATAAAGAAAGTAAAGAATATTATTACAACAACTACTACCAACTTGCTGCCTCGTTCGATTTCCAATCATAAAAGCAAAGGCTACCGGGTATCTATGTATCTATGTACATATATATATATATATATATATATATGATATATGTAAGTACGAGTATGTAAGGGCTTCAACGCCAAAGCGTAAAGTACTCTTATATGTACAGCCATATCCATAGTGGGAAAGCCAAAGAACTTAGACAGGCGAATAATTGTAGCGCAAATGAATAGGCGCACGGAATGGCTATTTAGCTGCTTGGGCCGCCATTAATATGCGTAACGCACAAATCATTAACTGTGGTGTTTATATGCATATTTCGTCTGTATATTACACCAGTAAGTATATTTATGTGTGCGTAATAGCATTTCTTTATGCATGAAAATAAATTCATCAACATATTTAGTTGTTGTTGCTAAAGTTAGAAATGCATTAGAAGTAAATAGAAACCAACTATAGATGGGTGTGTGTACAAGATGTATTAAAGCTGACCTATAATTTTTCTGCAAAATGTTTACTAACCCTCAACTGGAAGAAACTTCTTCCAATCTTGAAATCACTTTCAGCCATGCCCTTGATTTCTTATAGCAACGGAGTTTTGTTCAGTCTGTGCCCTTTACTGTGGACGATTGTGGCTGCACAACCTTTACTCGCCGCTGGTTTTATCCAGTAAATCAGGAGTGTCATAACTTCATGTTGTATCTTCTGAGCTATGCTCAGCTAGCGGTATTTCAATTGAAATTCAACAATTTTGGAATAAAACTGCCCGCCATCTGTTTAATGCTCAAAATTTCTTGGAAGAATTGCTTGGCACCAACTCATTGAGAAGCGCCAACCATAATTTAAGTAAAAATGTACATAATCTAATAGAACTTGGTGCATGAGTTCCCCCTAACATTGACACAATTGCATATGGCAGAGAAAAACTCCTCCAGACAGGAGAAGAATATATGATTTAAGAATTTCCGAAAACTACGAAGATGGCATATACCTACAAGTGAATCACTTCGAATTTGGAGAACTTGTATAGTACCACCCATTTTTGGTGCGATGATGGCTCACATACCTCCACCGATTTGAATCCAATTTGTTCCCTTAACACCGTAGCGCCATTTTGAATGACATTAACTTATTTGACCTTGCTCTAGATAGCTCAAGCATTAATGAAGTTATTAAAACAAGACTCAGCACAAATGGTGCTCCCGATAAGTGCCAAGACTTTTTTTTAAAAATAGTCCCACTATATATGAACATATACATAACGGTCTTCTACGTCTGACGTAGTATTATTTTATGGTTACTTATTTGGCTACGTTCGGGAGCATTATTTGTTCTCGCAATTCGCAATGATCCAAGCCGGGGAAAAACTTTCAGGTGTTGGCAAATATTTGTGATAAACAACTATGCATAAAAATTGAATACATTCACATTTGGTATCTTATTATCTTATATATTAATAAGCTATGGACTCCCTGAGCTTCTTTAAAACATTTTGTTTCATATCATGAATACTTATATTAATATCCACTTATCCAAAACAAATCTTTGTATTCATCATATTAGTGCTGTTGGAAGCTATACCCATATTACTTCTTTATAAAATCAGCCGGCTAGATGGGATATATATATTTATATAATCAGACTAGGTGGAGGTTTGAATTGATATCACTTACTTTTGCTGCTCACTTTAAGCTAGCTCACACCGTGACCGATATATTCTCGGCAATCGGAAATGTTTTACTTTTGCCTTGGTGAAGCCGAACTTAAATAACCGAACTTGGACGAATCCGAATGGCCCTATTGTTATGTTTAAATTTACCTACTTTAAGACTATCGTATATATATTATAAATGCATTAAATTCTATTGTTCTTTTAATGCATTTTTGTTTCACTTCACATGTTTTGGTTGACCAACTAATAATTTTATGTACTTAAGAAAGGGTTACAGCCAAAAGCCTTGTTAACAAATTTTCATAACCGGTAATTGACAAAGACTAAGGTAGACTACAAAAAGATGTTATTAATATGAATTAAGAATATTTATCTTATTATTAAGAATATGTATGTAAAAAATCCCTAAATTCGAATTTCTCTCAATTATGATTTCTATTAGATTATTTCTATTATTATATATTATATATAGCTATAGCTTAATTGAAATAAGATATATATATATGTATATATAGCTATTTTCATTGCTTGAAACTTTTTAAGTGGAAGTATTGTTTCCAATATCCAATTAAAGAATCAAGTCCATATATATCTTTATATGTATATATATATTAAATATGCCTGAATATTATTTTAACTGCAAAATACAAAATTGTTATTTCTCCTGGCTAACGAATTAAATTATGAACCAGCGGCAATTGACAAATGTTTATTTTTAATTAACACTGCATTTGCACTCACTTATAGCTCTTCAAGTTTGAACGATTTTTAATGCACAAATTGCAATATAGCAAATTTTCATGCAAGCAGCAATTATCACAAAAACACAGAGTTTAAAATGATTATACATTTTGGATTCTTAATCACACACCCACACACACATATATGCATACGTAGGTATGTCTGCATGCACGTTGATTTGTGTAAATCTTAAAATTTGTGCGGATCACTCACACACACTGTCACATACTCGGTCTCTTTGCACACCCCAACAACAGCCTCCAGCGGCGCGTCTGCCCCACCCTTTCACTCATTGCGAAAATTGATGTCCAAAAATCCGAAAATTGAGTGCTCGCACCACCATCGGCTGCCCTAACAAATTGTACATAATTTCCATGCTGACATAAACACCCCACATAGCGGCACAAGCCGTTAAATGTCCGACGTGCGTCGGCGGCGTTGCGACGCTTTGAATAGGCCTCTGCCGATATTTCAATTTGTGTAAAACCCTTTAGACACAATCAAGCGACCAACCGCTTCCACCAGCGCCGCCTCTACCCACGCAGCCACAATCTCACCGCTCATGCGCCGCATACTACCGTTACTTACCAACAGCAATGCGCGCAGCAACATGTTTACATATTTACCCATATTTTCCAATTCGCTTACGTTGTTACGGCGGACGTTGGTTAAATTGGAAAATCGCACGCTGTTGTTGTACCTTAAAAATAGCAACTCGCTCGCTTAATATTCTCTTTACTGGTATTTGTGCCTTTGTGCGCCTTTATTTATGCAATAATTTCTTGTTGTGTCCAGCGTTTTATCTTCGTTGAGCGCGCGCGTGTGTTTGTTGCTCTTGTATTCATTTCACGCATCGGCGTCATGTAATTTTTACTTCAGCAACCACCGTTTCAACGCTCACCGCCGCCGACACCATCCCCACCATCCACCATCGCCGCGATAATTTCAATTAATGCTGCACTTAATAAAAAATTTATTGCCTTCGGTTTGTTCTTTTATTGTTGCGTTACTGCCAACAATATTTACTTGCGTTTCCTTATTGTTCTTATTGCTGTTGGTTTTGCATAAACTACGAAGCGCGGCAAAGTGGCGCGATACCGAAAGGCGGCTTATATTTCCCGCCACAAACCGCTCGTGCAATAACTTTGCATTATTGTTGTTATTGCTGCCCTTCTGCGCACACTTTGCCGCCGTCCATGTGGCACGTTCGCATTTGCGCGACTTTGCATTGATTTATAAATTGTGCGTGTAAATTTATGCGCGCAAATTCACATTTTACGCTTACGGATTGCATGCGAAAAAAACGCACCTAAAGGAAAATTAAAAAATAAATAAAATATGTAAAAATGTAAATATGTACATATTAAAAATGCATGCAAAACAAATTAAGTGCCGCGCTGCAGCAACGACAAAATGTGGCAAGAATAAAAATTGATAGAAACAATGGCCGGGAAGCGTTTGCGCATTGTTGTGGAGTCATTTCATTTAATTATTGTTGTTGTTGCTGCTGTTGTTATTTTAATTTCAATTTTTATTTATTTATTTCTCGGTCTCGTGGTTCATTTGGCTTATTTGTTTTTACAAATTATTCTGTTTATCTGCCATTTAAGAGACTGCTCGCCTGATTGCATTACGATGCGTTGCCATTTAGCCCTTAGCCACGCACACACTCACACACTCTTGGCGCTATAGGAGTGCTCCAGCGCTTGCAATCAGATGTCTGTATGTACGTCCACACTTTCATATGAATGTGCGCCCAGTAAACCGTGCGCTAAGGTATGTTGTTGTGTGCTCTCTTTGTTGCCAAATATGGTGCCATTAACGGCGCTATTAATTTAACATTATCCCAGTCATTAGGCTGTTAAGTGTTCGGGAGTTTTTTCAACAAACTACGCTGAAGGATATTTCGATACGCAAAAAGAAAGATAATTTAAAGGATTTAAGAATTTTTATTACTGAAATTCTTGCCTATTATAGTCGCCTTACACATATTTTCCGATAGCCGATACGATCGAAATATATTTTATTTCGAAATATATTTATCGAAAAATATATTCAATCCTAAACTAGTAGTTCGCGAAACAAAAATATACAAGTGATATATAAAAGGACGTGGAAAAACTGTGTTTTCATTTAAATCCGAAAGATGTCGGATCAATATAACCGACATATTAATTTTTTTCCTCTGGAGAAATAAAAAAAGTACAAAGAAATTTTCAAAACTGCAGGAATCATCTACGAGGATGGTATAACTAGTAACAGTCCACAGAAAAGTCGAAATTTATGGAAAAATGTCGGTTTATTTTTCAATATTGTCTCTCCCCTCTCAGATAGATGTACTTGACTCAGCGGTGCTGCAAATTTCTTTAACCCGTCTGAAGATACGTTTTCTAGATGTTTAGAGAGCAAAGTAGGCTACCGTGGCGGCGAAGAACTCCTCATTCGAATCCAATTTCTACCCGGCGAATGGCTTTTTCAAGTTTGGATAAAAATAACTCTCACAGAGCGAAATTTGGAAAAAGCAATGTATAGTGCACGTTTTTCGCCAAATGGAACGCCTTGTTTGTCTAGGCCTTGTTTGACATTCTCCAGCTAGTCGGTGTAGATCACGCCTTGTGAATCTCAGAAAATGTAGGTCATCGCTTTTCAGGCCGCTAGGACAGTCTTCGCCTTCTTCGGAGCAGGCTCTCCGAATGTTCCTTGGGCTCTGGTGTGTACCAATAGATACATATTTCGTCGACGATCGGGTAGACGTCGTTGCATACATTGTACATAAAATTATATTGAGAGACCGAGCGACCGGCCAGCTTGTCCTCGAGCGTCACAAAATTCGGCGAAAACCAAACCGAATACAAAGTACTTCAGTGAAATGAACATCTCGCAATACTTAAGCCATCGCAGCATAAAGTCTTTCTCCGTAGCTAAGAAAAAGTGTGTCCCTTAATAGACATAGCTATAACTCGCACAGAAATTTATGACTTACCGTATACCTACCGTATATCTGACTTAAAAATTTAACAAATCAAAGGACAGAGGTATCTAGACGGTAGACTTGAAACTCTGCACTATTTCAGTATGTTGCAGTCGATCCTCACTCAATGTTCTCATAATGTTCTCATAACATTCATTTCTTCTAAAGAGAAGTGTTCGAGAAGTTTCATTTAAAAATTATAGATAACTACAGGATGTGGCCCGCCATAGAAGAAATTGAAACACTGGTTACCTTAAGACAAAAAAAAATTCATGTTTTAACCAAATTGCTTATGAAAAAGTTGCAAGCGGTTCTTAATGGCAATCCAGTTCGATTTGTGATATTCGGGAATGCCTAATGTGTGTAACGGTGTTTATCATTTCATTACTCATTACTTAACCGTTATCAAGATTTGACGACAACAGTGTAGACCCTCACACATGACCGAAAATAAGGTCTATTCTATTTGTGCCTCAACAGTTATCTCATCAAAACATTTTGTTGCATAGCTTCATACATCTCTATTAAAACTCACACAAAATTAGGGGCATTTGATTACATTCTTACATATCTTGATATCAGAAAATTATCAATATTATCCATGCTAATTGCCACAATAAGTCATAGAACTAAGACGACAAAAAGTAAACATTATAAATAGTGGACTGTGTGCTTATAAATGCCCATTACTATATTCGCGCTTAGGAATATTGCTTCTAGTTCAATTACAAGTAGGCATAATCATTATTGATATTTAATGAATTCATTTGTGCGTAATGAAGTAATTAAGTCAACCTTTTGACCCGTGCGATTAAACGTCACGCATCAAACATACACACACATCCGACTATGAGTAATTGACTTGCAATCACTGAACTTTTAGAAAGCTAATCTCAAATAACAATTATCAGCTCATTACACCACTCTAGTGTTTCGTGAGCGTAACCGCAAATCATACTTTTTATAATTTGTGAATATTCTCAGCTTCTTCAAGCATTACTGTGAGCCTGCTACAACAACACACCTTTTATTTAACGTAGCCGCAAAGTCAAAGTACTTGCCGCCTAACAATGCAAGTGATGCGGCCCACAAGCTCAACTCTTGGCGCATCAAACGCCAGTGCAGAGTCACGCATATATGGAAGAATTTATGTGAATGTAATTGTAGGCATATTTAACGTTAAATATATGTATATTCATTAAACTTGATCTTGCTGCCGTGAGGCCGACGGGCCGACAAGCCGACATTAAGATACCGAAATGTTTGCGTATGCTAATTGAATATTAAAAATACTTTTCTACTTGACTGCCGTGTTTGAAATGCAAAAGCATACTGACAGCGCTGCTAATAGTAGTACCAACACTGTCAAGAGGAAAACTGGCTGTATATACTTAGTTGGAAGTGGTTATAGCAAACAACATTGCCGTACTGTTTAAAATTTCGATCTATTACTTTAGTCACTATTACTCAATTTTCGACAATATTTGAAAACTCTGAGTCTAAGCCGGATACATGGAAAGTTCAAAACAGGAACATTCTAAAATTCTTTATAACTTGGACTTACATACTTTCCATGAGTTAACAAGAAAGAGCAGCCTTCTCCCAACGCCATCGGACCATGAACGAGTCGGTGCTACTCGGAGCCCTTGGCCCTTCACTCCAACCTGCTCATTGCGATAGGGCCTTCGGGGAGTATCGTGGTGGCTGTGGTTTAATACCAGAATGCGGGTAGATTTGTTGGGCGCTGCAGCTCAATGTGGTGTTGCATTGCAACCGGGTGCCGGATAAAAAGTACGGCAGAGGTTTTAGATTGGCCTCGAACCCCACCAAAGTGGTTGTTGTGTCCATTTCCACAATGCCGATCGGTACCCGTTGGTGTTTAGCAAAAAGCTATCACTGTCGAGGCGCTGATCAACGCATTGTATTGATCCGTTGTGTTTTTGAACGTCCCCTGTACTCTGTCTTATTGGTATCAATATGGTGAGGTTAAAAATTTTGGATGAGGACAAATGTCAAAACTGTATTGAGGAGGAGAGGTGGTAACATCTCGACACGCTTTCCTCCACGACAGTGGCTCTTTATCATCCATACATAGGAGTTCTTGGCATCACGAAGCACAGGGGTTTTTTAATAATTTAGTCGAATATTTTGAAAACAAAAGCAAATTTGTGAATATTCGTAAAGCTGGCAACATTGTAAATAAATACCGTAATAATCGAGCTTACTCATCGTTCAGTAATTTGAACGTAGTAACGCTGTCAATACATTTTATAAATACAATTATATTCATTCCTTCGTATGTCTGAAATTTGCCGCCGCTCCTACCAGCGACTCTTCGTGTGTATGAGTTTTTAGGTGCCTACGTGAGAAGTAAGCAAACCATAGGAATAGAATAAAGGCTGTCGATGCAAAGTAGACACCACTAATATTTATACACTCGTGTGTTGCAATATTTGGTATTTCCATAAGTGTGCTATAAATAATAAAAACGAAAAGAAAAGAAAGTTTAAAGTTTAAGAAGCCTTTCGAATAACAAATACATCATTATTATGTAAAAAAAACGAATGGCCTGAAGTTCATAAATTCTTTAATTAGTGAAAAAATTTTTGCATGAATTAAATAATTGCCTGTGCTTAATGAAAATTATTAGCTTCAAGATTATTAAACCGTAAATTAACGTGTGTATGAAGACTTCCTCTTGTACTGTACTATACACATATATATGAGGCCTTATAAAAGCATTAAACGCCTACAAATAATATAAAGTACATAAGTATAAATGTTTGGGTATTAATTTTCTAACAGTCACGAAGCAAACCCGTGAATTGTAACCAACTAATTACAAACTACCTTACACCTAGTGTGGGAGATGCAAATCCAACTAGCTATCCCACAACTTTTTACTCAACAACACTTCAACTACTTAGCAACTACTGTTGTTACTAAGCAATATTCTGTGAGATGCTAGTTCGCGAACTCTCGATAGAAATGGCTAGACTGATAATATTCAATATCTTGCACGATTGATTTATTTATTTATTTATTTAGATTTTTTTTCAAATTCTCTTTGCTTTTTTTATTAGATAAGACTGATTATTTGATTAACTACAGCCTCTCCCTAAACCAACTTTTCCATAAAATTAAAGTGAGTCCGATGCTTTCGTTTCGTGGCTCGTTCAATGGCTCATTTCGCTCGTTTGCCACTAAAATTCACACATCAACTGAAAAAATATTATTTGTATCAAAATTCTCAAGATGACAAGACGAATGGGATTCCTGATGTTGGTCTGTCCATCTGGCGGTGAAAACGATAACTTGAGGAACCACTGAGATATCTTTGTGCAGTTTGACACATGTGTTTCTCAGGATTTTTTTTCAGCGTGAGAATATTTTGTTTACCATAGTGACAATCGACCTCGGAAATAAACTCACTTTCACGTTTTCCCTTAGCCCCCACAAAAAAGATTTTGAAATTAGAGAACATGTTTTGGATATATTATACAATATGATTTACAAAACCCTAATATTCAAATTTAATACTTAAAAGCAGATAAACTACCAGGCAATGTTTTAATTTTTTAGTGGCACATTCGGGGAGACCCGAACAACTCTCGGAACTTCAACATGAAAAGTGTCACCAACATTCAGTTCATTAACCCAAATAATAATGCTACATATTTTGATAGAAAATTCGGAGATTTTCTTCTTGTCTCTAGTTTCTCAGGTTAGTGATTTTTATTTAATTTCTAGTTCTATTTTGGATTTCTCTAAAATATTACTGTTTTCTTCAGAGTCGAAAGCAGATATTGATGAAATATCACCAAAAGTACCACTGGGAACTAAGAGGTAGCTGACTATAAATTCTTGACAAAAATACACCAAACCAAATGAGCATCTGAAGAAGAAGAAGAAGGGCATCAGGAAGAAATAGTTTTAGAAAGTAAATACTTTTAGTGTTCAAAGCTTTTCTAGGGAACTTGCTGCAGAATCCAGCGAGGTCTGGAATAATTTATACTTTATGTTATTTGACATAAAAAGATTTGGTCGTATACAGGCCCATACTTTTTGCCTATTTACTTTTTGAACTAAATTTCTATTTCTTTGAATCAAAAAACATCACTGCCGCCTGTCAAATAAAATGTGTAAGCTTAATTGAGTATATTTAAATGGTCAACTCGTCGACTTAATTACCCCCTCGCAATACTATAGGCTTTGCTTCTTCAATGTGTTTTTCAAACCTCAGTTGTGTTGTGTATAATACATAACTGGAATGTGGACACAAGCCATGGTACTTACGTATTCAGCGTTAACGGTGACCCACGCCTATGTATATATTAGAAACACATGTCTGGCTATCCACAAATGGCTCGGCACTTCTCGAAAAGGAAACTAAATATTTTCTTATATATTTACTTACGCCATGTGGGCATAGGTTTTCGATCCGAAGCTATCTGAAAATAGTTATATTGTTTATTTTTAGAAATAAATTGTATAGTAGAGGATTCTAAAATAATCTTTAGTCTAATAATTAAAGCTCCCTTCGAAGATATAGATTCAATGAAAATAAGAATGGGTCACTGATATGCAAAAACGTCTTTACATTTGCTTGTATGACCCCGAAAAATCTCCAAAAATACGCCATACCTTCCTTTTTTGAAACCGGACGATTTGGACAGCTCAGAAACTCGGCAGCTGCCCAAAACCATTTAGATCCTTCAAAGTCTGCTTGAAGCAATGTATCATTAAGGGACACCACAGGTTTTGAGATATCGCCCAAAGAGGACTGACCGTAACATTATTTTGGAGTACTGTGGATGTTGGACAGACCATAAGGCTGTATTCCTTTTAGTTAAGAGGGAACTTGATAATATGGTAGGAGTCATCAACTGACACTTACTTCTAAAGTCTGATCTTCAGGAACCAGGTAAAGTAGAATCGGCAGAATGCAGAATCCACGGCTCCAAATTTTCCAATCTGAAAGAAAGCGGACAGCGAGAGTCGAGAAAACTTAAAGATTATTTAAAATACAGGCATTTGTAGAATGGTGCATAGTTGGGACTCATCAGGGAACACAAGGAGCTTAATAATGGTTTAAGCAAGACTACTTGCGGCCGCCCTTTTCATATGCAAATTCGCACATGGTCATATTCTGCCAGACGGAGAACAAATGCTTATGAAGTGTCCTTACAGCAGCAAAGTATGTGTAATTAATACACACATGCTTCAGCATTTTAATTATCGCAATAGTTTTGAAGTTTAGAATAAACTTGAGTAAATGCGAATTGAAGTCAAAGAGGGCATGCGGCATCGGAAATACTGCCACATGCATACAAGGGCATTTCATTATGAAGACACAGCCGTATTAAAGTAGCCCAGAAGTAAAGCGGGACAAGTTGCTTTATTTTTCGCAGTACTTACAATTCTGTTAACTCTAAGTGGAAAAGCATGTGGCAAGTTGGAAATCATTTTACCAAGATAAATATCATACATACATATATATATATATATATATGTGCAGATGTAAGATATATATAACACTGAGAATATGCCAAAGTGAATAATTTGTTGGTGACAACTTTAGTTATTCTGCGTCGGTAATTTATAAGAGACAGCTTCAAAATAGGATAAAATAGAAGTAAGGAAAAAATATCCAACTAAACTTAAGTAACTTCACTTTATTAAGCTTACTTACTTAAGCTTATTTACTTCACACTGTTTGTTTTAAGATAAAGAAGTCCCAATACGGACCAGCTTAATGTTCAGATGACCAGATGATCTTCTCCATTGTAAATGTTTGACTGCCTTTTTGGAAAATTCCGCATTTTGCAACTTGGGTGTCTATTGAAATGCGGGTGTCTTTCCATATAACGGATTGGTCTTTTTTAATGTCTACGATTTCTATCTTTAAAACGCTCCTTTTGGTAGGGTCTTAAGGTATAAAAGATGAAGAAACTGTTTTTTACTTAGGGTTATTTCTGACAGACTTTCTTTAATGCACCTAGGAACTTGGACCCGATATGTATATGTACTTAAGTAGGTACATATATATATTTATATTTCCGCAACTTGTATGAGTACGTTATTTTGTCGGCCACCGAGAATTTTCCAGTCAACCTATTCGAATGACAACTAGAGCAGATTGGAGGTTGTCAACTTGAGTAAAAATGTAAATATCTCAACCAAGCTCATTATAGGCTAAAATATAGATAAAGACATGGACATAAATATAGGTAAAGATATAGATATAGATATAGATATGGATACGCATATAGATATATATTATGATATAGATATAGATATGGATACAGATATAGATATAGATATGGATATAGATGCAGTTAAAGTTAAAGATAAAGATAAGGATGGAGATAAAGATTAAGATATAATAATATTAATGACAGAGGGAAGAAAAGAAAATAAAACAAAAAAGAAGACAAGAAAAGAAGACAAAAAAAAGAAGAAATCCTAGCACCCGGTTAGCTTGTTGCGCCCTTCTTAAAATAGCGGAAACCTTCAAATATCTTTCTTTCCTTCAACGACCTTCCGAAGAGTTATTACAGTGTAATTGATATGGTAATTGAATGGAAATGTAATTGATGTCATATATTATACATTATATACATTATATATTCATATGTATATTATATATATTATTCATTAGTTATTTATATAGTTTGTGAGACATATGTCTATGTTTGCTTTACCCAATATAAAAACAAATCACTTTCTTCCAGAATTCGAATATCCTAGTATTTACTTACGGTATTTTCTATATTACCAAATATTGTAGTAATTATTAATTAAAAAAGAAACTCTTGCATATGCAAACCTAGTTGTTGTTGTTGTAGTATTGCAGAAGTGAAAAATTCCTTTAAACATTTCCAAATTGCATGTATAGTGACTTCCGGTTCAAGTGTTTATTCAAATAACAGATTACTAGGCTGAATATGTAAACATTTTCAATTATACAGCGCCACATACATATATTCAGCGAAGTAAATACAGACACGCATGCGTGTTATTACTTTTTACGATTATGACCATATATTAAATATATTTTACATGTGTGTCATTCATTGCGCTCGACTATCAGCGGTAATTTCCAATGATTATTAGCATCATTATCATCAGGCAGCATTCGAATAGGCAACAAGCAACAAGCAGCATTGGATGACGAAAAGTGCCAGCGGCATATATTGGTTTCAACTTTTTCCACAGCATACATTTCTTTTAATGTACGACACTTTGATATGCTTCCGTGTGTGTATGTGTATGTGTGTGTGTGTTTACAACTAGAATGGAATATTTTACTATTTACCAGCCAAACGTCTGTGGCACAGTGGTGTTTGCTTCACATGCTGTTTGTCTCATTGCCATTGTTGCCACATTATGGGTATATTATATACCATACCTTCAAATGTAACAGTGCTTGCTCGCCGCCTGTCACTGCCTGTGCGCATTCCTTTGCTAGTTGCCAACTGTGTGCCACACCGCAACAACTAAAGTTTTTTGTTTAATATTTGCTTGTGTGTCTTTAGATTTTATTTTATTTGAGTTTGTTGCCCTGTTTTATAGTTGTTAATGATGCTTTTTGCTCCATTTAGCTTTTACTCTTCAACTTATCGCAGCTCGCTACTCGCTGCTCGCATCCACATACATATGTGGATATTGCCACGTTTAAGCATCCAACAACGCATTTACTTGCAACTTTTATTTATTTTAATTCATATTTATTTACCTTTATGTATGAATATAGTACACATAGTAGTAATATTCCTCTTGGCACCGCATACCCTTATCACATATCCTTTTGCATGCATACCGTTTTATATGCCCTTTCGTACTCGTCCTTTATGTGCTTTTCTCTATCGCTCCTTGACGCTTACAATGTTGTGTCTGCAGTTTTCTCGTTCGCTTGTGGCACAGTTGGGATGCGGTGTGGAATTTGTTAACGGTTTTGAAATGGCACAGAGGAATTTTTTAATAAAACACCTACTTTGCGGTTTTTAGTCAATGAAGCTAATCGTACGCAATGACATTTCGAGTTAGACAACTGTATTTACATATATACTCTGATATTATATATTTTTTTTTGTACATGAAATCAAAGTTTCTGAATTCAAGAAAATAAACCAGACTTAGACTTGTCTTTCAGGAACACAATATATATTTGATAGATTATACCTATGTATATATATTTTAACCCTTTATTTGTTTTAGACCCCACGAAGATCGCTTGCCCAGACACAGACTAAGAAATGAATAAAGGATATGAAAGAAAGTTCAAAGGCAGATGTCCTCAACAAATGTTAAAGGAAACAGGGCGATTTGAAGAACAACGTGTAGTTACTTTATTATTATTTTATCAGTTCGGTTTCAAAGACATTACTTTACATTTATTTAAGCTTATCATTTAGTTGATCGGTTCAATGTTTCCTCTCGACTCTCATTTTCAAAATAATAATTTTCCAACCTCGGGTTGACTTTTTACTGTATATACATATGAGCAAATATATGAGTTAACTTAGAAAATTGCGAAAACGTCTTATCTTGGACATACTGTAGTTTAGAGCCGAAAATTAGTGAAATTGGTCCACGAATTACCCCAAGTCCATTATAGTATATGTTTTGATTTGCGTCATTCTATTATTGTATAAACTCAACGATATCATATATATTTGCAATTGTGTGGTTTATCTTAATAAAATTAGGTGAAAATATTTTCTCAGGCAAACATTAGTTCAATGCTAGAACTAAATGAAGTCAATTCAGATTTCCCCAATTTACCCAATATGGTGAACACCTTTGATTAGATATCTTTTACATCGGTCAATATATTCGAAATATATATATTTTCAATATATTAAGCGCACCCTTTTTTTAAGCCACAATAAGTTTAGCGTTAAATATGAATGAAATCGGTTTAGACCTTGGCCTAAATCTTTATACATAATTTTTAGACCTGCTCCCATCTTTTCTATTCTATGTCGAAAATATCACTTACTAGGTAATATATTTTCAGTTATCATAGAAATACTGTTCTTTGGTGCTAAAAAATGCCTGGAATCGTTCTATTTTTTCCCCCACCTCCACATATCCAATATAATGCTTTCCGCGGAGCTGACTGATTTTAATCTATTCAGAATTTCGTGGAATAAGGAATTTAGTATTCAGTAGCAACAATTTTAACACAACGTTATGCAATACCCGAAAATATGTTCCGACTTTGAGCCTTCCAAATTGCGAGAGTATAAAATGTTCGATTAGAGCCGAACTTAGGCTTCCTTAATTGTTTTCTATTAATTTTATAAGTGTTATTGTGCATATTTGAACAAAATTTTAAAATAACTCTAAACAGTGTTAGCCAAAAACAAGGGCTCATTCACGTTGTTTGTGATTTTCAATATACCGAGATTAGCAATTAGCCAACACAATTTAGAATACTGTTCTAATAACAGTAGCTAGTGGTCCGGCTAGTAGGCTCTAGTATCCATACATAATATTGGTATTACGTTATGTAATATGGTTATATTTTAGAATACCTAAAGGAAATATATAGGTGGAAATTATTGTTTAGAATTATGTTCGAAAAACTGAAAAGCGATCCACTCTATCATAGACGTCCGGTTATTTGCGAAATTACTTGAATAATATTGTTTTTCCCTAACTTTAAACTATTCAAGGTTACAGATATGTGGAATTCAAATTTCGCCATTTATTTACTTTCATAGTTTTCCACTTATTTTTTGAAATATTCTGTAACGTTTTAAAATGTTTTTGGTTGTAACCTTAGTCCACAAAGACGCTTTCCTTTTTGTCTCCAATAAATGCTTTAATTAGTTTTGAGCATTTTTTTAATCACTTTTTATATTTTCTTTCGAAAGTAGGTTCGAATCCTGTTAATTACACATAATTTTTGTTTCCTATTTCAAGAGTTTAATTGCACTCTCTATCTCCCTAAACTCGCCATTTTCTAATTAGTATATCTGAAACCCCTTAACCACACCAATATGCTGAAAGCAGATGAAACCCCGAAATTTTTGCAAAGCGGTGCAAAAAAATAACAAAAAATTTCAACAAATTAAGCAGAAAAAAATCTAAAAAATTTTGTGGAACCGACAAATATACGCTTATGAGCTGGGATAACAGAATTTTGAGCATGTTGCATATGCGGTGGCAAGTACGAAAACGCACACCACAGCCAAACAAAAACAACAGCATTGCAAAAGTAACAACAAATGCTTGACAAAAACGCTTCGAGTAGTAACAACAACAACAGCGATAAACGCATAATTTCTTATTGTGTACTGCTTTTGCATTTCGCCTCATTTCTTATATCACTTACGTCGTAGAAATTCTGGTTAGGCGCATGTTGTTGTATTAAGACGTAAAAATTTTTTTTTGTTCTTGCTATCGTAGTACAACCGTCACTTGAGTTCCGTTACTATAAAGAAAATTCGCACTCGTTTTTTCCTACTGATTGTAAAAGCGAATGTAAGTCGACATGAAAACCGCGCTCTCTATGCTACATTAAAGAGTTGCAATACGAGAGAGAAAGAGAGAGAATGACGGAGAAAAAGCGGAAGGTAAACATTTAAGAGCATTCGTATGGAATTCACGTCATCGCTCACCACTACCGTTTTATGTTCGAAAGTATATTGCGTACTCACCTTAATGACGACGGCGTCGCCAACAACTGGAAGCAGACATAAACTTGGCGTAATGTACATTGTCTTTGTTGTATACGCAGACCCACTTTACTAGTCTTGTTGCTATTTGTTATCCTTGCGGCAGTGCAGCGAGCAAGCCGTGCGAATGAACTGAAAAATGCCGGCAAACAGCATTCGTAGAAAAGTTCCGATGAAAAGCGCGATGCATTGCCGATGTTTTTGCTCTGATTTTTATTTGCTCTGTTATTTTATTTCATTTACAATATCGCTTTTACTCGTACACGAATCAATGAGCGAGTGAATGTTGCACGAATGGCCTAGCAGGCAATAATAAAAGATTATTACAACAACAATAACAACAATGATAACAACAAGAGTAATGTGTTAGCAATAGCGGCAACTACAACTGTAACGACTGCATGCACTACGATACTTTGGCGATTACGACCGCGGTAACGACAACGACCATTTCAACGATGGCGATGAACGACCGCCCCGCCAACAACACTGACACTACACTGGCGCTACAACAACGAGCTACAGCAACTAGTATATGTACGACGGACTACGACAATGATGGCGCTGCGGATAGGACATATGAAATGAGCAAAAAACGACGCAGACTTGTCTGCGAGTTTCGAATTTTGCTTGTATGCATGTGATAATATATGCTGTTGTTGCTGTTGTTGCTGTTGTTACACTCCACTACTGCTGCAGCGAGGCTATGCTGTCGGCCGCGATAACAACTGCTTTGTGAATCAGAACAAATGTAAAAAGCTCACATACTTTTAGGCGTTTAAACGCCAGCAAATAAGGAAAATGTCTCTTGAAAATGTTAATTTGCATAATGTGCAAAATTTTATACGTTCACAGTTGCAACTGAAGCGGCTTTCAATGTGCTGATGGCACAATTTAGAATAGATCGTATATGAAGTTGTCGCGCACCAGCGCCTCAACATATGCTACAAATTATTTTAAATACAATTTTTACAACTTGAATAACTATGCTACATTTACAAACGCATATCATGCTGGCGTACATTTCCTGTCGTCAGTCAATCACTCATGCTCTGGAAGTGAATGTGTGAATTGTTCACGCATACGCACACAGCTACACATTAAATCGACCGACCGACTATCGTCGACGCACACACGCATGCAGCACAATGACCCGATATACTCGAACGTTGACTTATTTCTTTGCGATTGCCAGCGTGCTGCGGCACAACTTTTCATGATGATCATAATTATTTACGAATTTTTGTTGTTGCTTTAGCAATTTCTAGCTTCCTGCCGCCGTTGCAACTACAACTATGGCAGCAGCGGCGAGTGCTGCTGCTCGAGTCAGTTACGAGTTATCGTCATTCATTTGCATCGCCATCGTCTATTGCCGATGTCATAAACTTAAGTTGCAGCTACTTCAAACGCTGCTGCTTCCCTGTCGTCGGGCGCCAGTCTCCAGCATTTACCCGCACTTGTAACGTCCGCTCTTGGCTAGAGCCCCAATTTTCTCATTGCCGACGAGGAAATGGCAGCAGTACTCCTGCTGAACACTTCTCTATCGCAGAGCTTTTCTCTTCCGTTACTTTTACGCTCGCTTAACACACTCGGCTCTTACGTTTATAACAGTTAAGGTGCAAGTGTAGAGCGTACCTTCGATTTTGATTGAGCTATGCCACATTTATGTCGAATTTCAATGACGTCACGGAAGTTTGTTGTTGTTGCAGTCGTAGATACTTAAAATCTAGATTTGGCATGAATGAAATTTACCAGAGCTTTTCTGCTCAAGTCACTGCTCGATGGGCTTGTACTCCATTATACAGTTACAATACAAATCCTTTGCACGCGTATTTATATATATGTGGAATTGTCGAAACTTGTTTGGAGTTGGAAATATTATTTATTTGAAAATATAAGGACCAAATGAGACACTATTAAACCTTGTAAGGCATTCGAGAATCAGATTAAGGGTCAAAAAACACTATTAGGAACAGATTTCTTTAGCAGGTCGTTTCAAAAAGCCAGATGTCGGCTTTTAGTCATATGAACATCATGATGAATATATAAAAATTATTAGTTAGATCAAACATAGTATGATAGTACTAAATGAAATTATATAAATCGAATGAAATTATGGTTCAAAGGGTCATATTTCTTCTTAGTGAACGGTATAACTCTCCACTTAGTCACCAGGAACTTCCATCTCTTGGACTTTTCATAAATGGATGTCTCTGTATATATGTCTGTATAATATATTCTGAATTTTTATAAGCTGCTTATTAAAGAATATTATTAACTTTTTTGGAAAGCATTGTATTATTTGTAAAATTGTTTAGCCTAATTTACTAAATTATGTAATTCTCCAAACTTACAAAATCTTTAAATTCTACCTGTTACCAAACATCAGAAACCATAGTACATAAGAGCTCTAAAATTGAAGAATCAGATGAGCAAATTTTATAGGGGATAAAATCTATAAATGACAAAAGCACTAAGGAAATTCGGAAAACGGCTGAACAAACATCCCATCCTAGTTGACATACTCTGAAATACATACTCTCTCTGCTGAAACTTTATATTGTTCGTTAAATTTTTGCGTGGGTCTCTTCATGTCTAATTTCATTAGTCTCCCAAAATGCCGCTCCGTCGGCTGTTCTTTGAAATTAGAACAATTTATATTATAGAGTAGGCATCGCTACTGTACTGTACTGTAATCATCTTCGAAAAATTGCAATATTTGTTTGTGTTATTTCTTAAAAAATATTATTTACCTATTTGTTTGCAATTGAGTCACCATTTCAGTCTTACGCTCTTTAAAATCAGGCAATTGAAATGACGTTAGCAATTCATAAACCTTTCTAAACTATTTGCATAAGTGATGAACAAAAAGTTACTGTTTTTCAGTAAAATAGTAATACAAAGTAATAATTAACACGGAAATTATATGGTTATACCTCCGAGTGTTGTACCTAAATACCTAGTACTATTCCTCGGCATTCAAGAACTACGGATGAAGTGTTTATACTTGAGCTTTCATTAAATGCTACTGGCTTGGTTGTGACCTTACCTCTACAATAGTAGCTCATTTGCGGAAAGTGAAAACACCAGAGCCTTGTTTTAATCACACCAAATAAGAACCGGCTTGATTGGTTTATTATCATCAGATAGGTCTCAAATTTCAAAAGCTTAAGCCAATTCATCAATTCATTTCATATTAGCTATAGTAATTCCCATTGTTCCAGCTGTCCTCTCCTCCTCACGTCAATGCTCTCAAACAATACGGACTGTTATTCTTTTTACTGGTTTCCAGCGCCAAATTTGGAATCTTTGGCTACTATGTCAACATATCATGATTTGTTTGACCGCTGGACCAAACATCTTTTTTCCGAATTTGGCATTGGAATCTCCAAGCCTACGATTATTACCAGTGATATTCTGTTACTAAAGCACCTAAACGAGGTACTGGAATCACCAAAACTCAAGACCTTAGAAGAGCTAAACTCAACCTCTGCTATTACTAAGCTCTCACCGAAATTCAAAATCTACTTATTCTCAGTATTGTTTTGTGTATACAGGAGAATTCCATAGTGGGTAATTCTGTGGAGGCCGACTTTCTTAAAGTTAAAGATCATTAAAAATATATCTATAGATATATAATATTAAGAAAATATTATTTATATATTATTTTGAGCAACTACAACAATACAAATTCCAACAAATCTATTATTGCAAGATTTCAAAATCCTTTAAATAATAGATTTAGAATTTCGTAAAAAGTAACAAAAACAAATAGAAGCATACAAATTTCGATTGGAAAAACTGTAAAGCTCCAACTACAAACGGACTTTAATAAATATACTGGCAGGAGCCGCGGGCACATGGACAACGCCGTTGGCTGCCAGCCGCTTACCAGCCCTTAGCGGATAACTAGTAGCTGGTAGTTGTGGCGATACACGAGACAAAATTGACAATGCTGTCAAATATCCTTTTAATTTAAATTCTTTATCTTTTGCTGTAAGACAGCAGTGAAGTCAATTCTAGGACAAAAGCGAAACAGACACACACCCACGCACACACTAATAGCGACGGCAGGAATCTTGCAAAAGAATTTCTATTTTAGAATTTGTCATGTCTTCGTCTTCGTCTTCGTCATCGCCAACGTTGGCAACGCCGTCGCCTTTCAACACTCTACTTTATATAAAATATCACACCAATCCCTGAGAAAGAGAAATGCGAAGCGTTGAATTGGGAGAAGTATTGCTGCTGAATTCAATCCTTTCACAAAATGTAGGTGGAAGTGTTCATAAGTGGGGAGAAGTGTCGGCGCTTGGGAGGGACAAAAGCGCATTTAGATATGCACTACACTATGCCAGACATACGGAGAAATCTTTTTGCTTAAACTTGTCGCTTATCTTAAGAAGGAATGAAAGCAGAAAAATAATAATAAAAAATGAAATAAATAATTTTGGAATGAGAAAAATTCAAAGTACTGAATGAAATGACATAAAAACGAAGCCGAAGCAACGAAACGAATAAGTGCGCGCAATGACAAGTGCTGTGGTTGGGGCCGACCGAGTCACATGCCATTGCCCAGTTGGGTAGGTTAAGCTATGGCCCAGTAGATGGTCGTGGCAGTTGCGCAAAAAGGACATACTCATCACATTCCATGGCACCCAAGCTGACAGTGAATGATTTGACCATGCTTACTCATTTGCGTTTACGGGTTATGGGATTAGCGTACGCATTGCAAAGTCTCCGGTATCAAGAAACTCTCACAAAAACTTTCCGCCGGAAGTTTATCATTCAAAGTGCCAACACGTAAGCGAACAAAGACAAAAGGCCAAGAGGACAAGAGGACAACAGGCCGGCCGTAAGGTCTCATGCACATACCTTTAACCGCCTTAAACCCGACACAGCAGTTTGTAGATAAAGGGTACATACCAACACTCGGAGCATTCACTGAGCAGCAACACTGAAGGCATTGTAAATGTGGTCATTGGGCAGCACAACTTCATCTTTTTCATAAGCGATCGAAGAGTGCAGCAGGTCATGTAGTCACTCAGTCATCAGATGCCTGCGGGCACGCGTACCCCTTGCTTGACCAAGATACCAGCAGCGATGGCATAGACAGCAATGGCGTCAGGCTATTCCATCTTCTAAGTTGATTCACTGTCGTCTGTCGACTTTCATGGTAATTTCACGCTTGTTCTAAGAAAAATGACAGCGAAATGCAATAATGAAAAACTTTTTCTTTGTCAACTTGATGAGTGTGAATTTTCTGCAGTTTCTACCAACCATTTTCCATCTCCTGGCGGCGCAACCAGCTTCGAAACCACTTGCCTTCAAACGCACGCGCGTTGCCTGCCAAATTGGCATGAGTTGGAAGGACGGTTGCTGCTCGCTCGGCGCTCCAATGAGTGAATGCGTGTCATAAATTTTCTACAAAAGGTATAGCAGAAAAGGAACTCCAGCTACCTTCTATATATTTGCTTGCATTTGACCTTTTTGCTTATCCATTGCTGGTCACACCGCTCAGTTTACAGCATTAAGTCCACTTTGTCGGCTACGTGGGATTTACTATCAAATCACTGAATTATGCAAGAAATTATGCTCAGCCAGGGATATGCCCCCGGTTCGTGGAGAAATGTCGCGAAAAGACCGGCGAGACGGAGAGCACAATCTCCGCGTGCTGCTAATTAAAACCGAAGATTTAGTGCAGTTTGTGTTCAATACACAGCAGAAGCCATACCGAGAAGGTAATTCCATTACCCGCTAAATTCACTTCAAATGACAATTATGTGGACATTTCGGACATTAAGACATTAGAAGTAACTAGCAAAATACCATAGTAGATAAAGTCTTAAGTAAATAGTAATAAGCAGTTAATCTGCGAGCTTGAATACAAATTAAAAGATTTAGAAAAGGGATTAGAGCACATCGAATGGGCTAGATAAGGATGTTCCTTTCAGAGTTTTTTTTTCCGTTCAAAATCAAAGTTTTCCTGTTTTATACTCTTATTGTATTACTAAATATAGTCCTTTTATATAAGTTTCTGAAGGTACTGTAAAGTGACAATAAAAACGTTAAAATCTTGGAAGCCATGTTATGTTAATTTATTGCAATTCGTACGGATTAATGGTGTGGGAAATATTTCACAATGTCCTCCAAATCCAAACAAACAACAATCCACAAAGTGAAAGCTCTCCATAGATATCAAGGAAACATGTTGGACATATCGTTCGTGAAAATTTGTGTATGCGAAGGTTGTTTGCAAAATGTGCGCCGAGCACTCAATCAACCGATACGGCTTCAAATTGCTCTGCACCCATTGTATTCTCTGGATTTGGACCTCACCGACTCTTTCATGTTCTCAGACTCCAAGTGAATGGTTGGAAATAAATAATGGTTGGTTGTTTGTTTCATTTCGAAGCAGAAGACCAATCTAAGCTCGCGAATGGTATCGAAGAATTGGAGGTTCACTAAAATCGGTGTATTGCTCTCGATGGCACTTATGCCTAATAATAAAATCGAATTTTATCACAAATAAAATTTTACAGGCTTCACCATATACATTTTATATATTAAGAAGAGTTCCCACACTATGTTATTAATATAATTCAATTATCAACATTAGCACATGTCAGGAGCACCATTTTTGCTAGTTTCATTTCGATATCTTTGGTTATATTTGATATAATGTAAATATTGTGATTGGATTCAAAATGGTGTAATATTGAAAGTGGGCTTGGCTGTAGTCCGGTGTCGTCCCTTTTCGCACATGAAATCATAAAAAGGTCGGCAGTGAAGTACTTGGACGGATATAATATTTCGCCTAAAAATGAGCGTTGGCCCTTTTGTGGGCTTGGTATTAGTCTGATTCCACCCATTTACATATGTATACTGAGTTTCAACAAGAAACATTAGCACTTTATTAAGTTTTAGTGGGATGTTCAAAAACGAAGATCATGTTAAAAGTAGGCATAGAGTTTAGTCATACTAAGTGTTAAATATACTACACACTAGATCATTGTGCTTCAGTTAAGAATGCTAAGAATGTAATAACAATTCAATGCTAAATTATAAATATAAAGTTATCTTTTTATGTGATTCTTCACCTGTCATTTCAACACTATACTTAAGGTGCCCAGGTTTTATACAAGACTAACTACTTATCAATTCAAACTCAAAGTTTTTTAAGAAAGTCTGAGGCAAAACAAAGATTCCTAAATATTTTTTCAGAAAGCTATGGTAACTGAAAACAAGATGCTGTATTATGGGCCGAAAAGTCTTTGGCCTAACGATTTGTACTAACCTAGATTTCGACGTCCAATTGAACTAATACCACAAAGTAATATTGTTTAATTACTGTTTTACCCTGTTCGAGGTAGTCGATTAAACTAATTAACTAACTCAGCAGAGCGTTGTGTTTTCGAGCGGTTCGGCGGATTTTCCCTGAGTAATAGCCATTCAGCAGACTGTTGATTGTGCTCAGGTGTGTGATTGCTTATTCATGTTTCATCCATTATCACTTACAGGCGCGTTCTTATTCGTTCCTATTGCGCTGTATCAGTGCCAGCTTGTCCTTTGAACGTTTATCTGTTTGATTCGTGAGTGATATAACCAAGGCGGTTCTTTGAGATGCCAATGATATTAATTAAATCACTAAATTTCATTTTGCGGTCACTTACAAAATATTTCTTGAATTTTCGGGAAGTTTTCTGGCGTTACTGTTTCTTGTGGTCTTCCTGAAAAGACTGCATCTTTTTCGACGAAATTTAGTATCTATATATATATAGTACTTGACCCTTGAATGAGCTACAAACCTTTGCCATACATTAGCGGTGATTTCTCCGTACATCAAAACACCTAACGACACTTTAAGACCCATAATTGAGAACGACTGGATTACGTGTCTAGAACATTGACAGGACTCTAGTTAAGGTTAATACTCCAAGCCAAGGATAGAGATATTTTGTGTGTGGCGTTAAGTTTCTATATGATTGTATTATAGCTCAATTTCCTTAGCTCTTCACAACTACTTGTCGCAGTTAGAATGCTGAAACTTATTTTTGATAAAAGGGTTGACTAAATATGCAGGATCTCCTTGGTGGTTTCCATTAACCTCATTTCTTGTGTACAAGAATATCTTTAAGCGGTATTCTTTGTAAAGATTTAAATCTACAGCCATACAAACTGATATGCAACAGGTACTGAAGCCCAAATAAATTCTGTGTCCTGATTTGCCGACAAAAGGGCACACACCCGCCTTAACGGGCATACTTGTATGGGAAGATGAATTATAGGTACTGAAGTGACAAGTATTAATGAAAAGCATATCAAAACACTCTGTATTGATCGATGGTTAGCTTGGTGATGTATAGCTCATCAAGGCTCAAACTTTCTTGACACTCATATTACAGCTTTATCACAAAATCAATGATCACATTTAGATGACGCAATTAAAATGGAAATATCATTATTCATGTACAATTGTAATAAATGTTGTTGTGTCTGTACTTTCTGTCCTCTTTTGTGCTTTAAATTAAAAATCTTAATGTCTTTTTCACTTTGAAATCCTCAAGAACCTACCTCAAGAAAACATTTTCGTATGTTTTTGGCTGTCGGTCATGCAGCAAACAAGCGGTAAGTCAAATGTGAGCAGGGAAGAAGTTAAAAAGTACACGCACATATACTAAAGCAGCAGGGTTGTAGTCAAAAACCAACTTAGAACATTGCACATCCTAAGAGTAACGGAAAACTCAACGCCAATTTTGACAGCAGCATGGTTGCACACAATTTGAGTTGCATGCAACTTTGTGCTGATAATTTTTATATAATTGTACCAGCAGTGCACTCTTCCACTTATGACTATGTTAGTCGAGCGCTTTTTCGCACACTGCCGCAGGATGCTGGCAAATGGTGGCAATGACAGTGGCCATGCCATGCTATGCTAGTGTAAGTGGCAGAAATTTCTTGTTGCCTTCTTATGGCATCATCATTTTCTTAGTTACTACTCGCCTTCTTTGACTTTTTGCCGTTTGGTTATACGGGCAACAGCAGCAGCCGTTTTAGTTGTGTTGTTTGCTCTGTGTTGACTCGTCCACATAATCAGCATTTTAAGCATAAGTTCGTACAGCGAGTAAACGCCACAAACAACTAAATAATGCAACAAAAGTGCTCATCAGTCTTTATGTCTGATTCTGACGCTATTGCCTACTAAAAGCACACACACACCGCCGACCCTCGCTCACAGTCGGGCGGCAGGACTTCACTACCGCCGAAGTCGCTCTTGCGCTTTCTTGAGGATGGCAATGTAGATGGGGCAACGGGGCAGCAAAGAGCATTTGCGTCAAAGAAAAACATGGCGAAAATTACAAAAAATTAACTCAACACATACATACATACATACATAGACAGAACTATAACCAACTACATGGCAAACACACACGCGCACACACACTCATACGGACGGGCTGTCATTTTTGACTTAGTTGCACTAAAATTGTGATTGTGCATACATAACTTTCATATTTACGTACACACTCACACATACACAGACATATATTCTACCAATATAAACATGTGTATGTGTGCCATATAAGTGTATGCATATAGCAGCGCAGAGTAGAGTAGAGTAGAGTAGAGTGCGATGTGTGTATGTATGTGTGTAGTTATTTAAGCTGCCAACAAGTAGTTTGTTATTTTCTCCATCTTGCTTAAGGCCTACAAGCATTTGCAACATACTTGTCTTGCCGCTGTTGCAAAAATAATTTGCCCGCATTCATGGCATCCTTCCTGCTAAAGCCTTCGCCTCTCTTCGCCGAGCGAGTTTAAGGAAATTGCTGAAGTGTGTGCGTATGCTCTGAGTTCCTTTGCCGTTATGCCGGCACCACCTCGTCTGCTTGCTTTTCATCTGCTGCGTTTAGTAATTTGACTATGTTTTTATCATTACTACACACACTAAGGGCATAATTGTAATTGCAGGAATGCCTTTTAGTCAAGACAAAAATGTGCTCTATTTTGTTTGGCAACAAAAATTCACTTAACGTTCTTTAGGCACATACAATGTTGTTGTTGGTATTTTTGCTGTGTGTTTCTGCTGTTTCAGCTTTTTGCGATAAGAATATAAGAGCGTTTAAGTTTATGTTCAATATGGAGGTTTAGCTGAAATTTAAGGTGAGTTTTGACTAATGAACTCGCCGATGTAGCATTAGTAATTATACTGAAAAGATTATGAAAATATTTCTCGACAACTATTTCTGCTCCCTTCAATAACGCTGGTATGGGTGCTCTAATATCGTGTTATCACTTTTTTTTTGTATTAATCAGAACCGGCTGGACTAGTTAAGTTATATGCTAAGCAATGGACCAGCCACATACAGCCATATACAAGATGAAGCAGGTATAAAAAAGGTTCAGCAGCTCACTTTTGGTACCTAGGAAGGAGGTATCTTATCCTCGTTACTTTGGGTTACTTTGTTCAACAAATTAATAATACTATTCGACAGTGAGAACTTCAAGGTCGTCTGCTATTTGGGCTTATATCCCATATAGACAGGGCCCTTGATATCTCCGTCGACTGGCGGAGGGACACTGTTAATCTGCAGAAGTCAGAAATTTGGATTTTTGCAAGAAAGACAAAAATCTCGTATTCAATCTTCATCTTTAAGGGGTAAGTCTATTATAAACTCGAGCTCTGTCAAATACCTTGCCATTATCCGTAATTAAAAACTGACCCGAAGAAAATAAACTGAATGCAGGGCTTCCACAGCTGTGCGAATGTGGATCTCTTGTGCAAGAGCCATTGCCCCAAAGTGATATCTCGGTTGTACACAAGTGTTATCCGTCCCATACTAACATATGGTCTATTGGTATGGAGAAAAGCACTCATGAAGAAGTGTCACATCAAGCCCCTGGAACAGGTGTAGCGGGTCTGTTTGCTGGCTTTGGCAATCATCCTCGATATATGGCCAATGCACATCCAAGCGAAGTGTGGTGCAGCGCTTACAGCCAACCAATTCAAGGTTTTAGGCTATTGGATCATACTCATTCTTGTTTCGGAACTCTGGCCAGATTGGAAATATGAGCGGGACAGGAGGATCAATTAGTTATACACAACGTTTTACTTTCCCAGTAGAGGTGAATGGACCAATCGACACTACCAACAGCGAAATCTATGCATTCACCAATGAATCGAAGGATGAAGCTGGAAAAGGTGACTTCTTCTGTAGGAATACATAAACAGAAGAAGCTTCATACTAAATAACTACTATTCAGTCTTTCAGACGAAAATTGTTGGGATAACAGAAGGCGCCAAGTGGGCTTCTGCTCTAGCTACCAAACCACTAATTTTCTAGTGGATAGTAAGCAAAGCGGTACAAGGTTATGTAACTAGACAATATGTAGACTTTTAGTGCCAAATTCGGTAAACATCATTTGGGTACCTATCATATAGATACCATATTATAAAGAAGAAAATGAAAAGTCAGACGAGTTGCCCCGCTCTGGGGCAGTCGGGAATGTAGTTCCCTTAAGCTGCCCTGAACCGTTCAGCTCCATTAAGGGTTGTTTAAAATAGTGGAAGCTAAAGAAACAACGCAGATCTGGGAACATCAGCAAAACAGGGTATACCATAAAAATACTTTCGAATAGTGTTGATAGTGGCGAAACCAAAAAGCTTTACTACTTAAACCAAAAAGCCACTTTTAGAAAAGAGAGAAAAGAATAAGTAACATTAAAATTTAAAAACTTGGTAAGGAAGAATCGGCAGAATGCAGAACATGCGCGGATAATGATACGACGACAGAATGTTTCATCTGCGATTCGCTTAACCTCGGCCGGTTGAGACGGGATATCTTTCACGGTTCCCAAGGTGGAAAAAAGGAAGATCGAAAATTGAAGGTCGAACAGTAGTAGGTAGTAGGTAGCTGAAAGACTGAATTTATTTCGTTTACTTTGGTATTAAACTAAAGTATTCTCGAGAACGTATTTCCACCCTATTCTGTTAAGATGTCTTACATATTGAAGGATGTGTTCGGTAAATAGTCTACCTTACATTAGACTAGAACTAGAGGAAGTATAGTACATTATTAGTAGGAAAAGATTTAGAGATCTTTAAATTCGTATAAAGGGGCTTGAAAAGGTATGCTCCGATGACAATGTTTGATTTATCTATTGTGAAAGGGAATAATCCTCTGTAGTTTAAAATATTATTAATTACTATAAATAAAATAGTTATCAGTCGTTCCAAAGTTTCAAACCTAACAGTTGTATTGTGAATAAGGGTGCTTAGAGAGGAGGGCAGAGGCTGGGCAAGATACTTTTGTGAGACTTATAATAGGCGTCTATGGGGATTTAAAAGGAAACATTATCAATCTCACGCCCAACCAAGAGACAGATATAAATATATATAAATATAAAGACAGATATATATATATATATAAATGAATTCTGGTATTCTGGTGTTTTTTATGCAGCAAAAATGCAATAGTTAAACAGACTAAATACGAACTAAAGTTATATTTAACTCTTTACTATAACGATCTTTAAAAGCTTGGAACCATATCCCATAAATAAAATGCAAAAAAAGCAAAAATACTATTAGAACATCACAAAAACATAGTTGCGATAAAAAGCAATGAAAACCAATTAATAAATTAACAGAGCATTGAGCTATTTCCAAATGCCTGCATTTTTTGTCACTAATTATCGGCGTCCAAAAGCATTGCCACAAAGCGAAGTTCCCTTGAATGGAACTTTCACAATAATCTACTAAACGCGCAAACAATCGGTCAACTATTCAGGCGATTACAAGTGGATTTCGTAACCCTACTTCACAATGAGGAAGTGACATCAATGTGAGTGCACAGTTAACCGGGCACAATTACTCAAACACATGGGAGTAAATGGCATTAGGAAAGCACACTATTGCTGTCGATATGGTTTCGATTGGACAACAAATGTCACAGGAAAAAGTACCAAGAGTGCACTAGGCGTAAACACATACACAAATATGATCAACGACCTGATAAATTAGTAACAATGCACTAGATGGGTAGAAAAGCCTTTGGCCTGTCCAAGAGAACATCGGAAATTAAGGATCCCTGGGTTTGTCTTAGAGAACTTGACTAAGATGATAGTATTCTTAATATCTATTATTTATATTATTCGGTTGTTCGGAAAGTCATTTCGTTTTTTCCCGCCAGAGGACTTAATTACGTTTTTTCGAAACTAACTTCACACTTAAGCCCCATAACCATTATATGTCATGAGAGCTGATATTGCAAGGCTTGTGTGTGAAAAAGTTCTATTAATTCTACCCAGTAGTTTTTGGTTGGTGCCTTTTTAAATATGGAGAGCAATAAGCAGCATTTTCGTCATATTTTACTTTTTAACTTCAGAAAAAATAAAAATGCTGTCCAAGCGAGAAAAAAATTGACGGATGTGTATGGAGAAGGCGTGTTAACAGTACGCCAGTGCCAGAACTGGTTTGCAAAATTTCGATCCGGCAATTTTGATGTCGAAGATGCACCACGGTCTGGAAGGCCGGTCGAAGCTGACAAAGATGCGATAAAGGCATTAGTTGATGCAAATCGGCGAATCACCACACGAGAGATCGGTGAGAGGTTAAATTTGTCGAATTCAACTGTTTATGGCCATTTGAAAGGCATGGACTTAACCTCGAAGCTCGATGTGTGGGTGCCCCATGTCCTTACCGAGCGAAATTTGTGTCGTCGTGTTGACGCGTGTGATTCGCTCCTCAAACGTCTAGAAAATGATCCATTTTTGAAGCGGATTATTACTGGGGACGAAAAATGGGTTGTATACAACAATGTTAAACGCAAGAGGTCATGGAGCAGAAAAGATGAACCGGCTCAAAGCGTGTCAAAAGCCAACATTCACCAAAAAAAGGTGATGCTCTCCGTTTGGTGGGATGTCAAAGGAATCGTTTTTTTTGAGCTTTTGCCGGACAATACAACGATTAATTCAGAAGTCTATTGTCATCAGCTGGACAAATTGAATGATTCACTTAAAGAGAAGAGGCCCGAATTAATCAACAGGAAGGGTGTAGTGTTCCACCAGGATAATGCGAGACCTCACACAAGTTTGGTCACTCGCCAAAAACTTTTACAGCTTGAATGGGACGTACTGCAACATCCACCATATTCTCCAGATCTGGCGCCTTCCGACTACTATTTGTTCCGGTCCCTGCAAAATTTTTTGGATGGCAAAACCTTTACCTCAAATGAAGATGTCAAAAACCACCTGGACGAGTTTTTTGCCAGCAAGGACCAAAACTTTTATGAGAGGGGAATTATGTTACTGCCAGAAAGATGGCAAAAGGTGTTGGACCAGAATGGCCAATATATAATTTAATAAAATATTTATTCATTATACGAAAACTGTCTTTCATGTTCCCCAAAAAAAACGAAATGACTTTCCGAACAACCCAATATATTAATATTTATTAATATTTTCTTTTTCATAACATTTCATCAAATCGTTCCCCAATGAATATTCTCAAAGTGGCACTATCTCTGCTAATTTGTTTAGAATGGTAAAAAGTGAATTTCGAGTTTTGATAAGACATTGTTTCCTGATCGGAAAAAAATCGTAGATCGAAAAGGGCAAATCTGCCCCACTATATTCAATGGTCTAGTGCTGATTTGCTGAACTTCGGCGTAACCGTACAAGTGATGCACTCCTTTCATGAAAGCCTCCAAAGGCAGTAACTTCAGAAAACATGGGGAACCGTAAAATGAAATTGAGTGAGTTAGCTGAGATCATTGGAACCTCAAAGGAATGCATAGATCATATCATTCACGAAGTTTTACAAATGAAAAAGGTTGGCACGTGTTGGGTGCGGATGGACAGAAGTGTTCGACTTTCAAAGGACAATCTGACACTGATGGAACGCAATAAGAAGAAGTCGCGGCAATTTGTGACAATGGATGAAACGTGGATACATCATTACACACCTTAGTCCAATGGTCAGTTTGCTGAATGGAATGGAATTACTTTTATCGACTACATCGAACATGGTAAAACAGTTAATAAATCGACTGGTCGTCGAGATCAATCTGTGGTCAAATTGTTAGGCCAAAGGACTCCACAACCCATATAGTGCTTGCCTATGTATGAATGTGTTTCTGCGCTTAGTCCAGCCACTTTCTTTCACTCGCTTCTCCACGTGTTAATTATTGTTACGTTTCTTGTTCGGACTATTTTCGTGGAGCATCGCATTTGCATTGTTGCGGCGGTCAGTGAAGCTGCATGTGGTTGACTGTTGGACGAAGAGCACCCACCATTGTTTAGTTGCTGTGACATTCATGGCCTGCTACATACACTTGTGTGGTAAATTTTCAATTTTACGCTAGTTTGCAAAATTAGATGCTAATTAAATTTACATTTTCCAATTGTGTGCCAACAACGCAGTCGTTGCTGTCCCCAGCGACAGCGCCAGCGACATCGCCATCGCCAGTAAAACACTGCCGGCTTTGACAATGCGCCAAAAGTTCAGCAAAACGCGCTTAAATATATGTATATAGGTATATATGTATGTAGTTGCGCAGAGTGCAGCGCGAGTGTTTGGGAACAAATTCTATTTGCATAGTCATACATACACAAACAAGTATGTTGTTGCAGTGTGTTGGCGATGCCATCATTGTTAGAGCATGTCCCATTAACTACTTGCATTCTTAATTTACTCAACCTACTGATCGCTCCACAATGAATAACGATGCAGAGTAGTAAATAGCAACTTTGTTGGCGATTGCGTATACATTAGATGACTTTGTTGTAAATTCTATTTGACTTTGTTGTTGTCTATTCCTGTTTTATGGTGTTACTACTATTATTGTTCTGTTGTTGCTATTGTTGTTGTTGTGTTCGTTAATGAGTCGTCCAGCCGCAAAATTGCACCTCATTCGCATTTAAAAGTCGCCCATTTAGCGCACCGAAATGCCAAAAGAGTTGACATATGCCAAAAGCTTTGACCGCACACCAATACAACCACCCTCCACGTGCATGTTCCTGTGTATATGCATGCTTGGAAGTACTACACACCGATTTGCTTATATATGAGCATAAATGTTAAGTGTTACACACTGAGAACCAGCTATTTGTTGCGTACAAATTTTTTATTGGGCATTTACCGACCTATTTCGGCAGAGTAATGGACAAATAACAATTACAAATACATACCTACGTTGGCAGATAGTACAAAACCAGTCTACCGAATTTGATACAATACATATATATATATATATATATATATATATTTACATGCGAACTGCAAATTATTTCTCATTTCACTCACCAGGAAGGTTGGCCTTCACGCCACCATTTATGCGGCACATCAAGCCTCCCTGGCTCCGGTTGCCTTTTATTGTCGTGCAGCATTTTTGGCTGATTGTTAAATTTGTGTTTTACCAGGTGATTTTATGCTTAATTTAATTTTGGTAAATTTCACAGCGGGCACAGCTGTTCGTGTAGGGCCAACTCTGTGGTTTGGTCGGCGGTTTGTCCGTTTTATAAATAATCATAAACACATCTACATACAGATATATTGCTTGCCACAATAGTTGTAGTAAATTATTGTCTGTGTGATTGTCTTTACCCGTTTCACTCGCCCCCCTCTCCTACCGATCAACATTCAATGAATTTGTGTTGACCCGAATTTCGCCATTTGAAATCGTTGCCAAAAATGTCAAAGGCATAAATTGTAGATTTCAATTTATACACTGGCTTATTAAACACGCGTTTGTGTGTAAATAAAATTCGCAAGGTTTTCGAATTTATGCAGGGCTTCGAAAAATGTCTGTTTTTTTTTTTTTTGTTTTGCTTTTATGGTTAACCTTTTACTGCATCAGTGCAATTGTATCTAATTTTATCCAAAACAAGTGCGCTTATTTAAAAGTTGATGAATTTTATTAACTTAAAAATGTTCAATTTAAATATTCAATGTTACAAGACTTTTATTAGCCGTCCTTCGTGCGAACGTTTTGTATCCCTTCGTTGTTAGAAATGACCTGGCTGGGCCACCTGTGGGAAAACATGTTTAGCATGAAGCACAGTGTGAAAATCATCTAGGAAATTTATTTTTCAATTTCTATCTATTACTTATATTTTTACTACAATAATTGCCATGAAAAATACATTTATAAAACTTAACAATATAAAAACTTTTATTGTAGTTGATGATGCTGTGGCTAGATAGAAATTGCAAGTGTAGGTTTTGATTTCTGCGCCGTGAATTATACATATTGCATTCTTGCAAAGCAGCAGGTAAATCGGGGTTTTCTTTTAAACTTATAAAGATAGACTGATATTTTGCGTTCACGGGTTTGGAAGCATCCTTTGGTTTTGCAACCATGGAAGCTGAAGGTGGATCCTGTAAAGAGATAAAAACATAACTAATATAATAATGTAGAAAGCGAAGCCAGTGACGACAAGGGTTTGCAACTGGAGCCGGGTAGCATTTTGTCCATTATTATGACAAACCAGGGCTTATATTCATTATGGTCTAAAATAGCTGCCGGTTTCTATTTCTTTGAAACTTCTGTGGCTTCGTGTAACGTACCGGTGGAAATCTATTGTTCAACAATTGTTGTCTATTTGTTCAACATAGGATAACATACTCGTAGACACATTTTTATTCAGGTAAGCAAACCAACTCTTCGGTCTTTTATACGGCCTTGTCTTTCTGTTCAGCGATAAGGATGGAGGAACAAAATTTCTATTTGGCGCACTGAGCCTACTATCGTAGGTAAAAATCCTTCTTGCATCAGAGATTTTGCTAATTCTTATAATATGAAAAGCTATTACATTAAACTATTCGACCGGAATTTCAATACTTCTCTACCAAATCCAGTACCACTCTTTGACCTCAGTTAATTTCTCATTCGATCATTTGACCTTTTCTTTTGCAAATCTGTACTTTGAGAGGGTAGCTTGTGAAAAAACCTCAGACTCACCAAATCCTTATTGCGTACCTTGCCGAATTAGTCTGAATATAGTGCGTAAACCTAGTTCGTGCACGGTAAGGAAATAGCTGTTCGTCTATTGGAGTACACGCTTCTTAAAGATTGTGATTCATCATAACCATTCGTGGTGTGCTCAAAAAATAACAGGAATGTTCATTGACTTTAATGGCATAGTGCATCATGAATTCTTGCCTCAAGGTCAAACGGTCAATAAGGAGTACTACCTACCAGTACACGCCGTTTCTGTGAAACAATACGAAAAACGTCCGGATTTGTGGAATTGTGGAAAAACAATTCATGGCTTTTGGTTACTTTTGCTCAATTCGGCTCAAACTTCGTTGCTTCTTCGTGAATTCTTGGCCAAAAACAATGCTGTAACGTTGCCCCAGTCTTCATATTCGCCAGGCATGGCTCGGTGTTCCTTTTTCCTATTACCAAAAATAAAGAAAACGTTAAACGGCTTAGAGGGTTCCCATAAATTCCCATATTCGAAATTCGAATAATTCGAATTTCCCATAAATTCGAAAATTCCCATAATTTTTTGGACACACCTCGCATATCGTCAACTGGTACTGATTTACTGAACATCATATGTGCAGAACGAGTATTAGCTGCATTAGAACGAACAAATCGTAGCAACATTTTGCATCGATCCAATAATAATATCACTGGATTATAAATATAAAGATGGTTAGAATGCCATAGATCCTTTTCTAGCGTGGTGTTACAGTGAAACACCCCGGAAGATAAGAATGACCCCAACCAAGCATATATTTCCGCTCCGTCTGTCTGCTGCCATTCTTTTGGCTAATACGTTAGAATGTTAGATTAGCCTCATTCCAGCACTGGCTTACTTCTCCTACTCTCCGATTCGTCTCGCGCGCTATGCGCTATCCACTATTTGGAGCGACATTATATCAAGAAAAATAGCCATTTTATTCGGCAGAAATTTATGAGCAGATCCTACTGGTCTGCTGCTGCTGTGCCGGTTCCAATGTGTTGACGCGCACAGGCCTTTTAGTCTAGCATATAAAGTTTTTGTTTAAAACCAATTTTTTTATTATCTCCCGGTAATGGTTATAAAATTCACAGACCATACAGTTAATAAATAAGTGTATGGTATATTGTCGCCGATTTTTAAAAACTTGATGGAAAATAATGAAATACACCTTTGAAAACGTTTGGTAGATTGTTAAATGTTACGCATACGACGCGTTGTACACAGTAAGAAGAAAAAGAATACACAGCTAACATGTGTGGGCATTTACATATGTGAGGGCTTAAAACGAAGCTTTAGTAAATGGTATAATGACTTTCGCAAAGTCTAGTGAAGCTAAGGTTGTCGCAGGCAATTTTTTTTTGCATCTGCAATACTAAGTTCCTCAGAATACCCAGGAACACTATACCAAGTTTCTTCAAGATGCTTTAAGTTTTACTCAAATTATCGTCGCACGTACTGACCGTCTGACAAACGAATACAAATTGTCTCGTCAGACTCATCATTTTATATGTATCTTTTCCGATTAGTTTTAGGTTTTACAAATAACCTCAGGTGATATTCTGTGCAACATGCCGCGAAAATATATTTACGGAGTACAATCTATTATAAAAGAATTCGATACATGATTACTGAGTACTGTCTTAACTTTTTCTCAAGAGGAGGGTAAAATTCCTGAACGGTTAACTAAGCGACTTTAGTATTAAGAGTATGGACACCAGTAGTAGTTTGTCCAAACATACTGGACAAATGTTTATCGGATTCACGGGTTATACTTACATTAAATATATCGTCATAATTCGGCAAAATCTTGTTTTGAGATCGCAAAGGCATCTTGCAGCACTTTCTTCTAAATATTATAATACTTTATAAAACTAATATAATTTGATTTTAATATTCATTTGCATCACGCATGTAAGAAAATCTCATGCTTTTGTCTACGGAAATTTATTTTCAATTATATATATTTTCACAAGTTTTTTTTAGAACATCCCGATCGCCTCATATGTATAAATCTACTTAAATTATTTGTCTCCTATTCTATGCTATATCAAACTAATTCTCTCATCAATAAAGTTTATTTCATCGCTATTGCAACTTAAAATATCAGTTAGTTAAAACTTCATTTAAAGTCATGTTAATTAGAATTTTTGTAGCTTTATGTACGACTCTTCCAATGTTCACGTTTACATAAACACTATGTCACCCAATTCACAGCATAACTATTACGGCAAAGCTTTTCTTGATGATTAGTAGTTACAGTTCATGAAATTTTTATAATTTTGTTTTCACCAAGGTCCATTTTCAACGCACCATTAATTGTTTATGAGACAGTCTTTTAGCAAGTGGCAATCTACACGCTTTTGCATCCCTATTACTATAACATTTCGAATAGTTAGTAATGACCAGAGGCAATTCACACCCGACACAACTGTTGGTCAATGTGCCGTTTAGCTGTTCTTATGGCTGTCAGGACAATGACCAAAAGGATAAGCAATTACAAAATGAAGTCATCATTAAGGAAAAACGTATGGAAACTTCCAAAGTGAACTTTTGTATACGTAGGAGATAATATAAAGAGTTATTTGGCGAGGTTTGAAATCATTCCAAATCGATTAATATATATGTTGTCATAAGAAGAAAAAATTAATAAATATTTATGGTTTCGTTAGTAAAACGTACACGTTTGTAACGGCTTTTGCAACCTCAATTAGAGTTCTTCTTGTTGTAGAGGAAATTGGGATCACCACATGATAATGGCCTCATTTAAATTGGCATAAATTCAACTTTTCGCCATTGCATGTACGATCCTTCCATCGATTTGGTTTACCTAAAACCACAACTAATAATCATGTTAATTTTTACTGCAAAATTAAGCGCACAATTTTGTGAAATTCGAATTTAAATTTCGGTGGTTTCCATATATATTTACATTCAAACTTTCTTTTTGCGTAGCAATGTATGTTGCTCTCTCCACCAAAGCTATAATAATTTATAAAATAGTAAATTTAAGGTTCCACAACTTCTAAAACTATATAAAAAAAATTAATGTTTTAATTTTTAAAAACTCGACGTGTAATCGGACCTGTAAAAACCAGCAGAATAGGGAGAGTCAAGACATTATTGGCTCTAAATATCATCGTAGCGAGAGCTACAGTAGGCACTATGATTGAATGAAGGCAGTTATGGGGCGAATTACCCTCAATCAATCTGTTGCAAAGCATCTTTGCAGCAAAGTTTTTGGATAGTTTGTACTTCGAAGGCATATTTGTACATACTTTCCAAAATGAGTCCAAAGTTACCATTATTGGTGACCACTAAAGGCTTACGCAAATGATTTACTAAAGAAATGGGCTTGTCCACCTAGATCATATTGTTTGACTCCGATCAACTCTCTTTGAAGGGGTCCGTTGAGTATAAAGTCTATATGCGCGACGACCGTACCCGGTATAAGCAGCTAGAACCACATGTAGAGTAATTTCGATAACTAGTTATCAGGATAATACCATTTTAAGTTAAGTTTTACTACGATGCTCAAATGGCTACAGCGAAGTCAAATTAACTGAAGGAATTTAAAATGCGGTTATATTGGACGTACTTTGTCTGGTTTTTGTCGGAATTTGACCACATATAAAAAGTACTAAACGAGCGTTCTATCGAAATTGACTAAAAAGTTTGCAGAATATAGAATATCACCTTAACCTTAAATTTAACAGCCCACGGTCCAATTCCCTAGCTTTTCTGGCAACTTTACATATATTTTTTACTATCTGAGCACTAGTGAGAAAAAGTATAAAAATAAGTTATAGCAAATGTCTAGTATTAGTATATTATACAAATATTTTATTTATTATTATTCTAAACCGGAACAATTAACATGAGTTTATATATGAGTTAAGCTGAGAGCATTCATCACATACTCCTATGCTTTTCATACAACCTCTTAAAATCAAATAATTTTACACAATACATGGTTTCTGAAATATAATAAATTATTAAATGTGTATTAATCAATAAATTAAAAAAGAATTTTAATTTTTTCATACTTCGACAAAATTTAAATATTCAAGGTTACTCTCAGTGTCGTGGCAATGGGCCGAGGCAACTTTACTTTAAACGCCTTTTTCTGGAAACAAATTCCTTTGAAGACTTTGTCAGAAAATCTCTCATTTTCTCATGTTCTCATGTTCTAATAAACCGATTTACTTGAAATATTGAACGAAATTTCTCTATTAATCCTTTGTGGTAGGAAGCGACAAGAAATTAAAACTTTTAATTTGTGCTGCTTTCAATAAATTCGGAAAAGTTAAAACTTAATTTACGAGGAAAGTGTTTACAGTTTCTTGACCTCTCGCCACAATGATATTGAGTATCTATTTTGTTTTCGAATGACCAGAAGAAAAATCTGGAAATGTTATTAAATAACGGATAACAAAGGGATCTTAAAACAAGTAACTGTTTCTTTAATCGAGCGTCAAACAAATACCCGAAATTCAGACCTCTAGTATAAAATATCCCCTAAGCTATCAAAAAGGTATCTTCTAGTACTGCAATGGAAAAATTAATGTAATCATAGAGATTTAGAGTAATCATTACATTAGTAAGATAAATAAATAGTAATCATATGCTCATAAGCAATTCACTTTTGCTCCTGAAAGCCATTCGCTTTCATCTCATTAAATTACGAGCTGCTACAAATAGCAAATAACAGCTATTTGTAGTTTCTTGCTGTTGTTTTACGATGATTATTCGCAGCAAATATTTTGCCGAGTTAATGGAACGCTCGTATCTATCTACTATCTTGTATGTAAGCCTACTAGTTTAACTGCATGTCTGCCCAGCTGAGTCAACTTAATTCGATTCAACAGACTGACGCCCCCACCCACAGCACCACAAGTGCCCCAGAGCTACCATCGCTGCCATAACCACTAAGCTAAGTAAAACTGGCCGTGGCCTAATGACATCGACGACCATCAACGGTCAACCGGTCGGCGGCCAATGCTTTCCAGCTAACGGCCACGAGCGCTTGTTTTGCATAAATTACTCATTGCACTGAGCACACTGTACACTGTATGCATTTATGTACGTATGTATAAGAGTGTGTGCTTATGAGTAATAAAGTTTATTCCAGCATTTGCTTCATCAAGCGACGAACAGTGTGTTGAAATGTAGAAATATTTTATTTTTAATTTTGACCTTCTAATTTGAAATTTTATATTAGTAACATTAAATTAATAATTTCCTCTTGAGATTTTCCGATTTATTGGTCTGATATAACAGTTAAAATAGCAATCTGAACGCAACCAGATTCCCCTCACCAGTGAGCGACATAGTAAAAGCTATAATGGCCTGAAAGAGGGCCCTAAAAGAACGTAAGAGTATTTTTTCGTTCTCGGTTTTCTTCAAATTAATCTTCCGTATAATTTTCGGGACAAATTGTAAAAATTCAAAACACGTGACGGAACTTCGCCCATATTTATTTTATACCGGTACTATAGAAATAAGTTTCAATACTTACTATTGTTCATAAGGACTTATACAGACATCTCTCCCCACTAATGGATTAAATACACATTCTAAACTACTCGCGATGCTCAAATAGATAACTAAGGAGATAATAGTACTTATAGTCTATGAAACATTCATTTTTGAACCACTGAAATTGATAAAATTCTGTTAAAAGTGGGCTTAGTATTCTCTCTTTATTCCCCAATCAATTGAGAATTTGAACCAGCTTTACCTCACCTTTGATAGAATTAACTGGAAATTATGGGATTAAATTTTCTTTAGTCATTAGGCAATTGTTTTGCCATTTTGAAACATTACTAGTATTAAACTTACTATATTGAAAAACTAGTGACAATGTAATTAGAAAATTCTGCCACGTCTTATGGGACATGTAGAACCGAAGCTCTATTAATTGAACTTTACAATCTCATAAAATTTATCACATTACTAATGTTTATTGTTGTTATGAATGAAAAGCATGTGTTTCACCACATGATTGAATAAAAAAAATATTATTCAATTGAGCTGTATTTGTTGCAATTTTGACAGCTTCGGTAACCCTGTTTTGAATGACGCGCTCTCGAATAAAATAGAAAGAGAGCAATTATTAATATTTGGTTGGAAAAATATGCGTGCTACTCGTTTGTTGTTTATCAGTTGCTTCGACATCGCATATTCAAAATTTTAATAACAATTCTTCCTACCACAATTTGTAAATTATGCATTGATTTTTGGATTGTAAAACTCAAAAAGTAAATGATGTATGAGCAACAGATAAAAATGGGGCAAATGTTGAAGGTGTATTTATTTTCATAATTTAGTAATTAAATAATTAAGTAAACTGTTAGTTAAATACTTTTTAGAAATTGTTTCAAAAAGGGGTAAAAGTTGCTTAAAAACATCATTTAATAGCAATGTTGAAATGGAGCTACCAAAAAGTGCGGCTATGTAACCGGTATCAGCTACCTCAGTCCAACATGTTACTAATCTACACTAAATTGAAGGCAAAATACCACACTGTTCCAGCTTGACATATTAGTAAGCAAATGCAGAAAACTGCAGTTAGCTTGCATTACGCTAACACACAGATAAACGAATATATGGCAAAGAGCATTGCTAAGTTGCTAAGGATTCCATAATAAATGTGATGTGCCGAGTGCCATTCTGGTTTAATATGAAATTTTAAGATTAATGGATACAGCACTAGAAAGTGAATAATGTATACAGTTACACGCGTGCAGAGTGTATTTGTAGAGCTATGTATGTCGTGGGCACGCACTTCTTTATAGTCTACACACATACCTAAGCATAATTTAGTAATCGGTTGATGGTTTTGAATTTCGAATGAATAAAATCACAATGTACTTATGCAGTTAATTAAAAGAAAATATTGATACTTTAACCAAAAGTCCGAATATCATTAATAAGTAAAAGAAAAATAAAACATTTTAAATAAATTTTAAAAGTAGTAAGTCATGTTTCGAAACATTTAGTAAGGCAAATTATACAAAAGAACTGATGTATCAATGAAGAATATCGATATTCAGTTTGCTTTCCTTCGTAATTGGGCACATATCAAAGCTTTGTACATAAAGCAGTTTTGAATTCGTCAAGTTTTAGATAGTGAGTCGAACAAATTACACCAGCTTTCGAGCTGACTAGCAGCACCATCCTTGAACCGTCCAATAAGATGTCTTCTAACATATGAGCATTTGTGTTGTATAAAAATTAATTTCATCCGCCAAGTATCAGTTCTGTAGTGCCTTACCTTCTTGGTTTGGAGTAGCGAACATATTTATGTAATGTTATTTTTGTAAAGAAACCATATTCTACCATATTCTCTAATTATGTTTGTGTAACATCGCTTTTGTATTGTCGCATTTGACAGATATTTGACATTTGATCCATTCAAAATAGCAAAACCTGTTGTTTGAAGAAACAGGTTATACCATTTTAATGAGAGATCCGCTCCCTTGTATAGATACTCTCTTGTATACTCTCTTGCATATAACAGGATAATTATATTGCTGCTTTTACATGTAAACTTTTTAACAAGCAAGCAGCTCTTAAAAATAGTGCACAAAAAAATGGCGGATCGATGCGGCTCTGTTTGAATGTGTGAATAAATGGGTAAAGAGTACTTGTTATTGTTTCAATTTTCGGCAGCGTGGATATCCAGAATTTAAGGTCTATCTTCTTTGCCTTTGTAATAATCAATCAATAACCTGTAATAATCTCTCCGCGATTTCAGCATGACACGTCAGTCGTCAGACCCTTTCCCATCCTTTGAAAACCCAAATAGATTCGACTGCTCAATCCAATACCGTTGTCATCAAGTTCTGCGAACATTTAGCTCCGTTATATGACAGTTTTTCTTGAAATTTATATTAAAGTTATTATTAAACTATATTAAATTATAAAACTCTTATAGTATTCGCCCTGTTTAACATACCAAACTCCTCGGAGAGATCGCAACTTATGTTGCAGTTTACTTTCTTAGAATCCGAAGCAAATGGAAATGTTTTTCGGCAGGTCATTTAAGAAATTCTATAAATAAAATTAGATTCCTAAATTTAAAACAGTTTGTTGGTGGTGTGTCTAAATTTTATAGGCAGATATCCAATACAACTATATATTCAATAGCAGCAGGCATAATAGCAGAAATATTTTTAAAACCATTTAAATAACCTTTATAACAGCTTACATTATCCCCTATAACAAAACCCCAATTCTTGCTTTGAATTTATAACAATAGATTTCTCGTTAATATTCCCGAAAACTTCTTTCTTGCAAATATACAGGTACAAAATTTATCGAAGATTTCCAAACATCTTAACGATCCCCTACTTTCCATCAGAACTCTAAAGAAAAAAACGGCACACTTCCGCACACATATGTTTATAATAATTAAATACAAAACCACTTGCTGCAAAGTTATGCAAACTTTCACGTAGAAACAATCATAAATCATAATCATATATGACAATACTTAAGCTTCACCACTTGAAACGGAAATTTCTATACTTTAGTTATGCTGGCGGCAACTGAAAGTGCCGCACAACTCTTGTGCATAAAAATGAAGTTGCATGCATAAGGGACATATGTTCTTCCATACAGTAAATAAACATATATATAGGCACACTATATGTGCTTGCCAACAGAAGCTTAATCGACAAACTTACATATACAAGTAACAACAAATTATACATACACATACATACAAATATTTGGCTGCAAACTTAACCGCCAAACTCGATTTTGAGTAATTTTGAAGAACGCATCAAGGCTTCAAGCCTTGTGGTGTCTAGAATGACCTTTATTATTTCTAAAAACATTAATTTCGAAAACTGAAATGTTAATTTGTTCGAAATAAAGATTCCAAATTTGTTATGGTATTATATTTGACTGGGTGTTTCGAATTTGTAGCCGCAGCCCTTTGAGTTTTAAGTCGACTTCAGCGGTTATCTCTTGTGGCCGCAGAAATAAGAAAACTTCATATCGACATATGAGTGCGGAATGTTGAAAGTTCTCTCTTTGTTTTACTTTTATTTGCCTCTTTGAAGTGTTCTTAAGATGCTGACAAACTTGACTGCTTTATTGTGTTTTCTTTATAAGCGAGTCGAGTACGTTTTAAAGGGCAAAATATGGCAAACGGAAGTAGACAGCAAGCTAAAGAGCAACAACATCGAATTTTCACTTCGGTAGAACTAAGATAGAGCGTATAAGAGAAAGCGAAACAATCGAATTATACCCAATAAGTATATATTTAACCGATAAACCGAATACAGCCGGTTTTTGACGACTTCCTGCTCCGATGTATAAAATTTGGACTCATCTTATCGCACGATTCTTAACTCGCTCTCGCTGCACTGCTTTTGCCTTCTAAAGGGAATTTTTGAATATTTTTAAATCCCCATCTCAGAACATCTTCGAAATTTTGTCATTTACAAAATGCATCGATTATAAAACTACATTGCTGTTTCATAGGCGATTGGGTTATATACCAATTTTACCATTCTCTCATTAAAAAATTACTGTCCACTTTACTCTCTTGATATACTGATTTCTGATTTCTAATCTGTCATCAGCTTTAAATTAGGTATTGCCAACTCAAAGTTTTACTTTTTTCACCTTCACAACAGTTGTTGTTAGGTCTTCTAGGGATCTCTCTAGGGATCTTCAATTTTTTTAAATTCTACGTATTTAACGTTTGACCATTTGGAAGAATTTTTCGAAAAATTATTTGTCGATTATCCGATTCATATTTTGAATTATTAGCTGCTTTTCATGCATACTTTACATACTTTACTGCATACTTTACTTTTTTGGCGTTGCCGCCAGTGCAGTTGATAACTTAAGTAGTGGTTTTTTCTCTTAGCCTAGCCATATTTTCGAAATAACAGAATTTTCTTTGAAAATGTTTAAAACAAATTCGAAAATATATGTCTAGTTAGTAAAGTCAGCCTTATTGCTTACATTATGACAGGGGCCTAAATTGTTTATACTTTTACAGTGAAGCAACACTCCTACACCATATACAGGGTGATCTCACAGGCAACCGATTGCTCTTTCTCACGTTATTTGTTTCACCACTTGTAGTGCATTCAGCCTTTCCCCGTTATCATATTTATTTCTCTATTTGTTTGCTTGTGCTCTCATAGCGCAATTCAAGCTTTTCAAGTTGTCTTCAGATTTTCTTCAAAGTGCTATTTCTTCAGCTTAACTTAAGTTCTCATTCAGCCACACATGCATACCGAAAGAAGCGTGCTGGCAGTCATCTGTGTGTGTGTGTGTGTGATAAAATTCTACTGTGTTTTCATAAACTTTTGCTCTTCTCTAAGCCATTCAAGAACACAAACATCAACACATACGCCAAATGGCTTCTACCTTCCCCGAGCATCCCTAGCACCGCTTGATTGCCAACATGCTTGCCGCACACTTCCGGTGCAGTGGGTGCCACCAACAACAACACATTCACCATTCACATTCACTCACCATCAACCACAACAACACCTGCAAGTGTGCTGTCTGGCATTCCTTGCCAATTGCTTTCATTTTATTTATGTCGCTCGGCAGACTTCGTTCTGCCTCTTTACCATCAACCAACAGCAAATATGTGGAAGCGCTTGGAGTGGAAAAAATATATTTCATGTTCATTTATGATAATTACGTGTGAAATTTGTAACTTTTTAATTAGTTTAATTTCAACTGAAAATACAAACGACGAAATTGCCTACCGGCCGAGCAGTGAAACGAAGGCACAAGCGTGTCTTCGCTGTTGAAGGCAATCCCTGCCGCAAAAGTCAACTAACAGTCATCAGCTTCGCAAATTTATTTAATTTTTTTCCCTCATATTTTCGCACAAATTTCTACTTTTTGGTGTTATTGGTTGTCATCTTCGTTGTTGTTGTTGTTGTTGATGTCGCATGTGGCATCTGGCGCGTTGGATGTGGAGTTTTAAGCTGTCTCCTTTACTTTGCTTGCGATTCGTTACTTGGGTGAACTTTTCCAGCTGCAATTAAATGCGTTCAATTGCACTTAAGTAACTCTTGAAAATGTTTAATTACACAAAATTCTTACTCAAAAGAATCTTTAATTGTATGTACGAAAAATTGCATTTTTACCTGCCTTGAGTATTGTATACCCATCTCAGGTTTGTGGGAGATATTACTAAATATTAACAAAAGTCAGACCATTTTTGATGTTTAGCGTAATCGTGAGGCAATAGTCCACCGACATTCCGACACATATGCCAAACCATAACTATGGTTTTCTTCTGGTTATACCGTTAAAAACCGAACGCTGCCAACATGAGCAACACCGTGCTGAATGACTATTATCAAGTAAATTACCTTTGATTTCGACAGTTATTTGAAAAGCAAGGGAAGATTCGAATCTCTGTGGCAGAACAATAGGATCACACCGAATTACGGAAAACTTTGATGCATTATCAACGTGCACTAAGTCTAATAGCTTGCCGAATTTGTTCGGAATTAAATTAATTTGTTTAAGACCCAACTCAGAAATTTTTTCTAAAAACTCATTGAAGTATAACCGAGTGCAAACCAGTATAATACAATCATCGATAACTTTCCTTGAGACGTATGGTAAATTGAAATCAAAGGAACACCCAGAACAATTACGGAATCAGAATTATTTACCATTGAAATAACACAATTTATAAAAGAAGTATGCCGCATGTTTTAAGATAAGTCCGATTGGGGTGGTATTTATGATAATGTTAGATAAATGTAGTAATTGTTAATATAAATTCTAAAGCACTTAAATTCAAATGAGTACGAATTATGAACAACAATCTCTTCTGATGGAACAGAAGAGTGAACTGCAAATAGAATACCTCCTCCGATGCTGTTCATTCGATCACATTTGAATATTTGAAACCTGCTTCATAATATCTCATTATCAAAAAGGTGAGGCTTTAGCCATGTTTCCGTAAAAGTGATTAGTTTGAAATTAAAATTAGTACTGTCTAAATAGAATTCAATTAATTTTGTTTTAAGATCTCTAACATTTTGATAATAAATACTCCGCAAATTTCCATTACTCAGTTTTTTATTTCAGCGGCTTTTTTTTAGCTATTTAAGCGACATTTGCTTCAATCAGTTTACGTTTATACTCAAATTCACGTACAAATGCACCGGATGGCGGGAATGCAGTTTCAAGAACCACTTTAAACTTTTCAAGAAGCACTTGAAACTTTTCAAAGATGCATCTAATTTAAAAGAAGAGATGTTTCTCTCATATGTAAATTTGAACTTTGGAATTTGAATATTCTCAATTTTTAACTTTGTTCAAATGTAAAACTTTATGTCATCAAACGAGGTATCCATAGCGTATCTAGAAATAAACACCGATTTTTTTTGTGGTATTACAAACAAATTTTTAAAAAAAGCAAATGAGTTTTTAACGGGAGGAACATGAATGTTTTGATTCTTAAAATCTTTAGCTAGAGCTTTAGAGGAAGTAAGTAAGCTCTTTAGATGTAGTAGGCTTCTCACCTTAAGGGAATGATGAAGAAAGATTGATAAGGACAATGTTCGGAGGAGAAATACTCTTCTGAACAGAAGAACTGGTTGACTCTTCATTGGACGGACGTTTACTTTTAGGGGCAGACTTAAAGGTTTTATGAGTTTCATGTGATCCCTAAAAAGTATACATCCGTTTATAATGATGACAGTACCAGTACAGTACCACCAGTACTAGTACCAGTACTAGTACAGTACCACAGAACTAAGAATATATTTTGGAACCACTTGTTGCCAGAATAATCTGATAACAAAGCGTACGTTTGTCCTGCAATTTCTTTAATATAGCATCATGGTCTCTAACATAATAATTTAGATTATAGAATTCAGTTTAACAGATCAGCGAGAATCTTAGTACATTCCTTGGCATATTTTCAACAAGTCTATATAATTGTTGTAAACATTCACGTTATTTGTTCAACCTATTCTAAATTAGATAAGGAGAGATGTTAAGTGGTTGCTTTCACAATAATAATAATAATTTTAAGATAAAACCGTTTTTGAAAAGACATTACAAAATATGCTCTACTTAGGGACCAGCAATACCTGCAATTTTCACCTTTCTATTTATTAAATTTTCGTTATTTCAATGTAGGATTCTTCCTTGAAAATCTTTAAAATTTTGTAATATAATAAAAATAATAAAACTAGAAACTATACTCTAGTCAAAAAACAAGCATTTCTGTATTATCATATTTCCGTTATACATATATAATATAAGAAAGCATTCGGTTAATATCAGAAAATTAAGTTTAAGGAATAAAGTCCAAATTCCAAACTATGGTAATGAGGGTGATTTATATGAGTTTAATATATCCAATAATTGAATAATTTTACTAAGAGATTGGGGCAACCAACTTTAAATGGTATTTCATATTCCATAAATTATTTGACCGTTTTGAAATAAGATTTATTGCATAACTTTCTCACAACTTTCTCCTTCAACAGTTAAAAAACAAAGCGAAATAGAACCAAAACCTCCCGAATTATCACAAAACACGAATTTGAGATATATCCTTTCCCTTACAATAGAAAACTCGAGTATTAATAAAGGCATAGGAAGAAAGCTTTGTACATACCATATACCATATACCATTTGTTATGTGGCAACTCTGTTTAAATAATCGGTGAATTCGGTCCGCTCCAAAGCCTTGATATACAGGAAATTAGATTCTCCGTTTTTCCGGTTAACTTTATAATGTATATGTAGACCAACTTATGGGCAATATTTATGAAATATGAGCGATTATTACACCTTTTGGAAGTGTTGTGGCAGGGTAACAAGCATGGAAGAAATAGGGATATGGTTTAACCCAGCTCGCATTTATCAAATACACTTCCTCTGGTTGCATTCATTCTGTATATATCATATATATATGTATTGTGATGTATATTGTGATGATATACGTATTATGATTAGTAGAATTTTTTTCATCAGTACCTATCATCCAAGTCTAAGAATCTATAATATGGAGATTTAATATCAAAAATAATAATAAGAAAAATTTCGTTCACAAGAGTTGAATACTCAAAAAAGCTCAAAGCAATGACAACATTATTGCCGAAGTCTACAGCGTCAACAACAGAACCACCAGCAGCAATAACAACAACCGCCTCATTCGTTTGTCGTAATACATAATTAAATTTCATTCCCAGTTCACATTAGAATGGGTCAATAAATAAATTTCATTTTAATTCCATTGCAAATGACAGCAACTCATAATTGTCGAAAAAATGCCATAAAACCATTTTGGGGCAGAGACAATAAAGAAATATGAATTTAGAAATGCTTAATTGCATATTAGTATATGACAGGATGAGCTAAGCTATTCAAGGCATGCAACTAACCACTTCAATAAGACTACATGTATGTATGTTTGCATGTATGTATGAATGTATACTCAAAATAAATTAAATGCTACTCAAATGCACATATATATCATATGTTTATATGTATGTAGGTATAAGTGAAGTGAAGTGAAAAGCTGCCATTGACGGGTATGAATCAGCGCACAACTACTTGGAATGACGAACCAGTGCTGACGCATAAGCACGCCAGCGGCAGCGGTCATGAGGGTGGCGGCAGCAAATTGACAACAAATATCTGACCTTTTCAATTGGCATTGCGTAGCGTTTTGGCGATGAGCATCAAGCTTAATGAATGGAAGTTCAAGCAAAGAGTAGAAAAGATCAGTTGACCTTCATTAGGCGCGTGACAATACACGGGGCCATTAAATTGTGCTTCATAGAGCAAAGCATAAGTGCTGTTGTTGCGCCACAGAGCGGCGCTAGTAAACATATTTGTTGACATTACGCACATACACATGTTATCTGCGAGTGTGGGTATGGATGTAGGCTATAAGAGCAACTACTGAGGATCAGCGAGTTCAAACGCATTAATCACACTAATTAAATATGCTGGAGAGCATGCCGATTAGCGCGAACACCATTCTAAATTCTGTGGAATTTTCGCTTTCTGCAAAAGCTAAGTGTTTGGAAAGAGTTATAACGCTTTGGCGCATGTGTGTGTGTGTGTGTGTGTGTATGTGTGTGTGCGAGCATTAATGGGCCCGCCTTTAAATCTCCTAATTAATCAAGTCAAACGAACACATGCTTTTGTGTGCGTGTATGTACTTCCTTTTCGTACTAGTGTTTGGCTAGCAAGTTCAATCATAATTTTGCAATACCACAAGACATTAATCAAGCTGGCCGTCGTTTGAGCCCACTCCGTAATGTGAGGCGTGTCTGCCAACTGTCGGCCACATTTGGTCGACTTGGTTTTCCGCGCAGTTGCGTTGCATTACTTTGCAAGAAAGGCAAACACATTGAATATGAGCAGTGTCTAAGCAACGCCATGTGGTATGCCACATGTGGCAATGAACAACCGCCCGACAGACGCAGTCGGTGTATCAGCACATTTCAATGCACGCGTCCACTCCTTTCAACACTTGATGCAGTGCGAACAGCAGACAACGGTTTTTGGCGGCAGCAGCAAAAGGAACAGCTCAATCTAGAGATACATATATGTGTGGGTGCGTGTGTGTATGTGTGTGCTTTATACAAGTATTGCTGAGGACAAGAACAAGCATAACAGGAAACACCGAATTAATTAATTAAAGTTCCCTATACAAACTGACATTGGCAAATTCACACAGTCGCACATTTGTTTGTATGTAAGTACCTTGACACCTTATATATATATATATATATATAGTACATATATATACAAAGTGTAATAAATATGCAGCAGTCATCATCACTCTTATTACTTTTGAAATCTAGCTAGAAATGCGGATTATTACGAAATTCTTGTCAACCATTAGCAATTCCGCTCATCGGATACATATAGACATAGACATCAATATATATTTATATAATTTAATGAGTTCTGTTTGCCCCTTATCCACTTAAGAAAAACTCACACATTATCCGTTAAAATCATACAAAGACCAACCGCATATTTGTAATAAAAAATTGTTTGTTTGAGGTGCAATGCATTCATACAAGGTGTCTGAGAAATAATTCCCAAAAAGTGCTCTTCTGAAGAGAAATACTTCCAAGCTTAGATAAGAGAGTCCAAACTTGTATTGCGATTCCAATTGAAGTTAAATTTTAAAACATTCACTTATATTCACTCTCATCCCAATAAGATTATGTTGTTATAAAAACAGTTCGATGAGCAAATACAAGAAGACTCATGCCTGCACGACCATGATATCGACACCGTTTTCCACCTCATTATAACTGAGGCATTCCTTTTTGGCGGACCATTTTATATAACAGAAGAGCGGACGGATGGTTGATAAGTTAAATTGTTGCCACATATGTTGCAGAGCCTAATGTTTGTGGCGATATCGGATATCCATACTGACTAGCCATTGAGACGGATCTTCGATGGGGTGGATATCCGGAATTTTCGTTTTGGTTTAGTATTTCAATACTGTGATGAAATACTCGGTGTGTTCGTTTAGTTAAAACTTCGGTCATAACCCAAAACCCCAAATGAAACACTTGCGCCTTGGTCGAAGTTCCTGCGATGTCGAAACGGGCAAAGTGCGACCCTTCTCTCAGAGGACGGTATTAAACGTTAAAAATCAATATAGAAATTTTATTGAGAAAAATTTTATACTAAACGAAATTTCAGATCTAATAAACTTTATTGGTGGTCTGAAAGAAATCAGTTCATACTTTGCTTCTAATACACCAGGAGCAAATGTGGAAAATAGATAAAATCGAATTTAAACCAGATTTATCTGTTAATGTTATTAAAAAAATTGACCATGCAGAAAAATGTGTGCGATATCATAAGTCCAACACATTCCTTTGATATATTCAGAACGTCAGTCATATCGAATAACTTCATTTTATGGACATTTAAAATCATTTTGCGAACTTTTTGATATTCTCATTCACAAAAGCCTCTTTTGGACGTCCTCATTGATCAGCAACAATGTATTCGTAAAAAATAGTGTTACCTTAACACACGAAATACATTTATATCACTTTTTTACAAAATACCAAAACCTACTTCACTCGAATTGTTTTAACTCACAAACCAATTGTTTCAGAGTCACTCTCTCATGGAAACGGTACGAATGATGGAGATAAAGATTACGCAAATTTCGCTCTGATACTTGTTTTCGAGCCCGTTTGTGACATCGTGAACGATACGGGAGAGATGAAGAAAAGTGCTTGTTTACAATTAGTATGGAATTTTGACAGTTCTTTTGGCTTACGGCGTAGCCTATTATAAACTTGTTTCTTTTATTCTTCGATTTAGATAACCTTATTAACCTAGCTCTTAAATAGAAAAACTATAAAAATTAGAAAAACTGGTGGACTCAGATCCCTGGCCATCTATATTTTATCCGAAGCGCAAGTGCAAATATTTCTATAAAAGATATATATAAAAGAAAGACATAAATTTAAATTTCTAAATTTTTTCTATCTAAAAAATCTAAAAAAAATATTATAGAAGAATTTTTCTACAATATCTTTACAAAATCACTACAAAGAATTACAAAGAAAAATCTTCTATAATTTTTTTTTGTTTCACAATTTATACCGAAATTGTCTGAGAGTATGCTAACTCCTCCTAACAGAATTTTTGACAATCACGAACCACTTCCAATTAATTTCGGATCTTAGATTAGATTCATTATCTATTCTTTATTTCAAAAACTGAAATATGTAATAATCGGTTGTCTGAAAAATATATCACTGTTATGGTTAGTACTTACTTCTATACAATAAGAACGCTACAATGATTTTGTCTTAATTTGTGTAAATATGCTTCTTTTTTCATTTGAACTTTCTGCCTTTCTGCCAAATTCAACAAACAAAAGTCTCTATCATTTACCTAAATATACGTAGCTGTACAAATTATATCAAGAGGCCTTACACTCTCCAAATACAGAATCTTATTAAAGTTCCAACGCATGATCCCCAGCAGCATTCACTACTCTTCTTCATGTATCATGACTACTAAATACTCAGCATATTGATGAATTTCCATTTACACTACCGTTATGTTTGGTTGAGTCTATTTATATTATTCCTGTTAATTACATTACATTTATAATAAGCAGAAATTGCTCGCTTCAAACCAACCCGAAACCCCAAAAAGCACCCTTTTCGGAGTTTTCCCAGCACATCAACAGATGCCGTAATTTTTTCATTATATTCCAGCTATTAAACGCTATAATTTGAGTTATTGAAATATTTCTCCAATTCTTGCACACACATATTCATATACACACACACATTTGCATGTGTGCATTAGTTAAATATGTATTGAATGAATTCATGTATTTGTTAAATTTGTATGAGTAGTTGCCTTTAGGCTTAATTAAATTTTCCAAAGTATTTCGTTGTGTTCGTTGTGGTCTTACATGAAGATGGTGAATATTTATTCTTGTGGAAAAGGGTCGTCTCCTCGCATTGACATAGCGACCGATCGACCGATTGAACCCCTTTTCGTTGCCATTCAGCGTGCATTCGCTTGACGCCCGGAATTAAGTGCCTGCCAAAAGGTTAACTGGAAATTAGTCACATATAACATATTAATACACCTACACATATATGTCCATGGCGACAGACAGGGACAGGGGTAGAAGGTATACATACAAATGTACAAGCACTTAAGAGCACATAAATGCTCTCATCGGGTCTTTTGGAATTCATTGAATGACTAAATGCTTTCGTAAGTGAGTTTCAAACAAATTTTTATCATTTGGTTAGTGTTAATTAGTGACATTGCCGTTGGTTCATAGATGTGCATGTTTTCACTGTTACTTTCGTTGAAGGAATAGACATAGCAGCCATTCAGACAAATTGTTATGAATTTTTAATGCGCCTTTATTTGATGCCGCTCGAATCAATTTAGGCAGTTGTGAATACACTTTCGGAATCGTGAATAACAGCAACAGTTGCAGCGTGTGTTTTAAGGCATTTTTAGCTCGCGTACTCAAAACACCTCACCTCTTAAAATTCTGTTTCTCTATGTTTTATGAAACTATAAACGCTGTGCAAATTTTATAATTCTACTGTTTAAAGGCACGGAGCGCCAAACAAATTTTTCAGAAAATACAGCAACTCTGGGAAAGTTTAACTAAGGTTTTAAGAGAGCACTCAATCTGCAATTAAAGAAAGGGAAAAGCGAAGCATTTAAATTCCATTTAAAGATAATAATTGATATTCTATAAACCAGCTTTGAGCAATTATCGACTTTGAATCAAAATAGTAATATAGAGATTTTCAATAAAAAATTTTTTTTTGTTAAGCATATCTTTTAAAATGCCTGAAAGAGAGAAATCCGAGTTCTGTTTTGAGGGATCCAATTCCTTAAGCCTCCCACCTCAGGCGTTCTTTCACATACATGGAGTTGAAACCTGCATGAGAGCAATATTGTATGCGATAGCTCTTGGGGTGTTCATCCGGCTTTTTCTGGTGTTTTGAAATCGCGAAAATGGAAAGGTGACCTATAAAAGCTTTATGGCGACATCGTATACTCAAGGAAGAATTTCCCAATCAAGCTTTATCTTTCTCTACGCTGTTATTGTTAAAGCTTCCAAAACCTTTTATTTTTCAAGCGTCAAGTTCATATGTATATACTATAGTTGTCTACTAGCAAATCTGATGTGTAATTAATTTTTCATTCAATGAACCCGCTACAATAGACAACAACGTTATATATTATGTGCAATAACAACAGCGTTAAAGCTCTGAAAGCAGAAACTGTAATTACTCCAATATGTTGCCGGCCGAGCGTTGACTCGAAACGTGTTGGTAATCACGCCAACACTAAAACAATAACAACATCAACAAACTGTTGAAATACAATAACCAATAATTCGATTAATTGATTTATTAACACTCGCTTGCCAAAGCTCCACGCATGCATACATATGTATGTACGACTACGACACAGTTCCAGCACGCACATTTCACAAAGCGTGGACGCTCATCCAGATAGAAGTGGCGACGCTTGCATGTTGCATTATTGTATTGTTGTTGGACAATCCTCAAAAGTGTTACCGGCTACTAAACTACATATATATATATACACACATATACATACCTACCTAATTGTGTATGTTTACATGTTGCTGCACACCCCACCAACACCAACAGGGGAAATGCTTAAGTGTGACTGCCGTTGCGTTGCAAGGTCTCATTGCATTGTAGCCTGATTGACAAGGGAAAACGCTAAGCCTCAATTAAGGAAGAAACAATTGCTTATCACAGGGCAGCTGGAATTCTGCTGAGAATTGTTGGAATTGCTCTGCTGCTATTGAAGAAGAGAAGATTTAATTACTTGAATTAGTCGTTAAAATATCTGCTACAGAATTCGAAGTAGTAATACTAGCTGGGTCGAGAGTTTAACTTTCTACTTTGAAAAGTCCAAAATTTTTAAGTTCGGTTGCAGCCGGACACTATATACTCTCGCAATTTCCAAGAATCAAATGTGCGGAAATGTTTCTAGGAGTCAGCAAAACTTTTTTATATTACATTCGATATCTACATTTGTTATTCAATCAAATTATACGCATTTGGTTCAAATTGGTGGAATAGTTGCTGAGGTATAATTAAAGGTCTAGTAAAAAGAAATCTATTATATATCCAAAATTCGGCGTTAGTAATCTCTCAGTGTCTCTCGTCGTATAAGTGCTATAAGGTTAAGCTACATGGCGTTAGAAATATAAGATTTCGTGCTAAAAAAAACTCAGACAGTTTTGTGATTTCTTTACTCAGTATTGTTTGAGCACACCAAACAAAAAAATTGACACCAGCAGTGAGAAAACACGCCATATTTGAAAAGTTTTCTTCGATAAAGGCGAAGAAGCAAGCCAGGCGGCTGAAAATGTGAATATTGTCTATGGCTCCGATATTGTAACAACAACTTATGAACAATTTTGGTTTCGTTGATTCCGTTCCGGTAATTTTAATGTCGAAGATGCACCACGCTATGGAAGGCCACTTGCCGGAAATTGCGATAAAATAATGGGAATCGCCGAATCCGACCGTAATGTAAGCATTTTTTCGATTACTCGGGAGCTAAACGTTGCACAAAAACCCTTTTGGAACTATTTAAATAAGACTGGATACAAAAAGAAGCTCGGTGTATGGGTGCCAAACGAGTTACGCAGAAAAACCTTAAGACCCGAAATCGCAAATTTGAAAATCGCTGCTGAATCGCAACAAAATCAATCTATTTCTGAAGCGAATGGTGAAGCGAACTGGTGAAGAAAATTGGGTCAGTTACGACAACGTCGAGCGAAAATGGTAGTGGTCGTGGCCGACGCAAAATGTAGCCAAGCCAGGACTGACGGTCAGAAATATTTGCGAATAAAACGGCACATATTTCAACTAAATCAGATCATTTTAACTATGAGAAATTAAACCTTCAATTTAATGCAAAAGTAATGGATTTCGACGGATTATGACATCCGTTATATTTAGAAATGTTCTTAAAAATCGGTTAAAATATATAATCGATAAATATTCTTGCTCAATGAAATATTCTCACATACTTTTGTTAAGATAATGGAATGGAGTAAAATTATAGAGTATGGAGTGAAATACCGGATATTTAGAGCTTAGATTAAGGTGTAAACAGGTTCCATCAATTTCATATTATATAGCAGGTATAACAGTTTATATTCGCAACCTCTCGTTTCGATGTATTTCTTGATGTTAGTCATCTGCTGTAAAGTGTCCAGTAAGTCGATAGGGTTCCAAATGTGGTTAAATAAGAGTTTGGTGTGGTTTGTGTGTGTGCGAATGGGGTAACTGTGATTAAAGAATGTAAGATAAAAACTCCACCTAAAGAGGATGAGTTGTACCATCCTTCATACTCAATGCTTAAACTGATCTATTTGTAAGTCTACTACATCATTCTTGCCACCGAATTCCGTTATCCGTTAATCTCGATATACAAAACCTTACATCTGTTTAAATTTTTGATCGGCTTCCACACATAACCAAAGAAATGGAGATTAATAAAAAATGCGCTTTATTCAGACATGCCTCAAGGCGACGCATGGCAAATTACAGTTTTACATATTTTTTTAAATTCCGAGAATTTACAACGACGATATAGCCTCCTGCTGGATTATTCACACAGATCTCATTTTCGGCACCAAATATGCTTTATATATATGTTTTTATTTATTAGCCCCTTAATACCGGAAACATAATTTGTAACATACAATTTGTAAATTAAGCACGAAATGATTGCCTCGTATCAATGACAAAATGGTCAAGCTGCAATACATGAGAAATTCGCACAAATCGTTTTGTAAGCCGTCGGTGCTAAGTGTTTTTGCCAACAACATACCAAATCAGTAGCAGCAAATGGATTTCGACAAAACCAAAATCAACCGAAACGAGGCAGCAGCAAAACTGAAAACCAATGAACAACATCAAAAGCAACACCAACAATAGCAGCAACAACCGCATCAACTTCAACATAACAAATGGCAATCAAATGACAAGTCCATCTGTCAAACTTGCAGTTACCGTTGTAACAATTGCCAATAAAACAGATATGCATACACAGATAGGTACGCACTAACACCTAGAGCGCTCGAACAATGTGGTCAGCAGCTAAGGCACAAACATGCCGAACAATGATGGATAGAACATCCATATGAACTACCCTCCCTTAATGAACGTACCCTGCGGGAAAATGCACTAGTTATTGTGAATTTAAAATGGTGTATTTTTTCATTTTAGCAACTGTCGCAGTGCTAGTTAAGTCATCGTTCAGTTCGACACATGAATCAATGTTGATTCAACTGAAATTCAACTTAAAAGAGAAATTTTATGATGGATTACTCCAACCACGGGTCACCAGAGTGAAGAAAAAACCAATATGTATAACCAACTTAAGTATCCTAAATTGCCAAACGGCTTAGCAAAAATGGGGCAAGTCCTCATAGACTAATTAAGATTTTTTGCACTAGTAGGGAGAACCATACTTCCCGCAGGGTATGTGCGTAAGTTACTAGTCAACATCGTTAGGTACATAAATACCCATAAAAGGTAGTGGTTCACACCTCAGTTGACAGGACTGAGGAAGTGCAAAGGCAGAGCACTGCTGCGCAGTAATTGAAATGCCGATAACAATATGCAATAGCAGCAACTACTTGTTGCAATAGCAACAGCAACCGACAGAGGAATAATTGATTGAACCGACGTGAACCAACGTGAAAACCGTGCAGAGGTAAGTATGACTTCAAGTTTCGGTGTTGTGAGACGGTAAGCAATTTTGCCTAACGAAGCACCAACTGTTTAACGTCTAGAACGATTGAATGCCTCACTCAGTACAACAGATGCTGTATGAATATTCCCTCAACCATTTTATTTTTATTTATTTGCACACTTTGGGTTTCTGATAAAAAACCTGAACAAAAATGTTTGGAACCATCTTTAACCACGCCAAGTGCTCTCTAGGCACCAGCGGCAGCCGCTTTTCGTTCCTTTTAAAAAGCGGTACTATAAACTTATTATTTTAAAATAATTAAAGTTTCGACATAAATACGTAATGTTCTCTGTATTCAATATGGTTTCCAATACCGATTTCATATGCAAAAATTCTTCGAGAATTGATATTCCTGCTGGTTTCACAATGCAACCGAATGAATGAGAATTTTATTGAATATCAGGCAGGCTCAATCCACTATATCAAGCCAGACTGTATAAATCTTACATCTCTCGAACAGTTGGTTCATGAAATATATGAAAGTAAGTTTCCGACTAAATTTTAGTACTTTGACAAAACTAGGTAAGAAGGAATTTCGCGTTAATGATTGAATTTGTGGGGATTTGCTAAACTTCTCACTGGCTATTTCGTTTACTATAAGTTGAATGCGTCGGACGCAAGACGGTGAACGGTTCACCGACTCAACAGAGAGTTCTCTGAAAAGAAATCGCTAAGACTGCAGCTTATTTCAGAGCAAAATCTACGAAAATGGTTTTGAGAAGTCAGAAATGGCAATAATCAGTGTATCTGATGGCAACAATGTTGAGGAACAGATAAGAACTTTGCAGCCTTTCTGTAAAATTATCCAGCAACAGACCAAACTTTCAAAAGCAGACCAAGGAATTCCTCTTCAATCTAAAATTGCTTGGTCGGGTTTCCCTTAACATTTGAAGTTTGCATGAAGGCAATTAAGTATTAGAAGTTGTATGGCAACTCCGACCGCTATGCAACCTACGATTGATCCGAGGCCCTAGGTATATATTATATTTGTATTGCAAAAATTGCAGCACGTTTTCTTTAAATATCTCAAAATCTATTTGAAATATGTAGCTTATATATAGATCGATTATGGTAGAGTCATAACTCTAATCCATAATCCATAAAAAGTCTACTTGAAACCAAGTGATGACATTTGGAGATTTAGACTTCACCACGGAAATTATTCTTTAGATCTAAATTGCAGAATAGCATATTTACTAATATCTGGTACTGACTTTACTGAACTCAAACATTTTTCTCTAAATGCCGATTCTGAAAGCAGATTAACAAAAAAATGTTTAAAAAGCATTGATTAGGTATTGCTCGAAATCCTGAAAAATAATGCATGAACCACTATGGTTCCAATATTGACCACTATGTGACCAAGACTATGATTCCTCGTCATCATTCTGAGAAATCCATTCCTATACGAAATTGAGGAAATACTGCAATAACTTTTCAAAAAGACGGGCATTAAATAATGGAAAACTTAGAACTGTCGACAATGAGTGGAGAGGGTTAATTAATCCTTAATATATCTTAATATATAATAGTCGGGTTCACTTACCAGCAACGAAATAACCGTTCATAGCATAAACCTCACAAGCAAATGTACATTTAATAAAATTTAGCTTCTTTCGGCTTTTCAACTCCTATTGGCAGACGTACAAAGCACCGGCAAACACATCCTTTAATTACGAACAATGAAGATTTGGATATTCCGCTGTATACACTTCGAAATTTTGGACTAAACGTTTTCAGCTGAGAACTTAATCAGTACATTCCATTTACTCGAATATTTTATATCAATACAGTTGATATTTACCCTTGTTGCCACATATACAATACATATATATCCATATTGACATATTTGCATTTATACCAAAATAACTCTTCGATACTAATGAAAATCAACCACAAGCTCATCGTGCGGAATCTGATGGATGTGGAGGACATGCAACCAAAAGAAACTCCGTTCAGTAAACTGATAAGTGGAGAGTGTGGCATATACAAATGTGGCAGCAACGCCAAAGCAGCCAGTTAAAACAGTTGATTGCAGTTGCTAAGAACGGTGAATCCTTCGAGTACATAGTAGGAGCAGAAACCATGAGCAGCAGAAGAGCAACATTAACATGCCAAGCCGCAAAGTACACGAGTAAGCGCATAAGCACGTGTGTGTTAGCGGAATATAGGAATGCGAGGGCATGTTCCACATAAAAGGCAAACGGCAAAACTGCACCCGGCACACACACATACAGTTGCATTGTCAACTTGCATGCATAAATTCCGGCTGTGGTTTGGCAAAACCAAAGGTGACATGGCTGTAACGAGCAGCTAACAGTAAGCAGCATAACGGCACTCATACGTGGCGTGTGACAGGCGTGGCCGGGTAGTCCATAAGATGGCAGCGAGCAACAAAAGCGTGTAAGGTATGCAACGTGCGGACTTCAGCTGCTGGCAGGTTGTAAAAAATTGCTGGCGTTCGAATTCGTGTTGTTCGCATTTTGGGTCAAAACTTCGCAAGAACGAAAAATGGAAATGCAAACAGCAAGACTGATTGAGAGCAGGTAGGGCACGTGGACAATGGTGGGGTTACTACAACATAGCGCTAGCCCTCAGCTGATTCGTGTGTGGGTGTGCTCTACTCGCATCACCATCGTATGAACTGACCTAAACAGGCCACTGCTAAGCTGAATACTTACACATATGTGATTTTCGGTGCCAACGAGCGAAAATTCTTGCATGCGAAATTCTAGGTTCTTTCAAGCGTGCTTCGCTTATTTTCATCCCTGCATTTTTTGCACTTTTTCGACATTCACCCGAAGTACCGCTTCCAACTACCGTATCAACTATCATACCTCTTGCTCATTTCTTGCGATTTGCCAGTGCACTCTTTTTATGCCTCAGCATCTGAGCGTTAAAATGCCAAAATCGACAAGGTGACCAAGTTGGCATTTGGACAATGCTCTAACGGCATTTTTTATTCGTTTTTTATTCGTTTTTTACTCGTGTTCTTCAGCGTTGCTTTTACAATAGAAAATGTAAAATTATACAAGTATGCTGGAAAAGGGAATGTGTAAATATGCATACAGCAGAAATAAGAAGGGAAAGAATATGAAATTTTTCTAAATCCCTGCAACGAAAGTATGTCCGAAATATTTTTTATGCAATGTCGTTGAAAAAATGTGCCAAAACGTATAAAATTCCTGCTGTTGCAACTTGTAAAACTTGTAACTGCAGAATTATGATGCAGAATTCCTTTACGATCTTATTGGACTGCATGTCCTTGCCAAACAAAGCTTTGCATTTTAGATTGACTGTTACATAGTTCTCTAATAAATATTCAAAGTATCAGCACATATATACCCACTCGTATACACCAATTACTAACTGCAGTTTTAATTAGATTTTCTCTTGTCTGCTATGACAATCACTGAGCTCTATGAACTTCGAAGATGCAGACATTTTTCCAATTATAAAGAATCTTGAGAATACTCCACTTGAATTCATTAGTAATGAGGCAGAAGAGAAGTGAATAGCTCCGATAATAGTTAATTCGAATGATAATTAAAAGTTATGTATACCTACTTATAACTCATATATATATGTATATAACTAAAATTTCTAAATTTTTAAGACAAATTGGAATTGAAAATTTGTTTTCAGTTCCGCTCAGTGCAAACTAAGTTTATATTTAAACGGATAAGGCAGTCTATGATTTTCAAAAATTTTTTAATTTTTTTTATCATTTAAGTGCAATTTAAGGTACTGAAAACATTATTCAATTGGCAGAATAAAGAAAATAAATAATTTCCTTTTCCAACCTGGTGTAGTGTTGAAGCATTCGAGTCAGTCAGCTTCGGCACGTAAAACTTTAAACGCGTTTACTTCGAACTGCCTTTTTCAAATCGACCGCGGCGACGGTGGCACTCATAAATTATCCGCTAGAGATTTTAACTGTAGTTTAAGAGTAACATAATCCAGTAGACTACGTACATTTTCTGTTATTATTGCAATTTTTTATAAACAATTTACTGCTAATTTTGTCTGTCAAAAATGTAACCGTTTTCTTAGAAGTCCTTTTTTAGCGAAAAATTGACGTAAACCTAAAACATACTTGGTTTAGTAGCAAGTCTTATCTAGATTCAGATGGCCCTCCTAGAAAGGTGGGTTAGTCCAATCGTCGCTTTTTTTTTATCAAAAAAGCAATAAAAAATATTTTTTATAAATCAAATACAAGTTTGATGAAGCCTGAAAGAGAGGAATACGATTCCTTCTTCCTTACACCCAGAATGAATTGTCAAAATCAGGCTTTTTAGGGCTCTAAACTGGCTTAACCTCATAAAGAATAAAGATGGAGTTTTGAAATTAAGTTCTATGTAACTGACTCTATGCAGTGAGCTAATAACCACTTCGTTGAGATCGATTATTCCTTTGAAGTAATAGTTTCGTAATGTCGTTCGTTACTTTATCTAAATGTAGTCTACACAATGTCAAAGACTGACACCGTGCTTTATTGATACTGAGTATAAACGGTGACAGTTCTTACATGGAATTGCCGTTACCTCTATTGAAAGGAAGCATTGTTCGGCATAATGAGAATTCGAGAGATAAGAACGTCTTCGCTTTTGAAACCTCTTTTATAAATATTACAATCCGGATTAATTTTCTGCAACAAGTATTGTACTCGTACCTTTAGAGAGTTTTGGCTGATTAATATTGCCTACCATTTGATTACAATGGCACATCAATTTTGATCCCCAGTAAATTTAACTACCTCATATTCTTCCATGACGATGTCTACCGACTTCAATGTGAAGCAGTCACTTTCTTCAGCAGTTAGCTTCTTCCCACCTCTTCTTTGGACTGAATAGTAGGGTTAAGATTGCAGACATATACTTTTTTCGCATTTGGGAGAGTTCCTTTACGTAACCAATCGTGACCTCTATGGATAGGTGATAGATAGATGTTATCCTGAAGTTCTTTATTTGATGTTTGGCCGTTCGCTATTTCCAATAACTGACGTATCGCGCTCGTAATCTTCGTCCATCTTCGAATCTGGCAAGTATTTCTGCAAATAAAGATCCTCCGCCACAGTCATTTGAACCAATTTGTTTGCGACATCCTCGTTCCTGGTTGCCGGTTACTTCTTCATTTCTTTGGGGTGTTCTTTATCCTCTGATTATTTCCTTGCCTTTAAAGTTCTATAAGAAATTCGTACATCGCTTGCCCTTTTATGTCGACCTATGTTCGATTTTTCTATTTTTTACCACTGTCACAGCTGTAGGTCGCGTGTTGTCAACTTTAGCGAGTGTTCGCTTCACTGTCAGAATGCGGCGCAGTCGTTTGTGCATCGCGGACGCTACGAGACCGAAATACTTGTGAAACTCTGCGGAACGTTATGTAAAAATTAATCGGTCGAAAAGTTTTTGACATATGCAGAACTTTGCAAACACACATAAAATTTGTGAATGGAAATATATACAAAGATGATCTCGAGGAATAGATGAACTTGGTTTAGTCTGTTAAGGACAACACATACTAACGTACGTTGCATACTTGAAATAATGACCTTGTTTCTTTAAGTTACGTTAATTATTGTCTGAGATATTCGCTTTAAGGTCAAACGGACCAACGGACAATATAAAAGGCAAAAGTCAGCTGAAAGGATAAATATAATTGAGGAAAGGGAAGATACCAAACCAAGTGGTCAATCATAAGATATTCAACATCCTTGCCGACATATGTGTTAAAATTACACTTCTGAACTGAAATTATGATATTCGGTTTAAGAGCACTAGGTATGCTCTGATTTCATCTATTTGAACGAAATTTTCTAGCCAAATATTATTAAGATCTCTCGCAGACTTACCCATACCAGTATATGGTATATGAAGGAAAGCTAGCTTTCATTTAAGGCTGGGGTAAGATTTGGACCATCTTCATTCATTTAGGATAAAAAAATATACATTAATCACAACTTTAGCTCAGCTTATTTATGAGTGTTATATTTGGTATAAGGTCGACCTGAGAAAGGAAAATAATGTTTTTGGTATGTGGAACAATACATCGGACAATTTCCTCCATTTTTTGGAAGAGAGGCGGATACGCTGATATGATTCACAATGACATAACTTAAGAACGTAACATTTATGTGGCTCCGCTCAAATTCACCCCTTTCTTATTTGGTTGATTTATCCTTAGCATCCCCTGGGAGAAATATGAGCTCACATCCCAACAAAACGTTACTTTTGCCTTAGTTTTCAATGCGTTAACCCATTTTTTACAAAGTCACGCTTATCAGACAAATTGTAATTACAAAATATACAAAATAAGAAAACCAACAACACATTCGTTTCGAAGCAAATCGTACAGAATACATTTTGGGTGCATGTAAATTTATATACAATCAAGTATCATCACATAGGGTATAAATAATATTCGGTTGAGTAACCTCTGATAGCCACAGACTACAAAAGCGACCGCAACTGACACCCCCGAAAGGCGGTTGGTCAGCTCAGTTGCTTTACATACATTAACCACCGGCTGTGAGAATTAAAAGGGTGTCATTTGAAAATATTTACGAGCATTCGAACACATGAGAGAGGAAGACAATATTTCGGTGTTTCTACTATCTGTGACCGTGTCGCCATAACTCTCTCACAGCTCCACAAAGGCAGTATTGTGCATAGTACATTTCTTTACCGCTTTTATGGTACTTTCAACTTTCAAGCGGCCGTCGCCAACAGCATCAGTTAACAGTTAAATCTTGAGAACAAAAAACTTTTCATTTCTAGGTCACAATGGCTGACAGGCTGGCTGGACGGCCGGCTACCACTGCCTTTTGCTATTTTTGGTATATATATGCGTGTAAGTGTGCCCATTGAATCAGCATGGTGGAAAGCACTACTCGCATCTCCACAGTCTGCCAGCGGAAGGCTCAAAGTAAGCATACTTCCTGTGCCACAATTTTTGGCAGACATTTGATAACAACTACAATAGCTGGGTAAAAACAAGTTAGCAGCAGCACAAAGAAGTAGAGAAATGGCAACAAATCATAGCCTCTCTCACACCGATGCAGAAGTATTGTCGCACAGTACGCCACAGGAAAGTGAGCCGGAAGTTGCGCGGCACATGTCTTGCTGCCAGCACAGCGTAGTCTCAAGTGTTCCCTCCGCTTCCCTCCCCTCCGCTCACAAATCCAAACTCCAGATTGGTAAATGTTTGTAGGTGTGTGTATATGGTACGTATGTTTGCTTACTGCTGACGGCGCTTTACCGACTGTCGTCTAGCCACTTGTATTCACGTTTCGGTCGATCTCAATCAGCACAAACATGGGCGAATCAACCAAACAACTGCCGAAACCAAAGAAAACTCGCTCGTTCACCTTAAAATTGAAAACTCGGCAAACTTACCCAACAGGGAAAAATTATTTAAAATGACAAGTATGCGTAATATTTTTGATTTACATGACTAAGTTCTGCTTTGCTTTAGGAGACGGACCCACAAAATCTCGTTCTAAAGCGAAAACTTTTTCCAGTTTCCATTGCTTTTCAACTACATCAGACCGTGGCCTATAAGGTTTAGTACGCCGACCAGTCTTAACATCCTCAAACAAGCAAACATAATAAGATTTCAGAGACGATAATTTGATGATATAATCGTTCACCTCGAGGGCTTGGTTTTGAAGCTTTTGTCAACGGCTAATAACAGATTCTTGGCTGGATTGGATTTAATATATACGGTGATCTTTCTCCTTGGATGACGAATATCACAAATTGGTTTAACGATTATCGACGATGCAACGACGTGGTTGCACGTCGGTTTTTGATGAGCTACGCCCAGGTGCTCAAAAAGCGGCTACCACGGAGAATAGCGGGACAAAAGTTTACGATTTCAACAGTAGACATCTCAAAAAACCAAAAGAATCATTTACTGAATGAAATATTGGACACAAGAAAGCTGTATGCGAGATAAGCGCCTCGATTTCTTACTTCGGATTACAAGGGCGAGACCACTTCATACCAGAGCGTGTCGCTGTCTAAGCATAATCCGAAGAGTTTCTGCCTCGTTGCGTGACCGTTGGCGATACATAGATACACTGGTATACATCAGAGACTAAAGAACAGTCGAAGCAGCGGACTTTACTAGGCGAAACTACTCCGAAGAAGTCGAAGCGGAAAATAAAGGGTCACCGTTTTCTGAATTCACGATTGTGTGATCGACTACTTGCAGAAGGGCATCACAGCCACACCACGACAATGCACCGGCTCACACCTTCTCCGTTACTACGGTTAAATTGGAAGAATTATGCTATGAACTTCCGCACATCCACCGTTTTCTCCAGATTTGGGCCAGGGCAATTTCCTGTTTTTTCTAAACTTGAAGTGGTTAATCACTGCGCAGAAATGTGAGTGGAATAAGGTATTTATCGACGCCGCGGAGGCCTAATTTGCACACCTTCAGAAAACATTCAGACGGGTTAAGCAAGTTGGAGCATCGTTGGATAGCGATCTCAAAGGAGATTATATTCAGGAATAAATAGCCATTTTTTCAATATTTTCGTTTTTATTTTGTAAAACTGAAACACCTCATTTCCAACAGTAAATAAAAACGGGACATGTTTGCCGAAGGTTCTAAATAAATCTTTAGAGTAGAGTACAGATCTTTGAAATATATTTTATAACCCATACGTTAGACCCCACTAAAGTTTGGCGGGACGTTTTATTAAGTATTTTTATTTTTATATTATTTTTATATTATATTTATTTTCATTAAGCGTTAGTTGTATTAAGTATTCTTTAACATCGTCTGATCGCAATGACGATGACGATGTATTAAGGAATCGGTGAGTAAATTGTCAGCACCGATTATATTCGAAGGCCTATTGCCGCCTAACAATGTGACCTGGTTCCTACAGGATTCGCAGGCATTTGCGATTTTGTGTATTTCTTTGCATGTGTGTGTTTACTTTGTGTTATTGTATCACAATTTGTCCTTTTTCTTAATATTTGATATTATTGTCCTTTGAGTGTTTTGATTATTCTTTTGTTTTCCCATTTCGAATTTGTTCAATTTCACCCTTAAGCGCGCACGCCATATAGCGCCGCCAAAGGCCCCAACCCCAACAACTGAGGCTGTGTCCACAGCCTGCCGGTACCTTTATGTGTGTAAATATGTAGGCTTATGTGGATATTTTTTCTCTATTTTATCACATTTCCCATCGACCCCACTCTATTTCGAAGAATTATGATTACATTTGTAAATTTGTTTCCGTTACAGTTTCCTTTTACCCCAGTGTCCTTTTTGGCTCGTTGCTTTTGTCTTTTTATGTTTTCCATTTTCATTTTATTTCCGCTTTCCTGCATCCGCCTGTGAGTAGTTTAACTAATACGGGCCACCACAACCACACAGACACACACACACACACACACACACACATGGGTAAATGTTTGTTTGTTTGTTTGTTTGTATGCGTATGTGTATATATGTGTGCTTATTCGCACGTGTGCACATATTTTTCTATTTAACTGTAACTGCCCTCTTTGCTTGTGTGTGTGTGTGGCAAGTGCTTTGTTTTGTTTTCCCATTTTTGTAGTTTCACCGTCCCTTCTTTTAGGGCCTCTGACATTTTATGATATTTTATTTGGATAATATTTCGCTTTCTTTCTCCGCATCCCAAACAAGAGAAAAGCACAGAAGCGGTCCTTACATGAGTTTGCGTGTGTGTAAACGCGTAAAGACATAAGTTTATATATGAAAGGCATTTCCTTGGAGTTGAAAAGGTTACTGCAATCTGTACGAAATGACAACAGCGGACGATACCTTAAACAATTCGACACTCTAAGTGACTTCATTAGATACCATACAAGCTAAGTGAGACCCGAACCTCGCCCGCAGCAATCCCTACAAATCCAAATGTACTGTTACATAATTTCACCTTAATAGTGTCTATAATAATTTTCGCAAAATTATGTGTCAATATTTCACTAGCTCTAGTACGAGGGCGTATCATATTTGTAAATAAATATATATTTAGAAAATTACTGCTCATTTCCAGTATTTATTGTGAAGTTAATGCAAAATTCTTGTTGAATCATCCAAGTGATGACTGTTCAAGCTTTCATTTCTCTATGCAAATCTTTCTGTTTGAATAAATTTCGTGAATAATTTAAGATTTTCGCTTTATTAAGAGAGCAAAGAGAGAAAGTGGCTTTGTTAGAAGTAAGTTTGTTCTTATTTTATCGCCGACATATAAAGTAAAAATTAGGCAAAACCCAGAATAATAAAGATGACTTTTATAGTTTGTTTTACGCCAATATTCGCAATAGATGTCGCTGAGTATGAAGAAGATGTGGCCAGTTTTATTGATTCTTTGCAAATTGTCATCTGATGCGCAAAGTCCCTTTTAGAAATTATTAGCATGTAACAATGTTTTGCACCCTATTGTTAGTCTGTTTCTTCCTTAATAAACGGCAAATACCTCTCTTTCCCATGTTCACATTCGGACGCCGTTCTATAGTTTCGTTGAAACAGCAACAGCCTCAAAAGAATCCCAGCTGCAAATATCTGCTGACCATAAGAATAATAATCAGCATCTAATTTTTTAAGAAGAGCGAACTATCGCCTTGCCTCTCTTCGAAAACAAAATATTTTTGGAAGAAAAATCAAAGTAGTAAAGCCTTTTCCTTTGATCAAAAATATTTATATACTCGTACACGAACGATTGCAGAACGTAGGAGAGAACATTTGCCGCTATTAGAAGAATATTTGAGAATTGAGATCAAAGCCGTCTTACAGTGGTAAGACTCTTCAGTTTTTGATTTACTAAAGATGTTACAAATCACTGCGAACAAGCAAATGTTGGGTAAATCATTGGTTATGGTCCGCCATAAAATGTCTATAGCCTCATTGTGTGTCTCTCTCCTATCATATCAGATCACAATTTAGCGGAGAACAAGGTGCTTCTTATGTTCATCGATTCGATATTAGATGACAAACCAGAATTAAGGTGCAAGATCGTTCCCTTAGCTGGCTAGTTCCTTAGTTCGAAAACTAATAGACTCAATGATTAGTAGTGAGTAGAAAGTTTTACATTATATGAGTAGTTGGTTGCAAAGTCAAGGCAGGCAGTTTTAACGGCACAAATCTTCAAATACCACAACTTCAGGCCCTCCAGTTCTCGTATATACTTAAGAAGTTAGAGCAATGGACCCACAATGACAACAGCGTTAGAAAGATAAGATTTCGATAAAAATGTTTATTAATATGTGAATATTGTTTATGGTCCCGATACTGTAACAGCAACTCACCAGCGATTTTGGTTTCATTGATTCCGCTCCGGTTATTTTGATGTCAAAAATGCACCACTCTCTGGCAGCCCATCTGTCGAAATTAGCGATAAAATAATGGAAATCGTCGAATCTGACCATCATGTAAGCGCTGTTTCGATTGCTCGGGAGCTAAACGTTGCACAAAAAACCGTTTGGAAGCATTTGAGTAAGGCTGGATACAACAAGGAGCTAGATGCATGGGTGCCAAACGAGTTGGAGCAAAAAAGCCTCATGAACACAATTTCCATCTGCGAATCGCAACAAAATCGATCCATTTCTGAAGCGGATGGTTACCGCTGAGTAAAGTGAGTGGATCACTGAGCGAAAATGTTAGTGGTCGAATCCCGGTGAGCCGATTATTTTAGTTAAACGGTGACCAAGCCAGGAATGGCAGTCAGAAATGTTTTTTTATTTTTGGTGGGATTGAAACTATAGCCAAACACTTAATTAGGGTCTGTACTGTCAACAATTGGACCGTCTGAGAGAAGCGATAGCCCAGAAGCGACCGGCTTCGGCCAATAGAAGAGGAATTGTATTCCATCAGGACAACGCTAGGATACCTGCTCCTGTCTATGGCGAATGATTTTATTGGAGAAAAATTCACCTCCAGAGAAGCTTGAGAGAATCTACTGCCCCAGTTTTTTGCCAATAGGGACGAGGAGTTTCATTATTTATTACCTTTAAAATGGCAACAAGTTATCGAACAAAACGGTACATATTTGACCTTAATCAAATCATTCTAACTATTTTAAATAAAACCTTTAATAATGGATTACTTTTTACTAGACCGAATACATCAAAAAATGTTAAAGATCATAAAAGTAGATCATTATGTTTACGTCTCAATAATAACGGAGCATAAGACGTATTCATATATAAAAGCTGTAGCCTCTTCGAAGAAGCACATTTGGTTTCGCTATTCAAACGCTAATCATAATGCTTTGCATGATCGTCATTAATATTAATTTGTAGGGCACGGCATGGTATCATATATATCTGCTGGATGGTGATTTGTCATTGCCGCTGCAAAAACAATTAAATAACAACAATATATGTCGCACAGTTTGTCGTTTTATAAAGGAAAAAATAAAATAATAATAATAATAATAAAAATAATAAAAAATAATAATAAATGTATGGTTTATTATTTATGTAAATGTTTATTATAAATGTATGTATTCTCTATAATAAATATAATTTAACATATCCCTCTAATCCATCTATGAAGTGGCTAAGATTTATAGATCAGCTGATTTGATCGAAAGCCCAAGGGAGGAAAATACAAAAATTATAAGTATTATTTGAGTATAATCGAATTTTTTTTTTAAATATATAATAGAATAAAAAATAATCCAATATTTATATATATAATTGAAAGTTCTGGAAACATCCACCTAAATAATTTAATTAGCACTACAAGTCAGAAATAAATATAAAGGAATGACAGCTGGGCTGAAGAGTTTAAAGCGCTTTAAAGGAAAAAAGTATTTTTTTTCCTAATTTGATTTTATTATTCAACATATGTGCTATTGAGGGGGATAGACTGATCTTCCAAGTTTTCGATACTATTTTTGCTTTGCTATTTGTCTTTTGCTTCAAATTGAGCCTCAGTTTCGGCGATTTCCCCTTCATTATCACTAGTTTTCTTTCCATTTTCTTGAAGTCTGAGAACAGCAAGCCATCTCTGAATACTAAGTACGAAGAATATGGTGGGTACGAAGCCCATTTGAATTTGAAACCCAATTCATGCAATTTCGCCATCGGTTTCAAAGAGACGGTGAATTGATTGGTTGTGAGTTCGCCGGGCACCTCTCGCAAACCCAAATATTCATGAACAGTATTTCCAAACCATTCCTATGATATGTTTAGTCTATCAGCTATCTCCATCGTCCTCATTCTATGGTCATCCAAAATCAGTTCATGGATTTTTTTGATATTGTCTTTTGTCGCCTTTTTTCGGTGTCCACCGCGTTCATCGTCTTCGGTGCTCGGATAGCTTGCACGAAATTTATCAAACCACTATCGAAAGGTTGTTCCGCCTGACTCAGAGCCCGGAGAAGACTCATCAAGCCGTTTTTTTGGAATCAGCACAATTTTTGATCAAAATATAACCCTTTATTGAACACGAAATTAATTTTTGTGTTGCTTTCAAAATGCCAAACCTTGTTCGTTCACACACTCAACTCTATCTCGAGAACCAATTGACCAATAGCTATGAAATTTCTGCTCATTCCTTCTGAAGGTTTTGGCTAAATAAAACAGTATATACTGAATTCTGTTGACGCCTTCTCGGATGAATACTACTAACTGCTCAGCCTTCCTTATAAATAAACGAATTTTCTCACGCCTTGAGTACTGAAATACCTCGAAAAGACCAACAATACAATTTTTACAGAAGAAGGCTCCACTTCATGCAATATACAGCTTGGGGTGCCTAGTCTTCAGCCAGCAACTACATTGTTTAAGTTAAGTTTTATCTGCAAGAAATCCACTAATCAATATTAAACAAGCACTTTGCAGATCTTTCGCTTCAATGGGGGCAGACAGACCACAAGCAGGGAATCGTAAAACTGTTGCAACAAATTTTGTGCTCATTCACTCAATCAAGATTTTTACAACACTTTAACGCAATTGACATCAGCTCCACAGCACCGAGCAGCGCAACGCAGCGCAAAGCAGCGCAACGCAACGCAGGTCAATTTAATTCGCCTAAGTTGCGTACACTTCATTGCGTTTGTTCCAATTTTGTGCCATATTTTAGTAGATTTAGCGGCCATTTATGTTTCCTTTCTCGTCCCTGGCAGCCACATTGTCTTCGGTTCCACATTTGCGTTCGCTTAACGTGTTCGTAGCTTTTTCGGTTTCTTTTCCCTCCGTACTTCTCCGTTCTTTATTTCATTTTACGTGCTGGATTTGGCCGCCATTTCTCGTCTAGTCGACGACAAAGTTTCACCTCGACGAAGACGGCACGACTTCGCAAGAAAATAAAGTGGACGCACACACACACACACACACACCAACACACACTTGCGTGCATAATTTGAACGCAATCACAAATACATAAGTGCGTGTGTAAATATTGTGTTAGTGCGTTGAAATAAATTCGGCATAATCTAATTGTGTAGCGTCGGAGCGTGCCATTGTTTGACGCAATAAGAGCCTGCGGAAACGCACACACATACACACACACACCAAATGTAAGCTGCCCGATTGTCCTGGCTCATAGTTCGTTGGTGCATACGTACGTGCCGCCAAACTATTTGCTTGTACGTGTGCGTGTCGACATTATGCATATATACTTGTCACATGTGACATGTGTGTGTGTGTGTGTGTGTATGTACAAACGAACAAAAGTGAGTCTGTCGTCGGGACACGCATCAACCGGAAAACAGCACTCAAGCAAAGCCGCTTTATTATTTTGAAATAAAATTTATATATTTTTAGTGACAACCATAAACAAGGCAGCACACGCACACGCCCATACACACTCCTCCACAAAGGTATGTTATTGTTACATAGGCATAAGAGCAATAAATTGCTTTGGCAAGAAAAACACAAATGTGAATGATAGTAGGGGCGGGGGGTGGTAGTTTAACGACCGTGCCACATCTTCAACAATTTACGTTTGCCCTTATATACCATATGTATATATTTGGTGGCATTTATGTATGTGTGTGTGCGGGTCATCTAGTGAGCTTGTTCGCGCGTGAGATGACTGCACAAAACGCGCCAATTTCGAAAGCTAAAGCTCGAATAGCTGCACCTAGTGGCACAATAAAATGTGCAATCACCAATTCAATATTCGTTTTCGAAAATAGCGCGCGTTTCACTTGCATATGTAACCAAAGGCGTAGGACATACACATGTACATAAACAAACAATAAGAAACACAGGGTGCTCCACACCTTAAAAAAATATATATTTGATTTCGGCTAATTTCGCTGTAGGCGATGATTTTTAGCGGTACCTTACGACTGTCATGCGTGAGATTCCCCCTGGGGATCTGGATCTTTCATAAAACATCGGTCTTTGAGAGTAGACCATAAAAAGTGTAAGAACTTTGAGTCGAGAAATCTCATACAGTTACAGTACTTGGCACGTCTTGGTGCTAAAACTTACTACCGCCTAAGTTCAGATATACAAATTCTTAACAAGCACAACAACATAGACAAATCAATAGCGCTCAGCATTGTTCTAAATGATGTATCATGAAGCCATCCCCTGAGTATACGGCTGTTTGTTTCCAAACTCCAGATGCTTCAGTTCGGCCGCCAAGATGAAAATAAGCTTCGTCGAACTTTAGTTAGACGTACATTTATGTCGTTGCTTTCATAAATAACCTTTTTCTATAGATCTATCTACATTTCAAATATTTCGAAGGCATCGAAAACCAAAAGCAATTAATAAGTAAAAGGTTTAAACAAAAGATTTGAGTTTTTTTTTTTTTGTAGTGGCAACCTCAATATTACTAATTATAGTATAGTAATTGTTATAGGGAGCGGGTCGTTTAATTTTTGCATTGTGTCTCCATCTGTGATACAGAGCAAAAATAAAAATATGTTTGATTTCTCTGAAACGCAGATATGCAGTATAACCTTTCTCTTCTGAATTTTATACATATAAGCACATAAGCATATCGTCCAACATATGTTGTGATAAAATATAATTTTTACAATCTTCCCGTAGTAGGGAAGTCCACACCATATCATTATTTGGAAAATATTTTCACGAAGATTATCTAGTAATTAATTTATCCATCAAGTCAGTAAATTTGTTTGGTTAAGAAAAATAATCGATCCCATTCAATAGATTCCTTTTTAGTTGAGGCTTTTTAAGAGTTTTTTCCGTTTCATGCTTTTATCTAATGCAATATTAATTTTTGGATGAAAATATTTAATTATGTCAATATTACAGAGGCCCTAACTGACCCTTGGTAACTAATTTTTTAATGCTGCTAAATAATTTAACAGCAAGTTAATTGCCGAAGTTTTTTCCTAATCCATTGAAAAGACGCCTGGTTGTTCTGCTTGCTTGAGTTCATTTACTGCACTTAATAGTATAATATATATAGTATTCGTGGAATTAGTGCCTGGCATGCTACCTACGAGAATAACTTGTTTCTGACAATATATATTATCATATGACTACAAAGTAGCACTGTACGGACCACTCTCTATTCGAAAATGAATTCATTTACGCATTTTTAGTGCAAGTAAAAACTCTCCAATAGTTATCAATAAGCTATAGTCTTATTGATTTGGCGACATTTCCGCCATCAAAAATGTTTATATATGGGTTAGGAACGGACGTTTCTATTGAAATACACCTTGTCTAAAAATGATGTCAAAAATACCTACATAGTTACTCCATCACAGTGTTTGTATTAAAATTTTAAGAAAAAATCAGTTATTATGTTACAAATAAACATATTTAAAGATTTATTAGAAAAACATCTAGTACAAACTATTTTAAAAGTTTTTTTTTAGTTTTGCTATAAAAGTATGTCTCGGTGTTATCCCATCCAAACCATCCCAATTTTTTATATATTATATAAATATTGGTATATATACATAATAAGTATACCACAATATTTTTATAGTTCGGGTGTTTGTGATTTCTTAATAAAATTTTGATAAATTTCTTTAAAGCCAGCTTCTAATTCATAGTTCTAATTCAGTAGTATTAATTGTAGCATCACAGTTTTTATCGGCCATCTAATTTATGGTTCATCGAACACTCCTTCCTTTACTTTTTCATCAAATAATCTTGGAAATTTTTGACTCAGGTATTGGAAACTGTCATTTTCTTTATCTAATGCTTTAACGAACTACTTCGTAATACCAAGTTTAATGTGAAATGGAGATAATATTTTTGATCCCAGGTTCAAAATTTTTTCTAAGATTCCATTGTTTTTAGGCTTAGTGTTTATTTCGTGCTCTACTGTGCCATTTGCATAAAAATCAAGTATATTTTGCATCTCCTGTCTGCTGGCCAAACAGCATAGTTATAATTTTCAAATCTTCACAAAGTAGCCAACCACCAATGTCTACCAATGTCTCTGCATTTTCATAAGTCTCTTCAAATGAACGGAATGAGCGACGGGATCAGAGGTATACTGATTAGAATTGTATAATCGAACACATTTTAAACTCCGTTTTGCTGCAGGATCATATTGTGCTCCAAAATTTTTAATAAAACCAGGTTCTAAAATAAACTAATGGCTCTTGTTTACATTTCCTATACCATGCAAAATGTATACCAGGAGCTAACAGGTCTTTTCCATGAAGTCTAAACTTGAAACGTTGAGCAGATTCTTTAGAAAGAACTAAATCTCTAATCATATCATATAATTCAATTAGTGTGAATTTTGGCTATTTTATTTGGCTATTTATTTCTTGCTTTAAAACCTTTCACACAAGTACAACAAAAAGAATCAAAATCAAGAATCAACTTCAGCTGTGAGTCATTTCAATGATTTGGGTGAATCATCTGACGGATTAGTCCGAAATTCATAAGGAATAGTTATTTCTATTCTTTAGTTTTGAAATTGACTCGGATTAAATAGGCTGTTGTTGAGATCACTAAAATTGCAACTTCAACTTGGAAGAGCAAAGAAAAATTTCGGCAAGCATCCAAAGCCTTTAGTGTTTAATTCTTTATTAAGTTTTAGTTTTAAACTTTTGTCGCCGCCAAGCACCGGAAGCGTCGAAGGAAATTTTCATTCAACGAGAACTCTGCCAATGATATGGATAGCCGTACTTGGAATTTTACCCCTAATTTTTAAAGAAAGGGACCGGGACCTGCTCCTAACGTATCCCTTAGTTATGCTTAGTTCGTTTAATAGCTACCCAATACTTTAAATATCTCTCACGCTTTATTCAAATATTTAGTCCTAATTTTGTTAAGTGAGGAGTCATTGCAAATATAAGAGCTCAAAGACTTTTATGAAAGGCTGGTCATTATTATGCAACTCACAATAACTCAGAGAGTGATTTCTGTTGCTGCTATGATTATTGAGTGACCTTCAACTGGATATAAGAACCCTTTCCAACCAATATCAATAAATTCGCTTAAATATCTAAACTGCCAATTCTACCTCCAAGTAATACACAAATTTACATATTATTTACACCCACCCCTTTTGCCTTATATTGAGAGCGTTTTTGGGCCGCTGAAGTAAATATCTCTAAAAAGTATTAATCTATGTCAGATTTCTTCAATATTCTACTTAATGAACGGAAGATAATTTGCAACATACGAAAATTTGGTCCATAAAAGCTTGGGTCACCCTGTAATGTTTCCAACAATATGAACTATTCACCAGCAGATGTCGCCAGTATATGGTTTAAACTAGTTTACACTATTAGATGTCTGAACCGGAAGTTCGTATTTTATATTAAGTTGAGAGTTGAAATATAGATCAAGCACAGACATAGGGGCGTGTCTAGGCTAATGTTGAGCAGCGTGTTTTAGTTGCCAAACAGCTACAGTATGTTGCAAATCCCACAATATTCTGCAAATGAAAATTAACACCCCAAAATGTATTCCTTAATAATATAATCCTGAAAAATAACAAAAACCCTAACTTTACCAAAATGCCGAAGCCGTTCGATTGTCGGTTTAAAGCAATCGAAATACGATTTCATTTTCATAAACAACAACAGTTGTGTTCGACTAAAATCTAAAATGGTATAATTCCAAAACCAAGGAACTAAATTAAAGTGTACAAAAGGACACGACAGGGATAGGATAAATCGGATATAGAATACAAGAACTGTAAATATGCAATAATTATTAGAAAATCAAAGTATGAAAAAAAAATTAATATGGGTCATGATTCCCTTAAAGTTCCCTTACAGTTCAGATAGATCAGAAGATATATGTTTACATAATATGGCTGTTATAACATATAAACGTTTATTTCCGTTGGTACCCTAACAAACAATATAACAATATTAAAAATATACATAATTAATTCTTTTCATTTATAAATTTCATTTATAAACCATCCAGTATGTGAAGCTTAAATTGCCAAAGCTTCGTGACTTCTCTAAGAAATTGTTTAGAAAGATGGGTTAATATAATAAAGGATGAAATTATTAATTATTACTAGAAGCGTAGCCAATCCTTTACTCACATTTCCTCTTATATGTTATTCAATCAAGCAACCGACAAAGAAGGTAATGGTATCTGTTTTCAGAGATTACAACGGTATGGAACAACAAGAATTCTCACCAAAAAGACGGACTGTAAACAAGACATTTTATTTAGAAGTCAGGAGATGTCTGCGAGAAGCAACTCTTCAAAAAAGGCTGAATTTGTAGGTTAACAACTAGTGAATTTTGCACTTCGAAGACGCGCCGACATACATTGTCATCATTATCCCAGATATTTTGAACAAATATGATAACAATACCGTTAAACAATCAACGAGTTCACCGGATTTGTCTCCATGTGATCCATGTGATTATTTGCTGCTCGATAAGCTCAAAAAGGAGTCAAAGGCCACTTTCGGCTGCTCTTTGGAAAATAAATTTATTTTACTTACTTTAATACTTACTTTTATCGACAGTTAAAACTTGTCCTGCAGAATGAAAAGCGACAAACAAGTACGAGTATTTCCATTTAATGTAATTCATTTTACATAATTTATTTATTGAGTACCACGTTTCGAAACATCTAATCTGATGTATGTATATTTATGTGTGTATATATGAGCTTGCTGATTTTATTAATTATTTCCAATACCGTTATATCTGTATTGTAGTATTTAGTTTTCTGTAAAAGTTACATTCATAAAACATTTAATGCAAATGCAACACACACATACACACCAAGAAGTGCATGCACGCGTTCACATAAGTTCATCGGGCCCTACTTAACGCCTTCCTCCATAACTCGTCACGTAAATGCTAAAATCGGATTTCGAAAAAACATTCTCTTAAAATTAAATTAACGGAAGTTCCAGCTGCGTTCAGTGTAAACGATATTTCAATAATTTTATGTTTTAAGCTAAAATTGTACAATAAATCAATTCGCCAAGCAAATCAGTGCGTTCAACATGTTTTCGTTTAAACTAAATTTTGTCAAATTATCAAATTAAAAAAAGTTAGAACAATTAATATGTTTTTCTTTTTTTGCATTTCATTCAATTAACTCTAAGAGCTTAAAACACTAATTAATTAATTTAGTTACATCGAGTATACGCATACATATGTATTGCAAATCCTTAGACTACCATCTAATTAAAAATGCATGGCATATTGCATAATCCTCACCAACAAACGTACCACACACGCACGCACACACACACACAGGCATGCGCACTTGCGGTTGCGGGAGATGTCTCACATTTTTCACACAGCTTTCTTCTTAATTTTTTACTTTAGATGCCATACTCTTTCATTGAAATTACTTTATTTGATTTTCTTTATGAATTATTTCAATATTTGATTTTTGTCGCTAAAAATTCCTTAAAATTTAAACAATTACTTTAACGTAAATAAATTGCCATACAGAGGACTATCACATTGGAATCCGGCGCACCAGCAGATACTCGGAGAACTGTTGCCCCTCTACGCCGCCGCCGGTGCTTGCCTCGATGGTGAAGCCGGCATTTAGTAGACGTGTGAGCACCTGCACTGAATTCAACTTGCAGTAGCCGTTCAATGGGAAGCGTATGATTTGGCGCCAATCGCCCTGGTTCCACGACACGCCGCTGCGGCTGGTTTGTGTGCCCTGATTGGCTTCGGGAAAGACTTCGTCGAGTAGTGAGCGCTCGGCGGAGAGCATGATGCGCTCACCCAGATCGGGTGATATATGCAATGCGACCACTTCATAATTGTATTCGGGGGAGGAGTTGGTGCGCGGGCTACTTTTGATGCGTGCCGGTGGTGTTGGTGGCGCCACTAGATAATTGCCATTGCGTACGCGATCTTTGCGCATGCTCTCCAATTGTTTGATCATCGCTGCAAAGGGGATAATACATACAAGACAATCAAACTTTTAGAATATATTTGAATTCTTAAAATTGTGCTTGAAAAATGTAGACAATTCTATTACTAAGTGGACATGATCAGAAATCGATATCATTTTATTGAGCATAAAACTTAAAATAAATATAGCTTACTAAAAGTAAAAATCACATATATACATTTATGTTGTTTTATAAGTGTTGAATTTCTAGAGTTTGGTTTCCCAAATCAGTATCAATCGCCTAATGCTAAATGGTTCAAGCAAGACGGTGCAACAGACGATACAACAAGCAATACAACCATCAGGCTGTTTGGATCCATGTTCATGTGATTTCCCTTTATTGGACCAACTATTATTGAGGTACTTTAATTCAATGGTCAGTACGATGAACGACTTGATGGTTGTCATAAGGCGCAGTCGCGGTGACCACTTGCCCGAAAATTTACGAACTAATTAATTCTAAAATATTAACAACTTCATTCATTCTTCTGATTGTACATACTTGTATACTCATTTCGCTGAACTTGAGTATCCAGAATATAACTTCAACAGGGGTTCGAGGCCCATCTGAAACCTCTGCGTTACTTTGGGTCCGGCACGCGGTGGCGGTGCAACTACGCATTGAGTTGGCGAACTCCAAGGGCTCCTAGTCCCCGTGTAACCATATTTAAGTCTACGATCAGACCTCGTTGTCGAAACTACTTCCAGTTGACCTACCCACTGAATTCAAGACAAGTGACATTTATAGCTTGAACACAAATGCCTCTAATTGCCTTTAGAATAAATAAAGTGTTATAAACTCAGTTCAAGCTAAATACAATGTCACTATTTTCTGACACGAATAAGCCTATTTCGAGTCTTATCGCGGGATTATTCTTATCCCCCCAACCCGCAGAGGGACTTCCATACTAGTTTGTGAAATTGGGGAAATAGGGGAATAACCATTCCGGTCCATTTCGTTTGTCATATGGCATTTATATCCGAATCTACTAAAGTTCGCTCACTGTTGAAAAAAATTCTGTCAGAAAAGCGAAATTTACAACACATAGTGACATAAAGGTCTAATGTGGACCAATTCGAATCTTGAATTTAAATTTTATATGTCACAGTTTGAAAATCATTGAAATCAGGTCTACTTCCCATAGAATGCCGTTTTGAATACTATTCGCTTCTTTTGCATTAGAATAGATAACTCAAGATACTAGAATGACAAGTTTAAAGCTTTCAAATGTGTTCACTTACGTTCAACCTCAAAGTAACGTGCCTCCTCGAGCAGCAATTCGAGATCGGGAAAATCATCGGCAATCAAAAGTCTTGAGTTTCTCATGAAGTTCAGTATGTGTCGGAACATGCCACCATCACGATCAATGAAATAGTGCTGTTTCAGTGAGTCCAACACAATTGGTATGGTGCCGTTGAAGAGTTTTGCCAACTTTGAGTCCGGATACTTGGTGAGCGTTTCCAATGAGCTGGTGTAGATCGTGCCACCAACATCGATATGTACGGGCGCCGTATACCGCGAGGCCGCTGCTACACATGGTATGCCTGTGATGGGCTTGTGATTGGCATGCAAATAGGAACTGGCGCTGGCAGCAGAAGTGCTGCCAGGAGCGCTGGATGCTCCACCACCCACGCTGGTCGGCAAACCGATTGGGGGCACCGACGAACTGGCTGGCGGTGTGGGCGTGGGTGAGGAGGAATTCGAGATCGTCGGTGAGACGGTGGGTGAGGCGCTGAAAGGTGAAGACGTAAATATAACTTGATTTGAAGAATTGTATCTATTAACGACTACCTTATTTTAATGTCGCCTCTGGCAAAGATACGTCCCGTCGATGACAAATCGCGCGGTTCGAGCGATTTTGTATCTCTTTCGCGTTCGCGGTCCATATCGCATTTTTTTCTGCAAAAATAAGCAAAGCAACACGGTATTAAATCTCTTTCTAAATATTAGTGGAGTTAATTTAACCATTTTATGCACATAGAAATTCAATCTCTACTCTTTTATTAACCTATATAGGTTGAATAACCTTATCGAAATGAGCTACATATTGCATATGGAAATAAGATTTGTTGTGACTTTAGCCTGAAAATATCCGAAACTGATAGGCGCACTATTCGCGTGCGATTTGACATATTTTACTTATTTTGCGAAAGCGCCACCACACTAACTCGCACACACACTTCAAGATTCAATCCTTTCTCTTTCCACACACACCGGCCTTGCGGCATTTGCGCCTTGGTTCTGCGCGTTAAGCTAGATTGCTGAGGAAAATGACGCAGTGCCTGCAGCTGCAATACCAGCAGCGGTGTGTAACAATAACAAGAACGCAAATATACAAGAATACAAACAACATTGTGTGGGTTACAGTGTGCTGCCACAGCGTCCCATTTTCGCCCCGTCTGCCATGTGTAACTGGCGCTCATGAGGTCTTCGTGTATTCCTTGAAGCTATAAAAGGTTTGGGTCGCCATTTTCATTCACTTTATTTTGTTAGCGCATAATAGCTTAACTTTTTAGCTTTGATTTTTTTGTCTGCCTTGAAAGTTATGCAAATCTTCGACAGCCAACACAGTGTGGCACATGCAACAAGTATTAAAAATAAGAGTAGAAATAAGCACATGTATGCTGCCACTAAGAAAAAGTGCGTTGAGGGTGATTTCCAGTCGATGGGTCGAGGGTTGTGCAGCTCGGTCAAGCCCAAGATGACTTGAACTATAAAGAAAATGCTGTGACAAGATCAGCCCTGTTAAGTCTAGGTAAAGTCTTCGACAACAAATTATATTAGTCTGAAGAGGACTTCAAACTTGCAACAGCCTACGAGAGTTAATATTTATCTTAATTGAGCGTTTGCATTGAGCATTGAAATTATTGACTTAAATCTATTAGTATCCACTAATATTATACCTAATAGCTCACATCAATTCTAGATCTATGCTTTCATATTAACAAATATTTAGTTATTGCTTTCTATCAAAATTAAAAGCGGAACAAAATATTAGCGAAAATAAACTTATAAACTATGAAGCAACCCACAATATTCAAGTGGGGAAACCTGCTGAAAAAGTTTGCCAAAGTCAAAAGAAAGCTGAAGTAAATGCCTGGAGCTGAATTTATAGTTGTTGTTGTTATTTCGAGTCAAAGATTGCATGCGTTTAGTTTAGAAGGTATGTGTATGACTAAAGGGAAAAAGGAGCACGAGTGTTGCCAAACATGCTCGCCGAAAGTGTATGGGTAGGTGGGGTTAAGTAGGAGTATGTATGAACATGTGGTGTATTAGTATACAAAGATGTTTATGTATTATATATACATATGTGTTACAGACAGCGACAAGGTTGTTTCGCAGGCTAAACTAAAGCGACAAATTAGGAGGGTGTAAATTTTGGGAAGAATCGAACTCTAGATTATCCCGCAAAGTGTACAAAAATAATAACAGATGATTATTGGAGACTGACTATGACTATACTGACTAGACTGATTATGGAAGTATTCTTCTCGGATCTGTTTCTATTTTATGCCAATGTCCAAAAATTGCTCTCTCACTAAGCTCAGTACTTATTGTGTTGTTTCTACGAAAATATTGCTTAGCCGTTAGCATATAAATCAATTTTCAGATCTCGAAAAGTCCTATTTTCAGCTTTTCCAATAATCAATTACCAAATGCCAAACTTAAAATTTCGGAAATATTTACAGTATTCAATCTGCGAAGTAAAATCAGTGTTAAATGAGGTTAAGAAAGATTATCGACTGGTTTTACCACGAGAGGGTCTACGAACCGAACCATAATTTTTAGTCGGCCAAGGACTGTCAACTCGCGAAAAAGTATTTGTAGAATGTTTTTAGCCACTGCAACAAAAGCCACAATAACGGATTTCATCCATTTTGGAAGATCAGAGGTATAATGAGTATCTTTCTTAAGGCCTGAGTTATATATGGGAAAAAGATACTAATATATATGGGTACTAAGGCTTCCAACAAGTCAAAACCATATTTCCTTTTAAGGATGCTGATAAGTACCGTGTTCAAAAAATAACGGGGATATTTATTAATTCGTCTACATTAATGTTTTCGCCTTTAAACTAGTCCCCATTTGATTTTATGCACTTATGCCAGCGCTTCTTCCAATCATCGAAACACTTATCAAACTTTTTGGGATTTTTGGGATAGCCTTTAGCTCTTTCAGCGATGCGCTTTTAATGTCATCTATACTTGCAAAACGACGGCTCTTTAGGGTTCTCTTTATTTTTGGAAATAGGAAAAAGTCACACGGAGCCATGTCTGGCGAATATGAAAGCGGCGGCATTGGGGCATCGTTACAGTATTGTTTTTGGCCAAGCAAATGTGAGCAAAAGCCATGAATTGTTTTTCCACAATTCCACATATCCGGGCGTTTTTTCGGATTGGTTCTCGGAAACGGCGTTGAACTTGTGGATAGTACTTCTTATTGACCGTTTGATCTTGAGGAAAGAATTCATGTTGCACTATGCAATTAAAGCCGAAAAACACAGTCGAACAACATTCCCGTTATGAACATACCACATAAGTCAGCTTCATTCTCTGCGTCATAAGGACTTCACTCGAAGTTTGGTTTATTTAGTGCTTTATTCCCTCCTTTTGAGTAGATTACTGATATAACAATAGTCTAACATGTGTATACTTTGTCACTTAATCCATTTGAAAAGAAAGTTTTTCAAAGAGTATTCTCATGACCCGTATCGAAACCTTGAAACAAGCTTGCTTCACCACAAAATATAAATGCATAAGTAAACCGCTAAAAATGTTTTGATTGCAAGAAAACTAGAGCAGTTGCAAAAGCTGTTGATGTGACTGCAAAGCTGCTCTCACTATTTATGATATGGTAAAATGTTGCTGAAGGCAGTAGCGATCTGAATTTTGTTGCGCCACGCAAGCCCCAGCTTTGAATCAATGCACATATATATCTATCTCTTTCTTTATGTTTCATTCCTCCTGGAGCACATAATAATATTTCATCGTGACGAAAAATGCAGCAAGCTTAAAATTCCTGCAGGCTCTTTAGCCGGAATTAGTGCCACACATAGAAGGGCGCATAGTCAAGCGTACGCAAGTACATGCAACACAAACACAAGCATCTGAAGTTGCACATAAACACAAGAAAGTATACAGGCGCCGATATTTAGGCACTAAACTCCGAGTAAGCTGCAACTTTAGGTTTTTCAGAAAGCACACATATATCAGCGTTCAGTTCACAGTTCACATTGCGCCACAGTGGGCCATTCATATTTGAAAGAAAAAAAAATAAAAAATTCTATAAGCTTTGCCTGCATGCTCTTAAAGCCGACGCGTTAGCGAAACAATTAGAGCAATTAGAATCGAAGTCGAGTATTTTGACTCCGACAAGCAACCGGAGTTTACGTCCATAAATAGCTGGTGCAGCAAGCAGCGATCGCAGCAGCGCCTGTTCAATTAGCAGTAAGATATCTGCAACAACAGCCAATAACATAAACTCTCCGAATGCCGCCTCTGGCTATGTGTGTTGTATGTGTAATCCTTGTGGCTACGTAAGTCGGAATGAGCCTTTATCCGTGTACTCTTCCGTTCATGCCTCCCCAGTGGAACGCTTCGAGTCACAAAAAAGGGAAAACTTTTCTTTCCTCTATATATTTGTTTGTGTTTACTTACTAGTATATGTGTTTGTATTTGTATTTGTATTTGTATTTAAAAGATATTGCATGTGCATACTCAGCACTGTGGCTGTGCCGGTGTAGGTGTGCATTTGCAAACATCTGTATCTTAGCATACGTGGAAAAGTTTTTCAGGCATAAACCTTATCTCAATTTTAAACCGCCCTCAGAGGTTTTGTGCTTTGCTTCGGCTCAACTGAAGCCAAAGCTGAAACCATAGTACAGTAAGAATGCCACACATATATAAAATCCTATAAGCAAAGGCACACACACACGCATATACACACACTCTCAAGCACTTGCACCGATTCGCTTTAATATCAACAAAAGCTAGTTACGACTCAATGAAGGCGTCCCGGCTAGGGAGTGAGAGATAAAACAAATGAAAAGTACTTGCAAGCGGATTTGTTTGAAATAACATGTGTGTAAATGTGTGCAGCAACCCAGTGAGAAAATCTTAATTAGTGAAACACCAAAATAACTGTTTACTTAAATTTCTCTCTTTAAAAAGTTCTCATTTGCGCCTAAAATTGTGCAACATGCCAGATAAACGGCTTTCCGTCAACAGTAACTGGGTCTAATAATCCAAATCATCTAAATTCTTTTCGGGATATCTTGACTTGTATTGCAAATTAAAGGTGGAGATGAACCGTCATCACCATTTTAATATGTAGCAACTAAGAATCCGGGCAATTGGAGATATGATATGATTAAAAATTAAAATATTTTTTTCGAATCTTCTTTAACAGACGGAATAAAAATTCGATTTCTTGTAGTTTATACTTGATTACTTTCCGCCGAGTCCGGAAGCGGTGAAAATAAACCAAGTTTTGCCTATCGTGGCAATATTTTCATATAACATTATTTAGAATCAGTTCTTCTAATATTGAAAAATAAAATCCACTAAATTGGATTCATGAAAAAGCTGATCTGGATTGATAATTTCTAAGTATGCTAATATCAACTTCTACCACTTGACTCTCAACAGGCTTTATCTACCCCCTACAAAGAATATTATACCTAAATACCCTCCCCTTACCAACTATTAAATGTAGATATCATGACACTAAAACACACAGTTGACTTAATTTACAATTTTCCGCCTGGGTATTCGCTGTGCTGCTTCCGATGTCTAACTTAACAATATGACGCTTGCAGCTTGATGTTCTTATGAAATATCGTTTGTCCTCCCACAATAATCAAAATATCCAGTTCATAGTGCAGGCGAGGCGACGGAATAAAACAGTGCATAAACGGCAATGAAGTTAAAACAGTGAGGAGAAGTAGGGCCAACGTCTCGTTGTCGCTGAGGCAGAAAAACTGCACTGAGAAATTATCGCCCGAAGGCGCAACGAAGTAGCGGATATACTGGAAGGCTCGGAACTGTGGACGCGGAAAGAGCAAATATGGCTTATGAGTTATATTTCAATAAATATTAAAAGTAAAATACTGTTCGACCATCGTATATAAAAGCGGTCTACAGACCTATACATTTTAGTGCTATATTCGAGCTACCTTTTCTGCTTAAAAATTTAGGTGTGGCACAATGGGAAATATTATAAAAAAAAAAGTGTTTTAAATGGTGGAAATGCAATTTGGACTATTTTTATGTTAAATATCGGATTGATTCATTAGAGATTTTATTTGTTATCGTAGTCAGTACTTAGTCAATACTTAATTAGTATTGTTAATTTTCCGAACCTTACATTAGATTCTTCTGGAAATTTTGATTCCCTCCGAGACACTGTGCGGCTTTCGAAAATTCGAAAATAAAAGCAGTAAATCACTCGCCATATGGAGGGTAGGGTATCATTCCATATCGCATACTCACTACTCATTTGAGTAAAACTTTGAACTCATATGGATCCTTCTACATACACCGGCATACGTATTTACACATACGAGAGTGTGCAGTTCCCCTTAAACTTCTAAACGCTTTACTTAAAACGTTACGAAAGTTTTCCTTCTCTTCTCATTTCTCGCAAAGTATCCGAACTAATAGACGCACACTGCAGCTCCCGCTGCCCCAATGCAACAACGCCATCAGCAACTCCACCCAAGCATAAGCCACAAACAGCACCAACAACAGCAAGCAAAGAATATACTCATACTCACACCCATACATACATGTACAGACTGGATGAAGACACACCAGAGAATTGCACCGGCGGCAATATGGGAAACAAAAACAGAAAAAAGAAGATAGTAGAAAACGAGAAAGGCGAGCGGAAGAATCTAAAGCTGGGCAAATCGATGAGGTGGACGATGATGACGACGCCGACGCCACCGACGCCACCGACGACACCGACGACGACTGCGATAGCATTGTCGGTTACGAAACAAAACAAACCAAAACAGAAATATTTGGAAAACTAAAATAACAACAATAACAATGGCGAAGGCAACAGCAATGTTTACAAAAACGAATGCGAAAGAAGCACACAAATCAAAAACTCCTTGGGGCCAAGTTAAGAAAAATTCACTGCCGTTGGGCATTTGGATGGGTTTCGTTTCATTTGGTTTGATTTTGGTTTCATTGTGTTACCGCTTCTTCGCTCAAACACATGCCAACACTCCTAGCGTCCTGGCCCTGGTCCTGGCCCTAGCGTCCAGGGGTGCCGAGGTGCAGAGGTGCAGAAGTGCAGAGGTGGTGCAATGTTTGCCTCTTTTTGTTTGGTTGGTAAGATGTTTGTGCGGTGGCTTGTTATTATTGTTGCAGTGTTGCCTTTTGGACTGAATTAAATCACAACACTGATGAGATGGCAAATGAAAAACTTTGGCCTGTGCGCGCTGCGACGCGGCAAGACAGTGTATGCACCACGAGTAGGTGCAGGTAGGTGTAGGTGTGTAGCTAGCCGAAGTGGTAGAGGCAAGAGCGCAGTGGAACAGCAATATGTGGAGGCAAACAATGCTTAGAGCCAGAAGGCGATAACGACACTGAGCAAGGACTCGGATGACAATAATGGTGACGGTGCACGCGGCGTGGCGGCGCGCACTATTGGACTGGCGGTGGCGGTGGCGATGGCGATGTCGGTGGTGGGGTGACTTCGCTGACTGGCTGTTGGGTTAGTAAGAGTATGGCCGCGGGCGATGAAGGATGCATGGCAGCATGGTTGAATGATTCGTAGGGATGATGGTGGATATGCTACAAACGAAGTGGATGTAGTGTGTGTGTGTGTATGTGTGTATGTGTGTATATGAATGCCCAAAGCCAGAGAAGTCGCCGTAGTGGGAATAGAAGTTACATTCGCTCTTACTCTGCTTTAGAATATATGTATGTGTATGCATGTGGGTGTGGGTGACTTATAAGTTGATATGTACATATATATATATACATATATGCATGTATGTGTATGTATGTAATGTATATAATATATTTATATGTTAGTGTATGTATGCGCCTTTGGTCTACTCGGTGAAGTGAATGTATGCTTGTACATATGTACATACAAGCTCGTGTGCAAGACGCAGCGCAACAAAGTTCTGCAAATATATTTGTATGGGCACTTGTAGATATTAAAAGACTGGAGGGCTTTCAAAAACAAACTTTGAAAAATTTATTAGAAAATATGAAATAAAGAATCTACATACATACCTTAATATATACATGCATGCATACATATACACACTATACATGACAAACATACGTCTATTTGTTAGTTCAAACATAGAGCAAAATGTACGTTCAACTAATAAAGCACCGGAACACTGCAACAGTTTTAGAGCGTAATTTATTTTTTCCAGGCAGAAATTTTGCAAAATATTTTTCGTTTGCTCTGCACTGTACCGAAAAATAACGTGGAAAAGGGTTACGTTCGGGTTCAACTGAACGTTATATGCTCGTGCGATATGTAACAATTGACTGAGTGTGAAGTATTTTCTGGTGTCCGGAAAATTTTGTGAAAATTGTTTGTTGTTGGTGTTGTTTTAGTGGCAGGAAATATTCCACAAATAATTTTGGAATAAATATTTTTGGAATGCTGCCGAGTTGATAATTCTTGGTCGGATAAAAATCCGGGTCCGTTCCAGTTACATAGACCCGACTGTCCAGGGAACGGCCATCTAATTACTTTTAGTAAGATATTTTCCTTAATATCCGAGATATCTATCGCAAAATCAACTGAACGTAACGAAATAGGTGTATATACCTACATCACACTAATGCTAGGTAAAGTATTTGGGAAACTAATCTGGGAAATTTTCGGAAATAATCATATTATGTTACGTGAAATATTCTCGCTTAATTGAGAGATATCTCCTAGTCTAAACGATGATAGATATACGGGAGGCAAGGAAAGGTTACCTACACATAAAATTAGTAGGTAAGGTTACCTACCGATGCTTACCTACACATTTGCCGTTGTATTGTACATGATGTAGACCAAGCTAGTAGGACGGATATCCTTATGTTAGGTAGAGAAGAGGAAGAGTCGTTAGAGGAAGAGGTTTTGATATGAATTGTGATATATCAGGAGCAATAATTGTGTGGGGTTTTATTAAGATATCTTTGTTGATGTCTGAGCTATCTAATAGTAGTTAAAAAGTTCATACTAGTTTTAATCCTCCGATCTGAACTGCCATTTAAAAGGTTTCCCTGATAACAATCTGTTCGGTTTCCAACTTCAGGAATCCTAAAGATCGTCGGAATAAATCTAATGTACATAACAAATATGAGAAGAAGCTTGGAAAGGCATCTGGTAAAGCTGTAAGCATTAACCAATTTCTTTCCGGTTTTGCATTACTTTCCAACATTATATATAATTGAGATGATAATTTAAATGTTTCTATGATTTTCATTTTAATGTTTTTTTTTTTTAAATACGTCTCCGACAAGATGGCCTTACACTTTTGTCATATCACAATTAAATTCAAAGTATTCTATTCATTATGCTTTAAGCCTAATATAGTCCATCGATTCAACACTTTTGGATGTAAATTTTTGACAGCCTTAAATACTGATAAAAATATATGCTTGGCTTTGGTTGACATTTAAGAGATATGTAAATCGAAATCTTTATGAACGATTCGGAAAGAACCAAATATTAGTCCAGATGCTTTCTGACGCGTCGCACCATGCTGTACAGAAGTATAAACAATTTTTCGGCAAATTTAGATAAGGTCATTTAGGTCGTTTAGTCCTCTTAGAAAATATCGACTGATTTTCGTACTTTTAACAACGAGTTTTACCAAAACCCTTGAAAATGTCTTACTCTTCTAACAAGTTTGGAGCCGATAGTATCCAATGTTTGACTCCGCACTTAATTAGCTTTTCCATACTTGTTCAATCCCCTTCTTTGACGTGCGCCTTCAAACACTTCATCTCAAATCAGATTTCTTGACGGTGTTCTACTTCAAAATAATTTTAAACTGCTCCCTAAAAGTTTGAACATATTACACATTTATAATTTGAGAGTTATTTGAGAGGAAATCTTCAATTCAAACTGAAAAAGTATTTTTTCTCCGGTGGTGGTCGGTCCTCATCAACATAAATATTTTGATGTTAGATCGCTTATATATGTATATGAACGAGTACATATACATTTCATCGTCAAGTGTTTCCCAAGTTAAGAAATGGTTAATGTAGAGGAACACTCTTTATTTCAGACTGACTCACGTGAGCATTATTCATGGCATGTGTGAGCATGTTAATCAACACTGTTGCGCATAATGCCAACAACTGTGACTATGCGAGTGTGTGTCTGTATGTTTGCTGGTTTGTTTAAATAATTGCAATATTACATGTATAATTGTTTTTACGGTTTCATTGCTACTAGAATATGAATTGCACTGCTCTGAGTTCTTTTGCCGGCGTCTCTGCTGTGTGGCTTTGGTAGTGCTGCTTGTTGGCCAAAAATTTCATTAAATCTCTCCCATTGTTGAGTTATGTATCTTACATGGGCGCGCCTGCAGCTACTTGTCAAATTCACATAAGCACACACACACACACACACACCTTACAATACAATACTATACACACAATGCTTACCTTCATACATACACACATGAATTGCGAACGAAAGTAGAGTCTTCGGCTCATGCATTCATCGGGTTCTATGACCACCGCTGCAGCGATGGAGAACTCCAGTGACTTCCTTTCAACTACCCGATATTTCGCTTGCAATCAAAAAGTTCGACAAGGAAGGAGATTCATTGCTTTCGGCCAATCATTGGTATTTTATATATCTCGATCTTGTATGCTCACATATACACACATACATATTCAGATTTGGTGAAACCTTATTTCGACTTTGGTTTTTTATAAAAATATCTCCTCTTCCCTTTCTTGAAAAGTCTTTCAACGACAAGAATGCATCTTTGTCTTCTAAATATAGTAAATTCATAACATATGAGTTATGTACAACAACAGTTAAATATAATTGGTGCGCCAAGAAGTTTTTGTTTCACTAATAAAATCCAATCGGTTGGAAATTCATTTACATTCTGTGAAAAATTCCTTTTATTTGCATAAAAAATATTTTTTTTATCATAAATATTAAGTTCTGTATTTATTTTTATTATTTGCATAATGGAAGTAATATTTTATTTTATTGCTTATCTTTATATATTATTTATATCAAATATCACTGTTGCCTTCTGAATAAAAGATAAAAGAGGTAGCAATAAAGTGGTATAGAAAATACGGGCAGAACGCTGTCTTCGCCCTAAAGTGAGGGAACCTGGCTAATCAAGGCAACTTTCCAGTGATATTCTGAACTCCTAATCCATATTCTATTTTTAGTCGCAGTTTTTCGAGCATATATATATGTTATTCAATATAAAAAAAAAACAGGTCGGATTAGGTGCACTATTTACAATTCCAGAAAAACTGGACCGATTTTGATAATATCCGATGCCTTAAAATCGTCTCTGCTGCGAATAGGTGATAAATAATTTAGAAAGATATACATAATACACAAATATATAGAAAATTCTCCAATCGAAATTTAAATAAAAATAAGAAGGAGCAAGTAAGGTAGGGGCTAAGTGTAGCCGAACATTTAATACTCTCCCAATGTGTAGAACTCGAAGAAAGTGAAATATTTTCAGGTGTTGACAAAATTGTCTATTAAAAGATGTTGCAAATGAATTAAAAGTTCATTATTTGACGAAACCGTTAATGGATTACAATCATATTTGGTATCCCATTAACTTATACTATAGGTCATAGTCTCACTTTGATTCATTACCATATTTTGCTTCGTGTTCGAGATATTTATATTATATAAAACCCACCTAATTAACTGAAATTATACATAAACTCCACCAAAGGAGCTAAGTTTGATATGTGAAAAAGAAATCAACCAAAAAATCGCAAATCATTATATTAGGAATATGGGATTGAGACCAAGGTCTAGACCGATTTCATTTAAATTCAGACTTACATTATTCTTAAGAAATATATTATATGTATTAAAATATCACACATATTGACCAACATAAAGCGTATAAAGTCAATCGGAAAGCCGCAAAACTCTATATCGAGTATATTGGGGCTAGAGAAACTCATTCTAAACTGATTACATTAACCTTTGGCATTAAACGAATGTAACCAATTTTATTAAGATAACTCTCACATTGACCCATATATACGATGTGAAGCCATCCGGAAGTTCGAAATACTTGTATTAGGTATTTTTTGGGTGTGGCAGTAGACCAATTCCACCCATCTGTAATACCATCCTTCGCATAGTGCCAAGGAACACGTGTACCAAGTTTCATCAAGATGTCGAAATTTTAACTCAAGTTGTCGCTTTTAATGTCGGACAGACGGACGGACGGACAGACAGTCTCAAGGAATTCAACTCGTCTCGTCATCCTGATCATTTATATATAAATGACTCTATATCTATCTCGATTACTTTTAGATGCTACAAACAACCGTTAGGTGAACAATACTGTTACACTCTGTGTGGGGTTATGAGAATGTGAAAAGGCATTTTCTTTAAATGTTACATACTAATTAATCTAGTCAGAGAGAAGGAAGTTAAAATAGTTAAAACAATTCAATGTTCTTCTTTGTTTAAGTTAATTTCATAAAATAAAAACAACAAGTATTAGGTTTTCGTTTTGTTGAGTTTCCTTTGAAATTGGTTGATGTACATAATTTACCGTAACGCACAGTTGCGTGTAGTAAAAATATTACTGATTATTGCTACAAATTTTTTTGTTTTTCAAATTTATAATAAATAAATTTTAAATAGTTTAATAATGCTTTTGAATAAAGTGCATACAAATGGCTATACGATCATGTCCGAAAGTTCTCGGGTGCAATGGATACCCAAAAGGGTGAAACGCTCCGTCTCCTCAGTCAATAATTATTCCTAACTATCTGCCGACTTTATTGGCAGATAAAACTATTATTAGGAAACATTTAAAGCAAGTGAAGTATTATGAATGATCCCGTGCCGAAAATAGTGCTCTTTGATCATCAAAAGTCCAAAAGTGATTCAATCAACACGACCCGTTTTTTCACTGTGATCACATAGATTAACGATAAAATAGTCTACATAGCGGGAAGAAAGTGTAGCTAAGCGCAGAAGTGTAAGCGTTTTGTTACGAAACCAATGGGAAAAAGGATTTGGGGTTTCCCAGAGGAGTCTGCTCGTGTCCACAACAAAGGAAAAGCAATACTGATTCGCTGCAACTACAAAATCTTGCAGACATTTTAGAAAAGTTTGAACACGAAGGGAAGAGATTGAGCACACACCTTGTGAAGTGAGAATTTTTTTTGGGGCCATCAACATGTATCCGTTGTATCTGATTTTGCCCATATTCAAAAGAAACAAAGGGATCTGGGGGTTCTTTTGTATAAATTTGACATGTACTTTGCGAGTTATGAATTTTCAAAAGTCTCTTCCGAAACCTATTATCCAAACATTATATGGAGTTTTATCTGAGCCTAATATATTATCTGATACCTTAATTTTCTGGGATAATTGCCTAGACAGTTATCTTGTTTTCACTGAGCTTAGGTAGAATAGCTCCATTAGGATGCTATATAATCTCAGTCTATTGAAAGTTGTTGATAATGTAATAAATCGGTTCACGCTTGCTCCAAGCATAAGGTCTGTTTTTGGGTATGTGCGACTCTACGAAGGACTCAATGTTAAATGTGTATATATCGATATGTATTACCGCTCTTAATGTGAAATAATATTTAAACTGTAGAATATTTAAAATAATTAATTCCACAACTGCCCCGAAGCTGTAGCTCACTGCTTCAATTGCTTCGAGTCATGCGCAATCTGACACTTTGCCATTTGAGTGCCCGAGTGCGTCTCTGACGGCTTGTCACATGTAATTTCCACATCCACATTTCGCCATTGTACGTCGTTGTCGTTATGACTCGCGGATAACGGGCTGAATATTCAATAGCGACGAGTGTAATGACAATTATGTTTTCGGTACTGTTATCTGGCTAACACAAATGACGCGTTGCAACAACAAAGAAAGTATAAACAAGAGCACCGCGGTGTTTGTCAAATGACAACACACAACCATTGTGCAACAACAACACACATACAAACATACAAACATAGAATCAGAAGAACGGTTATGCGCTGCGCTAAAACTCACATTTGCACTGTCAACAGCTGCAACGGCAACGGCAACGGCAACGGCAACGGCAGCACAAAATAAACGACAGTGCCCGATCATCAGCGCTACCATTGACGCGTATGCGTAAACAACAATGCAATAATAGACGTGTGCGCGTAATTAATGCAACAGGGAGGTGCGTAGTGGCAGCGACAACGGCAGCCGCCAACTTCATCGACATCGTTGAAGTCTCATTAAGCAATTAAAAGATAATTAACACATTTTTGCACCTTGACTGCCAGTGTTGCCACACAAGTAGGCGATGTTGTTGCTTTTTCACACGTATCGCGGTGCTGTTTTGCGCTGGGCGAGTTTGCTTGCCACACGCGCTTACGCGGAAGGTGTCAAAACCACTAAAAAGGCAACAACGCAGCTTGACTGCCAGCGACAACAGCAGCAACAGCAATATCAACATCAAGAGCAGTAGCTGCACAGCGTGCCGGTGTTTGTTGCATGCGTATTTAAGTGCGCATATGCTGCGTTTGCACGCGTGTGTTTTTGTTATTGTAGCATATGTTGCTTGTTGCACAACACTAGCTGTAGCAATAACAAATACCAACAATTCGGACTTGCTCGGCTGATTGCAACAATCAAAAAGTCAATTTACGCGCAACGCGAAATGGCAAGTTGCCACGGCGCGGAGTTGCAAATTGAGCGCGCAAAATTTACCAACAAAAGTCCGCCTAAGAGGACGGCTAGTCCAAAACGCACACATACACACACCTAACTGTGTCAACATGGGCAGATGCTGCCGTGCATGCTTATTTACATAAATGTGCGCTGTTCCACTATAGATCTGTATGTTTGACCGTGTGGCGATGTGGCGATGTGGCGGTGTGGCGATGTGGCGGTGTGGCGGTGTGGCGGTGTGGCGGTGTGGCGGTGTGGCGGTGTGGCGGTGTGGCGGTGTGGCGGTGTGGCGGTGTGGCGGTGTGGCGGTGTGGCGGTGTGGCGGTGTGGCGGTGTGGCGGTGTGGCGGTGTGGCGGTGTGGCGGTGTGGCGGTGTGGCAGTTGCATGTACGCATATATGCACTGAAAGAGGAATAAACGGATGCGGTGTTGTTGCTTGAGACAAATTGACAGAAATGTGCACAAAATTGCTGGTTGTTGAACACTTTCTCGCCAACGATGAATTTTGAGTGCCGAATTGTCTATTCAACAATTAAAATAGTGCAAAGTGAAGTAGTGCGAAGACACTTTATAACTGCGCCCCTTCACATGTAACCGCTTAAAGAGGTATAACAAATGGCGTTAGAAAGCTTAATTTAAATGGGCGCGGCACTCCGTTATTTTGCTTTGAATTTCATGTCTCACAAACTGTCAACATTTGATATATAATATTTCGATAGGACTTGTGATTTATGGGATTTTATAAATAAAAAAATGGACCAACAAACCTTACTTCCTAAGTAACAAGTCTTACTTCTTGAGTAACGTTTTTTTGAAACACTTTTGCTCTTTGTCTTAAAAAAAATTCTGGTAATTCGTAAAAATTTAAGTCTATGAAATATTTGCAGGTGTCAATAATATATTATAATAAACTAGAATAACGAAAATCTCTATATCTAATATATGGGGCTGGAGTCCGGTGGGCATCGACCGATTTCACCCATTTTTAGCACCAAGCCACATTATATTCAGGAACATAAGTTCACCTTAGCTTGCCACGATATCTCACATAGTGACAGATACAAATAATATAGAGTAAAATGGGAGTAAGGAAATCCCTATCTTGGATATAAGGGGGCTATGGGAATTGTTGATCAGATTTGATCCATTTGTGGCACAAGGGCACTTTATTATCACGAAAAGATTAAGCTTCATCAATATATCTCACAGAGTGACTGATATTTTCTGCAAACGATCGTCCATAGGGACTGTGGTCATCATATTCGGTAGCTGAGGGCCTTGAAAATTTATACTCGTTATATTTCGAAAATGTTTACAAAATGGGTGCTATACATTATACATATATACAAAGCACTGTTTCAGGAAAGTTTTATTCCGATATCTTTATTGAATATATTGTAAAGTAAAAGAAAATAATGGAATGTAAAACTTCGTTAGATGGGAAGTAGGTGTGGTTCTAGCCTAATTTCGTCCATTTTCAAACTTTAACAAAGATTTGCACAAAATTCAATTTGGTTCAAATTGGTCGAGTAGTTGGTGAGATAAGATATTCCTTTCGAAGTCGGTTATGCTACGCCCACTAAAAATTTGTTCCCCAGTTCTTAGTCAAATCTGCTCTCTTATTCTTATGATTGAATTTAACGCTTCAGTTACGTTATTCGATAGACAATTGTCGCATTTTTAGTACTTCTGAACATGCTCTTTGTATGGGAGAAGGGTAAGGGTTCCATCCGCTTTCACCAATTTTAAAATTGTGTCAAAAAATTAGCGGAAGAAATGTTATCACTCTATTTGGTAGATATGGCTGCTACCTATTGTGCCTTTGTGCCGTTGTGTGAGTAGTTCCCGAAGCTACGAAGTCAGAAAATACAATTCTCCATAGATATCGTTAAATTAAAAGGAACACGAAAAATCAAAGAAAAACCAGTTGTTATTGAAAGTAGTAATAGATGGTTTCTGAATTAAGAAAATGGCATAACATCCGAAAACCCAAAGTTTCCGAGGAGAACCTTTCATGAAAGGCAAAATTTTGTGCTTCGTTTAGTTAAGTTTAAGCTAGGTATCTCATCTGGATTACAGGAAACTGTGTACGTCCCACAAGTTCTCTACGTGCCAATGTTAAATTAGAGCGCGAAATCCAAACTTTTATATTTGTCATTAATGTGTTGAAGAAAATTCGAAAAAAGAGCTAAAAGGACCGGCCGGACCGGTCTACAAAAATGTCTACGAATATTTACTTACCCATTTTCTTGACTTTGAAATTAATTCAAATAATATTTTTATTTTCCCTTACTATTTAATAGGGTTTAATATTTTAGTTTTTAGGTTAAATTTTCATTGAGTTGGTTATTGGAACAATCTCAATTAACAAAGCTGTCCAATTTTTTTACGGATTCCTGACAGGCAAGGGGTTAATTAAACTAATGCTGCAACTTATGGGGTGAGGACAGTCTAAGTTCTAAGAAAAGAATACGGGCATCAGTCACTGAGTGCCATCGGGCGCCCGATTTGGAAAATGCAGTTTCCAGAAAAACGCGTTTGGAACTGACTAAAACATTTCGACATTACTACCACTTGAATAATAATTTTAGGATCGTAAAGAATACTTTAAACAAAAAATTGATTTTCTGACGATCTTAGACTGATCTAACCCCTTAAGTTGTAATTGCTTCAATATACAGTTCATAATTTCTCTCCAAAGAAAAAAAAACGTTTGGACGTATTAAAGGATTGTGAGGGATAAAAGAGAAAAGCTCGATCACAGGCGAAAGTCAAATGCAGCCCTTTATAGGGTCTTGGCTTTCGGTAAATTCCTAAACAGCCACAACCAGTCTAACTTTAGCACGGACTCTTACCCAGCTGTAACTATAACTAAAATAAAAATAAAGTTCACTAAGCATACCGAATCTCTACTGAAGTAAGCTCTAACTTATTTCGAACCGCCTTTAATATGGTCACTACTAAAAGCCTATATATTCAATAAAAAATTCGACCTACAATTGTTTAAAATTTGTGTATGTATGTATTTATGTATGTTTGTATGTATGTATATGGAATTCAGTCATGGATTAAAAATTGTTAGTGGGAGAATTTACACTTCAATTGAGGCAATAATTTAATATAACATTTTGGAAAATTGGAAATTTCTTTGCACATGCATGAATTAATTAATTTTATTTATATTTAGTGTTTATATTGGAAAAATTGAAAATGTTTTTATGACAAAAATAAAGTCGAGTTCAATGGATTCAAATTTCACACAGAAGTGCATGCCAAATTGACAGCATAAAAAACTCATCAAATCAGTGAAGCTGAAATTATTCATGAATTTATTAATTAACTGTGCATTATAAATTACCTATACTATTGAATGCTTTAGCATGCCAGCGCATTGGTAAAAGAAATTAATTATATAAAACTTCACAAATGAACTTGCCTATGCGGCGTGTGTGGCTATGTGTACGCATGCAGTACAGTGTGAACGAAAAGTATTCGCCCAATACCTGCACTCGTACGAGGGAAGGTAGTAACCGTATAAACAAAGCTTAATTGTGGAAAAATAAATGACAGCAGCATAAATTTCATACGAATTTACAGCTGAATGCTGCACGAAGCACTCAGGTGGAAAGCGACGATAATTGGTTCCAACGCAGCAGATTATTATGAGTGGCAACGCACGAGGTGTCGCCTATATATATATATGTGTGTGTGCGTGTGCGTTTGTAAATGTGGGTGTGTGGCATGTGAATGAACCGCAAACTGCTAATTGATTGAATTTGCTTATTTGGGCAAGTCATAGGTAATTTGTTAGCAGGGGATATGTATGTTCTGTAACGGTAAGTAACAACAGCAAAAACAGGAGCCTTCTGGTCTTGCTACAAAAGTATAAGAAAAAAATTGCTTGCTCACACATTTACGTGTAATTTCTTCCCTTCAGTGCCGAAAACTGCCAAAGCCATTCACTACTAGGGCGGGACGGGATGCAATATTTAGAGGCCCACCCCATACTCTCCGACTTATTTATTGCTCTTACTACCGTAGCCAAGTACATTTGCTAGGCGATAGCACATGCCCAATATGGGGCATATGCCGGGAGTACAATCACTTTGTGCGGGTTAATTAACGCAAACAGCATGCAACATGCAGAATGGTGTGCTTGCAACAGCAAATGCACAAGCGGCTGTTGTGCATCTTTTGACTAGTGAAGCGTATTGGAAATCAATTACGAGCATATTAATACCCCTCACAACCAAATAGGCTTGCACGCAGCAACGACAACTACAATTAGTGTGCGGCATAGCATTACGATCTTGTTCGTGGCAGTTGCATTTACACTTGGCTGCATTTTGCATTCACTGCATTTAAGCCGATATAACGTGTTGTTGTTGGTTTTGCTGGCGCTGCTGCTGCTACTGCGATTGCTCATGCAATCCGAAATGGCTGCCAATGTGGTACTATATATGAAACGTTAATTGGCTGCCGCAAATTGCTGCATGCGGCAAGCGCACAAAGGCCTTTACGCAATTCTTTTCGCCGTTTCACTTAAATGCTCCTGAATTCGCTTAGCCAAATTTGCTTAATTACCAGTATTTTACGTTGATCAGCTTGTGTGGATGGCATTTCGCCAAATAAGTTGTTGGCTGTTGGTTGTTGCCTCCTGCTGTTCGAAGAACATCTTTGCAGAAGCGTGAGCACCCATTGCTTTTCATTCAGGGATGTGGGTGCTCCGGTTTTGAGCACGGCACAAGTCCAAGCTTCTTCTACATAGACTGCTGTCTATTAAGTATACTCAAGGTTAAGGAAGTATAACTACGAAATAATTGTCATATGTGTGCATGCGTAGGGGAGTGTTGTGGAACTCAAGGAGTAGGTGTGAAACTTATTTTCATTTGTCTTCTTCAAAAATTGCATGAAACAGTAGTAAACCTCTCTCGTCTTTTGAGAAGATTTACCTTTCCAAGAACTTTCGTTCTTCTATGTAAAGAAATACCAATCGCTAAGAACGATAAGAAGATCCGGTAGATTGTAGTGCGGACCTGTAGTATATCATTAGCAATCTTATAAAGAACAGCGAACACAGAACTAAACGATCGTGTGTTCGTCGGCTTAACATAACCACGACAACAGGAGGGTTAGCACTTTGGTAAATAATTACTTCTGTGAGCTTTCCTCCTCTTTTAACTCTCTAATCTTTACTGTTTTTTTATTTCATTTGAAAATACTGATGCTTTTATTTATGGAATATAAAAAAAAAATAGTAAAAATAGACAGTTTCACGATGTCGAAAATTTGAACCAACTACCAAAAACTTTACCCCCATAAATAAAACTGTGGTGAAGTGTTGCATCTGCAAGTTCAAAGTGTATCATATCTGCATACCCTTCTTCACTTTTCAAAATTGTCGACTAAATTTTCACTAAATCTCAATTGCCCGAAATCCAATAAATCAGCAAATCTTCAAAATGACTCACTTTACAAGGAATTTGATCTTATTATTTTGCTAGGTTTGCTGCTTTCTAAGCGCACTCGAACACATCCACTGTACATTTATACCTACATACACCCTGTGGAACAAGCACTGGTTCCGAAGTGATTTGGTTTTACCGCATTTTGAACCAGTACAAGCCTTCGTGCACACCCCTTTCCAAATCCAAATAATCGGTTGATTTTGCATCTGATAGCGTCTAAAATAAATTCCATCTTTAAAACAAGTATTACTTTAAATTTTAATCATTGGATGTCGTTCTCTTTCAAAAATTGTTAATATTCGAGAAAATGGAATTGCTGAAATACATAATTTTGTCCCGATGTTTCCTCTGTCCTAATAACAACCTAATTCTTCCGACTCTTCCGTTTGACATTGTCACCACCACCAGCATTGGACTTGAATCCTTCGCATCAGTATTTACCAGCTTCCGATATTTCGTAATAAAATAATTACTTCTTTATATCTAATTAAATTAAAAAAAATTACAAAAAATGTAAACCAAACTGGTACGAAATGGTTAAAATTTGACTACTTTCCAATTTGCCCGAATAGTTTGAAGCTACCCGTCGGACTGTATGAAAATGTGGATATGAGTTTACAGCAAACAGAATTCGCCTTGACAACTTTTCAATCAGAATTACCCAAAAATGCCTCAGTGTACGGTACACATATCTTTTTTGTTGCCTTTCACACTGCTCAAAGCGAAATTTGTAATTTTTTCGTTGTTAACCCAGGATGTGTGTGTCTGGTAGCTTCGGTTATCTTTACGTCATCGGAGAATTTACATGCTTACATTTCTGTCTGCACATACAAATGCAAATGCTGAAATATTGGCTCCCTTGCAATGTGCCTCCTTCTGCTACTTGTACTAACTGCGTGTGTTCCTTTTCTGTTTTCTGTCGGATTTAGTTTTGAGGCGAAATCAAAATTTACTACATCAAAGTTTGAAAGTTTTCGAACTACTCAATAAATTCACAAAAATATTTAGATTATCAATATTTTTATACGAAATATTAAAGAACAGGCAGGCTGAATTTTGTACCATTTTGAAAAATTAATTTTTGTCCAAATTTGATTTCATTATTCAATGCCTCATTGAGGGCAACACAAGGATTTTAGCGATCTCCCAGCTTTTCGCCAACATTTTCGTAGTACGATTAGTGTTTTGCTGCAAAATGGTCTCAGTCCCGGTGATTACCTCTTCATTACCGCTACATTTTTGTTTAGAGAGGTTTATTCTCTTGAGGTCTGAGAACAGGAAAAAGTCGCTGGGATAACAGATTTGGAGAATACAGTGGAAGTGGAAGCAAATCGAAACTCAATTCAAACATTTTTGGCGGCGTGACCTTGTGCATTATCTTGATGAAGTAGCACGTTCTTCTTCTTCAAATGAGTTTTTTTTGGTTTCAAGAACTAGTGTTTCATCCACTTTTTTTTCAAAATTTCCAAGCTTGCTTCTCTCAAAATCTTAAAACTCTCTTTAATAGCTCCGAGTTCAACACACCTGTTTTTTAAGTTCGGTTTGGCTACAAAACGTATGGATTCCTCTCGCAGAAACGATATGAACTTTGCAGTTTGATTAGATTTAGCTACACTTGTTTCACTACTTTTGAATTGGGTTTTGTAATTTAGTCGCTGTTGGCGGTTGTTGGGGTTGGCATTACGCGGTACTGTAAAAGACGACCCATTTTCAGACAATCTATTTAAATAGCGACTACAGAATTATAAAAACTCAGTTTGAGAATGTGTCTCTAATTTATTCTATAAATAGTTGCTATACCTTCGATCGGCCCTCTTGAGAGCCCTTACAAATTCATGGTAAAAACGAAAGAGCTTAATGTTTTTTCCCAATTTTCCATTAATACTTTTCTCATTTCGATGGAATATATTGTGCTGCTGAAATTGTGGGAAGCTATGCGAAATATGAGCTCATACATAACATTTTGTCTAAATATCATTAACCCGTCCATTTCTATGTATTTCTGGTCAGTCAAAATACAAGTTTTTTCTTTCAATGCATCAAATATGGCGCTGAAATCAAATTCCGACTTAAACAGCCAAACTAATACACCCAGAAATATGGTTGCTAACCATATTCCTCATATTTTACACACATGCACACACACACACACACACACACAATGGTCCGGAAAGTGCAAGTAACTCCAAGTATTCGTACAACTTGGAAAATAATTTCGTTTAGTGTTGCAAAACGTTCACGGAAATTGGATTGCGATTGAATTGTTTGTTTTTTGTTGTTGCAAACACTGGTGCTCTGGTTGTGATTGTGAATGCAGTGTGTGGCATGCAGGCGGTAAATTCTCGAAGGAAAAAACCAAGGGAAATTGAAAAAAGACTGCGAAATAGTGATGATCCTGACGAAGGAATCAAGTAAAACAATGAAATACCCTGTAAGAAATGTGACTTAAATAAAATTAAATCACAAGCGAGCAATAGCTGACTTTTCTCAGATGGCGAACTAAGCTTGAATAGTGCAGTTAAGTATGACAACCGGAAATATTAGCTATAAGCCGAAATAAAACATTAATATAGACCTCCAAGAGAGGGCTTGTGCTCCCTCCCTTGCGCTCTTCTGTGTACAGCTACTCAGTGCTGATTTCTTCAAATTGCTCTCCATTCAACAGAATTTAGAGAGTACCAGATCGAATAAAAAACAAAAACAACAGTTAGTATAAACCAAATAGACTGAAAGGCTAGAAGAGTGGCTGGTTACCAAGGGATTACATCACATAAATGATGTTAGCTCAAGTATTTCTACTATTGTATCTTTGTTAGAAGAGCAGAGCTCAGGCATAGCGAACAGTGAACTGCCGATTCGATGGCGGCTTTTATAACTAAGCGCGTTTAGCACTATTGCCTTTGTATACATTTCCTGCAGGTTATGTATGGCAAGCTGAGAGCGGTCGTATGTGTAAAAAATAATGTTATGTATGTAGCGGTATCGCTGTACCCCTGGCAGTCACTTCTCAACCAAACTTTTGCGGGAATGTAAGCAAATGAAGATTGACGACAGACAGGTAAATTGGAGGTAGGGTTGGTTGGTTGAAGGATAATGCCCGCGGCACTATAAAAGACGAATGAAGCGCACACAAGAGTGCTTCTAGGGAACAAACCGCAAAAAGGATGAAGAAACACAAAAATTTAGCTTGAAAGCTAGCCACACAGGAAAACGCACTTACACAGTTACATCAAATGTTTCAGTATGTATGTATGGCGGAACGTGGACGTTTGCGCGAAAAGAGAAATTGCAGATTTAACAACCGATTTTTCCGTGTTCGGTATTTTAAACCGTTGCTTGGTCAGTTTAAATAAAATCTAGTTTTGGTATAAAAAGTGTAGACCAAAGAAGTTTGTCGGTCAGCTGAGTTTGGTTTGATAATAATTTGGCACTCATATTTTACCACACTCCTTGGTCGAGGCTGTTCCAAAATTTAAGATGACCTCAAAGATTCGAACGAACTCCGCTTTTGTCAGAAATACACTCGTGCAGTTAAAACAATATTTTGAGATGCGACCGTTATTAGAAAATTTATTTGCTTCATAATTCCGAGTTTAGTTGGAAGCAGTATTTGTTGCATTCTAGCAACAACAAGACTATATAGAATTCCTTGCAAATCCAGAAGAGTAATCTTGAATTCTGAATAACTCACAAATCCACATTTCTCTTTAGTGAATATACATATGTATATTTAGTAGTAGAATTTGTATTTGTATACTTTTGCTAATGTTGTAGTATTTGTTAGCGTATCAATTCCTTTGCTGCTTGCCTTCGACTTTTCCCCAAGTTTTCTATAATGAAATTTTAATGGCCTCAAGTTACGTACCATACATGTTGGTATGTTTGCCAAGGGATGCCACGCAAACATACACCCACATACATGTATATACATATATATATATATATATATATATACAAGTTCAGACATTTATACCTGCAGCGTCAACTACAGCGCACGCGAAGTATTCACATATTCACATGCTTTGGAATTTGTAAGCTTACTGCAACCCAGCAGTGAAATCAACTGGTTATAAACTACTTTCCAACTAGTATGAACTCTACAAACACAACTAGTCAACCAACGGGTATTTTTTACATGCTGATGTCCAAACTGATGACAATTGTCTGATTTCGGTCATTGTCTGTCGGTCGGTCTTCAATTGTCTCATATCTGCTTAGTTCTATTTATATTCTCAGATCAGATATTTTGATCTCTTCAGGTCCTCCATGTTTTCTTTGAAAAAGTGCTGATTCGCCGAAGTAACTATACTCCCTTTCTGAACCATCTTTACAAAAAATGTATTTTATTCGGAAAATTCTAGTTTTAAACCGGTACTTTTGCAGACTAGCTTGAGTTTTCGCAGCAGGGCTGTAACAAAATATTTATACATATATTTGAGAAAAACCTGTGACCTCGGGCAAAGGTGTGGGATTCAATATGCCTGCGGCAATGTTGCAAGTATTTTTGTTTTTCTCCACAAATTATACCCGCTGGCAAACATTTCGTTTGTGAGTGTATCATGCAGTAAATGTTACGAATCATTATTGAAGACACAGCAAAAGAAGAAAAAAAAGGATGCTCCAGGTTTTGTGTTCAAAGAAGAAGCGAGGTTTAGGGGATAAAGATTCGCTTTCAACGTACTTATGCCCATTTCAAATTTTCACTCTAAACCTAGTGGTCCGAGCGTAGTGTACATAATAGTATTTGGCTTCAGACCTCTCGTGATTGAACGATCTCTTTTATTTTTAAGGTAATAATACATTTCGTTGTTATTGTTGCTGCTTTAGCAACAGAAAGCATTTCCTAAATAATTTTTAGGTAAGCTGCGGAGTTAACATATTTATCAACACGGACTCGTGAGGGACCCAATGATTTAGAGCCGACTTTGGTGGGAATGAGTTCCTATATCTACTATATTTCGTCATCGTATCTGCTTAATTGTGGGAGTTTTAATACAAAATCAATTAGTTTTGATGGTAATTCCGATTGCTAGTTTTTAATGATAAACGAAATGGTACAACATTTTGCGTTCGGATGAATGCAAATATAACATTTTAGTCGTCCCATCTACTCGATTCCGACAAATACTGAGACTTTAAAAAGCACACAAAACTTCGGTCAAGTATCTCCGTTATGGTAGTTTCCGTTCAAAGAATTGAACATTGTTAGGTGTTAGTTGTCTGTCCGACTCTCCTGAGAACGAACATTATTAAGTCATCTCAGCTCTCTTTCTTTATGATTTATTTATTGTATATATTCGATCTATTTCCACTCCGTCTGGAACAAACCCTGACTAACGGTTACAGAACCACTTTCAACAACAGCTGAACGGACAATGGTAAGTTGACTGGAGTTATGGAGACATAAAACCAAAAAGAAGTATTTTACCTCTTGAGTGTATAATTTCGTATTTTTGTATTATATTTCTATATATTTGTACATTTCTTTAAACTTAAATTGCGAAAAAACATGTAGCAATAATACGTCGTGAGTAACAGCAGTTCCCGAATTGTCGCAAACATCGACAGCAGCAATTGAAAATTTTAAATTACATAACTAAAACCCTATGTAACATTTATAAAACTCCACAAGAAAATAAAACAAAAAGGAGGAAGTAAGAAAGGACTAAGTTCGGGTGTAACCGAACATTTTATACTCTCGCAATGTGAAAGCATCAGAGGGGGGAGCTTTCAGGTGCTGGCATAACTTTATATTAAAAAATGTTGCGGAAGAATTCCACATTCATTATTCGAACAAATTGTCAATGGATTGCAATCATATTTGGTATCTTATTAACATATATTACAGGTCATAGACTCATGTACTTTTCCTGTTATATTTTGCTTCGTGTCAGAGGTATTTATATTAAAATCTATCAAATTAACTCAAAAGTGATATATACGATATAAACTCAACCAAAATGGTTTAATAAATATATTAGATACATGAGGAAAAATTCAACCAGAGAAAAGGAAATCATTATACTAAGAATAAGCGGCTTAGACCAAGTTCTAGACCGATTTCTTTCATTTTCGCGAAATCACATTGTGTTTAAGAAAACATATGCACTTAATTTCATTAAAATATCACACATACTGACCAACATAAACGGTTTAAAGTCAGATGGAAAGTCGGGAATTCTTATATCGGGCATTTTTGGGATAGAGGAAGAACTGCACTGATTACGTTAACTCTTTTCATTATTCAAGTATATTAGTGAACATGTTTTTACGCAATTTTGTGAAGGTAACTCACACAGTGACCGACATATTTGGCATAAAGTCTGCTAGAATAGCGAAAATCATTATATGTATATGTATATGTATATGGGAGCCGGGATAATTCGTAAACCGATTTCACACATTTTCCACAGTAAACTATGGAATATCCGATATTACACGTTCACTTAATTTGCTAAGATATTGTATCTTACATATTGACCGAAATATATGGTATAAAGTCTACCCAGAGGTTGAAAATCCGTATATTAGGTACTTGAGGGCTAGTATAAGTGCTCACCCGATTTTATCCATTTTAAGCACATGGATTTCAAAGAGATAACTCATATATTGACCGTTATATATTGTATAAAGTCTACACGAAGGATGAAAATCCTTATATTAGGTATATGGGGGCTATGGGAAGTATTTACCCGATTTTCCCCATTTTTGATGCAAGAACACATTATTATCATGGAAAGATAATCAAGATAATTTCATTACATCTTACAGAATTGCAGATATTTTTGATAAAAATTCAGATAGAGGTACTGAGGTCTACCTTGAGAGTACTATTTGTGAAAAGCTTGATATTCATATCTTAATTGCTGCTCCATTTATCTACTTTAAAGTGAAAGTATCAGATGAAACTTAAAATTGTGTTATATCATTATATATTGTGTTACGCCCATCATCAAAACTTTACACGAATACCTACGCAGCCCTTCCGTATCATATTTGCTTCAAGCTTTAATGTTTCTAACGTGTTCCTTCAGCGAGTTATCGCACTTTTAGTAGTTTTCACCATAACTTTTGTATGGGAGGTGGGCGTGGTTATTTTCCGATTTCACTCATTTTCTCAGCATATAAGGAGATGCTAGAATAACTTACTTGGGTCAGGTTTGATTGATATAGTTTTAACGGTTTCCGAGATATGTATATTAAACCTATTGGCCGGGGCCTATGGGCGGGGTCAGGCTCACTTTTACAAAGATGTTTGCCCACAGATGTCCCACCCTACTAGGATCTTCTATGCCAAATAACACGTTTATATCTCAATTTACTGCTTAGTTATAGCACACTATCTGTTTTCGATTAATGGCATTTTGTGGGCGTGGCAGATGTCCAATTACGCCCATCTGCAACACCAACCGGCTTAGGGTAACAAAGAACACATGTACCAACTTTCATCGAAATATCTTAATTCTTACTCAAGTTATCGCTTGCACGGACGGACGGACGGACGGACAGACAGTCACTCGGATTTCCACTCGACTTTACATCCTGATCATTTATATATATATATATATATATATGTCTATATCTAACTCCACTAGTTCTAGGTGTTACAAACAACCGTGAACAAAAGCAAAACAAAAAACAAAAAAACAAACACCGTGAAGGTGAACAAAACTAATGTACTCTGTAGCAACATGTTGCGAGAGTATAAAGACAAAAACAAATATAAACATTAACACTTTTAGACGAGACCCACAGCAGTCAGCTTTAACACCCGCAATGTCAGACACTATCTATGGTGCGCTGAACGACGACAACACAATCAAGCATCAAACATAACAGCAACATCAGCATGGTACCAGGGTAGCTAACGGCTTGCTGATAAAAAATTGTTAAAACGACAACCAACCAGAAAATTAAACCAAAAATTAACGCCTTACTATTGCTGCTCTAAATTTGGTTGACCGGCACGAGACAAGGGTTCCCAAACAACCGGTACACATACACACGAACGAGTACATACTTCTACTCTCCGATTTTATGTATTTAGTTTGCGACTGGTACATTGTGACCTGTGCAATTTCTCCATATTACGAATTGTGCAAACGCCTAACAAAAGCCAACGCAACATATGTATATGCATTGAGTATAGTATGTATAGTCGTAGTGTTGTACATATAAACATTTTGCTCACAAATTTGCGTAGAAGACGACTCTTCGAAATTTTCATCCAAGTGATTGGCTGCGGGCACTGCGAACAACACTTAACTGGCATAGAAAAGATAGAGCCGTAGGTGAAAATGGACTAGAATAGACACGAAAGGCGGATGAGCACACAAATGTGGTAAGGTGTTTGGCTGTGAAGTTGGTGTGGGTGGTGTGGGTGGTATACCTAGACTTTACTACCACCAATTCTGCTCTGTAATGTTACATCTCGGGACTCACGTATATTACGTATGTACATTTAGGCAATGGCTGTACTCACTTAGCCCACATGAAATTTCATTGACTATTGTACATAATCGATTTAGGAGACTTGGACCACTGTGCATACATATGTACATAGAGATCTTTAAAGTGCTATTGGGAATTTATCATCAATTTTTATTATTGGTTAGTACTGTTTCTATACTTTTACAGTTTTTTGATTCGAAGGATAGTTTCTTAAATATTCTGTGGATAAAAATTCCTGTTGTCGGAGAGCTCTCTGTTCCTTTCATGAATTTTGCAAATCGCTTGGGGCAAACAAAGAATTTTATTTTATTTCATGGTTTCTAATAGATTTGAAGTTATAAACTATTAAATTTGTCTCTTTTTGGAACACCCGAACATTTGAGTATGGGAGCATATTCGTATACCAATCGATAATTATCTACTTTTAAACGTTTGTTTCCAAAAGCGTGTTTTCAAAAATGTTTGTTTTTCAATCACTATTCTGACCACAAGTTCATGTTGCTAATAATGGTTGATCCTCGTCGTGCTAATACCATAAGAAAAAAGTAATTTAATTTCTTTCTTAAGAAAAATACTTTTCCAGGATTTTGAATGCAAGACCAAAGGTCGTTTGGAACCGCAAAAATGCTCATGGTTGAATATCGCTTTGACCCTTAAGTATTTGAACTTGGATCTTTGGTTTAAATCTTTCAAGATTCTTTATCAAAATTACTGCTAAGTTTTCGCAAATTTTTTTATTTAATCTATTAGAAACAAACAAATATCAGGTGATCTCGCATTTCAGAAGATTTCGAACAAACAATGCAAATATACTTTTGGACTTTCTTCCAAATACAACTGTGCCGTTTCACTCAGCATTGAAGAACACACTTGACTAAGTAGACTTCTACCGCGTGAAGTAGTAGCTTCTAATAGGAGTCCAAAGTGAAGGAATAGAGCACAGTTGCAACTGCTTCGGCAAGCAGCCACGTATACGGCCACATTCTCGAAGCGAGATTGAGCTACCTTGTCTTCTCCTTCGGATATACATATCTACAGGTGCGATGCACATTGTTTTTGTTATTATTTACGACTACCACTGCGGCCACAGAGCTACAGCCGTCGCCCATTCAATCACAAAACTACCATGGGCACATAAATTGCTTTTGCTCATGCTGACTCCTGGTTTCCGTTGTGCGGACAGCTGTGTTTGCTACTGTTTTGGGAGAATTGTTGTTTTACAATTTCCACCTTTGACTGATGCCTTCATCATCATCATCTTCATCAGCAGCAGCAGCGGCTTGAGCCACCGTAATGGTCTTCAAATATACATAATTGCACCAGTTCAATCTATGTACGGCAGCATGTATGCAAAGCGTATAAATTCCAATTGCCACCGAAGCTGCATGTGGCATGATGAATGAGTTTGAGGCTTGCAGTTTTCTTCTTAATGTGCAACGTCATTTTTCAATTTGCAATGGATAGAAAAAACGCCATTACTAACCACTATGTTTATTGGTCAAAAATAGAAAAATATTTTCATTTCATATCGACAACACCGATGTGGAGAGTTGGTGATAAGGGACAGTTAGAACTTGTCGTTTGTGAAGATTGGATGATAGAGCATTTCTCTAATTATACGTTCTTTTGACACTGACAGCTCTTTCTCAATGAAAGTCTTGATGGATAGTTAGTTAGTATTATATATGTGCAGGAGGAACTGAGCCGATTTAAGCTTTTAAGCAACACAAGAACGTTTGTGTTGCAAACTCATATTGCTTCCATATCCACAGTTTGTATTGAGTAATCCAAAAATTTGTGTTTATTATTGTATGAAATAAAATGTCATTTAAAATGGATTTTACCACAGCCGATTTTGGGCAAACAGACGATAAGGTAGTGGGTAAAGTTACAACCCCTGGGATTCTACGTGATCGAGTAGAAGTTAGTGCACTCTCACAGCTTTTGGAGCATTGCGGAGAACATTTGTAATTGGAAATGCTTCGTGATCCAAAGAAGAGATATTTGAGGACACAAATTCCAGATGAAAGAGTGAACTTTAAACAACCATCTCAAATACAAACAGATATAATGAAAGAGTATTGAAAATAATCCTTATAGGTTTATTTGTTATTTCGAAAACTCTTACAGAAATATCTTTCCTTTATTGGCAGTGTCATCCCCGTATTGACCCTGAACATGACGAAGTTGCTCACGAGAATCTGTCAGTCGTTTGAAGGATGACCCGAAACTTGTAATAACCCTAAATTAAGGTTAATCGAGATTGCAGACACCTCAAAGATATGAGAGGATCTAAAGATATCAAATTGACCCATCTGGAGAGGTAGAAAGTGTTTTGATTTACTTCCAAATCCATCGTATTATTGGAATCTGTTCCCTAGTGACTTTTCCTTCAATAAAAAGACTTCAATAAAAAAACTCTCCAGAAATAAATTTAACAACAATCGCCGAGACTGAGGCATATTTTGAAACAAAACACACATTGTACTACAAAAATGATATGGAAAGGTTCACCTTCGATGGAAACTAAGTCGAATAAAAATGTGTGCTTATTCCTTTTTAGCCTATCTAGTACGACTCGTAATCCATTGCGGCAGGGCTTCGGTCTTACACCAAGAACATAGGAGTCTCAGAAATATTGAATGAAGTGTTTTAGGAAATTGAAGGAGAATTTCAAAACACCTATCTGTTTTTTAAATACATTAGTTTCTGCAATATTCCTTAAATAAGTTTTCCACTTAATAACCTTATCACAATTAACAAATTAAAAGTACTCTGAAATGAGCAAGTACAACTTCATGTCAAAGCAAAGTCAATACAAAAACGACAACTTCTCAAAGCAAATTACTCGCTACAAAATCGCCTACAAACAGCAAAAAGCAAAAAAGCGAACGACAGATAGAGCGAAAAAAAATAATACGCAATAAGAATATTATAAAAGTAATGAAATAAAGGGAAAATAAAAATATAAAAATAATATAAAATCCATGAGAAAGCCTTTGGCAATTTTGCATTTAAGCACACATAAAAGCTGACAAACAACAACAAACTACACTAACGCGTATATAATACAAAGGTATACATATATAGCTACAGTGATTTATAAAATTTTTCACAACACGCCTCACCAACACACAAACACGCTTATAAAGCGAGTAAGCCGTGCTGCACAAAGCACTCAATGGTACGCCCCCCTGTGGCACCTTTCGACCCACCATGACATTCCCTTTAAAACGCAGTGCTGCCGAAGCCTCTGCGGTCACACAAACGTCGCCACTCCAACGGCCGGCTGACCACCCTAATACTCCAACACCACCGCGCACATGTGTTTTATGTAGTTAAAGTTAATCAAATCGTAATTACCAGAAATATTGCTCCGGGCATCGAAAACATTTTAAAAGCAAACTTGTTTAGTAAATATAAGTACTCAGGCGTATATATATATATATATATATGTATATATAAATATATATATTTAGTTGAGTGTGTATATTGTATAGTGCAGAAATGTAGTAGATGCACATCACACTCATATTCACATACAAACAGGGGCATACACAGCCACACATACTCACATATTTATAGAATTATACCTGCAGCCATATTTTGACGACGAACAGCGTCGAACACTCGGTTACTAACTTGCGATTGGCAAATGCACATTAGCACAGCTGTGAGGCAAGGCATTTTTTGTATGTTCTTTTCTTCTAATACTTGTATCAATGCACATGTGCTTTGTGTGTATGTGTGTGTGTTTGTGTTGAGTGTGTAGAGGCAAAAATTTAAACAAAACATTGAAATGAAAACAATATGACTTAAATAAAAAATTAGCAATAAAATACTTGACGTATACAAAGGTGTGTGTGTGTGTGTGTGTGTGTGTGTGTGTGTGTATGTAGGATAGCGATATGACAGGCATTTAAGGTTAGCTGAAGGTGTTGGTGCGGTAGGTGGAGCGCAATCGCCGGCGGCCAAGTGGACAAAGCATCATCGTCATGACACAACCGGTTGCAAATGTAGCAAGACAAATTGAACACAACATCGGACATAGGAAAGGTAATGAATACTTGCACTAGTGTGTGTCAATTCAAGAATTATATAGGCAATAAAAGTTATTTGAGGTTATGTGTACAGCATACAGCTTCATTTATGGAGACATTTATACTTTGTGATATTTCTGCAAAGGAGGTTCTTCGCATTGTGTGTAATTTATAAAACGACTACAGGTTGGGGACGAAGTGCAACATATCTTTGGAAAATGTCACCAAATAATTTCGAAATATTGAGCTGGGCCCCGGTTTTACATAGCGCTTTAGTTGGGAAATTCATTGCGCTCAAAGCGACTTTCTTTCCACAACTTCTTCAACGAACCTCGGTCTGTATATTTGAAAGTAAAAGCTACTCATTACAAAGCGAAGGAGGGGCGTCCAATCCCTAGCATTAGCAGAGATGTCAGCGCCTTGGTTTACAGTAAACCTCAATAGGTATAAATAAAATATGTCCAAACTAGGGACAGTGTACTAAATTAGAGTGAATTTTGATTCGCTAGTTCAAAAGCAAAGATGTTTAGACCAATACCACTAATACCACTAACGATGATAACCACAAAATGGCGATTGACAGTTTCTTCTAGTCCAAGTTAAACGTTGAGGAAATCCATCTTGCACGAAGGATTTTTCTCTCGCAAAGGTGACCTTAAGTGGTGTGCTGTGCAATATTGTAGCGGATAATACTTATATTCAGTTTAGTATATGCATCAGAGTTGACAAATCCGTTACCTATGTAAAATGTGAATGATAATATCAATACAGTAGGCATATGCTTTATATTTTTGTACTCTAATGGTACATCCTTCAACCGTAACACCTCTCCAATCAGTTACGTAATACAAGAAGCCAATAGTACATAAACACGAACGGTAGCCAAGTAATCAGCTCAAACTATTTACTTGTCAATGAAAATGCAATAAGCCGCCATATGTAATATGTAAGTATGAATGTGTAAGCGCTATTCAAGAAACCATATGTCTAACCAATTTCACTACGATTTACCACTCGACTCCTAACCAGTCGACCTCAAATATACTCTATTGGACTAAGTCTGTTGACTTCGTGTAATATTGGTGCACAAATGCTATGCAGAATTGTTTGTGAGAAACGCCTGAAGCACTCTGATGTCAAGTAAGTTGCGAGCTATCAAGCAGACTAAGCCGGTTGCCAGCCTTCGCCACTAGTAGGTGGTGCTGGCGCAATAAGGAGAGTGCTCCAGTTATCAAACGCAACATTAAGTTGAATTATTTTTGCAGTCAAGAAATCAACGAGCCGAAGAGTTACACATCTATGCATCAACTCCATTCGTCCATCCATTCAGTCTTTCCTCTAATCCCACAAACAACTCCACTACGAATACACGCATTACTCTCTCTCTCTCTCTGCTCTCTATATTCTTCTGGCCATGTTTGCAATATGTGAGAACGAAATTTAGATATTATTGTTATTTGATATCATAGGCAGTTCACATTTACAACAATTTTACATTTACAATTTACATTTATATTGTGTAAGTGGGTACAAATAATTTTGATAACCCAGTAAGCACATGGTTCTAGCATTGAAACTTCGTGCCCATCATAAACTCTTAAACAAATTAATGGATACTTGCAGCGAAATTTCACTTTCAATTCTTGGTATTTCCCCAGTATGCGATAAACAAGTAACTTAAATTGTAGACTCAGTTATCGACCGATGTAAGACCCCTCGGTGCTTGTCGAGCTGGTCAGCACAAATTTGTAAACTTCCTTTTCTATTGAATGTGTTCTCTATAGATATTTTTGTTCACGTTTGTTCATTGTTGTGTAATTTTCAAGAACATCTTCATGGATTATAGATGTCCGAAGCTGAACTTCACTTTCACTTCACTGAAAGGTTTGGACCTCGCCAACAAATCGATTGTTTCCTAGGTTAAATTCTTATTTATATGAATAATTCTAAAGTACTAACCTTACAAGGTACTCAGCTGACATGGATTTATAAACAACAAACACATTAACGTCATACGGTGGTAAGATTTTATCAAAACCACACTTCTGTACGATAGGTCGTGTCAGCAGACCCATTGTTGGGTTTCATGGTCGTGCGTAAATACGCTAGATATAAGTTAATATATTAAACTAATAGCTAATAAGATACTTTATTTAGCTCCCTTGAGTATTGTGTGATTGTTGTAAACCTAAAGCTACGCTTAAACTGATAACAAGTCTCAAATTGGCAAGTCAAAATTTCTACTTTTGTTTTGCTTAATGGGTTGTGCCACTAGAGGCGTAAGTGCCCTAAGTGCACCAAATGGGTGTTGGCTTGCATTTAAATACGAGTTCTCATCCATATGTAGATTTCAGGGTTTCTGCAAGCCGCAAACATGCCAAATTAAGCGCTTGCACTTCTTTATGCGGCAACCCATTTTCATTATGTAACAGTGACTAATGTAAATTTATTAACTTATTATCTAATACTATTCTTAAATTAATTGTTTCTGGAATTTATGCAAGAGATTTTTGTTTGTTAAATAAAAGTATTATTAAAGATTCTGGATTAATGGGTCTCCGTATGTTATTGTCCCCAACAACTGAAGACATAGCAGAGCACACCAAGATGTGCCGAAATTTGTATATGGTGGATGAGAAATCATAAGAAAAAGAAAGCTAAAGAAGAATTAAGTTTGTACGATTCAAACAATGAATTCCCTCCCATATTGTATAATAGATAGTGGATAGTGAATAGTGAATAGTTTTAATTCTTCCGAATGATCTGCAAACTTCTGGATTTTCAGTTTTCAATAAGTTTTTTCGCAATATGTTGCAACAAGTATATTACTTCTGTTTACCTAACGATTGTTTGTAACACCTGAAACTAAGCAAGATAGATATAGAGTTATTCAAACATAAATGAACAGAATGACGAGACGTGTTGAATTCCGAGTAAGTATATGTCCGTCTGTCCGTCCGACTGTCCATGCAGGCGTTAACTTGACTAAGAATTGAGATATGTTAATGAAACTGGTACGCATGTTCCCTGGCACTCTGACTCTCTCACTCTGACTTATAAATTGCTATAACTCCTCTCCCAATTAAGATACAAAAATGTAAATAAGTACAGTGAATCCCAGGAAGTAGGAACACTTGTGGGTTGAAAATTTTTAAAAAGGAGTGGCCCCGCTCCTAAAGCCATATTAAGCAAACTTGTTCAGAGCAAGCATTTCTGCATCTTCTCCACCTGCACATCATACACTGGGCAAATGAGCGAAATCGGATAACAACCACATCTATTTCTCATATAACAAACTTTTAAATTTCATCTGATTCTTTCACTTTACAGTATATAAATCAAGCACTAATCAAGATGTTCGAATAAACGATTACTAAAAGTGCCTTTAGGGTATGCGATCTTACGTATAAAACTGGTCGGAATTGGCATGTGACTTTTCAAGCACCCAGATACCCAATATATGGACCTCAGTGTCCATGGCTGACTTTATCAGAAAATATCGGACAATCTATGAGATATCCTAATGAAATTGGAGGAATTTTTTTACCTGGTTACAATGTAATCTTTTGCCAAAAAAAGGGAAAATTAGATAAATACTACCCCTTGCCCCAACATGCCTAAACTAAAGATTTTTAAATTCCGGTTGCCTTTATACCGTATATATCGATCAATATGTAAGATATCTTTGCAAAATTAAGTGAACGTATAATATTGGATATACCATAGTTTGATGCCAAAAATGTGTGAAATCGGTCATCGAATTACACCAGCTCCCATATACTAAACATAACGTTTTTCGTTTTTTCCAGACCTTATATCAAATATGCGTATATGTGTTCATTATTTTCATAAAATTGCGTGGAAGCATGTTCTCTAGTGTAATTGAGTAATGAAAAGGGTTAATGCGATCAGTGCAGACTTTCAAATAGCCCAAATGTACCCGATATAATGATTTATGATTTTCCAGCTGACTTCAAACCGTTCATGTTGGTCAATGTGTATGATATTTTACTGAAATTAAGTGGATATGTTTTCTTAAACATAATGTGGTTTCGCTCTAAATATGAAAGAAATCGGTCTACACCACTAGTCTAAGCCGCTTATTCTTAATATATTGATTTCCTTTTCCCTGGTGGACTTTTTCCTCATATATCTAATATATTTATTAAACCACTTTGGTTGTTTATATCGCATATATCTTATTTGACTTAATTTGGTAGATTTTAATATAATTATCTTTCGTTTCGTCGAATAATGAGGGTAGAATTTTTCCGCAACATTTTTCAATATGGAGTTTTGCCACCAACCGAATGTATTTCCCCACTTTTGATCCTTGCATATTGCAAGAGTATAAAACGTTCGGTTACACTCGAACTTAGGTTTTCCTTACTTGTTTTTTTTCTTGTTTATTTGTAGGTATAGTGATTTTGTTCCGATTTTATACAAATAAAATAACAACATTTGTGAGCATTTCCTTCACCGATTGTTTCTTTACAACTCGTGTGCACTACCAAATTCTCTCAAACTCTGAAATCAAGAGGTTATTGCCAATAAACGTATTTTTTCACAGTAGCAAAGTTTTTTCCGATAACCAAGTGTTTGGTCTAATTTAGAAAATATGCCTCGCTTTCGAGTTTTACCTTTGCCACAAGTTTTAAGAAAATCGAGGTATTCTTGCAAGTTATTCCTTATTGTTTCGAAAAATATATTGTCTGTTTGTGAACAGCTAACCATCAGTAGTCAGCCTATTTTCTACTGGAAAAGCGTTTCTTAACTTTACTTCTTCTTCTTTTTCTTTACTTCTTAACTTAACTTAACTCTAAAACTAGAAAAAAGAGGTGTAAGTTAAGAGCAAAGAAGCAGAGAGAGTTCATGGTTGATTCCAACGAAGTGTTCACTAGCAGAACTTAGCTGCTGTCAATTCAAGAAACTGTTTGAGTTTAACAGATGCGAATAAGCGATGATTGGCGCATCTGCTTTGATTTTATTAATTTAAATAGGTTTGAGTCAAAATGCTATAATCATTGAATAATAATGAAAATATTTAAAATGTGAGTGTTAAATTAGAATGGGTTTATATGATAATACGAAGTGTGTCCAAAAAATAACGGGAATGTTCTTCGACTTTACTGGCATAGTGCACCATGAATTCTTGCCTCAAGGTCAAATGGTCAAAGAGGTACTACCTTCAAGTTCAACGCCGTTTGCGTGAAGCAGTCCGAAGAAACCGCCCGAATTTGTGGAAAAAACAATTCAAACAAACCGCTTTTGCTCACTTTTACTCCCATGCTGTTGCTTCTTCGTGAATTCTTGGCCAAAAACAATACTATAACAATGACCTAGCCTCCTTATTAGCCAGACATGGCTCCATGCGACTTTTTCCTATTTCCAAAAATAAAGACAACCTTAAAGGGCCGTCGTTTTACAAATATAGATGAAAAGATGACATTAAAAGCGCATCGCTGAGAGAGCTAAAGGCTATCCCAAAAATCGAGTTTGATAAGTGTTTCTACGATTGAAAGACGCGCTGTTATAAGTGCATAGTATCGAATGGAGATTATTTTGAAGGCGACAAAATTAATGGAGACGAATAAAAAAAAGACTTATTCAAAAAACGAAAATTCCCATTACTTTTTGAACACACCTTGTATATAGACATATATGCATATATTCATTGATATATGGTTCTTTGTTATTATAAAAAATAACTCGTTGCTTATGAGAACTTTATTTAAAATTCTATATTATTATTGATATTTCTAGGGCTGTTATAATTTGATTGCCAAAAATAGCGCTCAGATGTTTCTTTGCTAATTCCTGCTAGGTTTCCGATTCTTTACTTTTTGCTTATTTCGCTTTTTCTGAGAGTAACTGACCAGAGTGACTGACTGAGAGTGCCTAACCAACCCCACCCTTCGTCCGTCAGGAAGATCTGCTACTAGCAGTGAAGAAAAGACTTATATATCATACCCATTTTTCTCACACAAACATTTACTGAAACTGTGACTTCACACTAAAGAAATGATAAATATATATGTTGTGCTCTTTACGACATCTTGAAAATATCTAAATTTTTTCCACATCTGCTTCTCTACTCAAGTATATCGTTTTTCTCAACAGTCATACACAACCTAGTTCCCACCTCATTAACTCTCCTCCCACAAATATTATATGTAACGGTATACACACATGCCTTCAAATTAATACAAAATATAATATTATTCTCGCGCTGAAATTGTTAATGCTGCATTAATGTGAGTATTCAAGAGGAAGACCTAAAAAAAAAACAAAAAAAAGCACGAAAGCGTGCAGTCATCTCTAGTGCCTCAATGTAGGCAAAACCGCTCGTACAACTACGCATACATATATATATATATATATATATATGTGGGGAAGTGTAAATGCGGTTGTGAGAAATGCATGAAATGAGGTTGATCGGTATGTGAAAGGAAAGGTGATTGGTTCCCAACAACCGCGCATTCCCCAAAGCTCTGCGTGGCATAAACAACACACAAGCACACACACACACACACATAGAGTCGCTCAATTGCACGTTGATAAACGCACAAGAATTTATGTAAAAGACATACAGCGCAGACCGGCGTTTATTGCACTTACTCGCATGCTCGCATGCGATCTGAATGTATGTATGTATGTGCGTATGTGTATGTGTGCATGTTTGCATGGGATTACATTGAAATAATTACCCATATTTCACCGGCTAAAGGCGACTCATCTTCAGTGTTGCGTTACAGCGACGACGATTTTGGCTATCGCTTATTATCATGCTCTTGTTGCCTCGTTGTCTTGTTGTTTGTCGCTGTGTTATGTGGCCACGGCTGTGTATTTAGTGTCAATCACAACAACAATAATACCCATAAGATTATTGACGGCAAAACAAAGCGACGGACACAACAATAGCGATAGCCGCAACGACGACCAGCCACAACCACAACGACAACGACAACGACAACGACAACTAAATCAGCGTGATTTTCGTGCGAAAATCTCGCGATTTGCCCGCCAGGTATACAATGTATTCAACAACACAGAAAAGAGCGGTCAATGAGAGGCGAAATAGCCATAGCTGAGCCGATTCAACTGTAGCGCAACAAACTGAAGATGTGCCGAGCGCGATTCGTCTGGCCGGTTGCTGCCTGGTGGCGCGATCGCTAGGTCGCCGAGTTGGCGAATTGGCGAATTGGCTTGCGGAAAGCTTTGGTTGACTTGCTGGCCGTTGCCGAGACCGCGACCGCGACCGAGGCCGGTGCCGATTGTCTTATGTCCACGAATACACTGGAACCGCAGGCGTCGCGTCGGCTGTTGCAACGCTACGGTTTCTGAGCGTGTGGGCAGCTAGATAACCAAACGGATAAATGTACAAACAGCCGTCGAATTGCTGGACCTGCCCGGCGGTAAGTGAGCGCTGCAACGCCTGAATTGATGCCACCGAAAGGCAATATGTTGGTTATGCTGAACTGTAGATTTCGGCAATGCACGACGAAGTGTTACCACGAATGCCACAAATCCCACACATATATTTGCGAAAACAAAAGCAACAAAAGACAACCACAAAGGGCTACATGCTGCTGTGAAGCACCGCGTAGTGAGTCCCTGTTGGCCAGCAAACAGCGCACGTCCACTGGTCGTTTGGTACGGTGCGTTTTCGGGCGTTTGTGGTGGTGATTTGGTTGTGGCTTCGTGTGAATGTTCGTTTTAGCGACGAATCACAACGAAATTATATCAGAATTAGTTGATTTCTTTTACAGTTTTGTTTTAAATATGTTTGTGAGAGTGTGTGTTCTATATGTAACGGTAAACGCCAGTTTTCAGCTGAGGTTGTCCACTTTGTTGAGATATTAAAAGGTAATTCAGGTTCTCTACGAATTCAAAAGTAAGCTGATATTGGTAAAAATATTCAAGGTTTTCGTTGGAAAATTATTCCAATTGAGGGATATCAGTATGTGATTTTTGGACCCAAATTTGTAGCTCAAAATGCCTACTTTATTTTGTACACTTATCTTACTCATTTTCCAAGATATTCTTTAGGAGTGGTCATGGAATAAGTTTCTGAGTAAGGTTTCTGCATAAGTAATTCCTTATGGTTAAATGCCTATGTTTAAGGTAAATAGACTTGTAGAATTCTAAAGTGTGTTGTAGAGCAATTGAGTTAATATTACCGTTGTTTTGAAAGTGCACTTAGTTAGGAGATTGGGCTCATTGTGTCCACATGTGTGTCGCAACTAAGTATCACTAAAAAAAATTGCAAGTTTTGACGAAAATCCTAAATTTTGGCACCCTAGTTGCCAAATTTCTTTTAAATTGAAACATTGGGAGCTCTGGGAGACGATCTGTAGGCATCCCATTAACAGGGGCTATGCTATAACGTTTCGACATCCTCACCAAATCTTGTCGAATCTACCGTATCTGTCATGTAATGATCCCTATCGTGTTATTCAGTTCCCTGTTTTCTAAAACTATAAGTCTTTGGGTATTATCCAAAATCCATAATATCCCATATAATGTTGCTTTATTGAATCACCATGAATTGGTGATGTTTCAAGACCAGCTGTGAATGAAGTGAATATGTAATTGGTTTATATAGCACAGAAGATATACCAAGCTGGACAAGATATATAGCTCAGGCAGTAACATAGTCCTAATATAAGAAAAATAGCCGGAAATTACTTGAAAAAGAACTTTCGATATTGATGTCAGCGGTAAACCAAGCATTAACCTGTTCTGCTCCTCAACGACGGCATTACTTATCTAAATATGTAACTTTCAAAATAAGATCAGAGCTCTGATTTCTACTGACAACTAAATAAAATCGCAGTCAGTGGTAAAGAAAATAAATCAATCTTAGTTTGTGGTTTCTGGCCGATATGCGCATAATGATGACTGTATTAACAGCAATTATAATAATAACACTAACAACGTAACTAATATCAATTTATACTTTATCTGTCGTCGGCTATCCAGCATCGGAAATGGGCACAGTGACTTCTATTGCGAGTTGTTATTTGAAAAAATACGAGTATGTTAAGTATATGTATTTCCGAGTGAACGTGTGTCCCACATAGGTATATGGATAGGAGAGTGCTTCACGAATCCCTGGGCGATGTACTAGCATTATTTGCCGCAATCTTGGATAATATGCTACAACTGCATCACTGATAATAGTTGTTGACTATATGTGCAACGACTGCAACATATTGACTTGCAACATGCCACAACGAGGGTGAACGAGAGTGAACGAGAGAGAGAGCAAATGTAGAAAGCGACACCAAATACCAAATGCTGCAAATACAATCATATCTAAAGGCGAAGGCACAAACAACCGTCGATTATGCCTACAACGCTTTGCCGCCTCGGTCAAAATCAGCGACCATTTCGCTGTCAGGCAAACGACATGCGCATATTCGTTACTGGGTGAGAATTTCGCGGTTTTCCCAACCAAGCGGATGAAGGCAGCCAGCTTGTAAACAACAACAATATTGCCACTTTGTTAGCCACGCAGACTGCCGCAGCTGACGACACCGTCGCCACACCAGCAAGGTTCTTCTACATGTTGTTGCTGCAATCATTCATTCATGTAATCACACAAATACGAAACACATACAGGTACATACAGGTACATACACATATACACATTCACCGCTGTAGCTGTAATTGTTGCTGTGATTGTTGCAGTTTTGTTGATATTTGCCCGTCAATTGATCAACGCCGTCGCAATGGAGACAATTTCCGCCGATGGAAATTGTCTGAGAATCACTTCACCGCAACGGTTACACGTTCGCATTTTGCAGTGTTTTCAATTTGCCACTCACACAAACGGGTGGTGGGTCCATATACATTGACGAAGGTGTGCTTGTCATGTTGTCTACTTATAAGGAACCAAAAAGTTCATTGTAGTTTGATGGACAAAAAAGTTTCCAGTTGCCCCGCTTCTATGTGAAGCATCATCTGAATGCCTCACTGGACTTAAGAGAATCTTTTGTTTTATATCTATTCTTATAAGTATTGTACTTCGTCAAATATCTCAATAAATTAGACCCCTCTTCGGATTGCTCTGTCGCTGCTTTCTAGTTATAAATTTATTAACTTTATAGTTGCAATAGTGACTCTTGTTCAAATAAATATTAATTGCTTATTCTTAAGAATATTGTCGGATATAGAAGTCTCCTTAAAGACAGTTTTCCAGCTTTCCTCGAATTGGCGGACCGATCATGATTAAGAGCAACAGCATTGACAGTTCACTGATTTCTAAGTTTCCCTTGGCTTTATCCTGCCTTCAGCTTTATATCAGAAATTGGTTTTTCTAAACGATGTGACCTCTGAACTATAAAATAAGTCATATGAAATATTTTCAGATGTCTGGATATATTTCACAAATTGATTGTTGATATAGTATGTGATATACAGGGAGACGGAAATTGATATATTCAATGCATGGGGGCTAGAAGAAAGCATAAAATGATTTCACCCATTTTATATATCGAATATACCATACCAAACGAAACATTAATACTAAATTTTAAGGAGGTGTATTTCGTTCTTGTCATTGTAAATAGTATATGATCAACTAAATGGGCGGAGATTTTATAGCGAAATCCTCCATTCTAGTCCATGTGTCTAGAGTACAATTAAAATGTTTAAGGGAGAGTCTAAATTGAATATTCGGAATAAGGACGGTAGGAAAGATGTAGACAGATTTAAAAAATTTTTGGATGAAACATTCTAGCGCCACTTTTTTGGTTAAATTTTCTTAAGTATTTAAGTTTGGACCAGCAGGTGTGGCTGCGGTCCGATTAATTCATGTCCAGTAGTATTAATGCCACTCAATTTCAATACTAGATTAAAAGCATATAAATAGTTCAAGAAAAGAAGAAAGAAAAAGGTAAAGATATTTCAATAAAAAATTTGTCAGAAATGGAAAAAATACGCTTCGATTAATACAATAGTTGAATTAAGCATAAACATAATGGCTCAACACCACTTCACACAAGTCGTCCACACTTTTTGTTGTTTTTATGTGGAATAAAATTTCCTACAATCTCAGTTACAAAAGTTAAACAAATGTCATTAAAAAGTACAAATGCTAGATATAGAAAGTAGGAATTTTGATAATAATTTTAAAATGATATCCATTTTTATTTCAAAGGTTTTTCAGTTACTCATTTAGTTACTTATTTTGCATATTGTGTAATCTATGCCATTTATAGAGTTTTGAGTTAATTTCGTTTATAACCAAAGTTCGAACAGCAAACTAGTTAGAAAATATTTATAACATTAACAATTTTTTTTAGCCAATGGAAGGTTTTCTTCAATACTTTACAAACTTCATTTGTAAATATTCTTTAGTGGAAAAGTTCCTTGACCTCATAAATTTTATAATACTTCTGCAAAAGTGTTGCTGATTTTGGCTGTGTCCATGGTAGCGTACCTGTTATTGCTTGAAGACAAAGAACAGACGGACCAATTGAAAATTATACAAACTATTTTTCAAAATTTAGTCGGACGAACGAGTCTATTTATAGCATTTTTAATTATGCAAGCGAAGTTCTATAAATCATATTTTGTGGAACAAGACAATGTCTCTTCACGGAGTAGCCCCATACACTGAGACCTACATGTCGTATGAGTAATCGCACTTGAATTGATTGAACTTTTATACTCCATATTTACCTCAAGCTCGTGTTTCTCGAAAATGTAAGTATTTTAAGGTATGGTAAAAGTACAACCACTCACCTTTTGGGGCAAGAGGAATCCACTGTCAAAGCTGACCTTTGCTCCAATGCCACGAAAGAAGTTCTAGGAGGAAAATTTGAATAAAATTTTAATTAAAATGTGTTAGGGAAAATATATTGCTATAGAGGTGTGTGTGATATACCATTCACTTTAGTTCCATGCTTTAAAAACATAGAAGTAACGAAAATTATGTTTTGAAAATGTTGAGCAGAGCAACTAAAACTTACTCACATGAGATGCAATCCTAAGAAATCGCCAAAAAATAATGGCTAATAAAAATGTTATGCAAATATTTAAAAAGAAAAAGGACCGATTGTTAAATTATGTATTTTTTGATATTGATAAGGAATTTCATATTCAACGTTTTCAGTTGAACTCTAATAATAATATAAACATATAATATATACTATAATATATAATAAATATATAATAATAAAAGTGTTATGGACCAATTCTTATTAATCAAAGTGAGAATATTTAAAATTAAAATTTTCAACGAATATTTACAAAAATTTAAATCAAATTGGTAAACCTTTTTTAATATAGAATTCTGTTATTTTTTCTGCATACAACTATTAGAAATGTTAGAAGTTCTATTCCGAAAGATTTAGTTCAAAGTAACAACTTAAAAAAATTACGGATTTTCGAATTCAATTTTATGTACTCTGTGCTTTAAATTCGAGCCTGTAACTATAAATGACGGTAGTTTAATCCACGCTCAATTACTATAGGAAGAGGTCAATTGTTAGATCGATATGGTTAGGCTAATTATTGATAGGCAGGCTGGAAAATTTGTATCGTTTTAAAGAAAACCACCTTCTTCGTTAACTGCACTTTTATTATTCTTTCGAGTACGATACACAAGATCTTGCAAATTGGGACACAATTTTCTAGTATCTTTTTATCTACTTCTTTTCTCAATCAACTAAAAGTTGGGTCACTCAAAATGCTATATCTCACAAGTTGAAAGCATCTGTGTCAAGTCCAGTATCGTCCTCTCTTAGAAACCAACCGAACTTTTCAGCCTGTCTAGTATGGCTCTTGGTACCCTCTTGATGTGATGTTCTTGACAAGGAGAGATTATTATCAAATCATTTATTTGAAATGTTTACTCAAGAGTCATTGCAATAAATACAATTACGAAAAGGTTTCCCTTAGGTACCGTACGAAGTTCTCTCAATAGTATATGGAGCACGTATCAATTAAATTCGGAGAAGAAAGTGCCTTATGTTTCTAAATTTGACCTAAATTATATTTTATATTCAGCACCCCTGCCCATTTTGTGCAATACTATTGAATATTTTCTTTCATCATTATAATAGTAAATGTCCCTTAAATAAGATTTGTTCATAGTTGATGATTATTTGGTCATTCGTTCAATATCAAGCGATTCGAAACAACGGTAATTGCGACGGTTTTCATATTTATTAGGTGTAGCCATTTGGTAATTTTTCGTAAAAATACCTTCCTAAATTTGCTCTGTCTTAGAGGAGTCAGTTAAATTGTTAAGTTTATAGAAAGAGTTCCCGACAGAACATTATATTGCTCTTAAGAGCGTTAAGGATTAGTTTTTAAACCAGATCTTATGATCTAAAGGTTCGATCATTATGATAGTTTAATATCAAATATGTAATTTTTATACCCATCCAATTATATTGAAAAAAAAAACAAGAAACTATTCCTGAACAAGCGAGGAAGTGCATAGTTAGATGGAATTGAAAATTAAATACACTGGGAAATTACTAGGTAAATATCAAGAAGTAACATATGTCGAGATATCTTAGTTTTGGCAATCGGAAATGGTTATTAGGCGAGGTTATATACAAATTCTGCTCTTTGTTGGAATAAATTGATTAAACATCATATAGTTATTTTATCAAATTATAACTCTTACCCGGTCAGAGTGGAAATCTATACACTCATTATAAGGAAACTAAAGGAACTTACGAACTCATTTCATTAATTTGTTATACTAAAGTGATAATGTAAACCAAAGGGACAAATATTTTCATACGCGATATGTGAGCGATAAGGGAGAATGTGAAGCACTTTTGCATATCATTTGAATAGAGTTGCCCCATTCAGGAGTACCATTAGCGATTAAGTTTTATTAAGATATATTTATTGATATATAGATAACTCACTCAAGGAGATGTCATATTAGTTTGGAAAAAATGGAGTTCAAAACAAGGTAGTTATGTTTTTGACCTTTTTCAAACTAGTCTAAGAAAAATGATGTACTAAATTTCTTTCAAATCGGGAAAGTAACTGGAAATATATGAAGTTTAACCTAAAAATGGACGGTGTCACGTCAATAAACAATTATCAGCAACACAATATCTCCCTTATCAGCGAATTCGCTGTTAGTAACTTTGAAAAATAACTTTATAGTTTTAGTTCTAGTTGATGTATAGTGGAACGGAAAACTCTCACCAAATTGGTGAGATATCTAGAATAGTATGAAATTTGGTGCGACAATATGCTCTCTCTTTGCACGAACACACGGACATAACTCAGATAACGAAATTAATTCGATTCGTCATTGTGACCGTTTTGATACATATGATCCCTTATTGTCTCTAGTTGATCTCTAGTGTCTAAAAATATATGACGGAACCTATTTTATTATATTTTGATATGGGTATTATTTGTGCAAAAATCTTCAATTTAGTGGTCATCCCTTTTCCAGATAATAATAAATAAGATTGATGATAACACTGAGAGAGCATAATAAAATATTGTTTGTGTCTTTAGGACATAAAATAAACGAAACGACACATTAACGCGTTAAGCTAACGGGGTACGACCGTTAATGCAAGCATTTTACATTTTCGAACTCCCTGTACCACCAGGTTATCAACACTAAGTTCTAATGACTCAAATTTTCGAAAATAACGAATAATAATTAAAAGCGCTCCATTCATATCTATTATGGGTTCCAAGCATTTGAAAAGCCAATTGCAATAAATTTTCTTATCTTCTTTCAAAATATTACTCACAAAATATTCTTCAGATTGAGGAAATGCACTTTCACGTATTCAACGGCAACTTTTCAAAATTCAAAATTACACAAAAGTTCACAGTTTCCACTTGTTTTTGCCAAGCAAAATATTTATTTCCGTGTACTTGAGTACTTGAGTACTTGAGAATCACTCGCTTTGTCGTTGGCGCAATTGCTTGTGTGTTGATTGCTCGATTTGTGACTTTGTCAACAACTTGTGTTTACTTTCACACTTAATCGCCGAGCATAGAATTTACCTGACTTGCATTCGCGCCGAACGTCCGCTTCGAACTGAAGTCCCAAATGCACGCGACTTGCCGACGAGACCACGCTTACTGCTGATATGGGCCGACTGTTGATTGTCGGCGCGTCTGCCACTTCTGCTGCTGTTGCTGCTGCGGCGCGTGTTGGTGGTGGTGGTTCAATTGCTCTGCAATACCGCTTACTCCATTCAGCGCCAACTGGGCTTTCGTTGTGGGCCGTTGGTCGTGAGTATTTGCTATACTTCTGCAGTTGGTTCGATGGCGCTGCTGCGAGGTTCGTTGCAACAGTCGATTGCCAACTTGTCGCCGACAACTTGTTCGTTTGCTGCACACGCGCTCTACGAATTACCACTTGCTGCGCCCTCCCTTACATTGGCCAACTGGCGTGAAACTTGTTTATGCTTTGCTGTTGTTGTTGCTGTCGCAACTGTTTTCCATTATTTCCCTTCCGCTCGCACTCTCTCGATCTCTAGCGCTCTCGCTTAGGCGCACACCCAAATGCACCCACCTTATTCCTAGACGACCTTGATGTGGCGCAGAATTCGCCGCTTGCTTTGTTGGCTGTCTTGGCGCGCCGTATTGTTGTTGTTTTTATTGCTGCCACTGTGGCGCGCTTTTCAAATGTTTCCTTCAGTTGTTTACTGTGGTTGCGCTGCGCAATGTTGTTGTTCGAATGTGAATGTTTTGGTTTGTGGCGGCGACTTCTTCTCGTTTTGGTCGCTAATTCTCTGCTCCCCTCCCCTTTGGGGCACACCGCAGCGCTGTGCGGCGCCTGGCGTTCGTACACGTTTTTCTCGTTGACTTATCTATTTCCGGCTTCGAATGTGGGCCACTGTGTGTGTGATGCTGCTGCTATTATCTGCACTTATGGACAAGCGTTTTTCTGCTTTGCTAATAGCTGGTGAAGCGATGTTGTTAGCGTTTTTATAGATTACTGCATGGGAAGTTGTTCTCGTTTAGTATCTCTGTATCCAAATCGGTGTAGTTGTTCGGCCTTTCTGCTGCATATCTATAAGTAATTAAAATACACACAAGATTAGCAAACTGTTGTGCCACTTAGCGTGCTGAACGACGGCAATTTACTAGGAATGTCGTCGTCGCCAACACATGCCGCCCTCCTTCTACTCGAAAGTGAGCAATATGTACTTATAGCATTTACTGATATTCAATAAACCCGCATGCAGGATTTTCCTGTACTTTGTTCCATTTGATATTACAACAGCTTAAGGCGTCTAAATTTAGTCTGGGAAAATTATGGAACCAAGTTTTCCGAAAACTCCAAGCATTTCACAAAATTTCTTTTCTAATATTTCGGAACGATGATTTAAAACTTTCCTAAAATTTTATGCTCAACCGGCAACAAGGAGAAATGGAATAATAAGTTGGCCAGCTGCTTGAAATATAGCAACTCTTGAAATAAATCTGATTTCATAGTCAGCTGGGTGTTTTCTAAAGTTTGCCCATTCCGTTGACCTTTCTCTGGAGAAATAAATTGCATATTCAGACCCAAAACCACATTGTTCATGAAAAAGTTCATTGATGATGAAAATGTCTCAACCATATTAAAACCAGTGTTCTCAATAATTCCCAAAAATACTCAAAGTCTACAACTTCGAAAGCCGGCTCCCGGAAAGCCCTGTCTTTTTTTTTACTTAGACGAAGGCTGCTGTTTTAATAATAGTAGTATAGTAGTACAATATAATGGGGAATTAAGTTAGTTAATTGAAGTGGATTTTAGTCATTATGTTTACTAAACGTCGATGGGGAAAATAAGCAAGAAACAGTTTCTCTTCGTCTGAATTTTTTGATACACCACCAGTTTGATAAGAACCATATCAAGTAATAATAACACCTTGAGCGCTGTATTTGTGTTCTTCGATTTTAATGGCATAGTGCATAATGAGTTCTTGCCTCAAGGTCAAACGGTCAATAGGGAGTACTAGCTACAAGTTCAATGCCGTTTGCGTGTAGCAATCGGAAAAAACCGCCAGAATTTGTGGGAAAACAATTCATGGCCTTTGCTCACGTTTGATCAATTCTTCTCACTCTTTTTTGTTTGTTCGTGAATTCTTGACACCAAAAAATACTGTGACGATGTCCCAGCCTCCATATTCACCAGAAACGGCTCCGTGTGACTTTTTCCTATTTCCAAAAGTAAAGAGAACCCTAAAGGTCCGTCATTTTACAAGTATAGATGACATTAAAGCGCATCGCTGAAAGAGCTAAAGACCATCCCAAAAATCGAGTTTGAGAAGTGTTTCCACCATTGGAAGGAGCGCTGGTCTATTTGACTGTTTGAAAAGCTGACTGATTGAAAGCGACAACATTAATGCAGACGAATGAATAAATATTTTTTTCAAAAAACGAAAATTCCCGTTATTTTTTGAACACACTTCGTATTCGTAGTCCCATCCAAATTTGTCTTATTTTGAAGTGAAACTATTTTAGACACGGTAATAAAGTCTATAATAAATGCTGAGTCTACTCGAATGTATATTCCTTCGATTACTCAAAATAGTAGACGGATCACAAAAAGCAGAAACATTTAGAAGGCTGCCACCTATAGAAAATTTTTATTAAAACATATTACAAAAATTAGAGAACCCTCTCGTATGGGTGTTAACTGAAGAGCTTTAAGAAAAACTTGCAATTGAAAATATTTTTTGAGGAGGGTTGCCACCCGTTCGAAAATTTTTATCTAGTTCTAGATCTAGATCTAGAGATAATATTGTTATGAAAACAAAAAAGGTTAGGAACTAGGTCTGAGCCAAGTTTTCTGAAAATTATAAAATTATTAAATAAAAAATTTGTAAGTTTTTTGATGAAAATAAGGTATCGTTTTTCAGTTATCGCATGTCGTTCATGTATTTCTACATTTCTCATGTTCCACGAATGCGATTAAATTTTATATATTTTTATGCAATGGAGCATATTCTATGACGAATATGTATATTGTGACAAAATTCATGGTTGCAAATAAGCCCAGCTTTAGTGGGCCTACGAATGCATGCATTTACATGGGTACTATATATATAAGAATATGTACATAAGTGATTTTAACATTTCAACGCTTTGGATATGAATGAAAAGCAATGGATTGCAACTTATTTATCTGCGCAGCAGCACAGTTTTTCATTTTCCCCACTTTGTTGTTGATTACATGTGGCGCCAATTATTCTCGTGCAACTAAAACTTTTTCCATTGATGCCACTCTTACGCGATCCATGTGTGCTGCTCCATGCTCGTATGCTGTCTGTGTGTTTGTTTTGTTTTGTTCGTTTGTGGCATTCGTTTCATTTCATTGCGTTGCGATTTCTGACGAATTTCGCGCATATTATTTCTTTATTCGCTTTGAAATGAGTTTGAGCTGGTGTGTGTGTGTGTGTGTGTGTGTGTGTGTGCTCTTGCAAGTGCATGAATGTGTGTTGTTGCCGACCGTTAGCCGCCGGCGCAAATGCTCCAAATTGGCTTGTAATGTCTTTTTTAGTTTTGTTGGTGCAATTTTTGATTTCAAGTTGTAGTTGTATAAATTGGAGCTGTGCAACACACAGGCATACATAAATATGTGCAGACATAAATGCCGTTACATTAATATATTTATACAGATATGTGCACATAATAGATATGTATTTGAAATATATCAATATCCTCGCTATACATACATACATATACACATACACATACACACATATATACACATATACACATATACACGCATACGGGCAACACACTCAGTGTGCTGCTTTGTTGCCGCCAACGATTCCAGCTATTATTTCAGCTAGTATTTTCTACCATTGTTGAGGCAATGCCTGCAAACCACTACACACGCACATTGTTGTTGTTGCAAATGGTGTTGTAATGCTTTATTTATATGCTCGTGCGCTGCGACCGCTTTTGTTGTAGTTGATTAAAACACTATTTGCCACAATGTGACAACTGAAATGTGTGCACGCATACCGTTATAAACACGTACGTTCATATAAATACATACATATGCAAATTCACTTTAACGCACATAGACCGAAGTACTTACAATAACAAAAACCTTCATAACGATAAATAATAGCAAAATGGCGCAACAATAACCGTCATATTGGTTCCTACAACAGCTGCAACTCTTCCTATGCACTTGATTGTCAAACAGCGGTGACAATCAGCTGTGTGTATGTGTGTGTGCGTGTGTGTGTAGTCGCTCAGCGGCAACATCAGCCACCGGTCGGGTGATAGGCGGTAGCAACAGTAGCATTTAGTGTATAATATTTAAATTCCGCCCTTGGCGTATTTTAGCAATTACATACGCCTTAATGTATACTATAATAAAATGAGCAGTTTTCCAGTGGCGTAATTATCCAATACACCAACGTCAATGTATGCGCGCAGTAATACATGCACAGTCTCAGACTGCTTGTTGCCTAAACATGTACGGGCCTCAACACATTTCTCATTACTTATTTCATTTTTAACCCGTTTTCATAATAAACAAATTAAGGTCGAAATTTGTGCTATTTCCCTAACGGTGTCAGAAGGTCACAAATCATCTCGACTATCATAGAATTGTTATTTGAACTGGTTTCTCAAAACGTTTTCATGACACCAATACAACTTGTTCATTTTTATATGTGCGTCCAAAAAATTCTGAACGGGATTAAAATTTCCCTGCAGATATTTACTCCCTGCTAGCAACATTTGATCGCCATCCTTGCACCAATTGCAATCGACTGTGTATTGAGACGAATGAAAAGATGAATGAAAATTTATTTTATTAAACCTCCGATTCTATTTTGATGCCTGATTGTCACCAATAATTGGATTTAACAACAAAAAAATTACTTGAAAAGTAATATCTTACTTTACCTACTTGGAGTACTTGTGCGTCTTGCCCTAGCATATCGCAACATTAAATGAATATATTTTATGCTAACTGTGTCTAATACTGGTACTCTGTAATCTAGGTTGGTTGTAAAAGTGACTTTTTTCATGCAGATATGGAGTACTCGTGCTTTTTGCCGGATTACACTATTTCGTTTATTAATTTTGTTATTTAGTTTTTTAATAATAATTTTGTTTATTAGCGCGAAGTTGGCTGCGGTTATTTGGAAATAAAGAGCCCATTAAAACGGCGCTTTTAATTAGCCTCTTTAGATTGATAACATTACAAAATTTATGCTTTCCTATCTATTGCTATCTATCTATTTATCTATTTTCGATCTATTTCTTTATTAAGATACAATATTTGTTCATTCACTAACACTACAATAGAAGTCATCACACAACAGTCAAACCAAACGTTTCAAACCAGAGACGTTACCTCACATTCTGTGCAGCAATAAATGTAAGCGCTAAAATGCGTCAAGCTTAACTGCAGCATTCCACACACATCCGTTATATTAGTATGCGCTCGCAAACAAATCGATATGAAAGTAAATGAGAGCTCACGCATTTGTGTGTGTGTACGTGCGTGTGTGTGTGTGTGCAATTTATATTTATAAAATGAGCTCTGAGATGGTTTTAAATGCGAATGAAATTATAACCTTCGGCGTTAATTTCTCCCCACCGTCGCCGTCGCTGTCGCCATTAATAATAACAATAAATGCCACGTATATCAATTCTTTGTGCGCCATCCCTCCGGTCCTTCTGCGTTTTACTTCGCCGTCATATACGCAGTCTAAGTTTTCTGTGTATATGCGTTTGCATTCATTTCTGCCTCGGGCTTTGCTCTGCTTCCTTTCGCACTCTCTTTCGCACTGCTTCGCTGCCACCTCGCCCGTTACCTTGCGAGTTTTTCAAGCTCGACGCCTTAGCATAACTTCAGGCTTCGATGTCGTATGTCTGCATGTATTCATTCAGTCGCGCGGCGCAAAGACGCGCCACCAAACTGCTGCGATAGTAGCAAAAATTTGCTATGTTGCATGTAGCAGGCTCGTATCACTTGCGGGCTAAATGACGACGACGACAACGACAGTGACGACTGCGACGACGGCGTCAACAATGGCATTGCCGCCTTTCTACGTTCGCACTGTGGCATTGATGCGCTCATTTACCTCAAAGCGGTACCGCTATCTCATGGAAAGCCCTTCCGCTGCTCTCACACGATGCTGCGCACGCACCCTGCCAGCGCTGCCTTACAAAGGCCCGCCCATTCCGGCGCCAGCCCTACAGCCGATTGAGACGCTACACTAATTACAGCTGATACGCCGCCGGCGTATTTGTTTCGAAATATTGCTCGCGGTTAATTTATCACAAGTTTTTCCTTGAATCACTGGCGGCTGAAAAATGTTGGCAATGCCTTTGTTATAGCTATTGCTTTTGCTGCCTGCCTGCCAAAGCAGTGTGTTTCTGCTTCTATTTGTATTGTTGCTATTTTGTCATTGCGCTGGTTATTTCTATCAACGCTGCTGAAGCTTTCTTGTTGTTATTATACATAGCTTGCGGTGTTGTCGTTTTGTACAGCTGTGAAATTGTGATCATCCCTGCCATGCTCCCTGCCGCGCGCTATCGTTGCCCGTTGCCGGCTGCCGGCTGCCTGGCTGCCTCTCTCCGCTTATCGCTAAGCGCCCGCTTGTCTAAGTATACCTTCATATTAAAATTTGTTAGCCGCTGGGCTTTAATTCTATTCTTTTTTGTCATCAACTGCACCCAGCGCCAACATCATTATTGCCGATCGAATTTCCGTATGAGCTGCAATGCAAACGAACACCAACCAACATCCATACAAACGTTATCAGCGGAGCAATTATTTTCGAATCATACCGAAGAAAGTGGCTGCAGTTAGCAGTCGGATCTAAAGCCAATGAAATATTCATTATCACCTTATATACATATGTATATACAAATAAATGCACACACACATAAACAGATTACTACACACACATATATATACATGTTGCACAGGGTATAAATGTTTTGTTCACTTTAGGGTTGTTTGTAATACCTAAAGCTAGTCCAGATAGATTTAGAGTTATATATTTGTATCAAAATGAGCAGGTGACCGGTCCAATTAAATACCGGATGTCTGACTGCCCGTTCGTCTGCATAAACGATAAATTGAGTAAAAATTGAGCAATTTTGATGAAACTTAGTGTATGTATTCCTTGATATACTGAGAAGAGTGGTATTGCAGATGCGCATATAATGTGCCATAACTGATTCATAAGAAAACTTAATTTTGCTACAGAGGACCACAGTCGGGAGGTTTATAATTGGTTAAAAATCCTTTGAGACGTGGGCGCGGCCAAACCCATCAGATCACCAAAACCAGACATTTTCGGTAACATTTCATGACTTGTGTGAAAATCGCGGTAAAGTTGGCGAAAATTGGTGAAATCGGATAATAACCGTGACCATTCCCATATAGTGGTTATGTTGAAAAGTTGCATTAACTCACTGAAGTAAAATGTCAAGGGCATTAAAGAAAAGAGCAAATTTATAGAAAAACTGAAAGATGGACATGATGCAAGTAATTTTTAGGTGAAATTTAATATTTCAGGACCGATTTCGTACATGGCGTTATCTCCTGGCATCCTTATGATTCATTGTAAAAGCGCACGAAATCGGACTATAATCACGCCTACTGCCTATACAACTCATTCCTTAATTAAACCTGATTCCTTCACTTTGCAGCACTTAAATCAAACACCAGTAAGATATACAAGACTTTACACATATATTGCCAAAGTATGCCATTTCATGTCTAAATGTATAAATGTCTAAATGCAATCAGTCCAGACCTTCCCCTGGCGCAAATATACCAGATATAATGGTTTGCGACTTTCCAGCTGATTTTAAACTGCTTATGTTGGCAAAAATATGTGACATTTTAATTTTCTAAAACATAGACCTTGATCTAGATCCCATATGCCTAATATAATGATTTCAAATTCTCTGGTTATTTATATTATATTATCCGGTTGTATATAAACTCCAAGCGTATGTCTTCCATTTAAAAACTTTTCAAGGCATTCTTTAGCCTCACAGAGTAAGTTTAAAACTTATAATTGTTCAGATTTGTCTGCGGTATTAAAAATAAGAAATACGTATTCCAGAATGCTTGTAATTTACTTATTCAGTTGACTATGTTCGACATTAATATCGTTCCAGGTACAGAACTAATGAGAAGAATAGTACTTTTTACTTACTTCGTAATAACTGTACATGAATTAAGAGCTAATATTTGGAGTAAGGAGTGAAAATATCGTTATTAAAGATTGATTGAGAACTTAGTCACGCCAAATGAATTCAAGAGTTGAAGTAATTGGTTACTCGGAATGAAGAGTGGGATATTAATTTTTAATTATTATTATTATATTAATAATATTAATTTTTATATAATAGAAATTTTTGAGGCGACTTTATTCACTAAGATATCGTGGCAGCGGAATCGGAATCATTACAATCAGTATATAAAGGTGTTATTATATACAATAATATATATATAAATTCACATTCAATTAAGTAAATATTTCAGATGTAACAAAACCATTCATTGATAAAAGAATGGTTCTAATTTTATTAAGATATCTCTTATTTCAACCGTTAAACAGGCGTAAAGGCCACCAGCAGAACAAAAAATCTTTAAATTGAGAGTAGTAGGTAGAAGGTATAAACTAATGCCAAGAAACGCATTGTCTCCAAAACTTCCTGCGCTGTCTGTCATACGGATGATCAACAATCAAATATAAGGAACCAGAGGGACTAATAGGACCAATTCTACCTATTCTCCTTAAATATCTCAAATATTACCAAACTAAATTTACCACATATCGGTCTTTACAACATATACTTCGATACATTTGTTGAGTCCTGAACTAACTACCGTTAAAGGAAATAAAAAAATTCTTTAATAGCTAGATGCCTTACAGTTATGAAACAATTAGATAAATATTCCAATATGAAAAGAAAAAACTGCAAGCCAAGGAAAATTACAACGTTTTGTTACAAATATGAATGTTTGCAGTTATGAAGCACTTCCATAATCGCATTTTAATTGAAAACCGCTTTTCGAAACTCAAATCATTAAGTCATTAAATCATATACAATTTTTGATTTACTACACACCCTCAGTATGAGGAAGTCTATGGAAGCATAAACGCGACTATAAAAGGTCTTAGCTCTATTCGACGAAGTGCAGTCACTGATATAATCGCCAGGATTTATTAGCCTAAGCAATGGCGTTCGATTCAATGGCAAATTTTCGCACTTTAACTCGCCTACTCATCATTTTGGGATTGTGGCATGGAGGGAATGGTTCATGGTTTGAGCGACATTATCGATATTATCAATTATTCTTGCATACTACACTTACTTTCACTTTTACCTTGCTAATGTGCTTAGAAGTCATCTATAGTGAAAGTTTGAACTACGCCATAGATGTGCTAAAATATATGCTCTGTGAAATGGCCCTGGTTTTCAAAGTACTCAATGCCTGGTACTACGCTCGAAAGATATCCGAATTGATGAATGAATGGCAGGTCAGTGAAATATTCGCATTACGTACGAGCGACGAAAAGCAGATGTGGCAGAAAACACAAAAAAATTTCCACAAACTGACAATGACCTATATCTGCACAGGATTCAACTCGGCAATGTGTGCTTTAATTGGGGTACTCTTAATGGGGGCATCCGAACTGCCATATGCGCTATGGATGCCAAAGAATTGGCGTGAAACCTATTTTTGGGGCATGTACTGCTATGAGTTTCTGGCGATGCCCTTCACTTGTGTGTGCAACATTACGATCGACTTATTCCAAGCTTATTTGCTGCTGCATTTAACACTTTGTTACCGGGTAATCAGCATGCGCTTGGAGCGCTTAGACAACGCCGGTACGGATGAGGCGATCACCAAGGAATTCCTGAACAACATTAAAATGCAACAGCGTGTGAAAGAGTGAGGCAACGAATACTTGAATACATATTGGCTATAACATCAAGTATTCATTTGCCCATTAATGATTTCCTAAAAATCTATTTCAGAATGGCTGGAAGTTGTGAGCAAATCATATCGCTGAGCATGTTAACACAGATAATGCTCAGTTTCCTAATCATTTGTTTCATAATCTATAATCTACAAAGTGTAAAAACTTAAATAGCGATATTCAAAGGAATGCATTATTTCCAATACTAATTTTTATTCTCAGGTCCACTTCAGCGAAAATCCCGTTCATTGCTTAGCCATGCTCCAATATGTACTGATTGTGTCTTTGCAAATGTTTTTACCCTGCTACTATGCTAATGAACTAACTGTGGAATCGGAGAAACTGGGCATTCATCTCTACAGCTGTGATTGGACTGGTATGTCTGCAGCTAATCGACATTTAATTTTTCTCTATATGGAGTCTTTGAAGAAGCCCTTGGTGTTGCGTGCAGGGAACTTTTTCGAAATCGGCATACCAATCTTTTCGAAGGCAAATTTTTCAATATCTTAAAAGTTTAGTTACAATGCAAATTTATAAAACCTGTACTTTTTCAGGCCATGAATAACGCTTACAGTTTATTGGCCCTTTTGCTGAATGTCAGCGATGATGAACAACGCCCGTGAATTGAAGCAGAGTTCTACTATTACTAGTAATATAAAAAAAATAATGTAAAAATCGGCACAACTGCGTAGAAGTCATTGAGGACTCATAGAAACTTTTTGTTTTGTTTTTAATGAAATATTCAAAACCTAGAAAATAAAATCTTAGAATAAATTCATTCAAGGCTATTATTACGTTTTAGTTTAAGCAGTGATAAAGTGAAAAAGCCAGAGCAAAGAATATATTCACATTTGAACATTTATGTTAAAACACATTGGTCATTTTCCTTCTGAACCTGCAATTTACAAAGCAAATCTTCAAATATATTAAACTTTCGCTGTTGTTAGAAGTGTTTCAAAGTTTTTTTATAGCGAAATTTCATCTGGTCATACCTGCTTTTCGAAACCTCTAATCTACCGGATCCAGTTAACTGTGAAAGTCTGGTATGTGAGCGTACGAGCTCCCAACTATGACATGAGAACTATATATCTCTTCATCTCTGATTTAAATTCCTCCAGAACGTATGTATGACTCTAATATTAACTTTAGTCAATTATATTGAAAACATTGAAACTTTCCTACATTTATTCCAGTGAAAAAAATTATATCCCTTTAGCCTTTTGCTTGAGAAACTTAAACATTATTACTATTTTTCTTACCATTTTGTATTCCTTTCTAGCAGCTTTTTTTCGTTCCTAATTTTGAATCGGCTCTTAAACATCACTACAAAAGAAGAACTTCAGTATTTGTATGTAAAGAACTCGTCTAAATGTGCAAGAACTCAGAAATGACTCATATCAAAGGTTCGGATACGGATATATATTTGGGCTAAAGAGAATATCACAGATTTACTTTAAGTATTTAGCTATAAGTAATTAGCTATATTTTAACAACAAAAAAATTACCAGAAATATAATATGTTATAGCTGTGTGATAACTTAATATAAAATTGGTATATAAGTGTACCAATCACGAAAACATTTGAAACTTGGGCACGATCTGGAAAGTATCCTACAGTGAAGTGTCGAACTAGCCAGGAAATATTTCAGCTTACAACACAAAATTCATTACTGAAGTCCGATTAGATAGAAAAACAGCAGTCTCATAACAATTTCAGAACCGTTTTCTTACTAGTTATATTATTAGGTCCTGGTTTTGCTCCATAAACCAACTATAAATTGTTGGCACACCTTTTATGCTATAATAGTTTAACTCGAAAATAAGTGAAAGGCGATGTTTACATTTCAAAGTTTAACATTTTCAGTCTTTGATATCAAGGATTGCAATATACAGCACATCGTATATGAGTAATGCGAAACATGGTTTAATTATAAAACTCCTGTTTAATTCGATAGAAACTAAATTAAAACGAATATTTCAGATAATTAATTCTTCCAAAAAGGAAGAGTATATTCAAAACTCTTTTACTGTCGTCTGTTGCAGTACCCTGTTTTAATAAAAGTGGCAAACCTCATTATGAGTGGTCAAATCACCGGAATGATTCCTCATGAATGTGGAATATAAAATATTCCACTATTTCCTAATAAAATCATGTTTACTCACTTATCCAAACGTGCGTGGTAGATTTTGGTTCAAATTTGATTGAGTCTCTTTGGCACATTCATGAACTTTCAGCTTTAGCTATACCAATAGGAAACAGGAATAGTGCAGAGTATTCCGAGATACTAATGTTGTGATACATTTAAGTTTTTGTTAAAAATTCCAGCTGCTGGGCCACTGAGCAATCCGGGCGTGGGCAATTTTTCGGGTGGCCTCCTTTCTAGACGGGCCTGCTCATGTATTATCAACAAGCTTTGTTTTGGCCAAGAAGAGAGGAACTGTATACCATCTGAACAACATAACAACAATAAGCCACACATATCGATAGTGACTCGCCAGAAGCTCCAAGAAGCTTGTTTAGGAAATCTTATGCATCCACCTTAGGACTAATTGATTACTACCTGTTTCTCTCTCTGGCGAATGATTTTGCTTATAACAAATTTACCTCAAGAGAAGCTTGTGATAATTGACAGCCCCAGTTTTTTGCCAATAGAGCTTAGGGTTTCTATGAGAGATTCATTATGAAATTACCTTCAAAATGGCAATAAATTATCGAGCTTACCTGAGATAAATATGCCTGCATATTAAGGTGGTCCTTAACAAAATGGAGGTATTGTTTTCAACTTGGCATTTCGCTCCCTCAATTCGCAACGCCTCAGATTTGAATACTGTTGACGCTAATCAGATGCTCAGATGCTCAGATGCTAATCTTTATGATATCTGCAGGTGTATTGGTATCGATTTATGACATTATAGAACAATCCGAACTTTAATACCCATGTGGCACATCAAAACTCACATATGATATACTCTACTGTAGTAGTATCGATAGGGTTTAGGTTAACGAAACCTTCTTTAAAAATGCCAAAACTGTATCGAGAAAGGGAGGCATCCTCTCCTCTATTGCTCAGCTTTTGCCAGTCTAAGGTTGAGACACCTTGGTAGCCACACCTTTGGCGAACCTAACGAATTGGCTGGGATTGATGTCAGCCGATTTATAAAATTTTTGATAGGCTCGAAGCACTTTGTCCATCTGTTTCTGATCCATATCTAAGAGTTTTTGGCATCACAAAGGGCCAGCGCTCGCAGAAGTCCAAGCGGGAACCTTCGTTACCTTTGGTGCGAGAATCAGCCCTATTACATAACCTAACTTAAACAAACTTTAAAAATGCTTTTCCCAAATTCAAGGGTCTCCCTAAGTACATAAGAATTAGCACCATACCTACAATTGAAAATACATTGTGAAAATATTAAAAAACCTGTTTTATCTTTATTTTATCCAATCAAGCCGCAGTCGACAACTATATTACTCTTTTAAAACATAAATTCCAAAAGTGATTTTAGTAAGAGGCTAAAAATACAGTTTATGCAGTATGCCTTCTCATGTTGCACCATCGCCCACATGCGCATATCTACACGAGTAGGTTCATTCACACATTTATTCTTTTGTAAATATTATTTTTTATTTAAAAATGAATACGTAGTATAAAAAATGTCAAAGCGTCATTTATTTTTCATTTCGTTTACAAATTTACATAGTTGTTAAGAAAAACCAAGGGAACAGTAATAGTTTTAACAGATTAATATTGCGATATTCTCGGCATACTAACTGAAGCAAACAAAAAAAAAAAAACAACAAAGCAACAAAAAAAAACATTGGACGTTGTTGTGGTTGTAGCGGTAGAAAATCCTCCCGAAATTTTTTGAAGAATGCTGCCGAGTCTGTTGCCTTCATTAGTCGTTGAAGTCAGTTTAAAATAGGTTTCGAATTATGAGATGGGAGTGGGCTATATATCTAGCCAAAGAACCCTTACTTATTTGTACATACCGGTACAAAGAGGTTTTTCAAATTTCACACTGAAAACTCATGCCTAGCATGTCCTTTACCTTGTGCAGACTGCCATAGCCAGGTCTAACCCGGTCTCTTATGGTCCCTATCCGGGTAAAACTAATAGGCATTGAACAGGGACTTGTCTTAGCTTCGTTTATTGAATTGGTGAAAGAATGGACAGTCGCCAGCGGCGTTCTTAATTATTGCGGTCGTTTTAGCCCTATCAGCCACATTTCAACGCTCCAATCAACTTTCCTGTCATTTATTTTGGACTCACACACCACACACACACACACACACACACATACGTGAGCTGACAGACAGCTTTGGCTTTAACTCATACTCTTGCATATGAACATACATGTGTACGTGTGCTCATATGCAAATGAGCACAAATGCTTATATTTTGTCATTGTTACTTCTGACTGTTGCCATTGTTCTTGTTATTGTATTATTATAGCTGTTGGTGCTATCGCCGTTGATGCGTCAGCCCCGCGGCTGGGATATTTTAATTGCGCACAAACCAACGTCTGCATGCAATACATATGTATACATAATGCATATATAGATATATATATATACATATATATAGATATATATAGATAAAAGTATAGTACATTTAACGCCTGCATTGTCGATTCTGCCAGCTCACTAATACATATGCACGCCCTCTTTTACACACGACTACACAACTAAAAGTATTCACGTGCGTGTGTGTGTGTGTGTGCACTTACTATAACTTCGCAATTGTTATTACGCTCTGACATTGCTCGCAAATTTTGACATTTTGATTTTACGAATTACAGGCTTTTTGGTCGACTTTTCACCCGCGGCGCCAAACCGTTCGACTGCACCGTCCCAGCGCCGTTCGACGTTCGCCATTCAACGGTCGGCGTTCGAGGTCCAGCATGTAGTGGGTCAGATTGTGCACACCACATATAATCATATGAACTTTGGTATGCAATTCGCCTTTGGTCCTTACAATATTGACATGATGACGGTTGGCTTATATACACACACACAAACACACGCACGCACACACATACAAACTGTCGCCTGCATATGATGCATATGCGGAAAAACGAAGCTTGCTAAACATTATTATTGGAATTTTTTAGGCGCACGTCCGGCTGCAGGGCCTCTTGTGATGTAATCAGAATTAAAAATATTCTTTTTTTAATTGCAGCACAAAAGTAATAGCCAAAGGCAACGAGCAACCGTCGGGCATATTTCAGAATTTTTGTTGTCGACGTTGTCACAAATAATTTTTAGAGAATGCAACCCAGAGCAATGGAACCGTGTTTTCATAAAGTTATGAAAACGGAAAAAGAATTGGCTTATGAAGGTATACATTAATATTTATTTAGCACACACGGGACTATATCTTCATATTTGAGTGTATATAAATATGTGCGTGAGTAGCGAAATAATAGAGTTGAAATAAAAAGTACATTTCTTCTACTCTTCATTGTTTAAACATTTAAATTTTATATTACTTTTATTTAATAGAGTACAAATGCGAGTAGACTGTTCAAAAACGATTGTGTACCGCACTCTATAACCGAATGTTGCTCTTGCTCTCTGAGAGCTGCTTGACACATGTGAGTAGAAGAGTTGCTTTTCACATTCTCGTCCACCATAGAAGTGACCACCGTAGAAGAATTCGTTACAAAAGACCAACAAGTTATTGATTGATCTCGCTACTGGCCTCATAGAGGAGTGACATCGAGAGTGGAAAACGGAACACAACTGTTTATATAGTTTATATAGTGCTTTAAAGACCGCGTTCATACACGAAGACTTTTGTTGCCCAGACTCGCAGTTTGTTGGCGAGGAAGCGGCGAGGAGAGACGAAGAGCACCGAGTTGCTCGTGTTGGGGCAACACGCTTTGTGTTTTCCTCGTTCACTGTTCACTGCTTTCTAGTTCGGTACTCCCTTTCATTTTGAAATTCTTTTCATGGGTGCAATTGTGCTCGGTTTCAAATGAGTGTTCAAAATATTTTCAGGAATTTTAATTTCATCATCTAAATATACATGTGACTCATGTAATGTGCAAATATGTATACAAATATGCATAAGATAATAGAGATATTTTAGAAAATGCCGAATAAGGGTAAAAATCAGCTAATAAATCTTTTTTTGTGTGCCGCTTAAATGAAGAGTAAAGGGATTTAAGAATGTGTTATGAAAGAGAATATAGAAAATCGCCCGGCAACTCAGGCCGCCCGTATGAATGCATTAGGCAATATCAAAAGAAAATTTCCCGAAAATGAGCAATAAAAGTATTCGTGTATGAACGCGGTAAAAGAGGCGTCCATTTGAAGAAGTTTCTTATAAGGGTTGCCTCCTGAATTAAATTTCTTTTAATTAAAAAGTCTAGTCATAGAAATAAATGCATTGAAATACATGTATCAATATAAAAGGGTTAAACAACTAAAGTAAGCCAATAAGTAAGTAAGTAAATATTTTTGTGAGCGGAGCCACCTGTTTGAAAAAATAATACAAAAAAATTCGTAAAAGAAATCCAGTAACGCTACTTTTTAAGTTTTAATCTTTGCTTTATTCTGCTTTATGATTTTTACATTGACTTTAAGATATCATAAGGACTTTTAAAGAGATTCCTAAGTGGCCTTTCTAAGATCAATTGCATTTCATTAGGTATTTCTATCTTTAGAAAAGCTCTGTTTTTAGTATTTAGTTCTGAAGTTTTAGTAGAAACTAGCAGTACATAAATTTTTGTATTTTGCTGATTCGAGGAGTAGTCTACAAATATTTTTCAGGCAAATTTTTCAACGAACGTAAACACTTTCAAAACAAAGCGGGGAATAAGAGAGATAATAATAGAGAAGAGAATATCTGCTGTTACAGTATTCAAAAACAGATCCTCGAAAAAACTTGGTAGAATTGAAAAAAAAGTTTTACGATTTTCAGAAGAGAACCGCGTATAAGCAGCGCTCAAAGATAGCGAGCAGAGAAATAGCGAATCGATGACGAATTGAATGACAATGAGAATAATGTCACCATGTTACAACGGCGCGGAATATTCAACATTTACGAATATTGAACAGCTAAGCTAAATCTGGAGGTTATGATTATGCGGAAACAAAATGTGACATGTACTAGCAAACATTGGAATAAATCGATCGCGATGTTGGACAAATAAGAAGCTCAGAGGTACCTTTCCATTATCCATACATTTTAGTTCAAGTTTAGTCAAGTTCAAGTTTAGGCATTGGAAAAACAAAAGGCTCTCTCTCTACAAATTTAATTAATTCTTATTAATTACCAAGGAATTCATTATTGATATGTGTGATATGTGTGGTGAGTTTGCACCGTTATATTTCGCTCTATCCTGCAACATGTGTGTTATCCCCCTTATGGTGCAACAAAACTAAACTGCAATGTTTACCTTTTCACAAAAACTTGCAACAAAACGCACGAGCTCGCAGCACAAAAAGAAAACGAATAGCGTACATAACTGTGAGGAGCACCACTATGTATGTTTATTTTTATTTTTATATTTTGTGTGAGCTTTCGCCTTTTGCCATATTTTGGTCATTTAAATGCCACACAATATGTCCGCCGGCCACTTTGCATATCAACTTTAAATATTTACACGCCTTGAAAATTTTTAAACAGCAAAAACACGGACGGTTATCAATAGTGTATGGCAACAATTGAAAACAAAAAAAAAAAAACAAAAAACAAAACCAAAAACATTTCAAGTCGGAGAGCAAAAACAAAATGTTTAACCAACCACACAACCATGAAATAATTACAAAAATTTCTTCCCATTTTTTCTTTCTGTGAGAAACCGGTATGCCAACATACATAAAAACATGTGAGTACACTCAGTTGGCGAATCCATACTAGTTCTCACTCATTCGCCCATCCACTCACTCACTCAGTCACTCAGTCATTAGGTGGCCCGAACATTGGTTAATATTTGTCGCATTTAGGTATATATGTATAATATATAAAAATGTGTGAATTGAAGTGCTGATATTTGTGTGTTTGTGCATGCTCGCCCATATTTTACAATAATAATCTGGGTGCATTTTGTATGGAAATGCTGGAATGCACCCTCGGGCCGAATTGATAATCATATTTTGTTCAAGTCACGAAGGTTTACACATTTTTGTGTTGCTTTGACGTTTTCATGCTCGGCAGCAATGTTTATGTTTATGTTGATGTTGATGTTATTGTTATTGTTATTGTAGTTTTGTCATACACCTACATACATCTACTTTACCGTTGCTGCTGCAGCAGCCAATACGTATGCAACGCATTCGTGGCCATTAACCACTCGGACAGCCTCCGCTTTGCTTGCTTTGGCTGCTCTGCAATGCTGCATTTTTATTGCTGTTATTGTTGTTATAGTTGTTATTGTCATTGTTGCAATTTGTTTGGGGTCAGAAATATTTAAACACATCTCAAAAACCTGTCAATGCGTGACATTTCACATTTACCTCATAAAGTAAGTGTAACGCTGTCGCTTGTGTTGTTTGCTTTTGTTTTGCATTCACCACTCCGGCTGCTGGCATTCACAAACACACTCATGTGTGTGTGTGTGTATGTGTTCGTGTGTGCGTTATAATGCGGTTTCACTCACATTTGTATGTGCGAAATAATTTTTAGTGTATGAAAGTGCCCGGAGGTTAATTTTTCGAAAACTGACAGTTTCATACTTGCTGTTGTTGCACACAATTCATACTTCCCTCCGCACACCCCTCTACTCTATGAGCCTCTATATTGCTCCCCTCCCCACACATTTGCGTGTACCCCACTGACCACATTAGTGAAATGCGAAAAGGATGAGAATTAAAAATATATAGAATATTGCTCGGGGCCATTGGGACCAGTTCCTCGCCGTCAACAATGGCAGTTAGTCTTTGGCGTCAATGGCGTTATTCGCAACTATTGCGTTGTTGTCCTCGTGGCTGATGCTGGTGCGTCCGCTGGCTTTCCACGCTGTAATACGGTTTCTTGAAAAGGGCCTTAAAGCAAAACAGAGCGTGTGTGTGTATGACAGCACTAACAACATCAACAATACTAAATAACGATACAATCTAAAACAAAAAAGCGTAAAAATCAACAAAAAAACATAAATTAAGTCAACTCCGAAATGACTCGAGGCCAGAATTCTGCTTGAGCATATAATTTTTCCGTTGAATCGGTGAATCCTCGTGTTAGTGCCCATAAGCGAATTATCTTACATATATACAGCATTCTCGGTGTCACTGCGGCGATGGGTTGTCAAATGGCGCACAGATCTTTGCCATTGCGTGCCAACCGCAATCGTTATAATCATCACCATTTTGGTTGCTTTATCGCTAACCCCTCCCGAATTCTCTGTGGTTGTCATCAAAACCACTTTTGCCTCGACGTTTGATTATAAGTTTGAGAAGCGTCTTTCATTTATCTTGAATTAAAAACGGTAATTTGTGTTTTATAACGACAACAATAGCAGTAGCCGCACACTGTTGTAGTTATTAATAAACTGTGTTCGGAACAAAACCAATAAGCGGTCAAAAAGTGGGTAACAGAATACTTAATTACCACAGAATCACGGAACCCTGACTCCTTCCATGTATGTCTAGCTAGATTCTTGCTGCACAAACAGAATTTATAATCTAAATACAAAATGTTAGTAGTTCCCAAGTATTTCAAAAGATCTAGTCTACAGTTCAAAAGATTTCCTTTGAATCATATATAACTTTTCCGAATGAATAGTAGGTTTTGATTGGCCTCTGACTATTTCGATAATTTTTGAGTAGCCAGTCGGGTAATAAGGTGAACAATAACAATAATTAATATAAAGTACCTGAGTACCAGTACCTGAACGTATTTCCCCTCATTGGATCTTCTAGCATTGCGAGACTATAAAATGTTCGGCGACGCTGAACTTAACTTCACTCTCTACTTCGATACTAGAACTTCCTTAATTGAGGCGAGATTCATATATTTTCGGCATAAACTATTGTATATCGTATCCAATATTATACATTTACTTAAATTTGCTAAGATAACGTTCCTATTGACCGGACATAAAGCTAACCGAAAATTTTCAATTCTTATATGGGGTATAGGGGCTAGGGGTAAGATTTGACTCCACCCGATTCATTTTTGGGAACCCGAAATCTTATTACCAGGAAAATATGCTACCTGACTTTCATTAATATACCTCACAGATTGTCCGATATATGGTATAAAATCAAACAAGAGGTTCGAAAATCTTATGATACTCTCTCTTATATGAGCTACAAGGGCCTTAGGGGAAGAATTTACCCGATTTTATCCATTTTTGACACAAGAACATAATATTATCATACAAAGATTTGCCCTGAATTTCAATAATGTATTTAACAGATTGACCGAAATTTTTTGGTAAAAAAGTCAGCCGTTCAGTGCTTACGAATCTACAAATTCGATATCTGGGAACTGGAAACGTTATTATCCAATACCTTCTTGGTGATTGACTGATATTTATACTGTAAAGTGAAATTGAACTGAAGATATGGAACTGTAAATTGAAATTTATGAGAACTTGCTATCAGATTTAACTCATTTTAACTCTGTAATATAAGGAATCAAATATAATGTCACGCACCGAATTTTGTTGAAATTGCAGTTTCCAAAGACCCCACCTAAAGCCCCTAAGTACCGTCTTGGCTGAGAGACTTAATCTTTCTGAGGCAATTCTTAAGCGAGTTTACAAACTTTTTAGTAGTTTTCAACATAACTTTTGCATTAGGTGTGGTTTTTATCCGATGTCACTCAGTTTGCCAGAGTTTGAGAAGCAGCCTGAAAAACGTTCTCTGAGAAAAGTCTGGTTTATATAGCTTTTCTGGTTTAGGACATATAAGCATATATCAGCATATAAACATCTGCCCCGGGCGGTCACATGCCAACTTTTAAAAAAATTTCAGCCCACAGATGTCCCTCACTACTGTGAATCCCTGACTCAAATTCCTGCTTATATCATAATTGGGAGTTTAGTTATAACATCTTATTGGTTTGCTTTTAACGGCATTTTGTAGGCGTGGCAGAAATCCAATTACGCCCATCTGCAATGCCGACATCCGCATGGTGACAAGGAATACGAATACCATGTTCCATCAAGAAATCTAATTTTTACTCAAGTTGTCGCTTGCACGGCAGACGGACAATCACTCAGAATTCAACTCATCTCGTCATCCCGACCATTTATATATATACCTCTATATCTATCTCGATTAGTTTTAGGTGTTGTAAACAGCCGTTAGGTGAACAAAACGATAATACTCAAGCGCTAAAGGTAAATGACCCAAATGCCTCGACGTTACAGCGGATTAAGCGAGGAAATATTTATTTGGAAAAAAAGCAAACTTTAGATTTTTAGAAAATCCTAGATTCGCCTAACCCCTTGAGGCAAGTATTTATAAGAGTATAAATGAAAGCAGAACCATAAACCCTTAGTGGAAGGGTTTTTATATATTCATTTTACTAAAGTAAGTAGCCGAAAAAGGGGAAGTTGTAAAAGTGTTAGATTACCTAAATATTTATTAGTTACGCTCAAACTTCTTCGATAGTTGTTTTCCACTGTAGGAAGTATTCTCGTTAATATTTTTAAAAGCCACTTCAGATCTTTAGAATGATTAATGCCTAGGTTATGAACAGTGTTAGCCGGTGTTTGTCATGTACCGTTAAGCGTTAGTTATTAAAGATATTTTTCTTTTGTGCTTTTTATATTACTAGTACGTTGGATTTAGACACTGCACCCCAGATTTTAAATCGTACCTCATACCTAGATAGGTAAAATAATCGGTTTATATATTAATGTTGGATTAAGTAAGGATAATATTTATTGTCTTTCGAATAGTCCATAAAGTAGTCTAGAGCTTATTATCCAGTCTCTGTTCTAAGCCATGTTTAGTTTAGTTTAGTCTCAGTAGTTTAGACGAGATGTTTGGCATCTCCGTCTACTCCGTCGTCCGTGTTGTTTATATCATAGGTCTTTTGTTTTCAATTTTATCCCCATAGCAGGCCTGATACGTTTTTTCTCAATTTTATCATACATCGTTTGTATCAGTCTAGTTTAACATTTTGCGTATCAAGCTGTTCTTTCAAAGGGAGTAAGAGTAGGAGGAGAAGGGGGAGTATGTCTGGTGCATATAATATCTGGTTATGGATATATAACATCTATTAATCAATGAACCAGAGAATTATTGTTTAGAATTTGAATCTGATGCCACATTGAGTTTTCTTTCGCACTTAGTTCCTTTATTTCAATATGCATCGAATATGAGCCACATATAACTATACTTAAATATATTTCACGAAAAAGTGAGGCTCTAAAGCCTTCTGGAAGTTCCATATTAACAGCAACGCTCTCTTTAGTTTTCAAGTGTTCAAGAGTGTTCAAGGTTTTGAGTTTGTAAGTGTCACATAAACATCCAACTTTAAATATATGATAATAAAAATGTATACAGATCTGAAGGACTTTATAAGAACTTCGATCTTCAGCTTAATTTCATTTGCTGACTTCAAGCTAACCGCAATTAAGAGCAATTAGAGTATGCTATTACAAATACTGCTGGAAGTGCATGGTATACGAGTACACAACTGATTTTCGCAATTTCAATTATCCACGAATTCGGGATTAACTTTATAGAGCACCATGTTGAAATCAAGTTGTAAATACAGAAAGTAAAATTCCAAAAAGTAAAATTCAATTCGATTTCAATATACTTAGCAGCATTTTATTCGAATATATATACGGGTACTTATCATCAAAGAGGTTGTTGTATCGGTTCAACGGTTGTGCATGTGGTTCTACGCTTCTACTCTGGAAAAGCATCTCTCTCACATTCGTTTTGATTTCGTGTTTCTTAAGCATCAGTGTATGTATGTAATATGCGGGGTGTGGATATTTTAATTTTTAATTTGCATGCGCTGATACTTCCCCTCGCCCCTGCACTGTTGTCTCTTGTGTTATTTTGTTTATTTGTGGCCACCTAACAGCTCCACCTCTGTCTTTCACTTACGAGTATTTAAGCGCTTCACTGGATGCGAACCGCACTTAGTTTTTGTTGCTTTGGCCTAATCGCTGGCGGCATTTTAACTTTGGTAACACCGGTTCGCCTTCTAGCGATTCAAACCGACTTTAACATAATGCTTTGGCACAAAATTATTGCCTGTATTGCCTGTATTGCTGTGGCTGTGTTGTCTGCTTGCCACCGCCGCTTGCGTCGCCACATCTCCGCTCCATTTGCCAGCTGTTGCCATCGTTGCCACCGGCAGTGCTGCAGCTGGCGCTGCCGCTGCCACAACCGTAAATTGTGCTTTGGTTGCTTTTTTGTGTCATCGCTGCCGCCGTCATCATTGTATTTATTTCTGCTGATTTTATATTTGATTTGAAATTAACGCCTTTAGCTAATTTGTAGAATTTACCTGTTTCAGCTTAAATGCACGCACACACTGCGTTTTCTCATTGTCGAATTGAAATTCGTTTGAGGCTGTATTGTCATTTCAAACTTTAATAAATACACTCACGCAAATATGTTCACTTGTGCATGAGCATAAATAAGTTTACATATGTATGTGTGCCGGTTTATATATATATATATACATTATATTTAATAGCACATTACCACAAACATGGATTCGTGACTACTTTAGATGTTCGTATACAACTCATGTGGCATCTAGTTGCATATACATACACATAGACATACATACATATGTACACATTAATCCGTATGTATTTGCCTCTAAAAGTAATATTGTACTCAAATGTTCTCGAGGCGTTCAGATTTGTTTTCGCATTAGTTGCAACAAGTGCACATTGTTAAAGCAGTGAATTATAGTGAAATATCAGATTTAATTTTGGTCCATTGAAAACCAGATCCAAGAAATAGTTGTAATGAATGAATGTTGCGATTAAGACAACTAGAAATTGAAATGTCTCATACATTAAGCAGTACCCAGTCAACCGTGACCTCAGTACTTTCATATGGGATTCAGCGGAATATAGTAGGATATAGGATTCGGCATGTTTTTCAAAGAAAATTGTCAAATGTTAGGAACACTATTTATGATAAATTTGTTTGTTAATTAAAGGCTTATGAAATTTCAACTTCAAAATGACAAAATCCTTATTTTTAAGAGTTAAATAATTAAAAATCTACAGTTCTTTTGGCTTAAACTACATCTTGGGATCCTATATGTTCCATAATATTACTCAATTGCTAGAATAGTGAAAAAATACTGCAAACAGTCTAATCCGCTGCAGTGTCGAAGCATTTGCGTCAGTCAGCTCGACACGTAAGGCCTTAAATGTGTTTTTCTCGAGAGTACAATTTTTAAAATCGTTTGACGATGGTACTCGCAGACTCTCCAACCTATCCAGTTGAAATTTTAACTGTTGCTCACAATAGCATTATCTAGTATACCACGTATCTTTCTTTTATCTTTTATCTCTTTCTTATATAGGATAAGATCACATTTTTATTTTGGTTCAGATGGCATGAGTTCCTAGAATCACCGTGGCCGTATAGGCCCTCTTTGAGAAAAGAGATTCCGAAGATTGGAAGAATGGTATCCAGCATTTTGTTCAAATAAATACATACATGTTGAAACAGTCTGAATGAAAGAAATTCTGAATGTCTGAATGAAAGAGAAACTCTTTTTGTCCTACTCCCTGAATAAATTTTCAAAATTAGGCATTTTTTGGGGGCTATAGACTGGACTAACCCCTTGAACAATGTGCTGAATTTCATAAATTTGTATGCAAATTATCGCTTTTACAGTTGTAAGTATACAAATACCAAGGTTTGAAGATTCGTGGAATCTGATGCCAAACACGTCCAACTCCACGATGAAATTACTAAAGTTGCAATAAATGTCTAAAGAGTAATATGAAAAACATCAAATTTAAATAGAAGGATAACACAATGTGAAGTCTCACAAGCTACTTTCCCGATTTTAACCAAATATTATTCTCATAACGCCTTGATTGAAGTTGAACAAAATCGGAAAACAAACACGCATGTTTCCTACAGAATGGCATTTTGAAAACTACCAGATTGTTTTACTTATATTTGTTATTATTTGTCTATATTGAAATTCTCAGAACGACGAGAAAAGTTATATCCGACTGATCGTCGGACCGTCTGTCCGACTTTTCATGCAAGAACTCTCTAAAAAATTCAATTTAAGGTATCCTCGGTCATTACCAGGCAATTATCCTAGTAAAATAGGTGATTAACATAATATAGTAAAATAGGCAATTTAGTTCCTGAAAAAGATACCGAGTAGAATCAGTTTTGTCTTATATGCTAATTTTATACAATGTACAAGGGTCAGCTTATCAAAAAGCTTAATGAAAATGATTTGAATGATAATAAGAATCGGTTGTTTGATTTGGTAAATTGGATACAATCGATATATACCTTTCCTAGCCTTCAAAGATTAATGTGATGTTTTTCATCAACGTCTGAGATATTTGGTAAGGTTCAGGCGACCATTAGATACTCTCCGATGTGTAAAAATTAAAGGGTGAGTTGTTTCCAATAATGTATGAAGTAATTTCAACTTTTCTCTTGGACATATATATATATCAAACATGATAACTTCCGTCGATTCGACTGATTTTATCTGATGAACATATATGTATCTGTGCCGGAAATATATGACTTTAGACTCTGTACTTTATACAACGAGTTCACCGATATGCATTAGACATCTTCTAAAATAGGCTGGTATAGAAATTGGGGTGCTTTCCGACGCAAAAACAGCTTTTAACAACAAAAACAGACGTCCCTATATATATTGCACTCCTTACATTCTTATTATATTCTATCCCACTACAATTACTATATGATAATACAATATTTTGGGTTCTTTTATATGGCTACTATGAGCGTGACTAGCTTCCTTTCTTGTTTTGGCTGTCATATATAATATATGTAAAAAATAAGGTGAACCAACAAATAATTAAGAAACTATTAATAATAATATTTTTTTAAGTATCGCATTTTATTCGATAAAATACCTTTGCTAAGGTTACAAAAAATCTTCTTCGACGGATTTAAAGCAAAAAACTCGCAGCGGTGTACACATTCGGCCATTTCCACATGTTTGTATGTATGTCTATATGTATACCGAATAATAGTTGTACGGCACGTGACTTTGCTTCGCCTTAAACTCAAGGGTGCAACAAGTTGCCGCCTTTGCGCTTTAGTTGCGATTATTCAGTTTACTTTGCAAATACAATGTGTTTGACATTTTTTTTTTTTCAATTCAATCCCCGTTAACACAATCTAATGCCGAATAAATATGATTAAGGGATGCCTACAAAAAATTTGTTTCTGAAACAACTGAAAATGCTAATATTTCCAACAGTTCTGTTGTCTAAAAATATTGTATTTTGTATTAAAATGCTTTAATAACTTACACTGGTCTGCAAGGTCACAAATCTTTGAAGCACTACAACCTTTCACCGATTGTAATATTTAATAAAAGAGTTTCTGTTTTGCTTTCTCACACAATTCGAGCCACTCTTACGCGCTCACCACAATTGATAGCAAACTAGATGAAAATCAAGCGACAACTGAGCCGCATCGTGCATAAATAAACAAAGACCGCAACGACCGATCCATGCAACCGGTTCATCAAACCGGTCCATGGTTGCAAGCGAACATTGCGGCGCTCGAACAACGCTGCATAGAGCGTGTCTAAGCACAGGAAATGCAGTGTTGTTGCTAATGGTCCGGTTGGCGGTGGCGGTGGAGGCGAGGTAGCGAATGGCGCGACAGTAACCGCTTCCGGCAATTAGTTGGTTCAAACAGGTTCACGCCGGCATTTGCATACATTAACTAGGACGCTTCTATGTGTATGCCTGTCCGTATGTACATATGTGTGTGTGTGTGTTTTGCCTTTGAGTTCACTGTGGATGTTAGAAAAAGAGTCCTCGCTCCGGGCGTTCTGCATTGCCGCGGGTTATGCGTTGAATGGAATTTTAATACAAATACATTTAGCTATAAGCTCACACACATGTATATACATACATATATATTTATATAGAATTCTATATATTGTACAGTTGTTGTATTGTACAACACACTGTTGGGAGTATGCGTACGCCGTGGGGATGCGGGGCAGAAGGTCTTGAGGGCAGACTGAAGGCGAAAAATTTTGCTTTGAAACTTGTTTCATTTAAATGTAGATTTTGGTGAAAAGATTTCGCAAGTACATACCGACATGTGTATATGTATATACAGCACTGTTTTGGCAAGTGTACACTTGAGCAAACATAAAAATGGCTATTAAAACGTGCACATATTTATATAAATATTAAAAGAAATTAATGGACTGTGACAAAAAAAATATATATAATATATAGATACACATATATATATATGAAATTTTATGGAACTCGGAAAGGTAGGAAGATAGAGAAAGGCGCGTGGATCAGCCAGCTCCGGCTGATCGATTACTGGTTGCTGTTGTTGTTGTTGTTGTTGGTGTAGCGGAAAAACGGGATAAAAATCCCAGTCCACTCCGGTTACGCAGACCCGATTGTAGTGCGGACGGTTCGAATGCTGGCATATTGATCGCCTTAAGCGCAAAAATAAAACATTACTACAATAGAATATTTTTAAAAATTAATTTTTAACTTAATAAATTTTTATAATTTTTTTAACTGAATTTCTTGGAAGGCATGCTAGACTATTTCTGAAGTCAACAATCGCACAGGAACAATGCTTCTGTTTGCAACAATGCCAAAAGGTGCACATCTGTATGCAGCATGTATAGATATGTATGTATATAAAAATATTGGTACACAAATTCGAACGGTACGATGTTGAGCGCTTATCAAAATGACAAAATCTGAATTATCACCACTAACGGCTACAACGCAGCAACTTTGCCTGGTGCCACATCATAATTGCAGCAGCAACTTGCATACACACATACATCCATAAGTGGTTTAGGCAAAGACAACTGCAACAAATTGTTTCACTGCTGCAAGTGTGGCAAAATGTTCGCATTCCAACTCTAATGATTACATCTAAGACGAAGCGGCACTGCTGTGAAAAGCAAAAACATCAACAACAACAAATGCCCATAAGCAACAGAACAGCAACTGTCGATTTGCTTGCCACATTTGCCAGAATCAACAAACAGCACGAGGCATGCACACACACCGACACACACACACATATACATGCTCACTAATACTGGCACTTGTAAAAATTTACATAGAAAATAGAGAATCCCCAGCAGCAATAAAATCGGCCACAATCAGCAGTACACACCAACGCAACACACACACACACACAACAACACTACATAAGCACTGCAACAATAAGTGTGGCAACGTTAACAACATACTACCGTCACTACTATGGTATCATCGGTCAGTTGCATGCAGCACCAATCAACCAACCAACCAACCGCCCTCTCCACGAGAAGTTCGGCTAGTTGTGCGCCAACATAAACAAACAAACAAGAAACCAAGCTATGACACCACACCCCAACGCAAACGGCACAGCAGCGCAGAGCAGCGCTGACGTAACTCGGTGCGCCTCACCACATCTTATCGCACGGCACACAACGAACCGCAGCGGACACAATCTCAGACGTAGCCGCAGATTCTAATTCAGCGCACCAGTGCTTCAACTATGCCATCGCTGCCGCTTGGTTGGTTGCCTGCACCAAATCCGCTCGCACCTTCCGCTCGCAGAACCAACCATTCAGCGCCTTGCCTCGCCTTGCCTCGCCTTGTGGCGCCCGCGGGCCTTTCGCTCGTAATTATAATATTTCATCCCAAATGTGACCGCCGGCACTGCACCAATGATGGATTTCAACTTTTGAAAATAATACACGGAGCCACTGCCAACCACCACCAGCGCCACAGCGGACGCCACCGTTGCTGTGTTTATACATATCCTATACATATATATATATATGTGTGTTTATGCATAAATATGTTGACAGAGTTTGGCAGTTGGTGGTGTGTGCGCGTGTGTGTGTGAGTTTGGGTGTGAGTGTGGCATTGTTCGGCGCACAGTTCGTCGCCGCTTTGGTCGCCGCCGGCGCTACCACGGCTGACCTCGGGCAGCACAAGTGCTGATTATGAATAAAAATTTCATGTTTTGCTCTCATTCTCCTCGCTCTGTAACCCTGCTACGTTCTTCCGCATTCATCGCATGCCGCAGGGTTTACTGACTATATTCATCACAGTCTTGTTTCTTCTACTTTTTCTATTCGCATTCGTCTCTTGTTTTGTTGTGATTACTTTATCGTATTGTATATTTTTGCACAATTCGCTATACAGTAGTATGTATGTATGTATGTATATGATTGCATACAGTTATACAATATTACTCTAATTCATTTCGCGCACATTTAAGCTGTGCAATCAGTGTAAACATGGAATCGAATAGTTTTACGGAAGAGCAAGTAATGGAGAAGTAAATTAACCAAAAGTCACACATTCTCTCTCATTGTGGAGTATAAAATATTTCGTAAAGATGTACTGTACTCATGATCACCTCTAGGGAGAGGTACTCAAACACCGTTTTCGAGAAATAAGACCTTTTCTATTAAGTACAAAAGTTGTTCGAAAACCTCTGAATGAGTTCCGCTATGCCTGGGTGCTCTCCCTCTAACTGTAATTCAGCATTTCAAGTTCTTGTTATAAAAAAATAAAATAAAAATTGAAAGCATATTTATGGGCCTTTATAATCTATTTAATTACAATATATAGGTGGTTGACTATTGGCCTGTCATTGTACTAAAATAAAATACAAAAAAATATAAGTACAAAAATTACACTATTTGAAACCCAATAGCAGAATAATCTTAAAGCATCAAATGGTTTCAGTTAAAAAATTATCTAGATAGAATTGCAATTGCATAAAAAGTTATCGAACTTGTCAGATCTCAATCTTTCAAAGATATTCCCAAATGCGTAAATTTGTTTTGTGCTGTCCGATGAGAAGAACGAAGGAAGATTTTGCTTTTAAAATTTTTTACAAAGAGATGGAAATTTAAAGAAAAAAACTTTTTTATCAAAAATTAGTACACAATTTTGTATTATGGCAAATAAATATTCAACATAAAAGCAATCACTACATGTTTCCCTAGATAACGCTGTTTTGTTTGAATGACAAAATTATGTATTTATACCGTCACAACTTGTAGCTTAGAGTAGAATAGTTTTTTCATAGTTTTTCCATAACGATTATTTTTAGTACCAAAAATAATCGGAAGAGATACATATTTATTTATATAGTAGAAAGATCAGAATGATGAGACAAATTGATTTCCATCTGTCCAAGCAAGCGATAACTTCGAAATGTCAACTTCACCACTGATATAGCAGGGTCCGTCGAAAAATTAGAACAAGCTTAGAGCCGGCAACTTTTGTCGAAAATTTAAACCTCACAAAGTTACCAACCAATTTTCTGCTAAGTTCTAGTAAATTTATGGTAAAATAACGGGAATATTCGAGATAAATAGCGGGAGTATTCGAAAAAGAAGAAACATAAACTGATATCTTTTCACTTTAGAGTTGACTTTAGAGTTGTCTTTAGAGAAAAAAGGTTAATTATTACAACAGACTTCATTCTTTTAATACTAGCAAAATGGAATGATTTCTGGAAGTTCTTGATTGAAACACCAATTTTGCTTTTCGTACTTTCGTAACATGTTGCACAGAGTACAATAGTTCTGTTCACCTAACGGTGGTTTGTAACACCTAAAACTAATCGATATAGATGACGAGATATGTTGAATTTCGACTGACTGTGTGTCCATCCGTCTGTCCATGCAGGCTCTAACTTGAGCAAGAAGGGAAATATCTTCGTGAAACTGTGTACAAATGTTTCCTGGTACTTTGCGGAGGTTGGTATCGCAGATAGGTGGAATCCAACTACTACCACGCCCACAAAAAGCCGTTAAACGAAAACTTATGAATTGTTTTGACTTAGCTCCCAATTAAGATGCAAAACTGTAAATTGGTATAGGGAATCCCAGGAGGTAGAAACATTTGTGGGTTGAAAATTTTTTTAAAGTGGGTGTGGCTCCGCTCCTTAATGGGAGTAAAGGACATATCACACAAACCACTCAAGCAATATTAATCAAACTTGCTCAGAACAAGCCTTTCTATCACATCCTCATGTAATGGTTAAAACAGCCGAAATCGGATAACAACCACGCCTACTTCTCTTATACAATTTCTTCTGATTCTTTCACTTTACGGAATGTAAATCCAACACCAAAGAAGGTATCGGAATAGAACTTTGCACGAATAGTGCTTTCATGGTATGTTATTTCCTGCCCAAAATAATAATCTACAGCTTAGTCCATATAGTCTTAGCAGCTCCTTGACTAAAGAAAACAGCAGAAATTTTAATTCTAAAATAGGTTTTGAAGTTTAGTAATATGTATAAAGAAGTCACTTGAGACCGTTTTGGTATAATGTTTAATGCGAACTGCCACTATGCAGGACGAGGGTTTTATGCCTGTTCGAACAACATAAAAAATCATTTCTTCCTCATTTTGCTCACAATATTTCACATATTATTTACTTGGTTATGCCATTTCAGATATCGTTTAGATGAAATTTATTGTGCAATATTAAATTTAAAAAATTTTTAAATTCTCTTTTATATTCGTTTTTCTATTACACTTTCCCATTGGTAAATCGTACAAAAAATTGTTCAAATATTGACATAACTAACATATAAAAACCAAAAATCTGTCATATTAATATTTTATGCAAAACCTAGTAAAAGGCCGTAAGCGGTTGACTGCAAATATCCACAAATGCCACAATACCAAGTTTACAAATTTAAAAAATTCAGCCCGTCAATGAAAAATTCAATGTTACTCATACGCACTGGCGTTTGAAAGTGAATTTGTAGCAAGAAACACATATATAAATATAATATTACATATACAAATGCATTCGGAAAAACTTGTTGCCATAATAGGCGGTCACATTGCGAATCATTGGCACCCAAAAGGGCTTTTGCTAGAGCTTATAGTAAACAAGGAACCGAAAAGTACAAATGCGAAAAATTTCCAAGAGATATGCCACATGAATTTTTATAAATCACAGCAGTGCAATGAGAAATGACAAATTGCCCACCATTTATAATAAATAATTTCATGTATGTATTCCAAACAAGTTTTTTAATAATAATTATTTTACGGATGCTTGTAAAATCTACGGGAAACATAACAGTGAAAATATTTGAAAATGTAAAATATGCAATCATATTCACTCGTATCATATATATATATACATATATATATATTTATGTATATGTATATGCATTTAGCTCGTCAGCAGAAAACAAGCAAACGGAAGCAAAGGATTACCTATTGCAAAAACCACTACATGTTTTTTTTTTATGTATTTATGTATAAACTGGTTTGTTTATTTGTATGCGTGACAAGCAGCGAAGCAAAAAAGTAGTTACAGAACTTAATAAAAGTCGGAAATGTCAATGTAAATATTGAGCGATATGTCACCGAGCAACGCATCAGTATGCCAACGAACACTTGGGGCCGGTTTCTCCAACATAGCTAAGCTTGTTTGTGACTTAATTTCGTCCAGACTTTTGACTGAGTTTTGTTTTCGGTTTTACAACTCAGTGACCAAATAGTTTTGCTCCCAACAATTGTGTCCCGTTTTGGCCCTACACGGTTGCATACGGTCTAGACAGTATCAGTTGCGATTCCAATAACGATTGCCTTAATAAAAAATTGTACATACGTATTTATTAAACCCATCAGTAACTCCAAAGATATCGCGGAAATCCATATTTAATTCACCCGAAACCAACTAAATATTTGTAATTGAATACAGAAAATCGTAAGGTATTACCTTGAAAGAAAATAAAAGAATATTTCATTGGAATTCAATGGAAAAATTTTCTTTAAGGAAAAACTAAACAAGTTTCAAGTCCATATTATCATAGCAATGTAGGAGGTCTGGATGTTCTTTCGTCTATTTTTTCGCCTAAGGATGCTTTTCTACAACCTTTGAGCCTCTAAACTAAAATCATTTTCATCTGAGTCTACTGAATTCATTATTTTAAACAATTATATTTAAACACACAATTTTTAACCACTTCAAATGAAAATGCCATTGCTATTATAACAAGGTTGCCATATCTCACTAGTGAAAGTAATTATATTTCGCCTTTGAAATTTTGTAATACCGCAACACTGTGGAAAGTCAGGAATAAGTCAGCTAAAGGACATTAAAACTCTTGACTCAAGTTAGACTGGTTAGTGAAATTGAACTGTGCAAAATAGTGACTACGCTAAGATTAAGTCGAAACTCGACCATTGTTAAATGTAATTTTTAAGTGATATCCAACGGCCCTCTATTTAACCTTTTAATTCAGTAAACTGAAATTGCGATATATATAGGCTAATAAAAACCGAAACAGATAAAAACATATCTGCAAATAGCGAATGATTCATAGAGAATGTTAGACTGTATAAGATTTACAGGGACATAAATTTAGTTAGCCGTAAGCGTAAATGGTAGGTGTTACCTTACAGATACATTATACTCAAACATCTAGTATAAAAATAAAAATAAATTCTCTAAAGCTTGACAAGAATATAAAGTGCGTGTTAGTGATGAAACTTAATCCCAGTGGAGGAGGAGGAGGGTAAATTCGCTTAACTATAACTATGCATCTTGAAAATTGGGCTTCTTGAGTTTTCTTTTGCGTCCACCTAGATCTTCGAAAAAGCGAAGATAAAGATGTAATTGGTTGCGGATATTGGATCAGTACAACGCCACCTCTGTTATCAGGTACTACTACTTCACCGAGTTCTTGAAGACATCTACTTGGACGATCAATCTCTCCCTCTCTGTGTAAGCCATAATTAATCTTTTGTGAAAAAACTTCGGTAATTCCGAAATTAGTGTTCTAGGCCCTTCTAGACTTGATATAATTTTTTAAAATGTGCCTTGAGAAATGAATGCATCAACGATTGGAACCCTTACGGCGAGCAACCCCTTTGTCAAAAACAAAGAACTCCATAAACCATATCTTAGTAATTGTTATTTCCTAAACCTTAGCTTTAATGATCATTGGCTGATTGTAAACTCAGAAAATATAAACGGCTTGTGGATTTCCATTACCGCCAATTGGCAGTGCCCTTGGGAAAAGCAGCACTTGATAACATTATGATCTAAAGATTTGAAAAATAAAATTCCCCACTTATCAATTGGTCTTCACTGAAGAGTGTAACTGACTTAAAATATTATTCCGTATTGCAAAGGCTTCATAAAAGTAAGGGTATCCGACTCTGAAAGAGATATATGTATATAGTTAATTAAAATTACGCTTTAAACCTTTGGTTTGCTGGGCTTCCACCAAACCTTTTACACCCCTATATACATGCGCATGTTGGTGCCTGAATATTGCAAATATGAATAATAATATTTTATATTTTATTGTATGTGTTTAAATGCAAAATGTTGCAACAGGGACGCATAATCGCAATATTCTGCATCGCCTCCACCACTCAAGAGCAACGGAGTGCAGTTCGTTGCATGCCGCACTTATTGACTGCATTCATTGCAACCACACTTTCGTGCCAAACTGCACTTAATAAGTGTGCTGCATACACTTTATTTCCAACTCTTTCGTCCCTTTGCGGTCATTGGTTGTGATTGGTGCTTAAAAAGATATGCGACTCAATTTTTGCGCATAGCAATTGATGCACCCTTGTCGTATTGGCCATTGTGGCATGGGCTACTGAGCCTCACCATATTTTTTATATTAATTGTACGCCCAATGCTGTATAACACCGTATTTAAATATTTTGTTGTTGTTGCAGTTATATTCATACTGTAATTTAGCATTCGCCGGTTCATGTTTCATTCTTTCCTCGTTAGCAACGAGGTTCCGCTTGGTTAATATTCGTTGAAACAGTTGAAACCAATCGGCTGTGAAACACTCACATTCCCTTTTGAGATATTTTTGGTTTGAACATTTAAAGAGCCAAACGTTGTTAAAAACAACTATTTTAGTTAAGTTAAATTTGAAAGTTCTATAATTTCGACATTTGGCATTTCTTTTGGAAACGACCTTTCCTAGTTATTGAGTTGAGAAGCGCAAAAGTAATATCTCCATTTATTATGATTATGATTCTTCAAAAATATCTCAATTGTAGTTTCTTCCTGAGACGAAAGAACTTAATAAATAAAATTGTTATTTCAAACATATTTTTGAAATATTTAAAAATCTCCTTTCTCAAAAGTGCTCAGAATGAGTTCCTATATACTACGCCCAACATGTCATGTGTATGACAAATTCAAGAGTCAAGAGTGAGATACATTTCTTCATCTCTTTTAATTCTCTTCTGCTTCTAACGGTTGATTGCAACACCTAATAACCATGTATGGCTATATGCTGACCCAACACCATTACTTATTTCGGCATAGTTTAACTGCTATATATGTAGCAAAACATGAGATAATTTCCCTTTGGTTTCGCAACTGGTAGTATAAGGATATGCCTAACAAGAAGTCGACATATATAGGATATTTATATAAAATATAAGCATATTAAAGTTTTCGTTAATTTCTAATTTCATTTCTTCCGAACACGTCACATACTCTAATTTTTATTCGGAAGGTTACGTTTGAAATGTCCAAACCGAAGAGAGTCTCGTTTAGATCGCTAGACCTGAAGTCCCCGGGACTAAAAATCGGGATTAAAAAGTTCGACTTAAAACCAAATCAATATTTCGTAATAAAATTTTTTTAGTTCGTTCGATTTTTTCAGAAATATTGCACTTAAATCATACATAGCAATCTTCTACATTTTCCTCTATACGATGAACACATGCCTTCGTAGTCTATATAAAGATTTTATTCCTCACTTACTCTTGTCGCACTCCGACCGGTATTTCAACGTTTTATTTTCTAACATAATACTCGATTGTGTTTTAATAATAATGGGCTCTTCCGACATCAAGGGACACACTTTTTCAACAAATATTTTAGGAAGCAATCCGACATAGGCGCCACCTAGGTGATTTTTATTTACCCCAAAATTTTTTTATAGTGAAAACAGTAATATCTCAAATTTTTATCAATCAATTATTATTATTATAGTATTATATAACCGATGTGGTCAAGCCAAGTTTTATTCATGGAGCAGTGGATGGACGTGAGGTTTCTTCTAAATTTCATCATTATCTATTTGGCTCTTTTAAGTAGTTCTGTTGTTATAAATTATTACGAATTTATGAATCAAAACATTTCACTCATTAAGATCTCTCAGACCTCATTCGTTGATCGCGGCAATTTGCACCGTCTCTGCTTACTAAGTTCCCTGGGATAACATTATGACATCTGTACTCGAAATAATTGCATTCAAAACGATATTATATATGGGGTTTTAAAAATTGTGGACAACCCGTGCAACTTAGTACACCACCCAGGTAAACCAAAGGTAACATTTTGTACGCCTTGCATTATAATAAGCCATGTAAACTTTTTACGAATGTGTCACAGGGTTGTATTTTTTACTCTTCTAATATTTGGACTCAGAAACAGGTTTAAATACAGTTACCACAAATGAGGCCACATTTTTGTTCTTTTAATTGCATTTAAAAGTTGCAGAAATTTATGCTGAATTACAAATGATTTCAGTGCAACTTAATTAAAGATTAATTCAAATAATGTGCACTCGCTTGCAAACTGTTGTACAATTTGTTCATATTTTGTTAGTTAACTTGTGAATATCAACGATATTTCCAGTTCAATCTGATTTTAATATTATTAAATTAGTGTATATATTTTTATATTTTTATACACATACATTTACATTATATATATAATTTATACCACATCATTTCGACAAGTATTAAGGCCTGCTTTCCAGAATTTTCTTATTCGCGTTGATTTTGAAGATGTTGATGTTTTCCAAAAATAATATGCAACAAGGAATGAAACTTTTGCTTTTTCCTCGTACTTTGATAAAACATTATTTCCTGATGGGAGAAGCATCAATGGTGTAAATCAATGGCTCGATAAGAGTTAGGAAATCATCCCCAGCATATTAAACGGTCAACTACTAAATTTCGCCTTAACAGTACCAGCACAAACGATGCACCCCGTTCAGGAAGAGCACAAGAGACTCTAGAAAACATTGTGAAATTCCTAGAAGTAGTTTTAGATGATAGTAAAATAAAATTGAATAAGTTAGCTAACGTCATTGGCATCTCAAAGAAATGCGGAGGTCGCATCACTAACGAATTTTTACAAATGAAAAAACTTTATGCGCGATGCATGCCACGTTTTGAACGACAAATATCTTGTGAAATGATCGATGATCGATAAATTGAAGGAAATACATTAAGAACCAGTCCTCCACCTAGCGTATTCACCATATTTGGCCCCCATCGCTTACTTCGGCTTTCCCAGACTCAAAAAATGGCACACTGGTAAAAGATTTTACTTAAATGAGGAGGCCCATGAGAGAGAGGTGAGATGGAACCAAACGTCTATTCTGACCCCCTCGAAGTTTCACACTATCGAACCGATATCGAAAACTTGGATTAACATTACAATAAAACTATTCTCCTAAATGGTGATTATGTCGAAGAAAAAAGCCATATTTTCCATCCAACGCCAAAGATTTTTCACGCCTTGTAATAAGAATCCTTAAGAAAACGTATGGATCTATTGGATCCACTTTTGGCACAAAGCACACTATGCGAAGTTCATTCGAGGAACGTTCTCGTCCAATCTCCATCCATTAGCATCTTCTATGTACATATAAAATACACCGGAAGTAATCTTTAAATAACTATACAATAACTATAAATAATAACCAAAATAATAACTAAAATAATAAAATGTAAATAATATAAATCACAAATATTGGCATAAGAGAGCTAAGGTAAATTGTGGACAGATTCCAACCATTTTTTGCATCAATTCTCAATTTTTATGGTATTGGGCCACCATATATACGCTATATGGCACGTTGGGAAGGTATGGTCCCTGAGACTATTTTTAGATCAGATGTGCGACACGTCAGTGCAGAAGTTGTGCTGAATTTTCTTCTGAAACGTTCACTAAAGATTAAGTTCTAAAAGTTCTAAAAGGTGTATCAGTTCCAAACTAGCATTATTTTGTAAGTGCTAGTTTGGTTTGTAAGTGCAACCCAAAACTTATGCACGATATTTTGCTCAAACCGGTTAAACAGCTTATAAGATATGTTGGCGGAGTCTAACTGTTGAAGCAGTTGGCGGAGTCTTACCCATTTTTTAACTTTTTAACATAGTATGTACTATATCTTTCCAATAGTTAAATGTTGAAGTTTCTGAAGTTATGCTTTAGACATGTTATCGCCGTTTTACCACTTTCGAAACCAATAATTATATAAGAAGTCTATTCGAATGGGAGATTATGTTCACTTTTCTACAGTTCTGAAATCATAGATGATCCCTTCTAACTATGACTCCCTGTGTAATATTTTAATTGCATAGCTTGGTTGGTAACTAAGTCGTCCGGACCGACAGATATTCGGTCTCGTTCGTCATCCTGATTATTTTGCTATATTGAACTCCATGTCTCTCTAGATTAGTTTAAGGTGTTATGAACAACCGTTAGGCCAACAAAGCTGATTTATTTTGAGCAACTTACTAAGGGAGTCACCGCAGTCGTCGTGTGCATTGTACACGTGGTATTATTCATTCGGGTTCGAATTCGTTTGAAGTACGAACTAAATTTTATAACTAAATTTAATTTTTATACTATCTCTTGAAACTTCCACACCATGAAATACATTATACATACATATTATTTTTCGATTTCTGTAAATTTCAAGCAATATCTTCAACCTGGAACAGATCATCACACTAAATATTATATTATTACTTCTCTTTGATACTGATATTGCTAGATCACAGCACTTAGTTACCACCGAATTAACCGTCAAATGTTTACCCATATATATACATAAATATTTGTGGCAAACTCCGTTCGGCACAAACACAGTTATTATTTTTTAGATTTATTAATATTATTATTAAAGTTATACGCATACATTAAATCACCCTTGTTTGTAATAACTACTTTTAATTATTTATTAAAATGCATATTTCAATATACTACTTTTTTATATATTGCAATGGGCACACGTTTTTTGTTGCAATAACAACTCTTTGTGCTGTAAATACAACTTTTCGCAAATACAATAGTGCAATGAAATTATAATGAACTGAAAAAATTACATTTTAATATTAATTAATGCAATTATGTTGACATTTCTATAGAAAAAATGCTTTTATAAATAACGAAATCACTACTACATGCACACAGCGTTGCAAGCAATATTGTTTCGTGTGGATCTATTCATGTGTTGGATTCTCTGTATGAACAAAAATAAATTACAGCCAAAGGGTAAAATTTGGTTACATAATTCTTTTTTTGGTATTGCTCCACAGCATCTATATGATTTTTGGAAAGAAATGTTCATGTTTATAGTGTCCTCAGATTTCTTCAACGCTTGCCACATCAAATTGCCCTGTAAATGACAAAGTGTAATTGCAAAAAAAATCGAATTTGACTTTTTTTTTCCCAAGTAGCCATCTAGGCGCTTGAATGCTGCACCACTATTTCCTACTGTTGATGCCGTTGAAGGATTTATGAATCCCTGTCAGTTCCAATTAGTCGAAAAATGTATCAACCGTCACATCCAGTTTTGGTAAAATATAGTTTATCATGGAATTTCGCAATTGCAATGCTAAACAACAAAAAAATATAAAAAAATAATGTTCTCGTGAGTCGAAATTAAGGTTCAAGTAACTTGGCAATGGCTCAAGTGCCGATGAAAAAACGTATTTGCACGAAAACATTTTTGTGTCGTACTAATGTTTGATTAAAATTTTCGGAATAAAAATAAAATTGAAAAATTCTTATCAAATATGAAATGTACAACAAAAAGTAGCATGGCATTTATATTTTCACTTAAGAAGATATAATTAAGCGCTAATTAAATTAATACATATTGTTATTGAATAAATGAAATGTATTCCAATTTCAATTACGCAGAAGATTTATTTATATTTGTGTTTGTTGCACAACTATCCAGAGGCACAGATGCAAAGAAAAGCATAAGTATGGCAGCTTACATGCGCTACAATTGAAGCTACAATTGAAATGAAAGCCACAAACTGAAAAGTCACCCAAGGACTTGAATAGTCGAAGCAGATGTTATATAAAATAATTAAAGCACAGAAAGGAGAATTTTAATGAAATCTGCCATATTTCACGTACACACAAAATCTTGTAGATGTATTTAATTCCATTTGCCACTAATAAACATTCATATGTATATGTCTAAGAGCTTGTGTTTGCTTCGAAGCATTTGTCTAAATAAATCCATTTAAATGTAAAAAGTCATTTGAATAACATATGCGTAAAAATACTTTGCTAATGATAGACTTTGTAAAACGAAAGTGCATACATATGTGTACTCAGATGTTTATATAACAAAAGGTAAACTGAAACTATTGCTGCCATTGCATTGGTGTACATGTAAAATTCGGTTGGTGAATTTGAATTGTTACTACATGCAAACTAGTAACAAAACTGCTGCTTTGTAAATGGTCTGAATTACATACCCAAAAAGACAGACGACAGACTTTTTCCTTTTTTTCCTTCTTTTCCTTACAAGCAATCGGTGTGCTTTATGTAGGATATCGTTAGATTTTTGTGAAAAATATATCAATCGCATAACTATACAAATAGATAGAAGAATTTTAGTTGAAATATGAAACAAAATCACGGCTTCAAAAAAATACGTATTAGAAAATCATTTCGTATTGGTTGACTCGCTATCAAGGATATCATGTCTATAAAGCTTTGCTTTCTCTTCCTTCAAAGTGTTTGATTTATCCATTAGTAAAATTAATGGAATGCTTTCAAAACAAGAATACTTGGAATGTAGGCGTGGTTATTAACCGATTTGTATAACCTAAAAATACGAATTTTGAAATAGAAGGCATAAAATGTACACCAACTTAATTTCAAATGAAACCTGATTTTATATTAAAAGTTAGTATCTTTGACAGTATTTTGAATGGAATACTAGACCAATAGTGTACAATTTATAAGAAAACATCAAAGATTTATTCATAGAAGGCCGAAGGGATTAATTGAGAAATAAGATGAGCTTCTATTATAAGAGAAGTCTTGAAATTTCGACAGCTTTTCGAAGTTTCCAACTATTTTTGAGTATTTCACATAAAACTCACCCTCAAAACCCTTTTATTTAAAACTTTGGACTGACGAAACCAAAAATAGTTTTCTTTGCCTGCTGATATTTTAAAAAGTTAAAGAAATCATGAAGGGTCATCAATGTTAGTACTTCGATAAGATTGTAATGCGAAAAATGTAGCTAAAACAGTAGTACTCTTACACCGACCTTTTGCGTTGTTGTTGTTCCTAAGTCGACTGGCCACTTTTGGACTGATTAAAAAAAAACAAATAATCACATCTCGAAGTCACAAATATTTCATTTTGAAAGACAGTGTAATCAACCAAGAAACCAAACGTCAGCAGACCGACAAGGTTCACTAATCTTTTTTTTCATGATTGCTTTCCGCGGATTGCGTAACTTGTATGAACAAAAGATTTATAATAGCGATATCCGAATATATATTATGTACTAATTTTTATATGTGTACTTTGAACAACTCATAGTTCAACTATCACTATTCATCATTTTGTATCTTCGACGAATCTACTGATATCAGATATGTGTTTTGAGGATAGATGGTTTAGGTTTGGTACTTGTTAGCGTCCCAGTGTATAATGACCGATATGTGGAAGGCCAAAAAATTCGAAATATTTTTATTAACTTATGGTTTAAAACAATTAGAATGATTGTTGGAGAGCCCTTATCAGATAGAACATATTTCCATAAGGTCCGATGTCCAGGTTATAGTGTCAGTATGTCTGAATATATATACTCATTTTCAATATTTTTAAAAGGTCCATTGTCATTCAATGATCACAGATGATTCACATCCACTTCGATATCTTACAGTTGGACATAAAGGTCCATCTGTTTCGAGATAGCTGCTCAAATTGTAAATGAAATTCTCACCTGAGTGTTCATACTGCATATTGCATAGCATCTGTCTCGTATTCATCAAGAAATGCAACGGTCTTGTCAAGTTCAACTCTTTCATTTGACCGGTAACCAAGTTAATAGAAAGATCGGGTTGCTCTACCAGGGGGTAGAACTCGCAAATCCGAGTAAATGGTAGCAAAGCTCTGTATTCCACTAGTAATGGTTTTAATTACACCAGAATCTCATGAAATGAAAACTAATGAATTCACCTGCGGTTTTGTATGACACACTTACTTAGCACTCTTCAAAGGATACTCAGCAAGATGCATTTACATACAATAGCATATGTATGTGTGTATGTGTGTGCATATAATTTCAATTTTTCGCAAATCCTTGTATGTAGTCCTCCGTGCAATTTGCACTGCAGATTGACTTAAAGAAATTGTATTTTTCACTTTTCTGTGCAACAACCGTCTGCTATTTGCTGGCTTGTGTGTATTTTACATATTCTTATTCCTGCGTGTATATGTGTAGATACTTGAAATCCTTTGCCCTGCGGCCGATTCGTTCGAAAATTACAATTGAAAGTTAAATGTTATTGGTAACTTTTCGGTATTCATGTTTTATTTTAATGTTTTTACTCTTTATACTTACATGCAGCCCCCACCACTTGCTGCCCGATTACCTATTCTATAGCGTCGTAATCTTTTAGGACTTCTCCTGCTCATACCAGTCATACCACACGGTCCTTACGAATTTCAATGCGTCAATGCTGCATTCATTTGAACCCACTTTATTATTATTTTATTTCCTTTTTTCATTCTTCAATTCATTTCATTTTGTTTTATTTCATTTCGGTCCAGTTCAGTTCATTTCATTTGCTTGTGAAATCGTTTCATTCATTTCGCAATGTTCGTATTTACTTAATGTGAGTAAATGAAATATAATAGCTTCGTATGAGTGTGTATGTATGTATGTATGTGTGTGTAAGTGTGTGTGTGTGTGTGTGTGTGTGTGTGTGTGTGTGTGTGTGTGTGTGTGTGTGTGTTTACGTATGTGTATGAAAAGCGTACAAGTTAGCGATAAAGTGTTCAAACAACGAGCCCATACCCGCTTTGACCTGTTCACCGTTACCAAATTGCATCGCTTGGACAGCACTTTACATTTGAGAGCATTCCCTTGCTCTCCGCATCGCCTGCTCCTTCTGCACGTGCACTACATATTATCGAACGTGGGCATACTCGTCACCGATTCCCTTTTGAAGGCGCGCCATGGCGCAGTTTTCTCATATTCGTTTGATTTCTTTTATATTTTCTTTACATTTTTTCTCATCTTTAGGAACGCTTGTTTTACTTTTGTGTACTCAAGCGAATACAATTTAAATGGAAATCGTTGCTTAAAAAGTAAGGATAATGAGGCTGGCATTATTCAACGCTGTGGCGCTCATTCATTCATTCCACGCTGAAACACATTTACATTTTCAAGTGAATGTATTCCTGTCAGAGATGGTAGAACGCCGTTCAAACGAAACTTCGAGGAGCCACGCAGCTGTTCCAACAGGTAAAAATTAAATTCAGCGGGTAGAAATGTAGATGGACTAAAGGCAAGGCAAATGCAATTTCATTCAATATGCATTTGTTTAAAATATATGCATAAGTAAGTTTCGCTATTTTTTGGAGTCTTTTGCATATTGTTTATAAAGAGTTACCATAAATTGAGTAGCCGTGTAACTTGTATAAAAGTATAATCACGACTATAGCTACTCAATATATCCAGGATATGTTCACCAGATAAGTTATTTCAAAACCTTCAGTTCTAGAAAAAGCCCTGATATAGGCTTCTTAATATATTTAGGACAATAGAACCGGTTACACACCTTGAGAAAAACGGGAGGGACATGGACAACAGAAGCACGATTTTAGTGATTATAGAACCTATATCGCTTATTTAATGTTAATGTCACACCACACGATATGGGCATATATATCTATACGACAAGTTTTGTTTTCAGAACGCAATTTTTACCAATTAACGTGCCTGATAAGCCAATAGGCCCTTTATACTATTTTTATTCTCTTGCAACATGTTGCTACGGAGTATATTAGTTTTGTTCACCTAACGGTTATTTGTAACACCTATAACTAAACCAGTTAGAATAGACATATATATATATAAATGATCAGGATGAAAAAACCAGTTGAAATCCGAGTGACTGTCTGTCTGTCCGTCCGTCCGTGCAAGCGATAAATTTAGTAAAAATTAAGAGATTTTGATGAAACTTGGTACACATGTTATTCGTCAACGTAAGACAGTTGGTATTGCAGATGAGCCTAATTGGACATCAGTTACGCCCACAATATGCCATTAATCGAGAACAGATAAAGTGTTATAACTAAGCAGTAACTTAAGATATATACGTATAATCTGGTATAGAGGATCCTAGTAGGTTGGGGCATCTGTATGCAAAATTTTTTGTAAAAGTGGGTAAGGCCCCGGGCTCCAATAAGTTTAATATGTATGTCTCGGAAACCCCTTAAGCTATTTCAATAAAACTTGATCCGACTAAGTTCTTCTAGCATCTCTTCATATGCTGAGAAAATTAACACCGAAGGGTTGCATTGCCCACTTTTAGGTGAAATCCCATATCTCAAGGACGCCTTAACAGATTTTAACCAAATTTGGTGTGCGACATTATATGTCTATATATGCATTATAATATATTATTATATGCAATCTTATGTCACGTCGTGAAAATGTACGAAAGCGAATAAAAACCACGCCTACTTCTCATATAACACAATTTTAAGTTTCGTCTGATCCTTTCACTTTAAAGTAGATAAATCGAGGAGCAATCAAGATATGATAATCAAACTTTGTACAAATAATGCTTTCAAGAATTATGCCAAAATAGACGAAATCGGATTATAACTTTTCAACCCACCAGATACCTAATATTAGGACCTCAGTGCCTTTATCTGACTTTTTATCGAAAATATCGAGAAATTTGTAAGATATCGTATTGAAATCGGAGGATTATCTTTCCATGATAATAGCGTGCTCTGGTATCAAAAAAGGGGAAAATCTGATAAATACTTCCCATAGCCACCCTATACCAAATACACAGATTTTCAACCTTCCGGTAGACTTTATACCATATATAACGGTAAATATGTAAGATGTCGTAATGAAATTTGAGGATTATCTTTGTATGATAATAATGTCATCTGGTGTCAAAAATGGGAAAAATAGGGTAAACACTTCTTCTAGCCCCCATCTACCTAATATACGGATTTTCAACCTCTTGGTACACTTTGTACCATATATTTCGGTCAATATGTAAAATATCTTAGCAAAATTAAGTGAATGTATAATATCGGATATACCATAGCTTACTGCGGAAAATGAGTGAAATCAGTCTACGAATTATCCCAGCTCCCATATACTACATATAATGATTTTCGCTATTCTAGCAGACTTTATGCCGAATATGTCGGTCACTGTGTGAGTTACCTTCACAAAATTGCGTGAAAATATGTTGCCTAATATACTTGAATAAAGAAAAGAGTTAACGTAATCAGTGCAGTTCTTCCTCTATCCCAAAAATGCCCGATATAAGAATTCTCGACTTTTCATCTGACTTTACACCTTTTATGTTAGTCAATATGTGTGACAACATATGAATATGTGTAAAATAAAATGATGATGACGTTTTTCCTCAAATCAGATGTAAGATAAAACCATTTTTAAACTACAAGAATGCATAGTAGTTATCTCTGATGTGGTTTACCATAAGATGTTAAGGTGGGTACACTTCGGGTATTTCATTATTATTTAAGGTAGTACTTTCCTGGACTTCCCTGTTTTTCTCCGGATTGTATTGCTTATTACTGCATTAAGTAACATTTACAGTTTTTAACAATAAAAAGATGGCATGCAGTTTCTTTCCAATACCCCGATTGTCATTTCCTCTGAAAGGCCAGACACAGAAGTTGTATTTAATCGCTGAAAACTGGATATTTCTCTGTCAGCATTTACCTGAGTAATTGTGTTGAAATAAACTCCAGCAGATAGGTAATTAAATTTGCAAATTTTTTAAGTGGACCGTCAATGTGAAGAACCAGTTAAGCCACTCTTACCCGCCCCCCATGCAGCAAGTCATACAGGAATAGTATGAGTGTAAATGTATATTATATATAAATAAGGTATATATATTTATGCGTGAGTTGTAAGATTGTCCAATTCCACATCTGTGCCACATACCGGTTTAATTATCATGCATGCTTACATCCATGTACGGCATGTTCGTGTGATCTGTTGTAGGCAACGCAGCTGCCGAACGCTTAGCATACGCTAATTGACTTAGCAGCTACTTCAAACATGCATTCATATCGATGCAAGTTACTCTGCGCTCCCATGTCAAACCACCAGCAATCCAGCCGTGGCATCCACATTTCCTGCTACCACCAGTGCATCTCCTGCCGGTGCAAAGGCACATGCAGCAAGTTGCAATTGCGTGTAAGCTGAGAAATTATTGCCCCATCGTTTAGTGGCCTAACCATGTGGCCAGCGTTGGACTGTACTCATATGCATGACCGTGGGCTATTTCCATAGCGACGTTCAAGCTGCATCGGAGCTATAGCCGTGGGGCAATACTAAAACTGACTGTTATACGAGTATGCTAACAAATTACTGCTAATATCTCGCGCACTCGTACGCACTTGCAAATACGCACACGCGGATATTATTTACGCACACCCGAGTATGCCCGCATGTACATCGCAAGTACATCGCATATTCAAAGTCGTTCGGCTGGTGGTTATTTAGTTGAGGCGTAATGGGCGCTTGCACTATCATTAAACATGCATTGGCGCCTCCTTTTTGTGCGATTTTTCATATTTGGCGCCACTTAAATGCCTATTAGTTAGCACATGGTGCAAATGTGCGCATGTTCTCTCTTGCCTACGTGTAACTATGCCATTTTGAGCGTACTGATGATCATCAATTGATTCATCATCTAATTATTGATGCTAGCAGCACACTATATATACATCTACATACCGTTATATACAGTGTTTCAAGTGAGGAGAGACTCATTTTGGGTAAAATTGAAGATTTTTGTACTCTCATATACTTAAACTACTATATATCACCGGACAATGCCTATTTTACTAATTAGGATTTGGCTATTCAAGCTTAACTGACATTAACCTCATTGTACTACTGTTTGTCCATAGGTCCGTCTGTCCGTCCAAGCGATATCTTGAGTAACAGTGTGAAAGGGAAATTTAATATCACACAGTGTATTCTTGTATATGACCACTGACAAAATTTGAGCTGAATCCAATTGTTTCAAGAGCGTGTCCGCGTGTCCGCGTATTTTCGGAAAATGGAATAAGAGCAGTATTGGTTAAATTGGTTAAACGAATCACAGTTTCTAGTTTTTGGAAGGGGAATCTCGCACTGTAACCAATAAGCGCTTGAATGCTGTATTATTGAATCTTCTCCTTCGATTGCGACCATCATCGAACCATCAAAATTTGGTTCGACGATTTTAATGTTTAATGGCTCAATGTGGTCGCATTTCAGATCTGGATGAACCACAGCCTAGTGCCCCAAACTGCTAAACAGAGCATAGACGCCGATTGAAGGTGTGTAAAATAACTGAGACAATAGGCATCAAAAACCGGGGTGGGTCATATCCTACATGACATATTGGGCATGACAAAGCTGTCGACGCGAAGGGTGTCGGGTTTACTCCCTTAGGACAATAACCGCAACAGTGCAACAGTGAAACACCTTCACAGCAGTGTTTGATGCTGTGAAGCGCAATTTGAAGGAGTTTCTGCGTTATTTCGTGACTATCTACTACTACCGTGACTACCACGGTCAAATTGTTCGAAAAAGCAAAGAACTGCTGCTCCATCCACCATATTTTCTAGATTTGGGCTTGTGCAAATTCATTTCGTTTTTAAACCCGAAAAAGTCAGTATCCGAACAGAAATCTGAGCTGAATGAGGAAGTTATCTCCACCGAGGAAACCGATTTTCCAAAGCTCCAGATCTTTAACCTTTAATCTTTCTTTAACCACACCTAAATCTAATACTTTCTACTTGTTCTATCTCTGATTGTTAAAATTCGTTCCTTATACATTACCTTAAATCGGTTAAACCTCTAAATGAATATGCTAAGGTGCTAATGAGGTATCTATTAGCCTAATCTGGTTTTTGACGAATGTGTGTGAGAAACGAGCAGTCAAGAAGTGGAGTAGGTTTACTTTTCTTTGCGAGGTCACAACCGTGGCGAACATAAAACATGTTACCCAAGCACGTGCAAACTCGATGGCGTTTCTTTTTATATAAAAAATCTGAAAATGCCTCTGTCGTATCTGAACACACACTAATTGTTGAATACGCAAATGCAAGTCACTTTTAAGCATTCCAGAAGTATTGCAATTTTTTTTCATGGTCAGTTCATCTAATTTCTTGCAGAGATCCTTAGCATTTCTTTACAAACTCTAAACTTGAACTAATTATAAAACAATTTATTTATGAATTATTAATTAAAAAAATGTCCTTTCTATTCTTTCAAAATTTCCTATTTTAAAGCATCAAAGAGAACAATTTGAGTTATAATGGTAAATTGGAGTTTAAGAGAATTAAGTATGTTCTTGAATATACAGATAGTACATGAATATTTACATAACATTTACGTAGAAGTTTCTTGTATATAGTTAACTTCTATTGTACATGTAAATCATAAAACCAAATATGGTTTGACTATATATATCTAAAAATTATTTTCCAATCTTAGGTTAGATGTTATTCCTAATGTCTTTCCTAAAGGGATAGCTGTGAAACCAGCTATCAAAATAAACACATGTGTTTGACATTTATGCTCAGCATACTTTAGCAATATATTATACTATGAAATGATTATTATTATATTTACCATTTACCATATTATTCAGCGGTAAAGGGATGTAAATCTCTCCATTCACTTAAAATCGAGAGAGTAAATTCCGACTTTGACAGTTGACTGGAACGGGTAGGTTTGACATTTATCAACTAGAAAGACTGGAATCCTGCAAAAAAAACCGGGGTTCAAGATCACAAATAAAATTTAATAATTTAAATAATAAAAATAATACGAACTTTAAATGTAATTGAAGCAATGTTTTGTGATCTGCAGCTTCGGGGTATTAATTTCCCATTGAAAATGATACGAACTATGTATTAGTTGGCAGTAAACAAGTTTATTTCACTTAATTTATTATTGAAAGTTTAAAGACACGTTGTTTGAATATACCATTAAATCACAAAAAATACCTTGAAATATTTACTATATAACATTACATTAAAAGGTCAATATATAACAATTTTTAATCGTAATAAATATTGTGTGTTTTAATTTAAATGCCCAAAAATGAGTATTTTGTATGATCTGGCAACAATGCAAAATGTTATAAGAAACACTAATTTTGAGCCGCTCTCACACTGGAATAAGTTGGTTATACCTTCATCACGTATATTTACAATTTTCCAATGCAATCTGATGGTGGTCCACACTTTTTTAAAATAGAAGATCGAGCCAACGTTAACCTCAATGGTGAGGGCTACCGACAAATTAGTGGCAACTCTTCAACACATCAATTGGACATATAGGAACAAATCAATTATAATTTCTGCTAATACCGTTTTAATATTAATGTTAAGCTTTCAAATTTCCATGCAATTTTATCCCAACTGATAATATAAAGTATTCAAATTTCACACAAATTATAAAAGTGCTCAAATTTTAAAAACTAAATGAAATAACTAAGGCTTGCTCATAAACAAATAAAGGTAAATAAATAAACCAATTAAACCAAAAAGTCGCAATTCATTCCCTTGCCCTTCGTCATGCCATTTGCATAAAACGTGTAATGGAGGAAAATTTTCAGGCAGCGCCGAGTATATAACATCTCAATTTGTAAGCGCTTAACCTGACCTCAAACCTCATTTATAAATATAATAGTCTTCCGCCTTCCAAATAGCCCAGACAGACAAGTCCAACAAAAACATGCAAGCAGGCCGAGGCCAAGCTAAGTACTTACTTGCACAAAAACAACAAGGGCGCTCCAGATAGTTTGGAAGAGAACTCCAACAAAAACAGTGCATTAAGTACTGAGAACAATGTCGGAAAAGCCAAATGAGACCAACCGCCCGCACATAGCAAATGAAACAAAAAAAAAAAAAAGATACCGAAAAATACGATTACCCGCTAAGCAGCCACCGAGAGAGCAGCACAACAACTGCACATTGCACTGAACTCTGGCAACTCCTGCAGCCGCTAAGTCAATAAATCATTTGGTCAAATGCGAGAAATCAGCTCAAAACTGCAACAAATAAATAACACAAATAATAAGCAGTGTTGGGTGTAAATATTTCACAAAATATTGCGAGGGGCAACGGCAGCAGCAGCAGCAGCAACAACGGCATCAACGACCACAATGAACAGCCAGACATTGCGGCAAAGTAATTGTTGTGAAGCAGTCGGCCAAGCAAAGTGGTGCTCGGTCGGCGATAAGAATTACGACCGGCGGCATTGGTGGCGGCAGCAGCTGCTGCCCCGGCTAAGTGTCGGCAATGTGGCTATTGTTGTGCGACTACTGTGTTGTTGTTGGTGGATGTGTTGGACCCACAACTTAACTTTAGCAGACCAAAATGCATACTTAGCGCATGCTAAAACCCGCATTCTACCGCCGGCAATTGGCAATTTAAATACGCCACAGTTATTATTGTTGTTGCACCAAATCGCATAGCCGCAGAGGCAGCGGCATGGCGGCAGCAGAACCGGCAAATGGGCTACAACAAGTTTTTCACAAAGTGAGCTAGGTAAATAGAATTGGTGATGTACATATGAACATACATACAGAGATTTTTGAACTCGTTCGTCCCATGTTTGGTTCGATCTAAATAATTGTTAACATTATGCTCCAGTAAGGTGGTCTAAACTCGGGTGGAGAATTAAAGGAACGATCCATACAAAAATGTATCAAAAAAGCGATCCAAAAGACACTTTTTACGGAAGGAAAAGTTTTAACAAAAGTGAAAGCGTTCATTGTAGTTTGTTATTATAGTTATTTATGAAACATAAATGCAGCACATACTTAAACAGTAATGAAAAAAATTTTTCTTTTTAATGCTCTCGCATGAAATGGTTCTATAGAAGTTAAGTCGCTTTCTTAATAAAATAAGTTGTATGTCTATTAAAGGGAGCATTTTCCAAATCTAACTAAATGAGCGACTTACCACATGACAATTCTAGGACTCCGTTCATAAAATCCGGAGTTTTCACTTCAACTTGATGAACTTTATAAGAGGGCAAGCATTTCTTGCGCTTAGACATACGACAACGTTTCAGGAAATAATGGCCCTCAATAACAATAAATATAATAATAAGTAAGTTATTTGCTTCATATTAATATCAGGGGTTCCGTTCACAAATCTATGGAGCTAACAGCTAAATGGTTCAACCAAGGCGAATTCTTACAAGACAGCAGTTTTATTGCAGGTTTGTTGAAGCCGTCTGCTCTGTAGCATTACGAAATGGAATGGAGATTTTATTGTAGGACTGTGTAAACTGTAAATATACCATTTGACTGATTTATCTAAGATTACAGAAATTATCTTCAAAGTCGTATACTTTGGTACTAGCTTACGCTGCTTTTGCTCGCGCTTATTTCGTATCTTACTAAGATTTTCACGGATGTCTGTTCCGTCATCATTTGCGAAATGTGTGTATTCTGTGTCCGAAAATTACTTATTTAATTCTGCTATATGACACACATACGAATTAGGCAAGTCAACATGAATATAATTTATTATTACGTATATTATTACGTATTATTACGTATTATTACGTATTATTACGTGATATATATCAAAACCGTGGGAATGATGAGACGAATTGACTCCGCGATGTCTGTTTGTCCGTCCGACCGACTAAATAAATGAAGCTGCGAAACTCAAATTCGGCACAAAAGACTAAAGGTAGGAAGAGTCATGCGTACCATATATGTAATAATATATCGTATAATAGATATAATAAACAGAAACTTTATATTTCACACTATTTCCATTATTTCGAATTGCTATTTGACGAAATGTCATGAAACTTTGATGGTATTCCAGTTAGGATTAGTACCCTAAGACAAGAGTAGAGATTTGTTGTTTGTGGTGTGATCTCACGACCAAAAATTTTTCAAGCCTTATTGGCTGGAATTTCATATCTCACAATATGAAGCTGTAGAACTGTAGAGCAACGGAGTCGGTACACCAGAGTAAAGGGAATTTACTGTTTTGCGGCTTTCGCGTTCTTAGCGGCGAACTCTTTGTATTGGTTGCAGGATATTTCTGGGCTCTAGCGAGCTCATACGATTTTGGTAAAAATTTTCTTTCTTCTCATATTTGCATATATCATATCAACAAGCACCATGAAAGCGCTGTTGCTCTCATTGCCAAAATTGTCTACAAATGCCCATCTCACATTATATATACATGTACACACCATTTTTTGTTGTCATTAATATTATTATGATGATTATTGTATATACTGTTACCACGCCCATCATCTGCGTTGATATGGTTGTTAAGTTGTTTGAAGATTTGCCACTCTGCCTTAGCTGTAGCTGCTGCATTTGGCATTGCTCTCCTTTATGACCAGTGTTGCCCATTAAATATTTATTGTATTTCCTGCAATCGCCGCTATGTTTCTGTTACTTTTATTATTTTCATATGCATATTATTATTGTTGTTGCTGATGTTTTGGTTTGTTGAGAGCCTTGCACTCACCAATTGGTGTCACCAGCCAGCAAGCAGTAGCGCCACGGGTCTCGGCGATGGCATTAGCACATTAGCAGCAACCCCCAACTGCTGACTCTCTGGCTTTTGCGGCCGCCTTCACTCTCTTTATCCGCTTGCTGTGTGTGTTTCTTTCCAACTAGTGTATTCAACTGGTTAGCTATAACGCTAATGTGGCACTTGCGGCGTTTCGCTTCCGGCCACTTTTATATGATTGCAATTTGCGTTAAATTTCTTCTGTTATTTAAGTGATAGCTTTTATTTATTAATTCCTTTCTAGTTCCTGGGTATAGCAGGGGTAGGTGGTTAACAAATTACATATTGCGTGATACTTTTATAATTTTGTAGACATCATTGAGATTTCACGGGAATCTACATAATTTTGCATTCGTTGGAATCAATTTTCGGAGGACTTTGTCCGAATAGGGCGACATTCTTACGAATATATTAATATATATTTACCCAACACATGTGACACAAACTGACTTTATACCATTCAGTTTCCGTTGTTCTAAGACCATTTAACTTTCTACATTTCACTAACATAACACTAATCTGTTATGTAGTGTGTTTTATGAGTAACCTTAACTCCAAGGTTAGTTTTTAAAGAATTTCACTCCTTCAACATATTCCTTGTTTCGTGATAAATGAATTATCAGCTCCTCTTATGAATGTTAAGCTAACTAAGTTAGCTAAGTTGAGCTAACTCTTATGAATGTTTTTTGTGGAAGTGGAATAGCATTGAATCCAGACTACGTGAGACTTTAACCAATTAAACCTATCAGTAACCGCGGCACCATCGTGAAACAGTTTTCCGGGAGTCTGGTGTAGTACTGAGCTCTAACTATGATATCGGTTGTTCTTACCCAACACCTTCGTACCCAAGGTATGCTTCAAAGCACCCACGTCCGTTAATTATTTCATCTATTTTTCGACATCAGAGATTGGCCGATGGGACCACCTGCCCTTCCTTGTGTTATGCTACCTCGTTTACCTTTAAGTTGTTTTAAGAGCTTTGATTGGAAAGAGACGATTGCAATTTGTATGTGGTGCAGTTATCTTCTCTGCCACCATTACCTTTATCAAGGTATCAAATGGGAGTAATCTGATGAACGCTGCTTCTTCAAAGAGCGTGGTCTAAACAGAACATACTCTCAAAGTGCCTTATGCGCTGGACATACGATGATCAAATGACTCAGACCAAACTGTTACTCCTAACAGAATAATGGATTTCAATAGCTCAGCCAGCAATTTTCTGGATTGCTGACTCCGTCCACCAAGTCTCAGGTAACTCAGTCTTAAAGTCATAAATAACTTGATCACGAAAGCAAAACCAATGTATTCAATGAGTATCACACTACGCACTTTCTTGGTGTTACTAATAAATACTGCTTTCTTTTCATACGTTGCAAATGTGAGGAACATACATTTCAGTCATTCTTTAGCCGTGGTGATTAAAATTTCGGCAGTCACAACTACCTCAAGTAGTTTTTTCTTATTACAAGGACCCAGACGTCATGGCGTGCAAACCCGGTCAAGGTGGCAACATTAAGGACGGAGATAATAAAGAGTCTAACGTAGAATTAGGGAATATTCTTTTGTGTTCGCTAATCATGCTTCCGATTGTCTTCTGTGCTAAGGCTTTCGCCCTCACCCTCACATACGAGGGTGATCCTTAAAAGTCGAATATTAGGATCAGTCACAGCGTTCAATTCAATCAACTATTTTTGTTCTATTTACCTTAATCGATTTCAATCCCATTCAACTTTTTCGATTTATAATATTTTTGTATCAAACATTCCGTAATGGACGACCTTAATGAGAACATGCGAAGATAGTACATAAGTACTCAAGGAGGAGGAAAATCCCATGATCTGATATTGGAAATAAGCCGATTGCATCTGCGCTGGGAGATCATATCCTGCAAGAAATATTGGGCATGGGAAAACTATCGCAGTGATGAGTGTCATGTTTGTTCACCCCGGTTAACAAACACAGTCGTGAAACCCCTTCACAGAAGTGTTTGGTGCTGTTTAAGCGCGTCGCGACTATCGACGTTCCATATTTCGTCGACAAGGAGCGGCTCATACCGTAATCGTCGCCATGTCCAAATTGATCGAATTAAGCTTTCTTAATGATAATGATAAGCATCTTAATGATTCTCCAGATTTCCAGATCCAGCTTCCAAGCAGGGAAAGGTCACTCACCGGACAGAAATTTGAGTCGAATAAGGAGGTTAACGCCACCAAGGAGCCCTCATTTGCAAACCTCCAGAAAATGTATTTTTTATAAGGTAGAGCATCGCTGGAAAAGTTACACCGAGCTAAAAGAAGACATAATTGAGAAATAAAAAGCTTAGTTTCTTAAAAAATTTCGTTCTTCTTTCGTAGGGTAAGAACTTATAGGACAGGCCCTCGTACATGAACACATAAGTGTGTACATATTTATTTATAAATAGATGAATACAAAGTAAAATAGAAATTGTGCAAAACCTGCAAATATCACAAAGCAAACCAAACTGAACCAAATGAAAGGAATGCTCGAACATATATTCTTATCATAGATATGGATATATGTGTGCAAAAGTTAGGCGAAAGGTTTAACCGCCCGGAGCGTCCGCTCGGCCGCGCAGCAGCATTGCTGCGGGTCAAACCAAATAAGTTCTCTCATTATTGTGTTCAACGCTCTTACAGATGCAGAAGCCTGGTCAGAGGTATGAATGCAAAAATATTTACGTTAGTAGAAAATATGAACCTCAAACGTTATATTATATGTATACACATAGAATATTTAAAAAAAAAAGGTCAAAAGCAACATGACGCTAGTGCAAATGAAGCTGGAGTTGGGCTACCCACAAAAAATGTAGTTCCCTTGCGATCGCCTCAAACAATAGCAACAGTAAGCAGTGCGGCAAGCAGCTACATAGTACTCTCATGAGCTCGTGGACCACAGGCTATGCGACTCATGCGACGTAATATGCCGTCGACAGTCTTACATTTGCCCCAGATTCCGGCATATCTGCAGATTTTCACTACTCTTACGCTTATTGTTTGCACTTTTTCATCTTATTCCAGCTATCTACTTACAGCATTCGCTCTGGATTCGTAAATACGCCCGAGGCTGACGAACAAATGTTGCCAACGTCGAATACAACGTACATAATAAATGCGGCCGTCGACATCGGCGCAGAAACAGCGAACGAAAATTATGCTGGTAGCCCCAAACAATAATTCGCATTGGTCGAGGTCACCCTCACGCCGCCAAATGCAATACACAAACACACACTAACATTCTACTTATTTCTAGAACGGAGTGGACGGACTTGTAAATGCTCAGTAGATTTGGGGCAGTTGTGCCTCAATGCTTCAGTTATAAAATAAGCTAAAGTACGCTTTAATCAGGCTGTCATATCATCCGTTCTCACTTTTACCTTATTCTCCGTGTTCCATCTTCTTGGCAGCAAACGAAGAGCCAGCTCGCAACAAACCTCTCATCGTCAAAACCAAGTTCGCGCCGTGATTGGCCATTGTCAGCGGCACTTCCTTGTGATTGTGGCACCACCTTCATACCACGTGCTTGGCCTGCAATATGGGCATATTCGATTATCGATGGGGAGTTTCTGCGCACAAACAAAACATTCGAGCCCACTCGCTAACCCATTTAGCCGGCCATGAAATGCAATTCATGTGTGCCCCGAAACGAGGTTTTTAACACATTTTTGATTGCCATTTATTGTTGGTTTATTTTATTGCCATGCGATGCATTCTATTGCACTTATTATTGTTATTATGGCAAATGAAAAGCCGGGGGGGACAAAAGAAGTATTACCACCCTTATGGCAATATGTTGTATCAAATAAGTTAAGACTCGGATGTATCATATGGAGCAAAGGTAAATCAGCTGAAAATAAGTTTTAATATACTTATATATATATATATCATGGACTTTTGACACGCTCCTTCTTGAGGCTAAGTCCTTATTGGACTATACGCATATGTATACATTAAGGTAGTCTATTACGAGATATTTGTTACAAAAGGTTTTCTAAAGCTAAGGAGTTTTAACGGGATTGAAAGGGATTAAGGTACATGACACAAGGAACACAAAAAATTGTTGATTATATCTAACTTAAAATTTATTTCCAATTCGAGGTGTTAAAATGGTTATCTGAATACATAGAGGCAGGTCTCTCCCAAATTTTTATGTGATATATTCGATTGGAAAGCTGGGATTGATCGTAATATTCGACTTTCACGGGTCCCCCTCGTATGTGTGCGATATGTGATTATATTTCAACTGTTGCAGAGAAGCAGTCTAAAGCTCAGTTGGAAGTGGGTAATATTATTTGAAACCAAAAGATAGTGCATATATATATATATATAATAATAATAATATATAGATAATGTTCATTTGGAAGTAAGCATAGAAGTGAGAGGAAAAAAGAAAAGAGTCTTGCATTAACGTGTCACGCAGATATTATTGGTACCTTATTGTCAGAAATATGACCTAAGTATGACCATGTTTATGAACCGGTTTCGACTGTATTAAATTGTAAAATGGGTAAAGCGTTTTTGATTAAGGTTTCTCAAATAGTATCGGTTTTAAATACGCATTTGTATCGTTATTTTCACGACATATTGCACAAAGTATGATTGTTTTATTTAACTATCTGAATCCGGATAAGCAAATACGACTCTTGGTCGAAATCGTTCAATACCTTTTCTGGTCACTATATACCGAATATAACTTCGGTTGAATTAATGCCACATAATATATGAGCTATTTTAGTGAAATCAAGTGGGCAAACATTCCCCAAATTATTTTACTCTCAATATAATGATTATGGTTAATGGCAGAGATATATTAATAAAACTCTCTGATAATATTTTATTGAATATATCTTAGTTCAACACACAAAATAAATCAAATCAGTGGAGACTTTTCCGTAGCCCCTTTATAGTCAAACTAATTATTTCCGTTATTAATTAGAAGGTATCTGAATTTGTTAAGGTGAGAATAATTTAATTAACATAGTGTTGTGGTTTACTGATAAAATATGTAGATCCCTTCTGTAGCTCTCATATGTCATGGTTGTCTTTATACCGTCCAAGTCGATTAGTGTTAGAGATATTTCAGTAAAATTAGACTTGTGCTTAGCTTAATTTTGTTAGGTAATAATCATTATGTAAGCGAAAGCTGCACGAAGCAAGATAAGAACCATAAAATGTGGGGCATGGCAGATGAAGGTGTGTTGAAAGAGGCCTTTTGCAATTAACTTCTTGGCAGTTTTCACACTAAAAACTTAGATAACCTTCATTGATAAACACGGTATATGTATGGTATAATGATATTTCCTTCAATACGTATAACTGAACGATGGGACCTTTGTATAAAAACTTTGTGTAATTACTTGAGCCGATTGTTTTAGTCGCTGTTTGTGCTTTCTTAACTAGGAAATAAAATATGCACTATATTGTTAGAACTCACTTGATATCTTGATCTTGATACAGTTTATAGTGTTGTTGTAGTGTTGTTTTTACAAGACAAGTTTTTAGTTGGGGAAGAATAAATTCGTTTGGTAAAATTGAAAGAAGTAAATTGGTAAAAAGAGCGTTTCACTTCTATTTTTCTTCTAATCTTGAACAAAACACATACAAAGTCGGCCAACTTATTGCTCGTTACTCTAAACTTTGAGATATACATATTTGCTTTTCATATTCGTTGTCTATTTACCGGAACACCGTAGCAAATAGTGCACTTACGTGGTGTGCTGAGAAAATAACGGGAATGTTCTTCCACTGTGTTCTTCGACTTTAATGGCATAGAGCATAATGAATTCTTTCCTCGAGGTCAAACGATAAATAAGGAGTACTACCTTTAAGTTCGACGCCGTTTTCGTGAAGCAATCCGAAAAAATCGCACGGATATGTAGAAAAACAATTCATGGCTTTTGCACCACGATGCTGCCACATGATCACACTTCGTTGTTTGTTCGTGAATTCTTGACCAAAAACAATACTGTGACGATGTCCCAGCCTCCATATTCACCAGAAACGGCTCCGTGTGACTTTTTCCTATTTCCAAAAATAAAGAGAACCTTAAACAGCCGACGTTTTACAAGTATAGGTGACATTAAAAGCGCATCGCTGAAAGAACTAAAAGCTATCCCAAAAATCGAGTTTAAGAAGTGTTTCGACGATTGGAAGAAGCGCTGGCATAAGTGCATAATATCGAATGGAGACTGTTTCGAAGGCGACAAAATTAAAGGAAAACGAATGAATAAATATTTTTTTTTAAAAAACCCAAATTTCCCATAACTTTTTGAACACTACGTAATTAAGTAAAAATATAATCCTTAAAGTGAAGCAATAACCCACAAACAGATAAAATGATCTAAATGAAACATTTTCTGCAGAAAATAGACAGCACTGAGATTATTAGTGAAATTGTTATTATTTCAAAAATTCCATTATTAAGACTTAGCATCGCTGGCCGCTTGCTTCCCATCCAACAATAAGGTAATCATAATAGAGAAATCTTCCCCTGGATGAGTTCTGGAAGTTCACTTTTTTCGGGCACGTTTTCTTTACTTTGCTAAGAATTACAACTTACTACTAAGTGTAGTCTAAGAAATATAATCCCTTTCCCTGCCAACTCAGCGCTATTCGTTTGTTGGTAACAACAAATGAAACGTCAATTTCTGATTTGCGAGTGCACAAAATACAACAACAATACTTACATTAACTTCGGTACTCACGTAGACGCAGCTCGCCACACCGGCAATACCAGGCGCATTGACTTCCCAAATGCAGTCCTCATTATACGCCGTCGGTGTTCTTGATAGTCGTCATGGCAACGCTCGTTGTAAACATACAGCTACTGCTGCGCTGCGCTCGGAAACTCGGAACCTCACATCAACCGCAGCATTATGTTCAAGTGCAACAATAAGCACAGCAACCCTTACACAAACAACCATGACTGCCTCAAGAGAATATGTGGAAATGTATATCTAAAACAGCGACTACGCATAAGAGCTAGGCCGTTATTTTTGTGTGTATGTGGAAACACGGGTATGCCTACTACGTCGCTTTTTACTGGCGGCGGTTCGCGAAGACAAAGCGGATGCAGTGCACCGAGTTGTAACCGCGTCATCATTATCCTCTAAGAAATATCCTTGCAATTGTGCTCGCATTGCAACTGCTCCTCTTGCCCATACTGCACCGTCCGCCGCTGCACTCACTCCTTGATGCAACTTGTCTCACATTAACCGGCCATGCATACATATGACTTTTCCGCTGTTGAGGCAGTTCATCTTCTTGAGGGGCGTATACATACGCATACATACATACATATGTGTATGTGTATGTGTGCATGTAGACTTAGCTGTGTGTGGTTACTATGAGTTCTTGCCGTTGGCGGTCCGACAATGCCACGGCAGGAAGGCGAGCTCGAGTGCCAGCAATGGTTACCGTTATGTTGATGGTTGCCATTGTGTCAAATGATATGAATTCGTCTGTCAGTTGAGTTCTTCAGCTCTGCAGATTGTTGAGCGGCCTCCAGCATGTAGCCAGTTGTTGTTGGCATTGCCGTAGCACAACGTCAGGAAGAAGGAAGCGCCGTGTAATTACGTTGGGAAGTACAGACTCGTAGGACTATATTCCGACCGCACACTATACCAAGAGTGTTTACCTGTTAGCTTGGTACATACATACATATTTGCGAAGTTTTTCGTATGTGCCGTTGTGTGCTGCAACTAATTTCGCTTGGATTTCTGGCACCTGCGGGCTCTTATTAACGTGGTGCGTTGGAAATTGCACGAATTGCATTTGTTTGAGTTGTAAACTAACTTCAAAATGCTAGGCCCTCCAAAGCCCACTACAACCATCCTTTTTGCCATCACATGACTGCTAGGTTCTGATCTCCTTGCCACTTTCTTTTTTCACTTAAAGGGTTCACTGCCCGCTCTTACGTGAATACTTAATTTCCACCACCTTTCCGATCTCAGGGTTGCTCAAATGGAAAATGTTGGTACATGTTATAATTATCTTTTCACCGGTTAGAACATTCTGAAATTTAAATATAACATAAGGCTTAATCCCAATATTCTTTTTCACGCCAGTCCACCTTTCCACTTTTCAGCTTTTGAGCCCACATGTGCAGTTTGATGTATATACTAAATAAGGTCACTGATGAATATTTACTGTGTCCTACACTACTATAATATTAACACCTGTTTTCGATTCTAAGCACGTAGAAGTTTGTACGTGATTTGAAGAATTATATCATATAAAACCACTCCTTTTTATACATTTTGTTCTGGCAATTAATTCAACAACTGATCTTTGCCGTGGAGAACCTTGAAGGGGTTGGTGCAAATTTCAACGTAATAAAATTATGAATTGTGTGATCTGATTTGAGTGATATGGCTTGTTAGATTTGGCACCCTCCAAAATATGGCGAATCGAAAGCAGTTAATATTTCCTTAAATCCTTATTACATGTTGTGCAAGTATTCTCCTATTTTTTATGTAAGTTCAAAGTTGTTTGTGAAATAGGATTTCATGGAGTAATGACGAATTAGTTTTTTCAAAAGCCATTAGGAATACTTAGGAATACCTTTTAATACTACTACCTATTATGTTATTAACAAGTTATGAGCAAAACGCAGAGCAAACAGCACCTAATCCACACACTGCACCGCCACTAGGACCTTAATGGGCCTTAGGAGCTCGAGTAGGCAACAAGTCTCGCAGTCCTTTCAGCCCCTTTCCAACTTTCATCCATCTCCAATCCCCAGGTGAGAATCATAAGAAAACTCCTAGTTACTCACATAGTCTGTCCATCGGCTGGTATCGTTTTCCGATGTGCAAAAGGCACGAATTCTACAATTTAATTGCAAGGAACTCCAAAACAAGATAGAGGATATAATAAATATAATGAGCTGGGCAAGCACAACAATAGCTATGGTCCAAGAAATCAAACTAACCAGCCTACTAGATATCCTGAGTTATTCAGGTTTTGATCAAATTCGTGAAGATCTTGAAAGAGATAGTGGTAGTATGAAAGCTAGGTCTCTTAGCTTTCATACTACTGAACATTGTATAATAACGTCTTATAGTGGCGACATTGACGGCAGAGAAATTGCCATAGAATGTCAGAGCAAACATAACGGGTTAGGCGATGTCAAGCCCCAAATATTTGACATGTACATCCTTCTGTTAAATGTTGCCCTATCGAATATCACCCGAACAGAATTCAGCTGCTTCGGAGTGAAAACCGTTTGGTACTAGACAACTTTAGCGAGCGCCACGAGATCTGACATTCTAGCCTGTCACACGATCGTGGATGGAGGTGGAATTGGCAGAACAGATAAAGGATTCGTCATTCTGCACAATAAATGACGAAGTCCCCAAAGCGCAGAACCGCAATAAGATCCTCAGCTTATTAGCCAACAACACCTGTGGAAAGGGTAAAAAGACGTTGTTGGCAACTTAAAAGAAAATTACCTATCAAAATATAAATTACGGCGCACTATTGTGGTCGCCTGGATACAGCAGAGGAAGACGCAGTCCTGTCAGAACAACACATTGCAATCAATAACAGTATGTCTTTTGATATCTCCTGGAAAACACCTACACAATGAGGCCCATATGCTTTCAGTTAAAGGATCAACGAGCTCTTCAGTTACCTTAGTTCAGCCTTACAGTTACATGCTTGGAGGGGAACCGCCGCAAAGGAACTTAAGGAAGTTATTACTACAATACGTCGATAACATCCAACCTTTAGCCGACCAAACTTCAGACAGACAGTGGGGCTATCAGCACCTTTTTCGACTCCAAAAAGTGACTCTGGCGTATGTTTCTTACGGATACTGTAAACACCTAAACACCTTCTTGTCCGGAATAGGTTCCGACTTACTAAACTTATGCCCTGCATGCAACGATGCCCGCACGTTATTAAGCAGATTTGGCTTACCCTGGAAAACCTACTTATCTATCACCCTTCTCCCTTGGGTATGATCCTATCGAAACAACCAGTTTCCTGGACCTCCCGACAGATGACTACAATGATACTTGATTTGCACTTCCCTCCAAACAGGCTCCAACAACAACCAAGGTTCGTCCCCAATCTATAATTAATATAATTTTTTAATGCGACCGCCCCTAAACAAGCAATGGGAAATCCGTGAGTGCACAAAAAGAGGCAGAAACTCTGACTAACGTATACATAGGTGTAAGCAGCACTTTAACAAATGGATATATATATAAAGAAGTATATATATATGTGATTAAACACATATGTAAGTTCATACATATATAACCAACAATACAAAACATAACAAAAATACCAGAAGCACGACCTTATGACGTAGGATATGATAGCGTTGAAGCCGACTTGAACGCTGAAGTCTTACGTGCAGCGATCACAAAATTTCTGAACCAAATATAAGTGATAGAGTATAAACGTATGTATGTGCATTTGTGTGCATCATAATCAACAACAAAAGCAACTGTGGCAATATATGGCTGAAGATGAGAGTCACGGCGACGGCTAACGTCGAAACCAATCAAAACCAAATGAAACTCAACTGAACTGCATCGAACCGATGGTAGCCGCGCTGTACAAGACCCAACAGTTTGCTTCTTGTCGCATTGAACCATACGAAAATGAACTGAGTTGAAGCGAATGGACTGAGCGCGAGTCGATATTGGAACGCTGTCCACAACGCGAACTTCTCAGCTACAGTGGCATTAAAGCTGAAGCTACATGACATGCGTAACTTCGACAGATAACTAAAATGCACAACAACAAATACACAACATAAGTATTAATGTGATGGACCCCAAAATTAGCGCATGTTTACCAACCGATAAACGCTCAGAAATTCGGGCATTTATTCGAATCTCTTTTTATCTTTCCAAGCGCTATTTTTGCGTAAACGCAACCAACTTCAAGTTGTGAGTAACAATGAGCATTGAATGGCTTGCATAGTTCCCTATATGTTTGCATTGTTTCAGTTCCACTCAAACCAGTGTGTGCTTGTTGTCTGTTGACGCACCTTATGTAGTTCCAGCTTAATCGAATGGCAATGTGGAGGCGGTTGAAAAAGATCCCACAGGAAAACTACGCTCAACTGCTTCCGGCTGGGCAAGGATGGGGAAGGCGCGTGAGCTAAAGCGCGGCATTAAATGGAGATAAAGAAGAACAAAGTAAACACAGAAAGCATAGCGCATAAATATAACATCGCCCAATGATTAATCAATTGAGCTGTTGACGACGTCGATGTTGCTGCAATTGCATATAATGACTTGGTACGTGTGGGTTGCTATGCTACAGTGATAGTTGATATTTTTGAGTACCACAATGACGCTAACGATTACGATGACGGCAACGAAGACATACTTGGACAGGTTCCTGAGGCATTTTGCACAAATAGACATACTTACATATAAATATAACCTCTCTCCATCTCGGATTGGTGCAATATCGGCCAAGCCATGAGTACCAACGTGAGAGCACAATTTTTAAGTATGTAAGTATGTTTGTTATGGAAAGCAGAGATGCCTATCCATATAGGTTTATCATATGCGGACTAGTTGAGGTTGTGTGTCAAACATATGAGTTTGCGTTCGAGGGAATAAAGAAAAATGTCAAAGAGGAAAATCATTCAAGCGTGGTTTTTCATTCGCCTTCGAATAGCCAACGGCAATTGCAAGGAGCAACGCGACAGCAGCCAACAACCATCCATCCACCTAGGCTGCAAACCGTCCGACCATCTCAGACCTCAACCATCTATCCTGCGCTTTTCCTCGAGCGAAAATACTCATGCGCGCTTTGTTGCCCAACGCCACCACCCACGCCACAATACCGGCAATTCAAGCATCCAACTAAGGACATACACACATACAAGCATGCCATCTGCATTATGTGAGACGTAAGAAAAGTGGCCACCGCGTCATTTAACCGAAGCACACACTCAGTCAACCATAATTTCGCCATCGCCATCGCCATCGCCAACGCCAAGACCAGTCAACCAAACAAACAAGCAAATGGCATTTCATCAACCAGCCATCCGTTCAAGCAGGCCACATAACATCCTGATCACGAAAGTGTGAGTCTGTGTGTGTTTGGTTGCCACAGTCAACAGAACGTCTCCTCATATATGCCTGCCATGTTGCGCTCAGCTGCTTTTGTTTCTCTATGGTGGCGAAGAAAGGAAAAGTTGTGAGTGTATTGCATACTCAGGATATGAAAAGTGTAAACTGAAAACTGAAAACTACAAACTTTTATTCCAGCCACTGCTTGCTCCTCGTGGTACATGTCGACAAAAAGTCGAGTACCTCGTGCGGTCGCCGTGTTGATAATGCCGGTGCAAATGTATTTGTGTTTCCAAAATGAACTGTAAAAATGTCCCCCTTAAAAAAATTAAAGTCCACAGGAGTGTTTAGCTTATATCAATATATTTCAAATATTTTATTTTTCAAAGCAAAACGTAGATGAAAAGCTAGCACGTAACGAGGGATTTTTTACAAAAACAACGTATAGTGCTCATCGCTTCCTGGAAAGTTTCGAGAAGAAAACAAGGACGATACTATTGATTAAATTTATTAGTGCCCCGAGTGATTCGCTGTCACTCTGCAGCATATTTATATACCCAAATGGATGAACTCAATCGCCGCACTTGTACTGTTAACATTGCACAAAATAATATTTCACAACAATATTCAGTAACCGATTAAATTAAAAAAAAATACAGTAAAATTAAAAAAAAAATTTTAATAAAACAAAATATTAAAAATATGAAACTTTTTAAAAAATCATGTGAAAATGCTACGCATGTGCAGATCTTTCCTAAAGTCATAAATTCATATTCGGCAAACAACTTGGAAAAATTTGCCGCAATTTTGAACCCAACTGGACCTTAACAACGAATAATAAATTTCCTTATGCCACATAGCGTAATAATCACTGTCCTTCTACTTTACTTAATACCGTGAATATCAAGATATCTTAATAATGTCAGAATTCTCACTGAAGTGAAAATGTTATGATTGCAGCAGAGCGATTTGATACCAAAAGTGGGTGAAATCGGTCTGGGTGAAGCTCTAGCCTCACATACAAAATATATTGAATTTCATCTCCCACCTTGTGATTTCACTGAATATAAGAGTCAGTGTGGGAGACATATCGATAAAATTCATTTGATTTGACTGGCACAATATGGCTGAAATGGTTAATTTCGGTCCTCCAGAACCCATACATTGATCATTCTTCACCGAGTCTACATAGTTCGCCATACCCGAATATAATGATCCCTGTACCTTCGCTTCCTATTTTTTTATAAAGTAAATAATTCTCCGTAATATCGACACATTGCTTTAAATATTTTTATTTAAACCTACCATATATATTTTTATTTACCATTTAGTACCAAAGATGACATCAATAGGTCTAGGTGAATATATTACATATACAATAGTTCAATTCCACACGTTAATTCTTTACTGTATATACAACATTGGTTAGTGTGCGAGATAAAGTTAGTTGAAATTATTACCATAATAATTCTCTTTGTATGGTTTATTGCCAAAAATATGTGGATCAAAGCTTGTAATGTGCATGTAACGACGTTTCACTCCTCCTTTCATTCCACCAGTTGACTGCACAACGTATTTATTAATTAGTACAGCACAACAAAAACAACATGTTTGGTTACAAAATATCCGAAATCGGTCTATATATTTCCTTAGCCTCATATCTAATATATTATGTAAAAATCAATATTTGTTTGCTTGCTCCAATATGGTAATCTTCTATTAAAATGTCTTACTTGCATAGTACCTTTTTAAGAATTTGTCGATTACAATACAAAGTGATTGTGAATTCATTAGCTTATTTGACTTTAATGAATGATAACTTCAGTACTAGGAAAAACATTAGGGCATAAGTTATTTCATACATTAGATGTATTCGATTCGCCTAGCATCAGAGGGTAATCGTAAACCTGTTCAAACCGACTGGCAGCACTGACAAAGAATTGTCGAAAATTACATACATATATTTAGTCCCAATGTATAAATAACACATTTGTATTTTTCTTTAGCGAAGATAATCCTTTCGTTTCTAAGAGATATTAAAATCAGTAAATAAATACTTACTTTTTAATCTTGGCCTGCGATTGTAAAATTTAAATGTTTGTGGAATAGCAAAAATTTTAATATAATTTTGACACTTCTTTGTTATTAGCGCCATTAACTATAGTAGAGCTTGTCTAAAATCTGTAAAACAAAACTTCTTGGTATCGAAGAATGCCACTGTTATAAGGTATCCGCATACTTTCTTGTGTCTAGTTCAACTGGCTGTTCGGTGCTCGTATGAAGCCTGTTCAACAACTGCTGAATGATCTGTTGTCTGTTATATTCTGTAGAAATATCAAAATCAGGAAATTGCTCAAGAGCAGTTCCCCATACTATTTTGTTAATTTTTGTACTCTCGCAAGATGTTGGTACAGAGTATGTTAGTTTTGTTCACCTAACGGTTGCTTGTAACACCTAGAATTAACCAGTTAGATATAGACATATATGTATATAAATGATCAGGATGAAAAGACGAGTTGAAATCCGAGTGACTGTCTGTCCGTCCGTTCGTCCGTCCGTCCGTGCAAGCGATAACTTGAGTAAGAATTAAGATATTTCGATGAAAGTTGGTACATGTGTTCTTTGTTACCCTAAGCCGGTTGGTATTGCAGATGGGGGTAATTGTACATCTGCCACGCCCACAAAATGCCATTAATCGAAAACAGATAGTGTGCTATAACTAAGCAGTAAATTGAGATATAAACGTGTTATTTGGTATAGAAGATCTTAGTGGGATGAGGCATCTGTGGGCAAACATCTTGGTAAAAGTGAGCATGGCCCCGCCCATAGGGCCCGGCCAATGGGTTTAATATACATATCTTGGAAACCGTTAAAGGTATATCAATCAAACCTGGCCCAAGTACGTTCTTCTAGCATCTCCTCATATGCTGAGAAAATTAGTGAAATCGGAAAATAACCACGCCCACCTCCCATACAGAAGTTATGGTGAAAACTACTAAAAGTGCGATAACTCGCTGAAGGAACACGTCAGAAGCAGTAAATCTTGCAGCAAATATGATACGGAAGGGCTGCGTAGGTATCAGTATAAGGTTTTGACGAAGGGCGTGGCACTGCCCACTTTTAGGAGAAATCCCATATCTCAAGAACGCCTTAATCGATTTCAACGAGTTTGGTATGTGACATTATATTTGCAGTCTTATATCAAGTTGCGAAAGTGGACGAAATCGAATAAAAATTACGCCTACTTCTCATATAAAACAATTTTAAGATTTTAACATCTGATATTTTCACTTTAAAGTAGATAAATCGAGCAACAATTAAGATATGAAAATGAAACTTTATACAAATAATGCTTTCAAGATATGCCATCTCATGCGTAAAAATAAACGAAATCGGGTTACAAATTTTCAAGCCACCAGATACCCAATATAAGAAGATCAGTGCCTCTATTTGACTTTTTATCGGAAATATCGGAAATCTGTAAGATATCGTAATGAAATTGGAGGATTTTCTTTCTATGATAATGGTGTGCTCTGGTACCAAAAATAGGGAAAGTCGAATAAATACTTCCCCTAGCCCCCATATACCCACTATACAGATTTTCAACCTTCCGGAAACTTGATACCACATATAACGGTAAATATGTAAGATATCGTAATGACATTGGAGGATTATTTTTCTATGATGATAAAGTGATTTGGTGTCAAAAATGGAAAAAATCGGGTAAATACTCCCCTAGCGCCCATATACCTAATATAAAAATTTTCAACTTCCTGTAGACTTTATACCATATATTTCGGTAAATCTGTAAAATATCGTAATGAAATTGGAGGCCCATCTTTCCATGATAATAATGTGCTTTTGTGTCAAAAATGAGGAAAATCGGGTAAGCAGTTCACGTACCCCCATATACCTCATATAAGGATTTTCAACCTACCTGTAGACTTTATACCATATATAACGGTCAAAATGTAAGATATCTTAGCAAAATTAAGCGAACGTGTAGTACTGGATATACCATAGTTTAGTGCCAAAAATAAGTGAAATCGGTTTACAAATTATCCCAGCCCCCGTATATTAATCAAACTCACTCTGTGTGTTACCTTCACAAATTGCATGAAAACATATTCCCGAATATACTTGAATAATAAAAAGAGTTAACGTAATCAGTACATATATCTATCCCAAAAATGCCCGATATAAGAATTCCCGACTTTCCATCTGACTTTAAACTGTTTATGTTGGTCAGTATGTGTGATATTTTATTGAAATTAATTGGATATGTTTTCTTAAACACAATGTGATTTCGCGCTAAATATGAATGAAACCGGTCTAGACCGTGGTCTAAGCCCCATATCCCTAATATAATAATTTCTCTGGTTGACTTTTTCTTCATATATCTAATATTTTCAATTAATCCACTTTGGTTGAGTTTATATCGAGTTTAATCGATTATATCGATTGAGTATTATATTTATATATCACTTTTGAGTTAGCTTGGTAGATTTTACATAAGTACAAAACCAAATGAAGCATATATTTTATAAAATGAAATGAAATATGGTTAATTTTTCAGTATTCCATGATCTACGTTTAGTACTTTTTTCAAAAATGTGTTGAATAATCGCCACTTTCGCAGGATTTCTAATGGTTTTTGCTCTGGGCTGTAATCCGCACAAGCAAACAATAACAGAAAGATTTTTTTGTGATGGATGAGCAACCTTTTTTGAGCTCATCCATATTAATCTGCCGATGTTGTCAACAAAAGTTCTTAGAGGATTTTCAAAGCCCTATAATTATATTTTAGAAAACATGCTGGCTCCCATAAGAATATTCGTATACATCCGTTAAGAGACGTTTTCTTTGCTTAATAATAATTGCTTTGTAATAGTTGCGATTTTCTTTAAGATTAGTTCAAACAAACGCTTACATATGTACAGAGTAAGTATAAGGTAGTATTTGGACTTAATTAAAAAGCACCATTTTAAAATTTGTATTTAACCTCACTCATTTGCGAACTGTCATTCTCAAGCGTTGAATTTTGTACACAAATAAAAAATGTGTATGTGTGTGTGTGCTGCATATACCATAACTGCCCTCCAGCACAGAGTACCCCCTTATCAACATACACACACTCATATACAATGTTGAATTATTTCGTTAACTCTCCAATGGATGAACCTGAAAAGCTTTATATTAGCCGCTGGCGATATTTTTGTCCAAACGAGTTCAAGGCTTCATATAGGCTGTATGTATGTGTTACTGCTTACATATACACAGAGTATATCAAAATTAGTCATATAGGTAGGCTGCCCGGGTGCAGGCTCACTCCACTTGCCCAGCCGCCACGCCGCTTCCTCACTTTGACGGTACTTTATGAGTCCTGTGTTGCGCCTGCGGCCCTAACGTTGGATAGCCGCTCCCCGCTCCACGCTCGCTGCCCAACTCATTTGTCTCGTACTGTGCGCCTCCTTTCCAATAACCGCTCGCATTTAACTCAAAGCCGGTACTTTCACAGCATAATGCTGCCACCTTGTCTCACTGCGCAGCCGTCGCCACTGCAAGCCACCTTCCAGCACCCGCTCCTTCTTCATCGTTGCTCTCGGCGTATTTTGAAATATTTGTAATTTATCTTTATGGCATTTATATGAAATTTCTCATTTTTCTGGATTTGCTTAGAGCCTAGGTGTGCGAGTTGGAATGTGTGTGTGACGAGAAAGGGGTTATCTCTTTGTTTGCCTCTTTCGGTTCAAAAGGCGATGTTGGTCGGCCTGTTTGTGTTGCTACAGCGCATCACTGACTCCCTCCTACCACACTCCACCGCCACCCACACTCAGGGCACATGTTGAATGTCGCCAGCCTGCAGCAGTCCTCCGTGCCCTTACTCCAAATTGGCGTGTGTGGCTGAGCCAGTGTGCACCTTTTTCGTTGGCACCTGCGGCATGACCCGCTCAACGCCGGTTTGCCGGTGACCATTTATATTATTTTATATGCTTTATATGCACATGTTATTTTGAAATTTATTTGTGTGATTTTGAAGGCCCAAAAGTGTGGGGACTTTTCCGAAGTTGCTGCTATTATATGAAAGCCTGTCGACTAGTGATTCTTGGGGACCTTTTGCGGGGTTCCAGCTCTTATAGGTGCATATAAGGCATTATATAAGTGATTACGTTGTGTGCTTATGTTTTACACCTGGGCTGGTGCGCAGGTGGGTGTGGTAGGCAGGGGTTGTGGTGTATGACATTAGCACACTGCATTTATGTATGATGTATCATTTATATATCCACCTTTAATATAATGGATTAAATGTATGCATATACATATAAATGTTTATATATGTTTACTTTCCTTGTGAAGTTTTTATTTTCCTTTCAAATGTTATTTAGATCGCTCATTGTGTACTGGCATTTGTTGTTGTTGTTGTATGCGCTAAAGGCTGCTACAGTTTTGTTTTCGAAACAAATTCAAAGGTTGCAAATGTAGCCATAATCCACACACCGCTTTCCATTGCCCTGCAACAATCACAATAGCATAAAAAACAAAAACAGATACAAATACAAATACAAATAGCCAAAAACAACAAACAAACAATGGAACTGCGCGTGCAACAACACGATCAACACTCAGTCACACACATGCACACACAATTTTTAACTCTTGCATCCTTTTTGCTTTTGTTACACATGCACTCACGCACTCACTTGTATGAGTGTGTGTGTGTTCGCTTCACCTTCAATTGTGTATGATTGTAAGCATATGCGCTTGCCCCCATATTTTTATGTGCTTATATAACACGCACACACACACACACATTCATTCAAATTGATTTGGTGCTATTGTTGCTTTTGAAATGTTCTTATTGTTATTGTTATTGTTATACTTTATAGTTATTTGAGCGGTTTTCTCCTTCGCTTTTTGTTCCCATTTCTAACACAATCAAATGCCGTCGGCGCATATTTACATGTTATTTCAACTCTTAGGTTAGGCTAGAGTTGCTGCGGCTCTTGGATTTCACGCTGCCGCGTGGCCCAGCAGCGGAAGCGGCGAAATCGTGGTTACCAGTAACCCCGGCGCTTCGAAGTTGCCGCCCCGGCAATCGCATTCCGCTGGCCAAATGACCGAAGCAGAATAGCAGGACACCTCCTACGTATATATATGTATGTGAGTATAGATATGCCCTTTCATATCCGACACTCAAATTCATAGAATAATGCACACCAAACGCACTTACATACTTACATAAGCGGACATAAGAATAAATGTACCGCGAATAAATTTCACCTTTGTGTTGATGCGTCCGTGTGTTTGGATGTTGCTGCCATAGCTGGCAGCCATTTAAGCTATGTTGATGGCTTACCAAAATATATATATATATATATATCCGACATACCGTAATACACCCTTACCAAAATATATATATATATATATATATATATATATATCCGACACACCGTAATACACCCGGTAGAGAAGTTCACTCTGAACGTGGCCTGTTGTTGTAACGTAAAAAGAGAGCTTCGGTCAGTGCGATAAAAAAAGATTTCAAGAAAAATGTTTATCAATAACTACCAACTTCGAGATATTGTTAGTTTAATGCGCAACTATTAAAAATCGAAGCACTCAAGGTAGTTCTAAATTGATGTTGGTTCATAATCTTGAATTTAAGTTGAGAATCGTGACCATGTTGCCTATTTTCTCTGAATAAAGCAAGAATTCTTGTTTTCCTTTACTTCAAGATCTATGGCAATATTCCAATATCATACTTATCTGTTCACATTAGATCCTTGAAGAGGGCTTGTTCTATAGTATGTTATATAGTATCTCTTTGTGACAACTCGGTTTTCAATTTGAAGAGTCTTCAAATGTTTACTCCGAAATTAAGTATTCGGTTTTGGGGACTGTCAATATGAAAATACCAGCTGACCCAGCGAACTTCGTACCATCTAACTAAGTAATGATTGAAACCAATATACATATATATATATGGGTATCTTTCTGGATTCATATTTTTTTAAATTTAATCTTTCCGGTGTTTTAATAGTTACACTGCTATTCATTGCGTAGATGAATTCAACAAAACAGAGAGCACGAAAATCGGTCTAGATGTTCTTGAGCTATAAACTCGGCTTTGTTTGGTTTCTACAGATTTATATATCCACTTCAACAGATCTTTTGCATGAAACCGATAATAATTTCATGGCGTCTCTAAAACAAGTATTGTAGATGCTAAATTTCTTTGGTCGCCAATAGAATTCTCTGATAAATGTGACACTTAACGATTAGATCCGTTACATTCATAAGGTACAATTGGTATCCATAGTATCCATAAGGTACAATTGGGAATGAGTTTATCTCCAACACATATCTTTAGGATACAATTAGGTATTAATTGGTCCCAAACGAATTTCTTTAGTGCTTAGTTAGATTAGTTGAATCTTTGTTTATATTTCCATTCAATGCTATGATATACAAGAAATTACCCCTTTGTACGATTAGTCTCTTTTTGTAGGCTCACGAGTAAAAAAGGGTGCAATTAGCATCTTCATAGAACATGCTCAAGCAAAAGGGAACAGTTCATTACATATAAAAAGATCAAAAAATCCGGCGCATTTTTTGCAGGAGACTACTGAAAATCTATTTCATTGAAACAATTGCCATGGAAACTAACACATACACACGTTGCAACTCATAAGTTCTATGTGTAAGAAAGGAATAAACGATCACACTTACACATTGGTTGGGTTAGTTTTGTCGAATCGGCCTTAAGAAACTCATAGAAATTTTAACAGGGTTCTCTGGTGGCGCGCTTTGTTAACTAACGTGTGATTTAATCGATAGTTGACTTGCAGGGAAGATATTCACTTCCAATTGTTGGTTGTTACTACCTTGCCGTGTGTGCTAAATTGAAAGCCTTTGTTTCGTTCAGTCCTCCTGGCGCTCCTATAAATATCAAAAATATATAGCCCAATTTTGGTTATCTTCAAATTTAGACAGTACACTTTTTTCTTTTAAAATGACATCGAATTTCATTAGTGCAAAATATGTGGTCATCCCTTATTGAATAAATCAACATGGGGTGAAAGAATAAATGAGATTTTAGTGGAATTAGATGGCAGATTCTTATTATGGAGTTTTACGCACGCACAAAGAACTCACTCAGTTTACTTATCGAGGAATACCTAGCGATTCTGACTTTGATATTTTTCAAACTGGAAGACGACTCCGTGCCAAAACTAATAGCAAGTACTTATAGATCAGATAGCACTTCGACTGGTACTAAATTGATCTACATGCGCACGATATGAACAGCCTTAAATCAATTTATGTTTTCTCCACAGGAAACTACTCAAATCAAACGTCACTTTTGTCAGCTTATAACCAGAAAATCTCGTTCGAAATCTAACCGGACAGAGAAACACATTTAAACCAGTAATTTCGCTCAACTTTTCGCTTCAACTCAAACTATATTTATCTCCCATCCTTTGAATTGGTTTAAGACTGATATCTATAATAATATTTCTGACCGAAATGTGACAATTGAAATCTCGCAGAATATAAAGACGAATAGTTCGGCTTGTGGTTCACATTAGATGTTAAGTAATTTATAACTAGTTACTTTGACTACAGGGTATGTTTGAACACACACATATCTTTACTTATATACATACCCCATTTGATACACACACATACATATGTAAATATTTTTATGTTAGTGCGCATTCACAATCAAAGGGGAAGTGTTAGCATCAGTCTTCTTTTATTTTTCTATCATTGATATTCACATAGCACACATGTCTATGTCTATTCATCACATAATAACTTTACAATGCGCTGTTTGAAGCTTTTCCCTCCCATATGACCACAATTGATTTGCCCTTAACTCTTATTTAACAATTCGGGCGTTCTAATGCACTGAGAGTGCTCTGTTGCACTCTCGCAACATATTGCAGAGGGTATAGTAGTTTTGTTATTACTACAGTTTAAGTGTGGAGCTCAAACAACTCTACGTTTGCTCGGTTAACACTAAGAGAGTTTATTTAAGAATACAATTACTTACACTAAAAATTGTTCATATAATGACCGAAGGCTGATGGTGGTTAATACCGTAAAGGTTCACTAATATTTTGAGAATGTTGTTGAAAATTCAAACATCTGCACTTCTTCACAGAAAAGAATGTCACTTTAGTAAATGATAAGAGGGTTATGATAAAGGGTAAGCATGCAATATGATCATGATCGTTGGGCAACAGTGAGAAAAAATTTTCGATAAAGACGAACTTTATTCCCTAAGTACATAATTTTGATCAATTGAATCGTCGCAAGTGTACCCCTCATAAGCACTTACTTATTTATTTATAAATTTTATCATATGGAGAGTTATTCTGAAAGGTTTCTAACTAGGTATAGGGTCGTAACCCAATTCTATCAAATTCGAATTTTTCGATACTCATAAATTGTTATGTAATCTCTCTCTTACGAAAATAAAATAAGATTTATATTTCATTACAAAATTACTTCTGCAGAGAGAAAAATTTTTGGCTTGAATGCATTTAAATTAGAACTCAAGCATTCAATTTAAGATAATAATTTCGTAAGATAATAAACATAAAATTTCGTTCACATCGCACGGTCATACTCTTCTCCGATTCCGAAGCACGCTTGTAATTTTTCATATATGGTGAAAACATCCCACTAGCAACATTTGTAATAGCCGGATGAGTGAAATGATTTATTGGGTTGTTCGGAAAGTCATTTCGTTTTTTTTGAGGAACATGAAAGACAGTTTTCGTATAATGAATAAATATTTTATTAAATTATATATTGGCCATTCTGGTCCAACACCTTTTGCCATCTTTCTGGCAGTAACATAATTCCCCTCTCATAAAAGTTTTGGTCCTTGCTGGCAAAAAACTCGTCCAGGTGGTTTTTGACATCTTCATTTGAGGTAAAGGTTTTGCCATCCAAAAAATTTTGCAGGGACCGGAACAAATAGTAGTCGGAAGGCGCCAGATCTGGAGAATATGGTGGATGTTGCAGTACGTCCCATTCAAGCTGTAAAAGTTTTTGGCGAGTGACCAAACTTGTGTGAGGTCTCGCATTATCCTGGTGGAACACTACACCCTTCCTGTTGATTAATTCGGGCCTCTTCTCTTTAAGTGAATCATTCAATTTGTCCAGCTGATGACAATAGACTTCTGAATTAATCGTTGTATTGTCCGGCAAAAGCTCAAAAAAAACGATTCCTTTGACATCCCACCAAACGGAGAGCATCACCTTTTTTTGGTGAATGTTGGCTTTTGACACGCTTTGAGCCGGTTCATCTTTTCTGCTCCATGACCTCTTGCGTTTAACATTGTTGTATACAACCCATTTTTCGTCCCCAGTAATAATCCGCTTCAAAAATGGATCATTTTCTAGACGTTTGAGGAGCGAATCACACGCGTCAACACGACGACACAAATTTCGCTCGGTAAGGACATGGGGCACCCACACATCGAGCTTCGAGGTTAAGTCCATGCCTTTCAAATGGCCATAAACAGTTGAATTCGACAAATTTAACCTCTCACCGATCTCTCGTGTGGTGATTCGCCGATTTGCATCAACTAATGCCTTTATCGCATCTTTGTCAGCTTCGACCGGCCTTCCAGACCGTGGTGCATCTTCGACATCAAAATTGCCGGATCGAAATTTTGCAAACCAGTTCTGGCACTGGCGTACTGTTAACACGCCTTCTCCATACACATCCGTCAATTTTTTTCTCGCTTGGACAGCATTTTTACCTTTTCTGAAGTTAAAAAGTAAAATATGACGAAAATGCTGCTTATTGCTCTCCATATTTAAAAAGGCACCAACCAAAAACTACTGGGTAGAATTAATAGAACTTTTTCACACACAAGCCTTGCAATATCAGCTCTCATGACATATAATGGTTATGGGGCTTAAGTGTGAAGTTAGTTTCGAAAAAACGTAATTAAGTCCTCTGGCGGGAAAAAACGAAATGACTTTCCGAACAACCCAATACATTCAGTCGAATATTGCACAATCTTACATTGGCCTAGCAAACCATCCCAACAGAAAATATTTAATTGGTTGCACCAATTCGTATCAGTTGGTGAAAGATTAGGAAGTAAAAATGTTGCTCTCAAAATGTTACAGGCAGTTTTTATTTGGAGAAATCTTCCCTTAATGTGGAGCTATCGATCATTTAGTATTATCTCAAAATCACCATCTTTCTGAAAGTGAGAGTAAACAGTAGCTTGTAAACCATTAAGGAATAAGATTTCATGGGAATTATTTAGATAATTAAAATCCAGTAACTTCGATAAGTGTTTAATTTATAAACATAATGATTGGTTAATACTTTTTAGTATCTTTATTATCTTAAAAGTCCTTCTTTCTACTTTTAGTTTATTTCGGAACTTCCACCGGACTTAGCTAAGCCAAAACAAAAAAAAAAAACAAGAAAAAACTAAGATGAGACACCTTTCAGTTTTGAAATTTTCAGAAAGCGCTAATCATACAATACTAAAACCATTTCCGATTAACCGAAGAGAGAGCTCTCCGAAACATCCATCGGAAATTAGTTTTATTTTGGAGCTTCTTGGAGATTTTTATAAAAAAGCCTATAATTTACTTTTTAATAATAGTAGCAAGTAGTTAAGTGCAAGTTCGGACGTAGTGTAACTTGTGTGCTCTCGCAATTTGGACAGACAGGCACCAATTCGTCTCGTCAACATGATAATGTTGATAGGCATAACCCTATATTTATTTGGACCAGTTTCATGCATTACAAACAACCACTTTTTGTAGTAATTTTTATACACCTTTTATTGTTTCCTCTTTTAATTGAAAATACCTCATAAATGAGTCCAAAGAGATCACATTCTGGCACAAAGAGTTCGATAGAAAAAGTGAATGGCTCATAAAATAGTCTCTTAGGCTTCTCTTAGGTATTGACCAAAATACCAAATTAAATTTCCCAGTGGTTTAAGTGAAAAAAGAAAACGACATAAAGATGTGAGAATGCTGAAGTGGCTAAAACACCTCCCAGCAGGGATTATTAGCTAATAATGTTGACATATATGCGTAAATATACATTATATATATGTACAAGTCATAATGAATGTTACGGCTTAATAGCATCGCGCTAACTGGAAATATTTAATACTCATATGAATATATGTGTGTGCGAACATGGCTGTATGTATGCAGGCGCGTTGAGCAAATAAAACGAAAAGTTATCAACTTTTTTCCACCAATTGCACAATAAGCTCAACACCTGACTGCACTCGGCGATTAGAAAATGTGGGCGGTACGCCCATAGCAAAGCTCCTGCAACTACACTGTACCCTCCATGAGTGTGTGTGTGGGTGTATATATGCATTTGCACATGTGAGTAACAGGCTATTAAAATAAATTACAATTTATCTATATGTAAAAATCGTTTCGAGAGCAGCCCTCCTACAACGGTGCATAGAATTAGGCGTCGCGACTACGTAACTAAACTGACACTCACACATCTACACACATCCAGTGTAGCGATGCTTACGGTGTAATTAACAAGTATTTTAATTACAATAAGCCCACAGCATCGCATGTTTACTATTGAATAGAACTCGGAGGGCGCATGAATGACAACGATTTAGCATATTTTTAGGTGTTAAATGCACACATGTATGTCTGGGCACTTGGACTCTCACACAAATATTTGTTGGCAAAAGTTTCAGCGGGCTAATTGTTTGAAATGTGAGGCTGTTAGAGATTAATTTACAGAAAATTTTCCGTTAAGTAGAAACCTTCAAAATATTGCAGTTTCACGTTATAAAATATAAGATTAGAAAGATTTTCAGAAAAATAATTATTCTTATCACCTTACCTTATATCATGAACAACATTCTTATATACTTTCGTAAAAATCTGTTAGCGGTTAGGCAGGTAATGGCAACCCCTCGATTTCTGTCGTTTGCTATTTCTACTGCTACGCAACAAAAAGTAGGTGCTCTAGGGTTTAAGCCACCAAGACACAGACTATGGTTATATTTCCCAGGTCTGTAGTGACCTTCATTTAATATACTATCACCAGTATCCTTATTCTAGCTGTAGAGATGTTGATTATTTGTTTCCAGTTGGGTGCTTCCAGTAGTAGTAGTAGTAGTAGCGGGAAAAATCGGGTAAATATTTCACCTAGCCCCATATATCTAATATACGGATTTCGAGCCTCCGGGTAGACTTTATACCATATATTTCGGTCAATATGTAAAATATCTTAGCAAAATTAAGTGAACGTGTAATATCGGATATACCATAGCTTACTGCGAAAAATGTGTGAAATCGGTTTACGAATCATCCCAGCTACCATATACTACATATAATGATTTTCGCTATTCTAGCAGACTTTATGCCGAATATATCGGTCACTGTGTGAGTTACCTTAACAAACTTGGGTGAAAACAAGTTCCCGAATATACTTGAATAATGAAAATTGTTAATGCGATCAGTGCAGATCTTCCTCTATCCCCAAAATGCCCGATATAAGAATTCCCGACTTTTCATCTGAATTTAAACAGTTTATGTTGGGCAACATATGTGATATTTTAATGACATTAAGTGGATATGTTTTCTTAAACACAATGTGATTTCGCGCTAAATATGAATGAAACCGGTCTAGACCGTGGTCTAAGCCCCATATTCCTAATATAATAATTTCTCTGGTTTACTTTTTCCTCATATATCTAATATTTTCAATTGAGCCACTTTGGTTGAGTTTATATCGCATATATCACTTTTGAGTTAATTTGATAGATTTTAATATAAATATCTCCGACACGAAGCAAAATATAACAGTGAAAGTACATGAGCCTATGACCTGTAATATAAGTTAATAAGATGCCAAATATGATTGCAATCCATTGACAATTTCGTCGAATAATGAATGTTGAATTCTTCCGCAACATTTTTTAATATATAGTTATGCCAGCACCTAAAGGCATTTCCCCGCCTCTGATGCTTTCACATTGCGATAGTATAAAATGTTCGGTTACACCCGAACTTAGCCCTTCCTTACTTGTTCTCAATATCTTTGATTGTAAGTGCTGAAGAATTTCTTTATTCGAACAATTGTATTCCTTATGTCCACACTGGCTTAAGAATGGCCTTAGTTAGGATGACTAGTTTGTGATTTTCGGTCAATTAACCTGTACATCCGTTGTATTTTTAGGTGAAGATGTTGATGGTTAGATGAAGATTTTATGTTGATATGAGTTTTTCACTTCAGCTTACGATCGAGATGTATTCTATTAGAATTAGCTCAGGCTACAGATATTGCGAAGCTTTGATAGCTGTGTCGTGTGTGTATGTGGCAACAGTTGCCTCATTTGTATGTAAATCGTGTGTACAGCATGGGTCGTAAGACACTTCCTTATGGAGCACCTTCATTCATGAAATGCCGCAGTACAATATTATTTCCTTTCAAAAACTGATGAAAATTAAATTTTCATTTCATTGACAATTCTGTTGCATTGTTCAAGGGTCCAGGAGAAGCAAGGGCCTCTATGCAAAACCCAAACTGTTGTTCGGTAACCATCCCAAGCTAATTCAAATTGGCAACACTCTCTTTCGGAGCACTTTTTTTAAATAAATATATGTTGGTAATGTTTACATTTTTAAAATTCCTACTGGCAACATGACGAGTAGTAAAACTATGTGTTTTATGAACATTGGTACAAAACATTAATGAAGAATTTCATAGTATTTCATTTTTATATTTATTCATGATGATTTGAGGAATAATGCCTTATCCTTTTTGGAAACGTAATAAATCAGGAATCAACTATGTTGGATGACTATGCGGCGTTTAATTTTCCGTAAAAATTCACACCTTATAACTACTGAACTTTTCTGATTGAAAGCGGGAGAGCGAAACCTAAGATTATTGTTATGAATTCCTGACGTTTGAATTTACTTACGAATATTGAAGCAGAACACCTTCCATCGATTTAACTTTACAGTTGATAATCCCGAAAATAGGTGCATACTACGAGGGTCGAAAAGTCTTTCGCCTAATAAAGTCTTTTATGAAAATTTTACTCCATCCTTCGACATAATCTCCATATAGAGCAATGCAAATCTGGCGAATATGGTAGGTGGGGAACCAGATCATAACGGCACATCGATCGTATCACAAGCTGAATCCACCGGAGATTTATCTTGGCAAAACAGCATCGTGGCATCCATCGACGGCAATGCTTTTCATTTGTAAAAATTCGTGAATGCTATGATTTAAGCTTTCCTTTGAGAAGCCAATGATGTCAACTTGCTCAATCAAATTCATTTAACTCTTGTGTCCCCCTGAGCGGAATACATCATTTGTGTTGATACGGTTTCGACGAACTTCAGCAACCTATTACTTGACCGTTGAATATGCTGTGGCAGATTTCCTAACGCTTATCCTCCCATTGCTTTGGTGCGGTACTTATTCCCATCAGGAAATTATGTTCTATCAAAACACGAAATTTATTTTTTCATTGCAAACAAAAATAGCAGAGGTAGGATCACTTTGAGGCCAATAACTTAAGAACGATTGCATAAAAATTCTTGAAACTTGGACAGTATTCTAGTTAAGATTATTACTCTAAGGTAAGCATAGAAATTTTTCGATTATGTCAAGATCTGTCGGTTAGGTCAAGAAGTTTTCATCTCAGGGTACGAAAGAGGTTAAATAAATATTTAGCCTTATCGTCGGTTGGCGCCGCTATCGCAAGAGAAATTTACTATCATGCAGATAGCTACTGTTAAAATTTCAGCCGAATCGGGGTCATAATTTTGTTCTCACCCCGTGTGCAAACGGGAGTGTCTGTAGATTTTAGAAAAATGGAAAAAAGATAATGCCGGTCAGTGATTCGATTCATGTTTTTTGAAGAGAAATCGCACAGTGCATTCAAAAAGCGGTATATACGGTAATACTTCCCCTCGATGGTGACCATCAAAAATTAGTTTAACGAATTTAACGTGGTCACACGCCAGTTTTGATGAGCCACTCAAATGCCCCCAAAAGGAACTACCACAGAGAGTAACGTGACAAATGCAGACGTCTCGTATTAGGAAACCGCCGATTGCAGGTGCGCGAGATATCTGAGGAAGTAGGAATCTAAAAAGACTGTATGGGTCATATCGTGCATGAAATATAAAAGCATCGGCGCGATGGGTGCAGCATTTGCTCACTCTGGACAATAAATCTACGCCTAAATAAGTTTAAGCGCAACTAGAAGACGTTTCTCGTCGTTTCATGAACGTAAAAGAAAAACGAATTAAATTGAAATTGAAACTTGAAAAATTCACTCGCCAATAGAAATTTTAGTCGAATGAGGAGGTTATTGAAAAAGTAGAAACGTTGAAAATCTGGAAAACGTATTATTCAGACGGGTTAAAGATGTTGGAGGTTCGCTGGGTCAAGTGTATGGAACAAAAAGAAGTCTATATTGAAAAATACATCGACACTTTTTCGAAAGTTTTCTGTTTTTACTGTAGGCTAAATATTTATCAAACATCCTCGTTTAAGGTAATAGAAATTCATACCATCTAATGCAGCTTCGACATAGTACATTTATAGTATATTTGAGATTCCGTTTTTGTTAACAGTTCATAAGAGTATCTAATATTTAAATAGTTTCACCAGGCATGTGAATATGACTACAAGAAACAAGTGCTTGCTTTTCGCTGGATATTGTAAGAAATGACCCTTCGAACCCGATGGGTCTAAGTGGCTGGACAATTCCCCAAAACAACTATGCATATATTGTGTAAGCCGCCAGTAGAAAGGACTGAGAAAAGCTCTTAAGCACCGATAAGAAAATATGAGTCTTGATATAAAAATACATATCGTCTCTACTATCCAAGAAACATAGCACAACTCAAGGAAAATCACGGTGGAACTGCCTCTTATAGTTAAATATATATTATGTTAAATTTACTGCAATTTCCGATTTGTTAAAGGTCTCATTTAAAACTCAGCATATTAAATATTGCTCTTTAGCATTCAGCAAAGTGTTTCGAATGCAATTCATTAACGGTTGTCAAAATACACACACAAAAACAATTATTTAACACACATGGTATAATCTTGCGAATAAATACACCCAGAGCCAAATAATTGTAACACGCCTGTATGTACATACATACGACTACAATCGATGCAAATTTTCTAACACACCAAATTTTGCACCATTTTCAATTTATTATTTATTTGCATGCAAATTTTCCAAATTGATTGTTTTTTTTTGTTTTATTTTTGCTTTGTAGATTTACCTGCCATTTGAAATGGCGTTTGTAACACGCCCAAGCGACCATTGCGGTGTTTTGCATTCTTTTGACGCTAGTTTTCAATATTCTAACACTAACATATTTATATATACCCAGCAGTAAATTGGACAGTTTCCATAGACTAATAGGGGTTGCATATTTGGAGACATTACTGGACCGAACACAATCTGCAAACGCGGGTTTAAGTGATGAAAGAGTAGCTAGTGATCACACAGTCATAAATGGACTGGTATTTTCGGCATAAAGCCCGGCTTAAGTTTGGAGATTCTTTATTCGGTATCTGTGGGCAGTGAAAATTAATGATGATGGGTGATGGTACGATTTCTATTATTTTTAGAAAGTGAGATAAGAGTTGGCAACTTTTTATGCTAGGAACCATTTCGTATCTTCATTCAAGCTTAATTTATCGGTTTTAAAAAAAGCTGAGAGAGTTTGAAAAGCTTTCATATCGAAAGTAGCAGAAGTGATTGTAGTCTGATTTTGCCCGTTTTCGAACGATATAACCATGTCAAGAGCGTTAGGTATCAAATTTGGTTCAAGTTGGTCGCTTATCGACCAATCGACTTTCATCTAAAAGTGGGTGGTTTCTCGCCTATTGCCCCATTTTTAAGCCGATCCATATGCAAACTTGCTCTTCTATCTTTACGGTTAAATTTAGTGTTTCGAGTGCTTTTGCTTAAATACACTTTTCGCACTGTTAGTTCTTTTAAAAATAACAGTTGTGGGGTGGCCGAGCTTATTCGATTTAAGCAATTTTCACACGGTATGATGAAATTATTGTAGGGAAATTTTTCCAGCAAGTTTGATTGAGAGAGCTTTCGTACTTTGTGAGATATTTAAACAAAACGTATTAGGGAGCGGGATCACGCCCACCTTTCATAAAGTTCTAAAATATTCCTCCCAACTATGGTCATATATAAAAAAGTTCGCTTTTGCAAATAGATTTGTGGCTTAGTTAAAGCACTTTATGTGTAAAAAAATGACTAAAGTGACTGATATGCCGTGAATTGACTAAAGTGAAAAAGTCACTTCGTGGCATATCGTGGGCGTGGCAATAATCGAATGTTGCCCATCCGCAATAGCAACCTCCTCAGAACACCAAGCAACGTGTACCAAGTTTCATCCAGATATCTCAAGTCTACTCAAAGTATCGCTTCCAAAGACGGAATCTGGAAATACATCTGGAACTTAATCGTCTCATCTTTCTGGTCAATGGTTGATGACATATAACTCTATATCTGCTTCCCTTAATTTTAGAAGTTACTTTAGATGTATTAGTTAGTTTAGAAGTATTGTATCCGGAACACATCTTCGGTTTGCATTATTAGGGACCAGAGGTTACTCGCGACCAAGCCTTCTTTGCCATGAAGCTCTGAACTAGTAAAATGCGCTTCCATGTCTAAATTTTACTATTTACATGGATAAATAAATAAATGAAAATGATTAATGGAACAGCACGCATTTACTGCACTGTTTACTTTACGCTATGCGAAACGTGAAATTCCAGCGCGTTGTTGCCACATTTTCACGCACAGAAATTTGCAAGCGCATATGATATCCATGTACACAAATGTGTTGCTATGAATGCATACTCGTGTGTTCATCTGCATTTATTTTGCTTTTATTGTTGCTTTGCTGCCACATATTTCTATATTTTTCGATGTTTATATTTACGCCACATTCTATATTTCTTTTGCACAAAAACACAGGCAAATCATCGCCTGAATTCACCCGCAAACAAACTGCCGTCATGCGCATCTCGCGGTTTCACCTTCGCGCATTTGCATTTTCATTGGAAATTATAAATAATTAAAATGTTTACAGTGAAAATATTTCATATATTATTGAAATATACTGTTATCGCATTGTAGGCGGTGGCAGTAGCCAAGTAGACTTAGTGTATGACTACCCCGAAGTGGGTTGTATGTTTGAGTCACACCGCCTTGTGAGCTGAAACCATATTTGTATGAACGGCTCCTCATACTCTCGCAACATATTGAACAATATTTTCTGTCTGTCCGTCCATCTGTGTAAGCGATAACTGGTATGGAAGTTCAAATATGTCGATGGAACTTCGAACGCACTAGAAAAAGGCAAGACTGAGTTCGTAAATATTCAGAAGCAATTAATTGCCCGTACATCAAAAAACGACATTATTTAAGGAAATACATACAATTATTTAACGCAGTCACCAATTAGGCCAAAGTTCGCAAGTTTTAAAAAGTCGGCTTGAGCCCGCCTTTCATAAGGTTTAATTTACTTATTTCAAAAGCTGTTCGAGCTATGGACCAAACATTAGTGAATGGACATTAGATATTAGCACATAAACCACAGTATCCGGTAACAACCAAATCCACTTTCCTCATAACAGCAGTAGCACAGTAGAGTAGTAGTAATAGTACAATACAGACGTTTAGTTTAATGTCCCCTCATATGAATCAATGTAAGGATGATCAATTGTCTTGTCACGATCCACTTTTATTTAAATATTCATATTCCTCAAACTATTGAACCAATTTTAACAGATTTGTTTCATACAAATTTTATAACAGCAACGCCTCTAAAATGTAAATTGGACTGACATCTCCACATTCTTCTTCCCATTCTTTCAACTTGCTCCAGATAAATGAAGCATTTATTAAATTATCGAAAAACTTATCGCAAATAGTACCTCTAACATAAGGCAACTTATCTAAATGTGTTCGAAATCGTTCCATGTGTTTTCAAGGGAATTAGAAAATCTGTCCTCTGGTTGAATTTATACCAGTCTATAGCAGTCAATATACGATATGCCTGAATGAACTGAAATTAGCATGTTTTCTTAAGCACAGTATTTTCTTATGCCCCGGAACTGATAAGGTGAAAATAATAATTCTTGTGAGCAGGTTGATTTTAAAGTGGATATTTCTAATATTAAGATATTTCGAAGTTGTCTATCTTAATAAAACTAAGCGAGTTCAAGGAATATAGTAGCATTTTCGTAATAAAAACTAAAGCAACAAGTGCACCATATTGCCTAACAACGGAAGTTCAATTCTTAAAATACAATATATAATAAAGAATTCCGCACCTTTGGGTCTTATAAATTGAGAAAGTATCCGAACTTAGTTCTTCCTTACTTGTTCTAATACCAACTAGCGTTCCGAAAACGAATATAACACGTTCAACTGTCTTTCTGTACAACTGTCTTTGTTGTTCGTAATGTCTGTAGGCTAACGTCAAGTATTAAGTTGAGGATTGTGCTATGCAAGAATTTTGTTGAATTTTTGATGGCTTTGTCGCTAACAGTCTTCTTTGGACGTCTTCGACTAATCAATATTGGTACACTTTTTTTCAAACTATAAAGATTTTAGTGCCTGAAAATGCTACTTGTACACATGTCTTTTGAAGGATAGAGCTAACTGAATAATATAACATATGGATTCAATTCTGGTGGGACTCTCTCATAGAGACGATCAGCTTGTATGGTATATACCGCTTCTTAGTGCGTTCAGACCACGAGCTTTCAAAAATGTAATTGAGAGAGCACAAATCCAGGTGCCTAAGATGAAATATAGAATATCCCCCTGAACCATCTTACATGTTCGATATCCCATCTCATGCGATCTTTCCGATTTCGAGGGTCCTCTGGCGAAAACTTATCAAACTCAGTGAAATTAATTAAAAAGCCTTCAATCTATTCCCACACTTCCATAAACATAAAAGTAATGAGAGTAAATTGTAAACATGCTTATTATAATATTATTATTATTATTGTATGTGAAAATAATTACACATTTATGTAATCCATAGTTACATACGTCTAGTCAGTGTACTCTATTATTTCTGAAAGTTCACACTTGGCCATAATTTTGTTGCACAAAGTGTTGTTGTACAAAGGGTGCAAATCATAGATTACATTTTAATTGAAAATACCACAAACTGGTGTTTACACCTTTGCTAGATATGCGGCCAAGCTTTTCCCTATTTGTGGCGGCGGAGCCTTTAATTTTATCCAACAAAGGAACTGGAACTGTTTAACTACTTTTCTATGGCTGATAAATTTTATGGAAAGCTTGATCATTGTAGAAGTACACTTGATCTAGAACTATTAAATATAACTTTGAGTTGATCTGGGTAGAATATTGGGATCACTCCTAGGTCCTGCGGACGGTGGTGCACAAGCCCATTAACAAAGCTGCGGCGGCCGTCACCTCATTGAATATATATTAAAAATTATTGAATTTCAATTAAGAACTCAACTGAGTATAAAACCAAATTCGGCCAGCTAAAGGAGTACAGTTATCAATAGCATATAACACTCCAAACTTGCATCATGCTCTGTGATAGAATTATAAATTCACGGTTTTTGACCAAGCTACTAACGGTTTTTGGGCTCTGGCCTGTCGCACGTAACACAACTACGTTTTTTGTACGATATTACCGCTTTTATCAATACTTATTGAATATTACGCTGACATTTAACTTTACGCTGCTGTTGTGGATCGAAATCATACTTTGTGGAGATGTAGACTACGCGTTCCAATGGCTGAGAGTCGTAATCACTGAAACTTGTCTCGTCATAAAAATATTCAATATTTGGCACTATGCACAAACGGCGAATGATTTGCTTCATGAATGGGACAAAAGCGATATGTTTTCTTTAAAGACGCTTGCGGAAGAAAAGATGTGGCAGGGCGCTCAACGGTCGTTTCAAAAGGTTTTATTAGCCTATTCTACCATCTGCATTTGCTCGACGTTGTTGATCATGTGCTCTGTTTTCTTCATGGAAACAATTATACCACCCATCCCATACTGGATGCCCGCGAGGTGGCGCGTAAGTAATGCTTGGCCTGTATTCTTGTATGAATATGTGGTCGTGCCATTCAGCTGTATATGCAACTTCCAACTGGACTTGATGTTATGTTATTTAATGTTCCATTTGGCACTTTGTTTGCGTCTGATTGGCACACGGATGGAGCGATTGGGAGTTCAAATAAACGATGTAGACATCACTCGTGAGCTGGAAAGCATAATAAAACTTCATCAACGGGTTAAGTGGTGAATTTGACGAAAATAAATTCAAAGTAGTCAATTTATGTGTATTAGTATGTTTTCTTTTTAAATGCAATTGTTTAGTATGGCGAAAAGTTGTGAGAAAATCTTAATGGTGCCTGTGCTGTCGCAGATTGTATTCAGTTCTCTCATCATTTGCTTCTCCATTTACCATCTACAACACGTAAGTTCATTACTTACCCCAACTAAGTGAAGTATTTGAAATTAAATCAGCTCATATTATTTAGATAAGCTTTACTGAGAACCCGTCTAATTTTTTGGGCTTCATACAATATGTCGTCGCTATGGCTTTGCAAATATTTCTACCGTGTTATTATGCCAACGTAATAACCATAGAATCAGGGAATTTGTCCAACCATCTCTACAACTGCGATTGGACGGCGATGTCTGTGTATAATCGACGTCTAATTTTTGTTTACATGGATTATTTGAAACAACCAATAGTTTTGTACGCGGGTAATTATTTTAGAATTGGGCTGCAAATTTTTGCAAAGGTATCTCAAAAAAATGTTGGTTTACATATACACATTTACATAACTTCTCTTATAACTTAAATTTTTAGACTATGCACAATGCCTACAGCCTACTTGCTCTGCTGGCCAATGTTAATGCTAAAGAAAAGTGAGCAGATAATTGAATCACATAATCACCATGCAAGACACTTCTAGTCATATTGGAAGTTATATAATTTTAGCTTTAAAAGAAAAACTGCTCATACAAAGTAATTATATTTTTGTGTATTTTAAGCCCTTATCGACGCTATTGAAAAACTTGAAATGCGGAGCAATGCTTTTGAATTTACTAAAATCGACCGTACGTGTTAGTTTAAACCAACCAACTGAAAAGACTTAGAAGCAACGAAACTTTGCATTATGGTGGACGTCATAAACTGGAACAATATTTGATTGTAACAGGATGGTCTTAGGGCAATTTAAAAAATAGTGTGAGCAAAATACCAATCAGGGTCGTTAACTGCTTCCGCAACTGAATTAAGTAAAAGAGTTCTCGAGAATAGTCGCAAAGGCTATCTAGATCTTTTCGGAATCATTTTGACTGACTGAACATAAATGTAACAAAAAATTCCTTTAGCTCTGGGTTGGACATAATGCCAGGCGGATCAGGAAGATGCGCAAGAACCCTGCTGGAAGTTATTGCCTGTCCCTGACCACTCTTAGAATATCCGATTGTGGGAGATCCTAGTTAACCCAACAACAAAAGGGAATTATATCGGCCGATATCTTTCATTTACCCAGTGCTCTTGCTCTTCCCGATTTCACCAACCATCTTTACCTAGCGACTGTTCGACACAGCTTTTCATGTCAAAATCCTTTGACATTGTCAATCATTTAACGCTACTAGAATACATCGAAAAATCTTCACGCAACCTAAAGGCCAAGACCTGGGCCAAAATTTTTTTAACAGTACACAATTATTAGTAAATGTTTAAATTCAAAATTATAATATGAGAAAATTTAAACAGTCGGTTCCGCTGAATGATGTCTACTCCCCACTTCTGCTTAAGTTCTATATATTTTCCACCTAGGGAGCCAATCGCCATTGTTTCACAAACTGATATCTGATCATAGTCGCTGATATACGACTAGCCCGTCGGGCAATGAAATTGGTAACACGTGAGAACTTTACTCACTTCTCCACTGCAGGAAACCTTATATTCTCCGCTACTAAATCAAGTAGTCTTTGCCTAAACTTGAGGGAATACAGACTCGGCCTTAATATTTTGAAAGTCGAAATTTCGATTGTGAGCAACCTCAAAACTTTGTGAGTTAAACATAATAGTATGCACTTCTTTATTCCACACTCGACTGTGATTGCGACCAAAGCATGTATTTGGGGTTAAGACAAAAAACTTTATTTACAACATACAATCATTGGGGATTGATCTATGACAGGAAAGCCTGTTTAAAAGCAAAACAAATTTGTACATCGGATAAAAACCTATTTATGATATCTTATGGAGATCTTAGAATGAGGTCTACATGCACATAGTTCAGGACCATAGCGAAAACCTTTCCAATAGATATATGCCTGGATATTTTCCCAGGAACATCAATAAGACTTTCCCAACATACGCCAGACAAAACAAAGGACGTGGTAACGAACAAACGGGGACTTAAGGGGACATTCATAGAGAAGCAAAACTTCTTTTTAGGAGAAATAAGAATAACACTTGCTGCTCATTACACTTTCAAACTCTTTGCACACATCGAAAATCTCTTTCCATATAGTCTCCATGGCATCCTCCAGCCAGCAAGTTTGATGGTATTCTTCTTGACAATATTGACGTCGATGACAATAATTAACTAGCTTACTTCAAAGGACGAGGTATTACAGATAATGCATTGAATTTTAAAGATACGTATATTTTGATTACTTTTAGCGACCTTGAAAATACCAAATTCGCGTAAATAAGTTCCAAAATAAGTCTCTGAGGCCGAATCCTATTTTAAAGCAAAAGATAAATTATACTACAAAAATTAAATGAACTGAATGAAAAAGATGAACATTGTAAAAATTCCCATTATCTCACTGTCTCAGCTGTCGGTTAGCTTTAGATCTTCATCCGCCATCCATCGTATTACTAACGCGTTACTGGAAATATACTCTATTCTAACTATATGCTGGAGAAAGTTTAGTCCTCATACAATTTTCATAACGCTGAGAAGAGCTCCAACTACATCTCCATTTTTATTTTCCTCACAAAGTTGCCGCCCCTCATCGCAGAGTGAACACTGACCAATCGAGCATAATGGAAACCTGATACCATTCTCTCTGATCTCTCTCTGATCGAGATTACGCACCGCAGAGTGATTACAAGCGTTTCCGACTAAAATAAATAACCGGTATTCGTAACTGGCTTCTCGTATTCTGTAGATTTAGGGTCGGCTTGGCGCTTTCGTTCTACAAGTTTCTTAAAATTAAAAACATTCGACATAAAGTTTTCGATCAAGCAGGAGTTGTTTAAAGTTGTTGGTAGTTATTAAAAACATTGGAAATCTTCGACTATTTCGAAGCTGCTTTCAGTTGCAGCAAATAAAAAATTTTACACCGCCGTAAAAATGAATTGAGACAAAACGGTTATAAACTGGACTGTAAACTATGATAGAGTGCTGCCTTTAAGAAAACCAGTTGAATAACTGTATTCCGCTTTAAATTGGTGAGTGAATTTGTCCAGAGCTCACAACATAAAAACCTAAATCAAGAATTCGGTCACACGATATACTATATAACCACCACAACCTTGTGCTAAGATAAAAATATCGAAAATTAACGTGATCCAGCCCAAACCAAATTCAGTGAAAGAGGGTTTAAATTATTTTCAAAGAAATATTTCATCAATTATTGTGGCTATATGGTCATTGATTACTTTGAAATCTTCAAGCCCTATGAAATATAGCGTCTTTACTATTTTGTGCTCAGCGTGATTTCAATATCCTGGACATATGCTCTCCTCAAAACAGGTAAGAATGATATGTTGCTTATCAAATCGTCCGATATTTCCAAAGATGTGCAAATAAATAAATGCAACAACCACCGGAGGATTAAAATACATGGTTGTTGTTGTGTTTGACAGCTGGTGGTGGAAATAGTCAAACCACAACAAGCGAACCATGAAGCAGTTACCATAGCTATGTGCTTAAATATGTAGATTTGTAGATTTGTAGACATGAAAACGGAAGAGCTCAAGCAAACAACAAAAATGCCGACAGCGATTTGTCTTCTTCGTCATCCTTTCGGCTTGTGGTGGTTGCGACGCCTTGGCTTTCTTGCGCGCTTGTCATTCTTCTTACGACGCGCGCTCAGCTCAAAGCTACCCAAACACTGTTGCTTCTGCTGGCATACTTATTGTTGTTGCGGTTGTTGCTGTTGCGCATTGCATTGAAAGTCAGAAAAATGTAAGAAAATTCATAATATTCATGAGTTTAGTTTAATGAAGTGCCAATGGCAATAAAAATGTTTCATTATGGAAATCCGAGCTAAAACCAAAACTCCGTAAACCCATAATACGGTTTTGAGTGAAAGGAGAGCGGTAGCAGAGGTGTGACGGTGGAAGAAGGAGCCCGCACATAATCGCCGCCGCAGCAGCAGCAACCACAGCGTTGGTGATAAGCAAAATACGCGTTCACACTACACCGGTTAGTGGCCCTTTGGTCGGTCGGTTGGCGACAGGAAGCGCAAGAGCATAGGAAGTGATGCGACTGTCATGCCTTCAGCGCTTATCTTTTTCTCCGATGATAATTTTTCACTTTCGCAAGATGGCAGCGCAGCACTACGTTATACCAGTTGTTGTGGGCGACCTCGCCATCGCAGCTCATTAAAAATGCACAGCGATATTCAAGCGCAGCCGGTACCAATGGCACTGTCGGCGTTCCTTCTTATCCGACAATCGCTCGGCAATCTTACACCCTGTTTTTCCGTAAGACCACTTTTTGCTCTCTCTCTGCTCGAACAAACAATGCATTTGATCGCCTACAAAGGTTTGCTGAGATTCCTTCGCTTTGCCCAACTAACTGCTCAGCTTTCACGCTAGCGCGCCTGAAAGTATACCACCTAAGTGACCACGCGCTCACTAGCATTGGAAATATGCTAATATATTATTTTAAGTTTTGCGTTTGATAACTTTTTTGCTTGTTTTGTCAGCTATTCACTTTATAGCCGTTATCATAAGAATTGCAAATGCTTTTAAGCAAAAGTTTTGTAAAAATTCGGCTCCTCTCACACTCACACCAAGCACAGCGGCGCGTATGAATGCGTTTTCGAAACTTTTGCCCATTTTCGTTATTGAAGTTCTCTCTAGGCGTAAACGTCTGCTTGCTGTTGCATACTTTTATCTGTAATTAAGCCAGTTGAAATGTGTGTGGAGCTTTATTGTCGTGGACAAGTTTTTTTCGCACACACGAATGAATGATTAATTAGGATTTAATGTGGTTCTTGACAGCCTTATGATGCTTCTGTTGGTGCTTATCTTCATAAAAAAGAAAAGAAAGATTTGTACGATGGAAAAGCTTTCTCAAAAGGATGAGCCGACAGAAAATTCAAAATTTTTTATTTGAAATAAAGTACATACTATATGCAAGAAACTAATATTGAAAATGTATCTCTAGTAATTTGGTTAATACAATAAAAGAGTGAAGAACTTTATTATCTTCAATATTATTACTATCTTTACTTCTCTGATGAGATTCTCAGTTGGCTATATTTATAGAAACAATTGCATGTTTATAAAAACTAAATATATGTGGAATGAAATCGTGATGGAAACTTTTTTACTATACCCAATTAGAAATCCCATTGAAAAAATTCACGCGTTCGTGTTTCTTAACATTTATTAAGTTGGTAGTACTACTCTTTCTTTTCCTTGTATGCATACAACAAGAGCAACAGCACAAGTGGAGGATAGGTGAGTAAAAGAATACTTCGCTTGAATAAAAGAGTTACAGATTGAGGAATTGAATTATTGTGAATGTGAACTGGGGAAATCTTGGGAACACAGCTAACTTCGCTCTAGTAGTAAATACAAGAAAATTCGAACTCCATCGGCAAATCTATACCATACATATACATACGAATATTCAGATTATTCACAAACCTTAAAACGGATTTTCTATCTAATCAGTCCAAGAACTTCGGGCTTATTAGCCTCTTCTCGTTCCTATTCAACATCCTGGAGAAGCTGAAAATGAAGATGAAATATCTGAGCCTTATACTAGATAGGAAGCTGTGGTGGGGGCCAAACATTGAGGTGAAAGTGAGGAAGGTATTGGTGTCTTATATTGCTGGTGGAGATTTGCCCCCATGAAACGTTTGTTAAGCCTATAATGTTTTATGAAATATTTGCTTAGTATAAGGCGCTCGGAAAAGACACACTCGCTAAGTAGCTGGGGCGTGTTCAAAGAGCCCTCCTCAAAGCCATTTGTGTTGATCTATTCTTGACGGAAGATCTCCGTGGAACTGAACTTGTGAAATTGGATCAGAACAGTATCTTCCACCAGCCAGGTACTTCTTCACCTGTTATATACATAGGTATTTATTCTTACGTAAATCCATTTGGATTCTAGTAATATGGAATGTTTCTTGGTGGTCAGTCAGCAGTCAAGGTAAGCATTTGTGTTCAGCATACTTTGGCAAAATAACGTGCTAGATTACTATATAACTGTATATATTAATAATATATAATAACTAGATCTGCGTTCTGCGTAACAATCGTATTTATATTTCTGAACTCTAATCATCCTCAAGAGACTCTTCAGGCTCCTTTGAATGGTTTCGTCAATGCTGAACATTACACTTCGCTAATGAAACCATCACCTTTATGCCCGACTCATATAAATTGTCCACCTAGGTCACATGATTTGACTCTATTCGCCTACTCTTTGAGGGGATAACTCAAGTTAATGATGGATGCTAATAAACTAACTTCGATGGACCAGTTGGAATTCAACATTCGGCGCGTTGTTAAAAATTAGTAATGATTTAAATAAGACCGCCAGAAGAGTCTTCTCGCGAAATTCTATCCAATCAATAAATGCTATAAAATTTGGCCAACAAATATATATTACTCAGTGGTCATTTCAGTTCCTTTTCTGTATTTTATTTAAAATAAAAGTTCAATTACTCTAAAAAGATAATTTTATGAGTAAAAAATTAAGAAATTTAACGTATAATTAATTTCCAGTGAGTGAAGTCTTATATTAAAATTAGCATACCTTCATTCGCACAAACGCTGCGGCGAGGGATGAGCACATTTCCAAAAGTTCAGAACTACCCGCAGTGATGAAATTTCACGTCAAAGAGCTCATTAACCCATTAATCCTTGCCTTCCGAGGTAAGCGTTTCTGAGATGAGAATACCATATTCACAGACACATAATATTTACATACGAGTGGAACGCTTATTAAAAAACTTTTTAATAATTTTATAAGAAGTCGAAAAGTTGGATATGTGCCAAAGCGTTAAAAACAGCGTTGTTTACACAAAAAACAATTAAGCACCGACAATCCTGCCTTCGCACCGCGCTGCAGCAACAACCACTCAACAATGTCAGCCATTAGCATTTAATTCGTCAGAAAGCGTGAGCAGCCTCACGCTCCGCTACCTTTTCGCTGTGTGTTGGTTTGGAAACTTTCTGAAAATCCACACCGAAACTTTGTACTTCTGCAAAGTCGTTTTTTTATCCTTTGTTTTTTGGTTTAAAGGAATTCGAGATGAACCAACCACTGTCGCAGTCTCCTCACCCTCTCTCAGCATTTTAACACTTGTCTCATCTTGTGATGTTTGACTCTTTCATTGTGCTTCTTAGGTTCGTTAATATTTGTACCCCAGCACAGTATACCACGGAACTTATATTAATTGTGTTTTCTATTCTGAAGGTGTGATTTGATACACTTATCCACATCCAAGATTCAATCAAGGCAATATAAATAATAACCGCGGTAAAATTCGATATATATATACAATACATTTTCCACTTTGTTTGATTTGGTTTTATATGTGGTGGTTGAAATTTAGCATTACTGACTATGGGCAAATTCAAAATTCAAAGACCACACTTATATCTTTCAAATTACCTGTGTTGTTGAAAAATGTTTTCTTCTTATTGTCATAGAAGACCTGTTTTTAACACTATTTCCAAAGATAAACTTCTTGAAATGACGAAAAGAGATTTTACTTACAATCCACTTCTACAGGAGCAATGAAGAAGGGGCAATATCATCAGCAAAAGAGCAAAAAGGCAATATGAGGAGACCTCAACACGAACGAGTGCACATCCGGCCATAAAATTTTTAGCATCCTGAGAATCCGCAACTGAAAATGATACGATGATAATTGGTTTTTGTGGTGTTCCTCCTGATTTTATCCATCATATGAAGGGTCACACAAGTTTAAGTCTCTCTCTTAGGGCTGATCGATTCCATCAAAGGCCTTTTCGCGATTGAATTACATTCGAAGTTTCACCATTGGCGTTGAAGGGAAATCACTGGCAGGCAAAAAATAAATCCCGCAAACCAGCAAGTCTTCATAATGGATCAAGTGTTGTAAAGCGGTAAAATAAGGTTAGGAATCGGATTCGGATTTTTTTGGAAGCAGAGTAAACGATTTATTTTCCTTAGTTAAAAGCATTTGTGTCACAAAGAATCTAATTAAATTCGGTATGAAGATTGGATTAACACTTATTTCATTTTATTATATTTCTTGAAATAGGAACCTGTCAATATTGTTCGGCTGCACTCGAAACTAGTCTTCCTTGTCTCATTTTAGTTAACTTGGCTTCATCCTATATTTTTAATTTTCGACAATTTCGCTGACGTTTTGTTGAAGTTTTGTTAATTAGATAAAAGTTGTATACAATTGTTAATGATGGCTTCCTCTAGAGAAAAGCGAGGTAAGCAGGGAAGCGCTTGAACACTGCTTACATTGGTAAATCATTACGCTTAGAAGCAATAGCTTAAGTTTTGCTGCCTGACACAGACCACTCAACTTTCAAAAATAAAAAAAGAACTTATTTTACACAGCTAAGCTAGCTCGGCTTTTAAGACTTATTTAAAGTATATTAATTCTTCCCAACATCCTCCACTCTTGTTTTGCACTCTTTATTAACTTTGCAATTTTTATAAGCAATTTTTGGATCCAGCAAACAGCGCACAACCAGAAACCCAATTGGCAAATCAAGTAAAGTGTTTTTAATTAACAATAATGAACCTTTCCGCCCAAAGCGACAACTTCAATTTTACAATGGAAAATAAAATAATTACTCAACCGAAAAATATAAATAACACCAAAACCTTAGTACCGAAAAAATATGCAAAGAAACATCTCTTAGCGTACCCATCACGCTCATCACTCGAGCTGTCAAATGCAAAATGAAGGAAATGATGGAAAAAGGCAAACAGTTATAACTTATTTGTAACCCTTTCTTTTACGTAACGAGCCACCTCCTACCCCTTTACTCCAATTGCTGCGGCATAATTATAAATGGCAACCCAATCGCCGGTGGGCTATTCCATTTGGCAACAACAAAAAGTGTAACAATTAATATATTAGTACAACAAATGGTCCTCTTTGACTCCCAATATAAATGGGAAGTAAATTGCCTATAATTAATCTATTAATATATCAAGTATATGAGGTCTTAGAAAAGTATAAACTAATCATATCCATTTTGGACACCAAACCAAAATATGCTTAAAAAATATAGCTACTTGATTTCATAAATTTATCCTACGTTTTGATCTATCTCTCTATATCTGATATAAAATCAATGTGATGGACTCAAATTCCCATATTCAGTACATGGGAGCTAGGAGAAAGTGCGGGCCGATTTTATTCAGTTTTGGTAGCAATTCATAAATGATCAGCGAAATATACCCACTCAATATTAAGAAACTTCACATATTGCCTACAGATATATTATCTAAAGCTAAAGAGATTCATAGATTGTAATCTGATTTCTCCATGGCCCAACGCTGTCAGGAAGGTTTACTTTAATTATTATCACTCAACTTTTGTTGAAACCACTCAAGCAGATTTGAGAAATATCAAATTTCTCTCAAAAATGCCACGCCTATTGTACATTGGGACTGAACCATATAAAGGTCTACCATTTCAGGTTGTCAGGTTTGTGACGCTATTCTTGTGACAATTATCGCACTTTTATGGAGAATGATGGTTATTACATGATTTAAAAATTGCATACGTGTATTTTTTATTACAATATAAAGGGGTTGGATTTCACCCATTTTTCTAACATTTTGCATGCCTTTTCCAAATTTGATCCACTGTGCAAGATTTGGTTTTTGTAGCCTAGCGAATGAATTAAAACAATTTATACAATAAACACGATTTCTAGGCGTTTATCAATCTACCGCAGGGCCAACCTCTTCAGAGTGCCGAGGAACATGTGGACGAGGTTGTATCGAGACATTTTACTCATGCGGCACAAACTTTAAAAAATTTATTCGTCTAGGCATCCTAACACATTCCATATAAAACATTTAACTCTATATCTATCCTCATTAGTTTTAAGCGTTACAAAGCAGCTCTAGATGAACGAAATCATTCTATTTATGCAGCATTTTCTACATAAATAAGTTAGTTTTTTTCTCAGGCGAATTCTTTTCTCCAACAAAAGTAAAATACAAAAGTAAAGAATTTATAGAATATTTAAATTTGAAGTCGGATTTACCCACAATTGTAATTGAATAAACTGTAAACTATAAGCAGGAATTTGCAGAATTTACAGAATTTGCACCCATGGTAGTTAAAATATTACTTATTGTACTAACCTTAAGTGGTGATGTGCGCATGTCAAACGCGTTCGGTACTCGGTACCAAAATAAGCACCAAAAGACTTATTATAGCACCATAATAAGCTTATAAGACAAAATTAATGAGTAAAAACAATTTTAAAGCATCTTCACTTACTCAAAGCCTAATACAGAGTTCTGTAAAACCTCTTTAATGAGTCTCTCTAAGTCCTGATAACATTTTTTTTTACAAAATGTAGTTCAATTTTGTACATTTATAGTTTATGTATAGAATACTGAATTAGAATTTATGGAATAAAACATTCATATGGCTATTGCTTGACTAGAAAGGATTACCAGGTTACCAGGTTAGCAATCTTACGAACTTAAAGTATTATACATTTTGTTGCTATAACTTTAGCTAATGATGGGACAGTCGCGCGATAAGAAACACTACACATAATGCTATTGCCTCAGGCTACTTTTCAATTTTATTCTAGTATCGGGAAGGGATTGTTTGGTTACGATAATTCAGCAGTATTTTATGCTTAATTGTATTGGGTTGTTCGGAAAGTCATTTCGTTTTTTTTGGGGAACATGAAAGACAGTTTTCGTATAATGAATAAATATTTTATTAAATTATATATTGGCCATTCTGGTCCAACACCTTTTGCCATCTTTCTGGCAGTAACATAATTCCCCTCTCATAAAAGTTTTGGTCCTTGCTGGCAAAAAACTCGTCCAGGTGGTTTTTGACATCTTCATTTGAGGTAAAGGTTTTGCCATCCAAAAAATTTTGCAGGGACCGGAACAAATAGTAGTCGGAAGGCGCCAGATCTGGAGAATATGGTGGATGTTGCAGTACGTCCCATTCAAGCTGTAAAAGTTTTTGGCGAGTGACCAAACTTGTGTGAGGTCTCGCATTATCCTGGTGGAACACTACACCCTTCCTGTTGATTAATTCGGGCCTCTTATCTTTAAGTGAATCATTCAATTTGTCCAGCTGATGACAATAGACTTCTGAATTAATCGTTGTATTGTCCGGCAAAAGCTCAAAAAAAACGATTCCTTTGACATCCCACCAAACGGAGAGCATCACCTTTTTTTGGTGAATGTTGGCTTTTGACACGCTTTGAGCCGGTTCATCTTTTCTGCTCCATGACCTCTTGCGTTTAACATTGTTGTATACAACCCATTTTTCGTCCCCAGTAATAATCCGCTTCAAAAATGGATCATTTTCTAGACGTTTGAGGAGCGAATCACACGCGTCAACACGACGACACAAATTTCGCTCGGTAAGGACATGGGGCACCCACACATCGAGCTTCGAGGTTAAGTCCATGCCTTTCAAATGGCCATAAACAGTTGAATTCGACAAATTTAACCTCTCACCGATCTCTCGTGTGGTGATTCGCCGATTTGCATCAACTAATGCCTTTATCGCATCTTTGTCAGCTTCGACCGGCCTTCCAGACCGTGGTGCATCTTCGACATCAAAATTGCCGGATCGAAATTTTGCAAACCAGTTCTGGCACTGGCGTACTGTTAACACGCCTTCTCCATACACATCCGTCAATTTTTTTCTCGCTTGGACAGCATTTTTACCTTTTCTGAAGTTAAAAAGTAAAATATGACGAAAATGCTGCTTATTGCTCTCCATATTTAAAAAGGCACCAACCAAAAACTACTGGGTAGAATTAATAGAACTTTTTCACACACAAGCCTTGCAATATCAGCTCTCATGACATATAATGGTTATGGGGCTTAAGTGTGAAGTTAGTTTCGAAAAAATGTAATTAAGTCCTCTGGCGGGAAAAAACGAAATGACTTTCCGAACAACCCAATATTTGTGCCACATATTCAAACTTATTTTACAACTTAATTATTTTAACAAAAGTATATGATTCTTGAAAAATATTATTTGAAGATTCGGGCGCAGCGTCGGGAATCAATGATTAAACATAAGTTATAATATTTAGGATAATCCAAACTAATGATGTTACGTTCGTTCTAAAACGTCGTGAACAGTTCACCTCACAGGACTCACTTACCCATGGTCGAGGAAAGTCGTTATAAAATATTGGTAGGACTTAACGTCCACCTTAATTTAGGTGTCGGCATGTAATTCGAAAAGAATGAAAAAAGTTTCGGATAAAATACGAAAAGGTTATATTTGCATTTTCTCCTTAATCAATTTTTATTTTCATTTACCTTGGCTACCGTTTTTAATTGTTTTTGACAGCTAGTAGTTAAACTAACCTAAATTGACTTAGGCTTATAGAGATGATGTGCTGGCAGTTGGGTTGAGCATTGGCGGCTACATAATGGTCAGTGAGAGCAGTGCCAGATACACTTCCACATACATACACACGTTAATAAATTGCATTTCAGCTGCTTCGACACTCACACTAACCCATTTATATAAGCAAAGAATTACCTCTTAACTTTAACCATTTCCGCTGTAACTCAAACGTTTCATTTAAATCATTTGGATATTTGTTTGCGTGACTGTGTGTAGTACATTTCTTCACAGCCAACGGCGGCAATCCCACCCATCCTCTTTGCCTGCGCCTTCGCCTTCGCCTTTGCCTTTACCTTTTCATTTACCTTTACCTTTTCTTAACATAACCATGCATTTTATTTCGTTACGACTGAGAATTTTTAATTAAAGAAATTGCGGTTAATTCAGGTGAAATTACGCCCGCCGGCCTGTGTTAATACTTTTTCAGCGCCAACCATTCATTTTGTTTTCACTGCGCATTTATTTGTTGTTGTTGTAGGAATTCTTCACGCAAAATTGTTTTAATAAATATTAAAAGTTAAAAATGTCATGAAAGTGACGAAGCGGCAACAAAATAAAATATTTCTTAACACACTCTCAAAGCGGTCGCTGTCGACGGCAGTGGGGGGCAGAGGGAGTACAAATTTATCTTCTTCACTTCCATCACTTCTTAAGACCCTACTTTGTACTCTGTACTTTCGCTGTGTATGCCTTTCGCTCGCCCTTCGCAAGGCAATTAAAAATATTGCAAAGGTGCCTGAGTGGAATTCAATTTCCCATAATAAATGCCAACATGTAATATGTGCGTGTGAATATATCTATTCCAATTAGCCTGTATATTCAAAACATACTATAATGTATATTTCGCAGAAACATTCACATTGGCGCAAAACAATATATGTTCGCAGCATTAAGGTGTCAAAAAGACTCTATCAGCAGGTATACATACATACATTTCTATGTCCATGGAGATGTAGCTATACACGTAAGTAGCAACAAGCGAATATTTAATTATATTAGGTATGTTCTAAGTGAACATTAAGGTGGGCGCAAATGTCATTTTAGGAGAGTGCTTTCTCCATTACAACGTGCCAAACATATATCATAAAATAACAAATTTGTTGAACATATCTCGCTTATATACACCGTGCAAAAAGCAGAATCAGAGTATGTAATAAGACAGAACCTCGCTACATCGTTACCAACACTAATGAAAGAAGTGTTCCAAACATATGAAAAAAATGTAGTTGCATTAACATTGGAGCTTCCCATATCTGGTCCAATGCAGGATAGTGCAGGACCATCCACCAAACTAATTCGTAGCCCTCCTATAATATTATTGTGGGATAAGTGGGATGGCCACATTTTTGATTACCAATTGCTAACTGACTATAGTCAGTTCAGTTCGAAAATCTTTATATTGAACATGTGAGGTTTATGGAAAGTATTGACCCACTTAACCCATTTTTAACACCAGGGCCTATAATTATCAGGAAATTATTTTCTTTGAATTTACCAATATTTTTGGTAAAAAGGCAAACATAGGCACCGTCGCATAGGCATGTCCACAGATTGCATACCTCGGTTCTTGAAAACGTATTTTCTGATTTCCACCAATTTGCAAACCTTTATTCCGATAACTTAAGTGGTGCTTGAGTTATATGCTGCAAATTCAAAGAACCAGAGGGAATTCAAAATGTTTCGCCCATTTTAACGCAGTAACATAAAAGTATCAAAATAATGCTACGCACCAAGGTTGGTTCAAAATTGTTCAGTTGTTCCTGAGATATGGGATTTCACCGAAAATTGGGCGTTGCCACACCGATTGTTCAATGTTTCTTCAGCGAGTTACAGCAATTTTAGTAGTTTTCAACATAACCTTTGTACGGAAGGTGGGTGTGGTCCCCAGTGTATAAGCAGGTCCTAAAACGACTTGTTCTCAGCAAGTTTTATCTATATACGAGTACCTTAGTGGTATATGAGATATGTACATTAAATGATGTATGAACACCAGAATGAATTAAACCGTATCATTAATTACCTTTTGAAATTCATTTGAAGATTCCGTTATTTCCAGGATTTTATACCTTTGATATGATATTTACTTGTAAGCTTTTCCACTCTTTAGTTATGGAGAATATCAGTTCACTAATGGAATTACATTGGCGTGTTTTGTTATAAACCTTTTTTTTACAAGTAGCCCCATATATTCCAGACAAGTATGAGATCTTGAAATCTTGCTGACCAATCAAAATAACCAATGGTTTTGCAGTAGGAAGTATTTTACTTCCCGGCTAACATGATTGGTCGTACTGCCATGCTCATTAGTTTTTTAGTTTTACGTGAATAAAGGGGTAAATAATGCCATGGGGCACATCCACGTAGTCAGCACATTTCCTTTTTTGATTCAAAAACATGTTTCCCACACCGCTATCTGCTGTATCCGTCTAGGCCATCTAAATTCCTTTTCTTCCCATCTGAAATTACCTGCCTATAAACCAGTTCGTTTTCACATTTTTTGACGAATCCAATGTATACATACAATATGAAGAGGTTTTAATTTTTGCCGACAAATCTTAGGTCCCTCTTGAAGGAGATTACTTAATTTGGGTCCACATGACTACATTCGATAAACTTTATGCACTAAAAAAATTTTAATATATAGTATTAAAATATAATATATAATAAGTGTTATTAAAATTATAATAAATATATTAAAAATAATATATAAATATGAATAATAATAATTTATAATTTAAATATAATAACTTTTACTTTTCACGAATTATTATTAATTATATTAATGTCTTATTTAATTATTCTTTTTATGTTCAAGCACTGAATTTATTATGCTATTAATAAAATTTTTTACTGTATGAAATAAACGTATAAGCTGTATGCCCTTTTTCAGAGATTAATTATTTGTCAAATAGTTTCTTTTTTAAATTGACATACAACTTCAACTGAGTAGGTTGAAAATCGTAGTACCAAAAAAGGGTTTAAGTTTCAATAAATTATATTCCTGTGAAAATTTAAAAGTATTAAAAACCTTTGTTGTCCGCTTTGAAATTGAAAAATCTGCGAGAACATAACCATACCCCTAAAGTGCAACCATGCTCATTCACTAAAATATTGGTACCTGTCGTTCAGCGACTTGCAACGCGCAACAAATTTTTAATTGAGCTCACAAATACGATTAACGCGAATTTTCACACGTCAAAGCAACCTCACTGTACTCATCTGCGTCGTCAACTTATGCATCGCTCTTCCGCTATTTCAACACATCGTGCCTCCTTTGTTGCTGTAACCACCAAACGCTCTGAAAACTCGTATCATTCGCTTCATTTGAGCGCTGACTTGCGCATCAAAGGCTTGTCTTAATCACTTAATAGTCAATTAAAATTCTATTTACATTCAAATTGATCAAACACATGCGTGCATTTGTATGTACGTATGTATTTATAAGCTTTCAATATTTAAATAATGATGATTAGATTGTCAAAATAAAGGTATATTAAAGGGTTATAACATTCTAAAATTTTAGTAAATAGATTAGCAATGATATAAAACTCGATACTTTAAACAGCGAACAATAATTCAGAGCTCGTTTTTCGTCTTATAGCGAAAGAAAGTGAGAGATAAACATGACTGTCCGTGTTAGTTAAAGTTAACTACCATATTTGCCAACAGTAAATTTTATTGGTCTTTCCTGTGCCAAAACTGAAATTTTTTAAAAATTATAAAACTTATCGAAATCACAAACTCTGTGACGCAGAAAAGAACTTCTATCTCGCAAAAGCTAGTAAGGTTTCTAATTAAGTAATTATATTAATATGCCTAAGTATATACCAGTATGTAAATAAGGACTTCTCAAAATAGGCACGTAAAACTTTTGATAGGCTAGGGACGGTGAGATTCGCCTATCTTTGTGCTATAGTCGATTAAGCGACGATGGTCGAGTCTAAAATCAGATGAAACATTTGAGTATGCTTCTGGTCTGTCAAAGTTTTTCAAGAAATATGTCAACCGCTCAGATGAAGAAATTCATCTTCTAGAAAACATCAATACCTTCCCCATAATTTCTGAGTACCAATATGAGACGAACATTCGAAAGTTTTATTAGAAAAATATTTGGGACCTTCAAGACCTTCTTGAAGGTAGAATCAAATGACACATTCTGCTAAGAGAAATGAAATGATCTATTTTAAGTTTATTGAACGGAACGGGAGAGACCAAAATAATTACATTGGACCCTCGTACGTAAGTAAACCGATACCTCCTATTTCCTTCACCGTTTTATATGACATCGTGATAAATAAAGTCAACTTAAAGAACGAAAACCTTAATATTTAGTACATGGTAAGTAAGGACTCAATTGTACTTATATTTAGCACCAAACTTCAGATAATTGCACTAAGATATCTCATGAATATATCCATATTACGTTAGAAAATCGTGAAGAGATTTCAACCAATTTTAGATCGCCACTATTTGTACTAAGTTTTATTCCGATCATTGATGACGTGAAAAGTAAGAGAATTGGAAGGGTCTCAAAGCGATTTAACTGGATAGTACGTGTGCTTGTGATCTGAACTGGTCCAAAATAAAGAAATCTCGAGTTAACCGAGTTGTGTAAGAAAACATGCTTCGCTCTTGTTTAACTTCCCCACTACTCACCTTGGTATTGTAACCAAAGTCTTAACCCAAGATTTCTTGCTGCGCAGGCTCAAATGTTAATTTGCTAATTATGAGTAAACGAATTAATTATTTTCCACCAATAACCACCTACTACCCCTATCAAATGACTCGTTAATATTGGAACTTCAAGTTTTATTAAATGGGCACAGCTTAAATTTCACCTCCTATTCCCCTTACAAGACAGCCGCTAAGCCAACAATCTTTACCTACATCAACTAATAAGCATTCGATGCACCGGTGTGACAACGAAACGACAGCGTCGACTCACCGACAATGCCAAGCCACGATATACCCGGTTAGCATTTCCTTCACCTCGTTCCCTGCCCCGAACATCACATCCGCATGAGCTGCATTTGCAATTTGTGCACTTTTAAGCTGCAACTTTTTTTCAGCCCGCTTTTATTATTTTATTTCTCGCATGTGATCATATATATTCGTGTGGACGCTGTTGACGTTTTTTAGTTGGCTGACTGCTTGTGGCTTATTTCTTTTCACGTATCTATATCATTTTGTACTTATTTTTGCGTTATCCTTTTCTGCACCTCCTTCGACAATATATGAAAATAATTTTGTGACATAAATTAAATCCTCGAGGCACACGGAATACTATTAAAAATGCTCGCTCACTTTCTACCCATACTTCGTGGCGGAGCGGACCATTCGAATCACGCTCGCAAATGCACTTATTCGCAGTATATGCATGAGCACTTATATATGTGTATTCATATGAAGAAATCTATAAACCCAGTAGAATTTCACGATAATAAAACGGAATTTGACCAGAGATGGTTTCTGGACCGTGACTTCAGAACACCGGAACTAAACCAGTTTGCAGTTAGATTTGGCTGACGTTGGCAAACCGTCTTCGACCACACGTGGTTAGAAGTAGTTTGCAACTTTTATTTTAAGACTGGTTTAGTTCTGAATATTCGCATCAATTGGTTTAAATATTGCCTTAGTAAAGTTAAAATTCGTTAGATAAAAGTTTCTGCCAGATTTTCCCCAGCATACACTTCAATAAGAATACGACATAGATCGGTAGCAAAATATTGAACCAAAGTTGGTAATATGGCCCTGTAGAGAAATATACCTCTATCTAGCAGTTTTATGAAAATATTTTCCCGCAATAAATGACGGAATTGAAGTTAATAAATAATTAGGTAAAAAAAGAGGTGTTCAGCTCAGTTGGCAACACTGGTGCCACATAATTGCATTCATTCAGACAAGCTGTATGTCGACAATCTCCTCCTACTCCTAGATAAGGATCAAGAGACCATCATATAACGACGGCAATTTTTGAGTCTATCACAAAATTTTTGAGATAGTCAGTTCGCCTGGTTATTTAACAGCACCGTATGTCTATTGGAAAAAATATAGTTCTGCGTGAAGTATTTTTGTCACTCTGAGAACAAAGGTTTTCTATTGACGTTATTATTGTTTGACTCCTCAAATTTAATTTGTTGGGCGCCTCGCCGTTAAAATCTATCTCATATATTATTTTAAAAATTTGGATTAATAGCAAGACTAAAGCAATAATTTGTAATATATATTGGAATAATAAATGAAACGAACTGTCAAACTTTCATAGTAGTGGTAGTCAAAGACCACTCTCGTTTTTGACGTCACGAACTAAGGAATTTGCCATGAAATGCTCTACCCCTTTCTGTGAAAAAAAGTTGCGGGACGAAGCTGTCGTTATTTCTATTGCTATCTATCATTCTTGGACTACATTTAAGTTATCAACTCGATATCAACAATACTATTACACTTCATACTTTTTCATTTTAATATCCCTACATACATAGCAACTCGTTTAAGCAACAGCACTTTTATTTAACCAACGTAAACATTTCATCTGAAAGCAAAAAAAACCGACGATTTTCCCGCCAATGTGCAAGTTAGCTCGGTATGAACGAACGAAAGAGCAACCAGAAACCTGAAAAAAGTGTTACCATCCTACTGATGCGAATGAAATATATTTCCACACGTGGGCATATGAGGACCTCCATCCCACTGGTTTCCTCGATATTCGCAATTCCCAACGGATTTTTAAACGACTTTGTGACGTTCGCTTAAGAAGCAATTATAAGCAGAACGTTGCGCGACGCTGACGAATGGATGGATGCGTGGTTGAAGCCTGAGCAGCCGGATATAAGTTTGGTTGACGCGAGGCTGGTCGGCTCTGCCCGACTTTGCTGCAGCGAGGACGCAGGTGCAGTCGTGTTAATTGCCGTTACTTGTATATTGGTATGATGTGTAGGCGAGTATATAGTTTCATAAGTTTGAATGCATTCTTGTGCCCACACACTATATCAGGAAGCATCAATGTATATGCATATAAAAGTGAAATACTGCAATCCCTGTGCACGTGAAAATTCCGCAGCGAAGCTTTCAATGCAGGACGTATGTGGAGGGTGGTGGTATGGGTGATGGCAGAAAAAGGATATAAGATTATGTGGCGTTTTAAGAGCCTTGGAACCAGTTCGGTTGATTGGTTAGTTGGGCGCTATTTGCTTTTCATTTACCATTTGAGTGAAATGACAAAATTCTGCTGAAATTGCATTTAAATGTAACCTTGCAAATAGCGGCAATTGGAAAAGGATTGCAGTTTTAATTGGCTTATCTTTAAATAAGCGAAACATGGAAAATAATCTATAAAAGCAATTTGAACTCAATCTGTAGATAAAATGTTACACAAAAGTATATCAGTTTCTTTCGTCCAACGTTTGTTTGTAAATTACCGAGTTTTATCCAGGGTTATATGGTATAAATAAATAAGAATTATTTAAGCCATGTCTGGCGATAACTTGCAAAATTGCGCGCTATTTTTAAGAGTAATTAGAAGTAATGGAAGAGTAATACTGGCTTCGTCCATGGCTTAAACGGACAGTTGCCACGTCATCAAAAACATTATTATTCAAACGAGCAAAAAATGCGTGAGTTCATTAAAAAGTTTAAGCAACAAAGATTAAATTCTGAAAATTTGGTGTATGAATCCTTTAACCATCCGAAGCCTTATTGCAGAAATATGGAGGAAATTTTGATTGATTTTTGATTCACCTCTTAAAGCTATGGTCTATGGCTAAAAAGGGAAAATATAGCTGTTACCCACCTGACTATAATACGACATTCTAAGTCACTAAAAATCCCGTTTTCTATTATCTATTATTATTTTATTATTACTCTTATTACTATTATTTTCTATTATTATTTTAAGCAATAAAATTATCTTACGAACCGAGGAGTGGGTTTCCCTGGAGGTCGTAAATTTCCAAAATGATAATTGCTAAGCGAACTTTAAAATAAATGTATTTCATTTTTAGCGTTTATATTCACTAACAATTGATAAACTGCTGGTCATTTAAATTTGTAAATACGTATAATTAATGCGATCGGGGTGCAAACGATCCGAAAGAGATTCTCCAGATTTCTTTGTTTTCTCTGGTTTGCATACCCAATTATTATAAACTTTTTAAAACTGAAGCTGGGACCAACTTCACTGTCAAAGGTGAGCGCTACAGGCAACTAATTCCCGACTTTTTGTTTCCACACGTCAATATCAATTATCTAAGATCTAAATAGTTCCGGCAGAACATTCCAACCAACCATAAAGTGGCCACCCAGGTCATATGATTTCACTTAGTTACACTACGTTTTGTGGAGATATAACAAGTGGAGGGTCTATGTTGATAACTCTGATATGACTGACCAATTGATAACCAAGATTCGTCGTGTTATTGGCGAGATTAGAATATATATGCCAGAAAGAGTTGGGCAAAATTAGACCTACGATATAAATACTATAAAACAAATGCCAAATATCAACCAAATTTTTTGTTTAAATAAAAGTACTTTAAATCCGAAAAATTCAATTATTGATAAAGATGAGCCAACAGTAAATGCGTTTAAACTTTTGATTCAAACCATCCACTCTATGTAAGTAAAAAAAATGCCAAAGCGAAAGATCTTTACAAATTCATATAAGACCAAATCATACATTTCATCTCTTCCAAAAAGAATAGGTCTTTCCACCTAGAGCTTTGTTTGAAAATAAATTTTTTGGCGAATTCAGTTATTCCTGTCGTTTCTCTAATTGAACAAGTGGCCTGTAACGTACAATGTTGCCGTTGTAGGTGAGCATACAATTTTTCTAACAACAGTATTTTATTCCCTCTCTTATGTTAATATGTCTTACCAGAATGCCTAAAATGGTGATTTCCTCTTTTATTATTATTTAACCTAATAAAGAAACTCACTGTGTTGAGCTATGAAAGCTATAATCAAAGCAATGTTGCCAGTGTATATTTTAAATTGTCTTTAACTCTTATCCCAACTCCTTTGTCGTTTTCAGATTGGTTCTTTCCAATTTCCAGTCAGCCCTCGGCAAATTTCCATGCTATTCCAATCTCCAGACATCGGAAAAACGAGAGCCGACGTCAGGCTGTGAGCGAAATACAAATACCGCCCAAAGCGTAAATGACTTCCATTACCGCTTCGACGCTACGACGTGCCAACCCATACGGACACATTTTCAGGACACTGCAAGAGTGGCGGAGAGTGGGAGCGTTCACTTATTCGGTGATAGCTGGAAAAAGCTCTGCCTGTGGTGATTTCATAGTAAAAAGCTGGCGGCACTTTTAAGCAGCAAATCAAAGACAGGAATAAAACCATTAAATGTGCACCGCTGCCTCATCACAATCACTTCACTACCTCAACAATTTTCAGTACAGTCAACTGAGAAGCTAACAGACACAGTGGTGTATTCTCAAAAGATATGGGAATTAATTTTTTGAAATGTAACTTACTCTTGCTTACTCTAGCTTAATAGCTCTAGCTTAGTATTAGTGATGCTAAGGTTTATGTATTTACTATTATGTTATGGGAGTATATATCGGCGTTTATCTTTCGAAATATCTGAAACTTGATAAACAATTCACCGTACCACGACAGTACGCCAAATAAAATAATTTGCACCATTCTCCTCACTGTACTTCCTTTGACTGTGCTATTTGCTTTTCTTTCCCTAGGTATGACCTGTAGGCTATTCAAGCCGGTACACCCTTCATTCTCCTTGCAAACACCACTACTTTATCAAAGGAATGAGCCTTTCACCTCCCCATATTGTCAAGCAGCGCCATAAAAAACCCTGGAGCAATGGCCGCTGCAACAGCAGGCTGAGGAACAGGGCTACGACTGGTTTGGATGTCCCGTTATCATTGGTTGTTGTTGTTACTTTTGCTGCTAACACTTTTACTCTTCTTCTTCGTCGTCATCTTCTTTGCATTGCCTTTGGTAATTTTGTGCTTTGTGTGTTCGCTTCATTCGCCGCTCTTACATTCGTTCCGTCGTCCTTGCGCTTACTCATTGTCCTCGTTCCGTTGGTTCAGCTGTTGTCGCCGCTGTGTAGCCACTGTATTCTCATCAACGCCACTGACGTTCAGTTTCGTAATTTTAAATTTGACCTTAAGGTACTCGGTGAGATGGTATTACGGGTTTGAGCGCAGTAGCAGCCAGTTGCTTTGCTTACTACGTCCTCAGTCAAATGAAGCAACAGCAGAAGCAAATGTAGCACTTGGGCCGGGAATATCAACCGCGCAGCGTTCGCCCAAACCTATGCACCATGAACACACGAATCGTTCCGCAGTTGGCTTGGTTACTCAATGAAAACGCTTATGGCGTTGCGCATGCGCATGTGCTCTTTTGCTCTTGAGTAGCCTATTGGGCTCTTAAGGCTCTTGCAAGTGTGCTTGTTTGTATGTGGAGTATGTACTTTTGTAAATTTGTAGTCTTGCATGCGGTGACCATCTGGTTGAAACTACTTGCACGCACACATGTGCCTGAGCTGCGGGCACTTTTAATAATTTCACTCCTGTGGCATAGTGAGCATGTGTGCCCGAACTCGTCTTTGACGTGATAAAGAGTAAGTGAAAAATTCGTTGGGAAAACATTACATGACATTATCGTGAACAAGCCGGTGTTCAAGTTTGCTTCGGAATTAAAGCCTAGTAACAGAGATAGATGATTACTTTCAGCGCCGAATCAAAATAACAAAAATATTCTATTATATTCTTTTGCTTTTTCAGTAGTTTTCAGTAGTGTTTTCGGTAAACACTGAAATATATTGATGAAACTTGTTACATGGGTTCTTAGCGCCCTTGGAGGGTGGTATTGGAGATAGACGGATAGCAACGTTCTTCCATAAAAGATAAAGTTTAATAACTTAGTCACAAATTAAGACAATTCTGAAACGAAGGAAGTCCATAAAATATATCGATTGAAGTACTAAAAGGATTTCATCTTCACTCACTTCACCTTCTTCGAGAACTTCATATCAGGTAAGAGAGAGCATAATCAGACCCTCTTAGACTACAGAGAGATGTGTCATAAAGTTCTTTCAATCTCTTGCGATTCGGCCCTTGCCTCTGTATTGAATTGATATGATGTTTACTTATCCTGGAATATAAGGTCAGTGGTTTCCCACTGACTCCCCATCCAGTAATAATGTGCCTTTTCTGTGAATCCTTCAGTCTTAGAATTTCTAGGAACCTATATGTGTCTTATTACAAAATAGATCGACGATATCAAGCAATTACTAAATAATTTGAACACAGTCGGTGAGTTCAAGATCGATATCACTGCGCGTTAATCTAAAAATGGTCTTAAAATCATATTAGTAACGAGCACAAAATAGCTATTGGAGAGTTGTTTCATTAGAAATTCACCATTGGGTTTAAATTTGAGTTTCCTGGTGATAGAGAAGTATTGAAATTATTACTCGAAAATAATCATCTAAAGAAATATCTAACTCAGTAATTCCAATTGTAAAGTAGTATCGAATTTATTCATACAAGTTTTTCAAAAATATTGAGTTCTCAAAACGCATTCTGCATTCAATTTTCAAATTCAGAAACAAATAATGTAAAAATCTATAGCTAATTCATAAAAAATAGACAAGCATAATAGATATGTAATCCTTACATATATAATTCGTTTTTAAATAGACAAATGACCCCGTACTTAAAAGATTGTTTGTATCAGTCGATGGTTCAGTTACATTCAAAGAAATTAAGATTGTCTAAGTCTAGCTACATACAGAAACAAATCTACTGCACATAAATTAATAGGCAGCCGCATCGCGTATTGGCTCGCAATTAAAGTTTAAAGTTGTTGACAATCTCATACATCTTGGAACCAGCATAGGATAGAACTGAAGACAACACCAACCCTGAAATCCAACGAAGGAGCAATCTTACCAACAATCGCTACTTTGGACGGGTAGGAAACTAGAAAAAAATCCCTCTTTTGCCAAACAAAACGAACAATTCATAAGCCCCTCATCACTAATGTCCTTACAGATGGCGTAGAGATGGGGAATGATAACGTCCGTTGAAACGGCTCTAGTATGATTGGAGGGATCTTGCAAGCAATTATGGACCTTTGTAAATTGGCAGAGTTTAAAAATAGTTGGGGGGAGCGGAAGTGAAGCCAGATCCCATATCTGTTAGAAAGGCCAGTTTTAGAAGGACTTCACTATTCTCATTGTTTCAAATGCAAGACGAAGAATCGACAGTCGCGCCATTTAGGACTCGGATAAATGATTATTTAGACGGATATCACACTAAGTAATAAGAAGAATTCGCTCGGATGAAACTTAAATGTTAAATTTTTTAGGAAATATTATTCAATTATACGAAATTAATACTGAAATAAATACGGAAATTTTTATATATTTTCCATTAGTGACCTGGTATGACCAATTTGGTGATAACTTGGTTGAAAATTAGTCTATATTAGGTATAGTAAGGGAATTAAGCACTCAAAAATGAGCTCTTAATAAAAGTTATCAAAAAGCCATAAATATTTCACAAGAAGGTCTTTGGAGTGCAAAAATATTCAAATTGTGGGCACAATATATATCGGCAACAATAAGAACAAAGGAGCATGCAAACCAAATGGAGCATTCGCCTATTATTGATGGCCTTTTAATTATAAGCTCATGTTACATTTTCGCACGCAAAACCGTCGGTAAATGTGAGACCACTGCCGTCGCTGATACGGTGGCAACAAGTCACACTGCAACTCCTGCAACACACACACACACACACACACACATAGATATGAATATCAACATTTGCTAACGCTTTTGCATGGCCACAATGTGCTGCATTAAGCATTAGCATTAAATGAAAATATGGTGCAATTAGTGTGTCTATCCTCGATCAGTGGCAAACTGGAATTGCGACTTGGGCGTATTGCGATAATGGCAATGCTTGCAAATGTCACACCCCGCAGCCGTAGCGTGCCCAACTACCAGCCAACTGGTAAATGGTCACAGAAGTCCTACAATTTAATGGGCCTGTGCGCGTCTGCAAATGCATGTGTGAGCGTATGTTTTCATCCATGTGACTCTGGCAGCTTATTTGCATCGTTACCAATATAGTAATTACAACCGAGTGGCACCAATTGCAATTGTCATTTCGCCCGATTGCATTCATGCCACCAGTGTTGCCACTTAGATAGAGTTACCCCGAATATCACGGCCAACAATTTTCACCGAGTATCATAGTTTCGGGAGTTTGATCAGGATACAATTTGATTTCTCGACATCCGTCTGTCCATCCACCACGCAGCATCCACGTGCACCGAATAAGTTCAGTAAGGATTTACATTGATACCTTGATGAAACTTGCAACACAGAGGCACCTAAAAACACATAAAGTGTTGTACCTCTGTGACGAATTAATTAGACACAGGACCTTATACGATGAAGAGCAAAATTTTATTCTGAAATTTCTAAAACTTGGGCATGGCCAAGACCTTTAATGTGTATAATTTACATAGCTGAAAAACAGTTGAAGCTACAATAACTCAGCATTTCCTCATGTTACCATCACCTATTCATAAAGACATTGCTTAAAACTAAAAACATGATAAAGGTATCACTATAGAGAATAACCACAAAAATTTAAATGTAAAATTAGTTACGGAGAATGATATATTAAGCTTACCTACGGATCCAAGTGATATTGCAGGAGGCCGACTTAAAGGTCACGTCTGGTTAAAGCAATCATTTTCAATACCGTTAGAACATTTGACAATGCAATGCACAACTGAAGAATAAAGCCAATCTGATCTGAATCTTAAAAAAAAAATATGTAAAGACTTTTCTCTTTAAGAGCTTACATACATTCTTTTAGGCCTTATAAAAATTATGATGAAAGCTTTAAAACTAAAAATTATTTTAAATTTTTATCATATGGCTTGGAGATTTTATAAAAAGAAAATATTGATTTACTAGTTGGCAGCACTATAACCATTTGTTGTCACGGTTACTAACATACACTTCTTCCGCCATCCCAAAACAATGCTTTCAGGCCGCGTCAGTGGCGTTTATTTGCTCATTTGCACCAATATTTAAAACTGTTAGCGTTCAGACACTGTATGTTGGTATAAATGTGGCTGAATTTGCACACAGGCAATTATTTAGAATGTACAGTGTTGTTGTGCTCCTAAAATGTATAGCTAAAATCAATGATTATGCACCGATCTCTAATCAAAACATTTTTCTCAACGCTGATCTAAAAAATAATTGCGTAATTGCATATTGATTTATTGCTCAGCTCAAGTCTGAGAGAACAGAACTGTTATTAACGAAAATGTGCTTTTAAATCTCTCTTCTTAGCCTCCTAGTACAACTTTCAGTTTCTTTATATAATTCCTTTTATGCCCTTAATCAACTTTTTCTGCAGCGCATATATGAGTTAAGGTATAAAGTTCGGGTAGTCAACACAAAAAAATAGGATGGCTAAGAAAGAACCTATTTTATATTCTATTTCCTTTACTTTGTGAACCACATCAGGGCCTGCGCTATCTCTCTGTAGTATTTTTAAAATACAGTTTCCTTCACTTTCTCAATGTGAACATCAATAACAGAGGAGAATGGATCACTCGCATAGCGCTAGTTTTAATAGATCTCATGAGCTTCACTGCATACATTTGTTTGTGAGAAAGTAAACATTAGAAAGGTTACCAAACAATTAGTAGTGCGGAGTAAGGGAAGTTTTAGACCACTGTAAACTAACTCAGCCAGCCGTACACATCTGTATATTCGCTTGCCACCATGAAGCTGAGTGTGCCAATTATATGTTTTGTATCTCCAAACGCGGGCCATGGAGATAGGCGCTTACGTAACGCCACCAATTATTTGTCTAGGCTTCATTTGCTACCACAAAACTGGTCTTTTTCATTTTTGTTCGGAATTTTTTGGGTGATAATTATGTGTGGGACATGCACATACATCTATCATATGTGACACCACCATGCTTCCAGTGCACCAGTGCTTCAGTGTCGCCACTTTAGTGCCTCGAAGATAGCTGCGTTCATTTCAAATGCTCATTATTACCCGTATTTTATGCAAATATATGGGGCGATAGCATTATGCCATAACTAACTAACATGAACAGTATGCCCAAAGCGGCGTAGAATTTTAGAGAATTTGCTTTTAATAAGAATGTTGGGAAATGTAATCTTACGCTTGAATACGAAAATACTTGTGTCATTAGAACATATAAAAATATTCGTCATAAAAGATATGTTTCAAAGAACGCTTATTGGTAAAAAGTTTCTGTCGAAATTATGGATTAGCTTCTTAAAGTTTCTAAAATCCATATTAAGTAATATTTTGTACCAATGAGAAATTAAAATGCAAATTAGCGCCTAACGATTTTTGCCAAATAGACCAAAGCACGCGATTTTGTATGCAAGTTCTCTTTCTCTTTCTCTCTCTTCCATTGCTATCAACAACTATTATCCAATTGAATACATTTCAATCCAGTCTCCACTATCTCGGATATGTGGGAGCTCGTTAGCCACGAATTGTTTATTAACTGAACTATACTAACCTCACGCTAAAGCTAATACAGTCGACGTTAGATACGCTGCGAACCAGTAGCCATTTGCCAACAGAGCCAATGAAATGAACTCTGTAACTCTCGAAGTATTTCTCTTTAAGATCGAAGAAATAATCTGAACCTGGAGAAGGCGCTTCTAACGTCCCAGGTATTTAGCCTAATGAAATAGATATCAACAGCATACAATCTTTGGTTCGGCCTCTTAAACGTTGTTGTTCTTGCCGACTTTATTTTGTCACGTATATTTTTTCAATCAAAAACTAAAGGCATCAGAGGATAATTAATCACAATATCAGAAACTTTGTTAAGCGTTAGTATTTATGCCTCGTAGAGATCCTTTACGAGTATGCTGTTTATAAAAAAATGCTTTCGAGATTTGAATCCGTGAATGCCATATTAATCTCAGATTTTAGGACTAGGAAACAAAAATGTCATGATACACCAGAACGAACGTTGAGTTTAGCCCCAGAAAGAAGACATATACTTCAAATTGATTCTACCTCTAATTTAACCATAAAAATTATACCAAACATACTCTCCTTCATATCTACAAATTCATGGGAGCTCAAGCTCGCGTACCGATTATTGTCGCTGCAACTATTGCTTTTGGCGTTCTAACTTGTACCAAGTTGCTGTCATATAGACGTTTATATACATAAATTGCTGCTCATACATATGTGGAGGAGGCCTCACATGTCAAATACTGAAATATGTATACTTCGTGGCTAAAGTTAGCCAAATTTGCAGTACTAAAGTACCATACATAGGTGGACTTTATATTCGTACATACATACATATGTACATATTCGTGTACTATGTATGTAGGTATACACTTGCTTATTTGATGTCGATGTGTAACAGGTGGTGAAGTGAATTTGCGCGCAACGCTCACACATATTGATGATATTGAAGCAAAATTGTCCTATCAGCGCTATCGGTGGCGGTTTAATTGGGTTTCAGGTGTCAACGTTTTTAATGGCTGTCTCCAAGCGATAGCTTGAATAATGTAGTGTAGTGTAGTGTGATATAAGGATGTGCGATTGTATGTTTAAATTCATGCTAACGAGGGCTGCTAACCTTGTGGTTCAAACCAGCCACATAAATTTTTGAGGTAACTTCTTCAAATCTAATGCTCCGAGACATGTAAACTATGTATATAGTAAACACACATAGTTCTATTCACTCAATTAAGAGACACATAATTCAGAATATAACATAAATCATTACTTAAGAAAAACCTCTAGAATAGTATTAATCCCAGTTTTGCCCATCTGAAGCTATAACATTCCCCATTTATCTGGCAATTTGTAGATTTCATCTCAAAAGGACTGCATAGGCTTGGCGGCCAATTTTTATACCCTGTCCTAATGTGAACCGTATTTCAATGAGGGCGTTCTGCATCGACCGGAACAAATGGTAGTCAAAAGGGGCAAGATCTAGGCTATAAGGTGGGTGATGCAAAACTTCCCAGCCGCTGTTTTCCAAATAGTTTTTAACCGACCGTTGTCATAATTATTAGTACCTCATATCTAGTCGGAAAATCATGGCGTATTTAGGCAATCGCTCGCTTCAATTTGATGAGTTGTTGTCGGTAACGTTCCCCATTAATGGTTTCACTCGGTTTTAGAGCAAAAATCAAGCAAAAAGCAAGCAAGCCATTTATTTGCTGGTTGGCTAGGTTTCACATATGATTTGTATGATTTTTTGCGTTCAGGGTTGTTGTAATGGATCCATTTTTCATCACAGTCAAACAGCATTTCTGACATGCAAAATCGTCCCTCATCGTCTCTTGCCTTCAATTCGTATGTCACCCAATTTCCTTTCTTTGAATATATCCGATTGCTATTAAATGTTTCGAAATGGCTGCTTAAGTGACTCCCAAAGATTCTGCGAGTACTTCTTGTCTTTGGCACCATTTTTCATTCGTCGAGTAATGCTTCCAGTTTCTCACCTTCAAAGTTTTTGACCACCCAGGGCGTTCTTCGTCACCCAAGGCAAACTTCCACCAAAAAATTACGACTTTCTGTTGTGGTTTTCTTTATATTAAAGCACTGAAAATATATATTAAATCATATTAAAACCAAGCATGATATTAAAGCAACTCCCCGCAAAAACACTTTTTCATGCACAAAGTTCGAGTAGTATATATATATATTTAGTCGCTGTCAAGAACCGAACCCACGGCCCTTTGGGTGGTTGAAATTTATAAATTTAAGTTTTTTTAATAAACTTTAGTCTCTGTTGTTGCTTCTTAAGTTAAATTTTTCACACTTATTTTGTCAAATGCAGCGAGCAAGCAAGTGGCAAATCGAAGACGGCCAGTAAAAATGTAAGTACGTATAAAGAATATTTTAGGCGAACCTACAAATTTGTATAAAATATCTATAAAAATATATTTGCAAATACGAGCGAACCAATAAAAGCCAAATAAAGAACACTGGCACCGGTTCGACACCGAAACTTCTGATTCTTACAAATTGCGCCAAGCACTGGAGACCGCGAATCGAACAAACTTAACATCTCCTCTGACGCATGCGCAATTATGGTTCGTCTCTTTCTTTGGTGGAGAAATACTTCTTTCCGCTCAAAAAAAAACAAATAATTTTACTAACCCTTTAGTTTTGCGCAACGTCCATGCCTTACTTTCTCCGTAAACAATTATAATATAATTTATTTTAAGCCTTAAGTCTTTAAAATCTGTTTAAAAAAGCATCTTTGTATTTCAATTTTTGATAGAAATTTTTCGTTTGGGTCATTTGCGTAAAACTTGCCTAATTTATAGTTAATCAAAAGTTGTTAGCATTGAAAATAGCTACAATTATGTCAATTTATTGAGACATCCGCATACTCTCCCGTACGAATTCAACTCGATAATTTTGTTGTTGTTTCAAAATTTTTTGACAATAGAGCAGTGCATAGAGATAGCGAGCAAGGAAACAGCGAATCGAAGACAACTGTTATCTATTTCGCCTAGTTTTAGGTGTTAGAAACAACAGTTTGTGAACCAGCTATTATACGCTATGGAACATGTTGTGAGGGTATAAAAAGTGCCATCTAATTGTACCGAAGCTTTGTCGAGGGAATAATTAATATTTTATAAGTGTGTATTCAGACTAGCATGCGGAGCAAAAAGTAAAGCGATTAACTTCCTATAACTTCGAAAGACTTACGTATAAATTAAAACCACATATAACCATTGAGGAGCTGATGGACTAATTTTAGTTCTTTATTATTAGTTATTATTTTAGTCCATTAGTAGCATTTCTGCACTATTTCCTGTTTCGCATTTTGAATTTATTATAATTAATGGTATAAGCATATATGTATGTATGTATGTATTTATACACTTATTTTTCAAATCCAAGCATTGGAATAACAACTGATTTGTAAAGAATTTGTTTTAAAAATATTTCGGTTTAAAAACAATTAAATAATCTGAACAACGTGAATGAAGTGAATCACAATTAACTGTACATACCTACGTACATATGTAATCAAATGCGCAAATATGTAAACAAGAAAAAGTGAAATTGATAAGCAAAATGCTGCAATATTTTTCCAGGAATTGATCATCGTTGAATTTATGTAATAGTGCAAAATAATTAATAAGAGGTTACACTTTGCTGGCAAGAAGTCACTTTCGTTATTGGGTAATTGCGAATAAACATGAGAGAATGCAAATCTAAGACGCAGTTGATGAAATAAATGAGGCAATTTAGAATTCCCCTTGAAGTAGTATATAATACTTATACGAGGGAGGTCCAATAATTATTTAGAATATAATAGAAAATCGAGTGCTGGAAAAATTATGATTTATTTCTCAACATGATCTCCTTTTAGCCCGGTATACTTATCCAACTTATTTAACCCATGTAAAAAATACGTTTTCTGAAAGTCTGCAAAGTCCTCGGTGGAAGCGATAACTTACTTAACTAAAAATTCTGCCCACGATAGATTTGGAAACAAAAAGAAGCCACACGGAGCCAAAACTGAAGAATAGGTGGATGGGCAGCAATTCGTATCCTACTTCGGGCTATTTCGCTGTGACGATGGCGTAGGTATGAGCCGATGTGTTGTCATAAAAAAACAGCACTTTTTTTTCGTCAAATAGTGCCCTGTTTTGCCTTTGTTTGTGCCTAGGAGGCACCTTGTGAAACCCAGAATACGGTGAACAGCTCCTTTCCGACCGATGGGATAATCCTCGTCTTTTTCGGATAAGGTCCAACGGTGCAGTTCAGTGTTTCGAATGTTCCTTGGTCTCTGGTGTATACTAGTGGATACATGCTTTGTCGACGGTAGTAAAGCGACCCAAAAATTCCTTCGAATTGCGCTTAAAGAGAGAAGTAGAAGAGTCCCTGTATACAACACCCTAGCGTTCTTTAATTTCACTTCGCGATTTCGATTTTCACGTATATATGCAAATATACGTCTGTTTCTTTTATATGCTTATATGTATATAATATGCCCAAGAATAATAACGGCTAGCGCTAAATACGCTATAAAACAAAAATATTTTGCTCGCTTAGCATTCGGATGTATGCTTTTAAGAATAATTTGACAGTATGACGTAATCGACACAAATATTCTATCAATTTTCTGAACTATAAATGTAAACAAATAATAGAAAGGACTAAGTTCGGGCCCGAATGAAAGATTCTCTCGCACTTTGTAAAATAAATACTCGTATACCGCAATATTGACAAAGATTTGTGTGGTTTTTATCATATACCACCAAAAAGAAAAACTTATTTTCGAATTTCATATATTAACTTCCAATAAAATGGGAAAATTGCTTGGTTAGAATGTTATAAATGTAAACTGTGATAGTTTCATCCGTCATGAAAAGAGAAGGCTTTACAATCCCAATTTTGTCATCCGTATCGTGATGGAGGATAGAAAACGTTTATGAGACCTAAGGACAGGATGACAAAATTTTGTGACCAAAACTTCTTCAAATAGAAAAATTTCGTAGCTTTTTGAACCTTTTTTAGTATTTACCTTACAATAATTTCGCTTTGAAATTTTATACTTTGGTGGGGATATCTTCCAGAAGCATAGTAAATTAAATCGACAGATTGCGTACACTTTCTTTTGTTAATAACTCCCTAACTAGACTAGTACTTAAACTATGTTAGTAAACTAGTACCGAACAAGATTAAAAACTCTCTATTTAGCAAAACTTATCTGCGGAAACAAACATATCTTCGGGGAATCCAAGATTATCTGCTAATATCAGTGAAGATGCCGGAATAAAACTTAGCTCAAATGGTATTGCTAATGCGTGGCGACTATCATCTAAAAATGGTTGAAATTGGATTATACCTTCTCTAGCTCCCAGATTCTAAATAAGATGCCGTGTTAAGTGTGATTTTATACTTAAAATATCGGCCAATTTGCGAGAAATCTTAAGGAAACTAAGTAAACGGATTTTGCTGACAATAGTGTAGTCTGGTATTACAAACTGCTGAAATCTGTTCAATACTTTCCCAAGCCCACATATAACTAATACAAAGATTTTCGTTATGCTGGTTAACCTTATACCGTATATATATGTCCGTATATTGAATATCTAGACTAACTTACAGTAGATTGTTGCCGAAAATGCGTTCAATTGGTCTGTGAAATATCCTAGCTCTTGATAAGTTCGTCGAGTTTGTGTTATTACTTCATACCTAGACATTTCATTATTTTAGCTTGCATTGGCACTCGGTTAGAGTAGAACGGGTCTACTACTGAGCATAGGTCTAATACACTGAGCAACAAGTTACGCTCGCGCATAATGGACCTGTGGATTTGGGAAACCCTGTAACCAGAATTGGATTTAGTTTTAATAGAAATTGCAAGTGTCATTTCAAACCTTGTTTGTGTGTATATTTGTACCTATACACAAAGATTGCTTCAATGCAATCTATTATTTACTCAAACTAAATATGCGCGATGTCCATCAAGGTTATTCATCACATTCACTTGGCATTGTTTGAGGTTAAATGGATGTGCAAATTGATGACGGTATTAATAATCACGAAGATAATGACGGAACCAAGCATACTGTGGAATAGATGACAACGCAATAAAACTCAATTGCTTTGTTTTTTACTATTACACAATAACAGCTTTTGATGTACGTATGTAGGTTAGTAGTTAAAATTGTAGGTCAAGTGTTTGTGAACATATTTTCAGCTCGCCACTTGCCACTTGCCACTTACCTTTCGCTACTCGATTTCCATATTACCTTCCCATTGAATAGTTTTTTCTATCAGCACCTCAACAAGATTTAATTTTGTTTTCATTTGAGTGACGTTCTCTTTCATTCCGAATCAGTGTGGAATACTCTCTCTCTCTAATCTCTAATTTGGATATGATTGACACTGGATAACGGATGCGGTATTTTGATTAAAGCATATTGTTAAGGGGTTATTCCCAATTTTCACATCGAAACATAAATAGATGATTTGTGAAACACTGAACGGCACATTATTTATGCATTCTATTTTCTTTGACGCCAAATTTTAATTAATTTTTAAACGATTAAGACTGATATTAGAAAAAATTGCACCTGGATATTATGGTGAAAGAAATTCTCTGATGAGAAGAAAACCCAATAATAATTCAATTCACTTATTTCATACAAACTATTACGATGAGATTTGAGTAGGCAAACACATTGGAACACATTGGATTAAGGAAATTATGGATTATTCTGATTACGTCCAAATTATACAAAAATACATACAAGGAGAAATGCCTTTGATTTGGGTCATCCAGTTATACAATGGCACAGAGCACATGGAGAAGTGTTGTTTGAATGGTCCCCCCGGTCTCAACCCGATCGAAAATGTCTGGGTAGATGAAGAAAGGCAGTCGCATAAAGGCATACAACCATTGATTCTGAGCCAAATAATGTTGATTGAACTTGTACCTTAAAACAAATGTGGTAGTGTGTGGGAAAAGTCATCGTTCCATTTGATACTCTTAAGTTGCGATTTAATTATTTTAAAAAAAAAGCATTATTATTTTGAGAAAGGCCTTTTGCTATAATTTTATAACCTTTTTTAAGCATCCGTAAACATGAAGACATAGTTTATTGCTTCAATTTCTTCATAAAAACAATTGAACCCTATCTTAGTTTCTTTTCGCAATATTGAAGAATTTTAACTCTTTGATGGTAACTGTATCGATATGTAAAGATATAGCGTTCTTGGTTGTCAAATGAAAGCGTGGTAAGCTAATGTAAGAATGTGTTAAGGAATTGCAGACAAGAGAATAAGTAAGTTATCCTCCATAACATTTCAACCAGACCCGATGACAGCGAAATTCATGTTCCATAACTTGGCAATGGACAAAATATAATATTTGTTGTGCCGTGAAATTTGCTTCTACAGGTTGGATAAAGAATCATAAAGACTGAAAGTTTAGCAATCCAACGTTACTTTGGACTGAGTAGGTAATTGAGAAGTAAATTGCTCCTCCGACGAACAACAATAACGCTTTATGCATCGGTACCGGTCCTATTATACGTCGGGGATTAGTGGACGGGGGCTGTGAATCTGGTGATAACAGAAGCACAGGGAAAAATTCCTGAAAAACACAAGTGGCATTGGCATTATATAGCTAAGAAAAGAGGCGCTTGACTAAATACTAAGCTCGAAATCAATATTTAGTTAATGGTTTTTGAAAAGCGGGTGTGGTGTGAATTGGTTCACACATCTAGTATATAATTACAAAGTACAGGACTGCCTAATATTCGTTTTTACCAAAATAATCGCTGTTTTACTATTTTACTTCTTTCCATGTTGTTTTCGCGCCAACAGCAATAGATTTTAGGCTTAGATATAATTACATTGGTCGTTCAATACTTCTTTTCTAAAAGTTAATGAAGAGCTCTGCTTTTATTCATCATCCTCTTAGACCTTCTCTCGCTGTCAGACCTCTACTACTCGCCGCATCCTAGACATTTGAATACCCCACTTTAACAACTACCGCTATAAAATAATATGAAATATATTATATTAGTTCTAAAGTTTTTTTATTTCTGGAATTTCCTTCCATAGGTATTGATTTCTCTCCGGCACATATTTGAAAGTGTGCACATAAATAAAATCGGTCTTCATTTTCCATGCGCTGTCTCAAGTTCTCGTATTGTTTTATGCAGACTTATTGCATATATTTGTTTCTGTATATATAAGTTGCTTTCTTATAAATAAGCTTGCAATGGTTGTGTGTTTTATATGAGTACGCTTTTCGCTTATCACTTGCTCTCCGGCCTCAAACCTTATGGCATAAAATCACATGAACGCCGACATGAGCACGTGATAGCACAAAAATGGGCGGCGCGGCTTGGTTAGGGGCGACAGAGTTGTCAACTGTCATAATAACCTAATCATACGCTCAACCGCACATTCACTAATTCTATAAGAGATCATGTTATATTTTACATATGCATCTCTGTATGCATGACATAAACAAATTCATGTAGGTATTTATAGCTTTTAGAATTTTATACACTCATTTCAATCAATTATTTAATATAAATACAGCATGTGTATTATTTAGTCACTGTTTCCCATCAATGGCATATTTTGTTTTCATTCTATTTATTTTATTCTCTACCTATTTGTTTACGCTCTACACGGCCTCTACTCAAGTGTGGTGTTTTTACTTTCGGTTTTATTTTGCAACAAGCGCAAATTCAAGTACAATCCCTAGTCTGTGGGCATTGAATCAACTGCATCCGGTATAATGCAATTTTCCCTACTTTGCTCTTATATAATAAATTAATTAATTAATAGTTATTGTACGTTTCTGGTTCTTCCATCAATTGCGCAAGTATGTATAGGACTATGTGTACCACATGTACCATATGTACCGTATGTATATATACTTATACTATATACTATATATATATAATACCATATGTACATATGTCTAATATAATGTACATATATCTACATTTGTATTTTATATTAACTAAGTCTTATCAAGTACAACGAAAGGGAATAATTTGTTGATGGTTTCCCCTTTGTATATTTTCTTGAAGAATATTTGCATGTCCTTTAGTACCTAGTAAGGCCTTGCTTATCCATAAATGATATTTATATATATATATCATAAACATATATATACCTCACAGATTAACCGATATTTTCGTTATCAGGCCAGCCATGGTCACTGAGGTCTATATATTGGGTATCTGGGGGTTGAAAAGTAATTTGCCGATTTCCACAATTTTAACTAACGGGATAGAATATCTTGAATGCACTATTTGTACAAAGTTTTATTCCAATATCTTCATTGGTACTGTATTTATATACTGTAAAGTGAAAGAATGAGATAAAAGTTAAAATGGTATTATATAGGAAGTAGACGTGGTTGGATTCCGAATTCGTCCATTTTCACAGGGAGATGTATGGATGCAGCTATAACCTTATGTGTAATTTTCATTGAAATTGGTATTGCAGTTCCTGAGGTATAGAATTTCATATGAAAGTGGGAGGTGCCACTCCCATTGCCCATGTTTTGAACTGGTTCCTTGAACCCTTCGCTTCCAACCATCCTCGCTTTGAAATTCAATGCTTTTGGAAAGTTTCTTCAGCGAGTTAACGTACCTTCAGTAGTTTTCAGTATAACCATTATATGAACAGTGGGCGTAGTTTTCATCCAATTTCACTCATTTGCACACCGGTTATGAAGGAATTTGTTCTCAGTAAGTTTAGTTAATATAGCTGTAGTGGTTTGTGAGATATGTACCTTAAGCCTTTTGGGGGATGGGACCATACCCACCTCTTAAATATTTTCAACCCTCGAAATCTCTCTACTGCCGTTGCCTGTACCAAATTTTAGTATTATATCTTAATTCGAGTCATAGTTATAGCATATAATAAATTTTCGTTTAACGGTATTTTGTGGGCGTGACAGTAACTCGATTATGCCATCTGCAATATCAACTTCTTCTGAGTGCCAAGGAGCACGTGTACCAAATTTTATCAAAATATCTTAATTTTCACTCAAGTTATCACTTGCACGGACAGACGGACGGAAGGTCGGACAGACATTCGGAATTTAACTCGTCTCTTCATCCTGATCATTTATGTATATATAAATCTATACCTATCTCGATTAATTTTAGGTGTTACAAAGACCCTTTAGGTGTTACAAAATAAATATACTCGTTGCAGCATGTTGTGAAAGTATTTAAAACAGATTCAAATACAAATGCAGAAATTCTTAAGCGAATTTGGATGTATATATAGTTTAATTTTTGAAAAAATTCGTTTTTCTACTGTTATCTTTCATTTTATCTTTTCTTCCTAAAAATATTTCAATACAATGGCTTCTAAGGGTTTACTATCCTACCTGTGGTATTTCATTCAATTCGGAAGGAACATCGCTGTGTAATTTTTTGGAACACTCACAATGGAAACGGTCCCACTTACTTTTTACAAGGAGAGCCGTTGCCATTAAAATCGGCAAGCGAAAAGTATGTTAGCAACAATAGTGGACGTTTATAAAAATCATGTTTCACAATTTCAAATCATTAGAAAGTGTGACCATTTCGTGAGCTATTTTTATCCATCATCTCTAAACGAAAACGAAAACTATTTGCATACTCATGTATAAGTATAATACGAAGATATCTATGCGATGAAGATATCCATGAGCTCAATGAGCTCTTTTCAGCACTCACTTTCATATTAACTTGTTCATTTGTTTTGGAGCATTTTTGAAATATTTCACAAGTTTCGTTTATTTCCATATCTTAAGGTCACTAGACAGATGCGACCAATAAGCCACAAGATACATAGTTCAATGTACTTAAACAGTTTGTTTGTTGTGCGTACTTGAAAAAATAATATTTCTGAAAAAATTTTCGAAAATTTTCAAAAGCAATATTTGAATTCTAACCAATTCTTTGTACTTGTAATATCTTTTCAAAGGTGTATAAAATAAGATTTTTAAAATATTTGAAAAGCTTCGTGGTTTAGTCAATCAATAAGTTACACAATAACAAATGTACTGATAATTTAAAATATAATTTTGTTTACTACACAAATTGAGACGCATTTGATTGATTTTTGCTGACTCGAAAACAATACGCGACTATTTATTAAATATTTGCATATGCCCCCATATATATATATACATATATGTATACACATATTTACTTATTCTACTATCATTTTAATTTGGTTCATTTCGATATATATATATATATACATACGTACATACTCACACGGGCTGGCTGTAGTGGATCCAAGTGGTACATATATATGCTTATATGGCGCTCATGTAGACAAGAAAGATGAACTTGACATTGAACTTAAGCACTTACGAGCGTGAATAAGTATGCACGCATATTTATTTATATACCATAAATGAAATTAATTAATTGTATATGAAATGCGAAAGTATAAAAAATTGGTCATTAGGTCGATTCATACATATGTATATACACAAATAACGGGAAGAAAATCTAAAAGTAGGACAGTTGTTTAATACAAATTGTCTCATTCTTTTAATTCTTGGAATAATGTATTGGAAAAGTAAATTATAATATAGACTTTTGTTATACTTTGGGGTAGGATTCTCAGAATTTGCCATTTTCTCTATTTACAATCCGCCGAGCTTTAATTCTGACATAAACTACATAAATAAAATGTATCACCTGTTGTTTGCACACCACCTATATCCAATATTTAGCGTAATGATGCCAGCTCGGAATCCAAGCGTAAATATATTTGTATGTACTTGCGGTTCTAGAGAATTTATTTACATTATCGAGTATGTGTATATTGATTGACCCAGTTTATTGAGAACTTCCAGTCGGTGACATTGACCTACATTCGATTCGTTTAACGCTTTCTTAAAATTAAATATTAAGTGTTAGTGGGATCAAATTGTTACAGTTATATTATACTTGTACAAATACCAGCCGCCTTCGATTGGCTAAACCTTGGAGAGTTGCGAATCGATCAAACAATTGGTATAGATCACATACACCAGCAGAATTAAATAGAGATAGAATGGCAACCGATATATTCGCCATCGATTGAAATAAATTGACCGAGATTTTTGGCATAAAGTCAGCTATCAGCACCGAGGTTCCCATTTCGGATTCTAGGTACTATGAAAATTATTATCCGAATCCCAACAATTGTAGATGAGAAGTGCCGTACAAATAAATGTAGTTGTAATCCGATTATACACATTTTAAAACGGTATTACAAGAATTCCTCGGAACATTATAGTTCAGTAGTTGCTGAGTTATGGGATTTGACCTGAAAGTGGGGACCACCAAGCCTATTTTTTAATTTTTCAACTCATTCAAATGCGATTAATTACACTTTTAATAGTTTTGATCATAAACGTTATATTGGAGATGAGTACGGTATTATACAATTTGACACTATATCATGAAATGATAGTCATGTTGATATTACTTTCGCAGTTAGAAGTCGAGGCTATACCCACCTTTGAAACATTTTTAAACAACAGATTTGGCTCCTTGCTATGATCTTTAGTAACAAATTCAGCGGCCTTTTATCCTTTTGTCCACAGTTATCAATTTTACCAGAAGAGTGTTGTAACTCCAAAATCCAATGAGGCTGAGAAGTTCGTATAGATTCTACGAGAGTGTAAAATGATAGATTATACAGATTTTTATAACTTCCAGGAAATGTGTACATTACGATTTTCTTATTCTGCAATTGGAATTGAATTTAAATTGAAACGACTCAACTTTAAAAAACTAAACTCGTTTTTGACATTATAAATTATACCGGTAATAATGAATTGAAAATCGTCAACTTAAGTAGAGTGGAGTTGCAAAGTGTAATATGAACATAAATTATGTGATGTATAGTTATCTGTGGACTCTCAACCATTCTCCAAGGCTCACTCATAATATTAACCAACTTTACATTGCAAGAAGGGTGCAAGAAATATGGATAAAGAGGTAATCCTTCCTTTGACAATTCATCAAACGCAATGCTTCTCAAACCTACCTTCATTAACTTTTGTAAGTATTTGTTTGTGCCAGCAAACCAACCAGGGAAATCAAAACACAAAGCTTTTCCTCATAGATTTTTATAATTAAATACAACATTTTTATTTACAGACATTTGCAATTTTTTCTTTGTTTAGCTGCTGTCAAAGTAAACTGTTATTCATATATTTTTAAAGTGTCATAAATACAAGTAAACCCACGTAGGGTATGAAGTTGCAAAATAAGTGGGAGATAAGCAATTGCCATTAATTAACTTAAAATTGAACCAAGGAAAACTAAAAACTCATCATAAAAAGTAATAAAAAGGAAAAATACATTACAATACATTCAGTAATTACCCTTACGAGCAAATGAGTTGCACATGATGCATCCTCCTACTTTTCTCAATCGAACGAATGTGTCGAACGATTTGTGTTAAAGCTTAGCTTAGTTTAATTCGATATACTCACTTGAGTACATGAGTATATTACATATACAAATTTCAACAAAATATTTTAGATATATTCGTATTATTAATAATATGCGCACACGTCCGATAGAGGTGAGAATCTTCTTTAGGCTTAGACTAGGACACAGCAGACCTGTCCGCCTTGGCAATCGGTGCCCGGCCGCTGTAGGTACTCGGCACAAGTGTCCATGCAGATGCCCAAATGCTGCTCACACGGTGCGGGCCTCAGTGGCACTACTCAGTATGCATAATGCGGGAATGACGTGATTTGTTGATGCAGCGATGCAGCGATGCAGGTATTCGGGAGAATGTCGTCCATGAGCGTGTTGAATGAGTTCAGTCACGGGATGCATTCAAATCGGTGGTGGCGAAGCGCGAGCGCGGGCGAATGTTGAATGTTATCGATTAGATTGCAGTACAAAAAATCATCATCATAGGAATATGTCGGATTTTGGATAGTGTGGTAATATAGTAGAAGGTGGCAGGTGGAGGCGACAGTAAGGATAACAATGAAAAAGAATACGAATATTAAAGTGGTTTAGGGAGAGTGAAATACCGATTTTATTTGTTAGTATACAATTAGTGCGGAGCCAACACAATGGGATTAAGTATTGAAATATATATTTTTTATGGAGGAATTCAGTTTTTGGGAGTTTTTGTGTGATTTGTTTAAAGATTTTCAGGATTTACTGTCGAAAAGTATGTAAATGTTAGTTATGTCCCCATTAGAAGTGTAAATGTGAGCGCAATATACTTACATTCATAGCAACATTCCACGCCACGGTGTTTGTTGGATGGGCATAGTCCGCGATTCGTAGTCGGTTCCAAGCAATCGCTGTTGTGCACACACAAACCACCAAGCAAGGCGCACTCACGGTCGGCGGGGTAGACTTTCACTCCCTGCAGCACTAAGAATTTAAAAAGAATATTCGTTAATACTTCCGTAGAGGAAAGCTAGTTCATTAATCTAATGTAATATGAATATATATAATATTAGAACAACGCTATATTGGAGCGTTATAAAGCATTCCAAACTATTTCACTTTTGTACAGTTGTTCTGAAATCATTTGATGGCTTTTTGAATAAATAGAATAAACTAATAATGATAAAATGAAAATAAATAAAATTACCGAACTTGGCTTGTACAACAACAATATTGTATGCTCAGATCTTAAGTTATAAAATATGTTTAATGGTAAAAATAAAAGGTGTAAAGGGTAAAAGGGCATTTTTTTCTAAAACCAATAACGTATATAAGATCATATAAAACCATATTCTCCATATTAACCGAACCTAGCAAAGGTGATGTATAACATATATTTTATCTTTGAAAATTTATTTTTAAATTATCAAATTTTTCTGTAGAACGTCCTTCTTAACTAGCCATTTCTATAGAGTGAGAGCAAAACTTTGCATTAGCTGCTCGCTGACTGGAAAAATGATCTAGCGACGCTTTGATCTAATTTGATCAAGTCAGTATAAACGATATGGTATTGTGCTCGTCGCATCTGTGGATTTAATGAGTATTGTGAATTTCACTGCTGACAAAACACAAAAGATACTCCTGCAAATTTATTTATTTGATTCGACAAAACAGAAGTCTTTAAACCGCAAGTGACCAAAAAAAGATACATTTAGTCCAAAAAGTATGTTATTATCTTACGTTATTATCTTAGGGTTACGATTTTCTTTCGTTTACGCAATTTTTTGCACTTATTTCAAAATATCATTCCAGTTCCATATCGTCAGCTTACTTTATAATAATTAAAAAGCTGTCATTGCCCTTTAAGCCAACGGTACTCGCATGTACTCGCATGTACATATTTACGAACAACAGCTGGGGCTGCAGGTAAAAGGGGTTGACCAAGTTTTATACGTGCTTAAAAATTTTTTGTAGGAGCAAAAATTTAATATGAGGTTATAATTGCAATAATGACATACTTACACATTAATTAATTAATTTTTACTTAAATTTTTTTAAAGTTAAAAACTAACATTTTACTATTAAAGGTATGTGTGTTTGAATTTGTAGAAAATTTTGCATGAAACTGATTTATTAATTTTAAAACCTATAAGACAATTAAAAGCTAACTTATAAACAATAAATTTAAGTTTTATTTTATATAAAACATAATTTTATAAAGTTTTTTTTTATATTTATGTAGACTTAAACAAGGTACTTGAAAATATACAAAATATCAGACAGGTTGTTTCGATATACATATTATAGTTTAATTTCTGTGCATATTTGAAATGTTTTATTTAATTTAACAATTTAATTTTAATTATTTCCTGTGATTCTATTCAATCACTGTTTTATAGTAAACTAACTTTAATGCAATTGTTGTTTTTAAATTATTATTTTTTAATTATATGAAAATTATTATGTTATTACTTTTTCACAAATACTAAATTCATAAAATTTCAAAAAAAATAAGTTTTAAAACATTCATTTTGAAAAGTCAATTCATTAAAAAATATTTCAAACTTCTAACTACAATATAACTGCAGCTATTATTTTAAATATAAAATTTTTTTTAAAATATATCAAAGCTATTATATCAATAATATTTATACAAATATCGTATTTTCCAATTTTAAGAGAATTATGTTTGAAAAAAGCATAGTCAAATATTTAAAGCCGTTTCAAAGAATCAAATCGAATGTAATTACATTTCTTATTCATTATAATTACTATTAAGTTAAAAACTTATTTTTTCAATTACTATAACAATAATTTTTATGAAAAGCATTAGAAGAAAAATGTTTAATAAACCAAGTTTTAAAAATCATGTTTAACAGCTTGTTTCTTTGAAAGAATTTCAAGTAATCAAATATATTGTGCCTATCAACAATAACAATATTTATTTTCTTTTTCATTAATTTTTAACATTACTTAGAGCATTCCAATAATATTGTATTTATAACTTTAAAAAAAAAATGTTTCTTTAATAGCATAAAACACTTTTGACAACAATTCTTATTTCCAAATAAGATTTTCCTCAAATAAAAAAACAAAATGTTTGTAAAAGTTAAAAAGTTTTCATGCAACTAATCGACCCCTACATAACTTTTCAACATTTTTCTATAACTTTTAGTTAACATATTTATTAACAAAGAAAATCCTTTAAAAAGTTTGTAATTATTACTAATTATTTACTAAAATGAATTATCTCTTTCAATCAATAAAAAATCGGTGAATCACAATATCACATTTCTAGCTGCTCACGTATATAGTTTCGTACATTCGCATATGAACTTGAGATTTATTTTGATGTCCAAAGCGCAATGTTTCCATGAAGCAGTGACAAGCGCAAAACGCAGTATATTTTAATATAGCAAAAAAGGCACTTAGATCACGAGTTTGCAGCTGATAACTGTTCAGGAAAGTTCCGTTTTGCTAGCACTAATATTTCATAAAGCACAAAGATTAAACAAAAACTACACCAGATAATTTTTAAAACACATGCAATTTAATATATATTTTTTTAAGTTAAATAAAACTAAATGAGAACTAGGAATGAGTTAAAGTGAGCACTCACAGTAATATTCTGGCGCATTGTCGATCTCGTTATCATCCGTGCCGGCACTGATGCCGTTTATCGGTATCTGTGCAATAAGTAGAACACTTAGCAGATATGAGAAGACTTTGCAGGACATAATATTTTCTTTTGTTTATTTAATTTGCTAATGGCTTAGCTTGGAAATGCTTCCGGAGAAACTTTACAATGCACTTTTCGAACACAAAACTCACAAGCTTTTATGCACTTGACACTTGTTTATATCAGCTAAAATGTTAAGCTTTCTAATGTGATTACAATAACACTTGAAACATGCACGATCTTCCAAAAAATTCAATTTCTATTTTTGTCACACTTGACTGCGCGCCAGCTCGTTCACAACTGAATGTTCTAAATTATGCGATGTTTCCTTTTAAACAAATCTCCAAATTAACAACAAACATTTAATTGCTCACTCATATTGAACGTTTTGTTTATGCGATAGTTGTATGTGTGGGATTTTGTAAACTATATATATAATTATATATTTTTATATGTATATATGTATGTATATGTATGTATGTACGTATATATGTATATATATATATATCGGCTTGTATGTATGGACACTGCTCTATAATATTTTATTTGATTAATTATTGTTTAGCCCAATTTTATATTTTTTATTTATTTCGTGTTGCTCAGCGACTAAGAAAGAACACTCTTTCACGCTTCGTTGCAATTCGATGAATGAATTTCTTCTCAGTTCAAATGAATGGTAAACGTTCCGCTGGCGCTTGGCGTTCGCTCGATTTGCACATTTGGCGATCGTCAATGCCAAAGAGAGCGACACCCAAGGGAGCTCGTAGCTCAATTTGAGCGAACATTTATTTGTATGTGCCTGTTTAGTGAACTCATGCTCCTTTTAATGTTGGCTGAGGATCAACGAAATCCCAATGAATTGATGAGTTATCAGTGTGAAATCAGAGTGTTATGCTATATTTTATTCGTCACTATAGTTTGTTTTCTTTCTGTTGATGATTCTTATTTACGTATACTTAATTGCAGATGTCACAAGAATTCGCCTGTGAATTTGTAGCTATGTATGTGTGTCATATAAATATGCGATTATTATTTGCAATTGAAGGCGTAACGTTACCCATATTTTTTCATTAATTCAATATTTCATTTGTGTCATGAGACCAAAGCCATCACGTGGCCTTAACCAATAGCGCTGCCATTAGTTCGAGAGCAGCTTAGGCATCAGGCAAGGAAGAGTTCCGGTTATATTGGGTTTTAATTGAACAATCAAAAAACAAAAGCAATAACAACAAAATGGAGGGAGTATTTTTCAGTCGACATACGATACATAAACAGTTATATAATATATGTATTTAAAATAATTGATATATATAATGTACATGCAAGTATGCATGCATTTGGCCAAGCATATGTTTGCTCGGAAAGTTCAAGAAACTATTGAAATGAGTGGACTGTGTTATAAAAATGCAGTTATTGAACTCTATTACAAGCGCTGTAATTATCTATTAATAACTCTTAATATCGCTGGGCAGTAATATTTGCATCTTTTATTGCACACGAACAATGTATGTATAGGCGTATATGTATGTGGGAATGTGGATACACCGCTGACCATTCACAGTCACTAAACGATCACGTCAAAGTGTTTACACACAAACTCGTCAAATAGACCCATAATGCCATTTACTCTGCGGCTTCGTTTTGGTTGTTTTGGTAGCGAATACGACACCAATGGGGCGATTATGTATGCAACATGCATACGAATTATTTTGTGGCGGTATTTCCATGAAAAATACTTTGTGTAATATAAAAAACCTCAATAGATTATATACCTTTAGTAGAATATATACAAAATTAAGTCCAGGCTTTTAGAGAAACCTCTTCCCCTATATGTATATTCCTAGTAACCAATAAGTTTGAAAAGCTTTCCAAATTTTCAAAAATTAATATTGTATGAATCAAAGGCAAACAAAAATATTTTTCCATCGGATCAAGGTATACTATGCGAAACATGCTCACCTAATTTCATTGAAAGACAGACCGATATATACATTATCCTGTCAACCTGTGCGGAAAGCATTATATGTAATACGGTCGATGAAGTGGGGAAAATTTTTAGCAGTCTTTAGAAGATTTCCATTTCCACACATTATAGACGCCATTTGTGCCAATGTTTATTTCAATATCTATAGAAAAGCCAAAAAATCTGATGAAATTTTAAATGACGTTATATTAAAAGTGAGTGTGGTCGATTCCATTGTCAAGCTGAGCTAAGAGTGCGCCATAATCTTTCAAGCATTTTATTTATTTTCGAATAGCACCATTTTGTAGGCATACATTGATCCAATCCCATTTAATTATGGTGCCTTCTTAAAGTGTCTTTCAATGTTCTTGTTATTTTGCTGTATATAACCCTCTACGAAGCGTGTTCAAAAAATATCGGGAATGTTGTTCAACTGTGTTCTTAGACTTTAATTTCATAGTGCATCATAAATTCTTGTCTCAAGGTTAAACGGTCAATAAGGAGTTCTACCTACAAGTTTAATGCTGTTTGCGGGAAGTAATCTGAAATAACACCCCGATTTGTGGAACTGTGGAGAACCAATTCATGGCTTTTGTTAATTTTTGCTCAATTCTGCTCACACTTCGTTGCTTGTTAATGAATTCTTGGCCAAAAACAATACTGTAACGATGCCCCAGCCTTCATATTCGCCAAACAAAGCTCCGTGTGACATTTTGCTATTTCCAACTAAAGAGAACTCTAAAGAGAACCCTAAAGAGAACCCTAAAGAGAACCCTAAAGGGCCGTCGTTTTACAAGTATAGATGACATTAAAAGCGCATCGCTGAAAGAGCTAAAGGCTATCTCAAAAATCGAGTTTGAGCAGTGTTTCGACGATTGGAAGAAGCGCTGGCATAATTGCACAACACCGAACGGAGTCTATTTTGAAGACTATTTTGATTAATGTAGACGAATGAATAAATTTTTTTTTCCAAATAATCGAAAATTCCTGTTATATTTTGAACATACCTCGTATCTATCTCGATATTTTTAAGATGTATAAATGATATTTATGTCATCATCATAGGCCAAAAGTTGTACGATCTTATAAAATATTATATCTGAGTGATTTAGTCTTTTTGATTAAAATATTTTCCCAAACATTATCACAAAGAATCGTTGAGCACCAAATCTCGTTTAGTATCAAAACGCTGGAAAAACCATTTTCTATTTCGACTAAACTGAAGATAATACTCACTGTCATTTTTTAAAGCCATAAAAGATTTTGTGGATTGCCAGATTCAAAGGCAGTAGGACAAAGAATGAATATTTGATCTATTATTCTAAACATTATACAGCACGTATAATGTCAAGCGAGCCATAAATATTGTAGTTACCAATATTTTGACTATATTAGTTAGCAAATATCATATGTCCGCCCAATTTTGAACCACATTTTCCAGCATAACCGATTTAATCATGCCAATAACACACCAACTGTTGATTTATAATTGGCAAGTCGTACCTGGTTTATCAGCATACACTATTGACTTCATGTATCCCCACAAAACGGAGCCTAACGGAGTCAAATCCCATGATGTAAATAGCCAACTGACAAGCCTCTTTATTGGTAAGATTTTATCACCAAAAGTATGTACCAATAAAGTGATGATTTCACACGCTGATTGGATGGTTGCACCACCCTGCTGGAACCATTCTATAATAGACGATTTATAATTGACGTTGACGTGGGGAAACAAAAGGTCGCAAATCATTTGCCTGTTTCCTTCGATATCCAAATCAAAAATGGCAGTATTTACTTCGACGGGTGGTTTGACAACTCTTTTGGAAATATCATGCCTCTAAAAACATCCTATACTATGAAATTCTTTGAAACGAAATTTCATATTACCTTAAAAGCTTCATGTTTTTGCTTATGCTATTTTTAATTTTGTTACTCTGCTTAATTTTGAAAAAATAATAGAATACTAAAATATGAATGCCTTCTTCACTAAAAAGTGTAAAATTACCGCCAAACCTGGTGTTCATTTTAGATCGGAATAAATGGTGGTAAAAATATAAAAACTTAAATCATACCTACTTGCCTTAAAACTGAACTTAAGCTACTTGACAGACTTTCAAAAATTTCAGTATTGTTGTTCCAGATCTTTCCAAACCCTTTCCAAAATACAACGAATTTGAGCCAAATCGGACAATAAATGCGTTTATTGTTTGTGATTATACTCTGGCGCCACCTTTCGGAATTTTATTATCCTCTAGCCTTCTCGCAGATGTTGATATATATTTTATCGAAATGATATGTATAAAGTGTTTGACCGGGATTTGTCACTACCACTAACCTTAAAATTTCTGAATGAAATTATGAAATTTAAAACTTGTATTCAAATTTTATTATTTTAATTCAAAACAAAGTTTTTGAAAGCACAATTGGATTTAAACGGAAGAAATTAAAAAATCACTTAAAATTATGTAGTCTGTATGTCAAAAACAATTATCACTCCACAAGTCCAAAAAATTAAATGCGCCTATTGGGACATATATAAGAAAAACGCGAATGGAATGTTATAAATCTAACACTATCTCTTAGTTTTGTTTAGTAGGAAAAATATTAACAAAGCTAATCGGCATCTTGCATAACTTCGTTCATTTGCTGATGTCCAGAATCTAAGCATAATCTACACAAGCTATGACTAAATGGCAAGAGCATCTAATTGTACTAACATTAAAGTGACTTTCTTATTCTGAAATTTATTTTAAAATTTTCCACAAATTTGTTCACACTTTCTTTTTAAGGCGAAGCTTTTAATATGCGAAGCTTTTGAAAGTGTCTCGAACTTTTGGATAAGTAGCATTTTTACCTACTTCCGGTTTGTGTCATTTTTCAAGCATAAACTTTCGCGCAAGCTTTCTGATATGCATATATACATGTCCATGCGCTTACAAGAATTGCCCAGCATATGAAACATGTTGCCACAGAGTATATTAGTTTTGTGACACTTAAAACTAATCGAGATAGATGAAGAGTTATATAGATAGATCTATATGATCCGGATGTCTGCGTGTCCATCCATCCCGTCCGTCCGTGCCCGTCTGACCGTCCGTGCAAGCGATAACTTGAGCAAAAATTAAGATATCTTGATGACACTTGAATTCATCATATTCACATAAAAATGATAATTTCTCAGATGGGTGTAATCGTACAAATACCAAGCCCACAAAATTCCGATCAACGGAAACCCATAAAATGCCATAACTAATCAATAAATTAATATATTAATCTACAATTTGGTACAGGGAATCATTATTTGTGGGAATTAGGAATATTAGGAATCGATATTTGTGGTTTAAAATGTTTTAGAAAGTGGGTGTGGCCTCGCTCCCTAATATGTTTAAAGTACACATCTCACCAACTACTAAAACTGTATCAACTAAACTTGCTTGGGACAAGCTTTTCTATGACCTCCTCATAGAATGTGAATATTAGTGAAATCGGGTAATAACCACGCCCACCCCCCATATAATGGTTATCTCGAAAACTAATAAAAATGCGATAACTCGCTAAAGAAAAGCAAAACTCGCTTGTCGGAAGTATTAAATTTCACAATAAAGGTTGTAAGGGCTGCATGAGACTCAAAAAATTTAACAATGGGTGTCGCACCGCCCACTTTTAGGTGAAATGTTATATCTCAGAAGCCAATTCAACAATCTCAGCCAAATGTGGGACATGATATCACCCTGCCATCCTAAGATATAGAGTGAAAATTGGCGAAATCGGTATTCAACCACGCCTTTCAACCACGCCATTTAACCACACAAATTTGGATTCACTTTTATTTTGCAATATGTAAATCGAACACCAATGAAAACATCGGAATAAAACTTGACACTAATAATGTCTTCAAAGTATACAATCTGACATCTTAAAATAATCGAAATCGAGCTATACCTATTCAAGTCCCCAGATGCTGTGAGATGTAATATATTAATGAAATTCATTGAGCGCCTTTTCCCGATAATAATGTGTCCTTGTACCAAATTTGGATAAAACTGGGTCAATATTTACCCTAAGCCCCATATACCTAATATAAGACTTTTTGAACGGTTCACTTTATACCGTATATATCCGTCAATATCTAAGATGTCTTAATGGAATTCAAGAAGCGCCTTTTTCAGAAAATAATGCTGCCTTGGACCAAATATGGATAAAATTGGGCTAATATTTCCCACATCCCCCATATACCTAATTTAATTATTTTCACACAACTGGTTGACTTCATATAGTGGACTTTATGCCGAATAAAATTCAAATTGTAATATTAAGATATGTAATATTAAGATAAAATAAATAACCAGAGACAAAATGTTCGGTTGGAGCTGAATTGAGTTCTTCCTTAGTTTTTTTTTATTTAATATGTTGATTTCTTCCATCGGATGATCAAAGTTGATCGTTAGTTGTGCATGTGCATGTTAGTGGCCATTGATTCGTGGCTTATATAAAAATAGCGCCTTCCCTTTGTATCAAAACTCTCTGTCTAAAGATCAAAATATAAGATTTGTAACCTGGTTAAAACTAGCGAAAAGCGGAAAAGCTTTCTTAAATTGGTGGAAAAGTAATACAAAGCTACGAAACGCCAATTTTTCAGATAACGAATGGAAGTATATTTGAAAAGGTGGTGTGGCCACATCCTCTAAGCGAATCACTCGATTTCACCACCCTAACCAAGTACAAATGAGACAAATCTGGTGACAACTACACTCACCTCTCATATAACTGTAGTGTTGAATAATATGATAGATCATTGCAGAATAATGGGAAAAACTTACGCTACAGTAAGGTATACAAGGTATCTAATGAATTTCACTTAACAATCAGTTCAAAAGTTTAGCTGTGGTCAAGACATATTATGACGCTCTTTGAACCCATTTGCTATCCCATCAACTTATTTGATTTCATAGCATAGTACCAAATATGAATCAACAACTTTTGATTTCCCAATCGAGTATTACCTACGCCAAAAAATTTACCAGCGCAGCCAATAGTTTGATACAATTCGACAAATACTTAAGATGATACACTGGTCCATGATAACCTCTCCAAAGTTATTCACTGAAACCAGCCTCAATTATGTCGAAACAATACTATAGAAGTAGGAATTCTTACTGTGAACCATAAAGCTGTTGAAGTAGCTTTCATACCAAATTTACCTGTGATTACAAACAGTTTTCAGTTTCAATTTAAACATTTACAGTTTCCCAGCGCATGTTTCACTGTAACCTTCCACAAGAGCCAGGATCAGACACTTCGAACCAACGAGGTCGGTAAAAGGGGTTTCTCGCCCGCACCCATGGTGCTTGCTTACAGTTAATGAGCTCAGATAATTTGCTTACAATGGCTAATGTGGTCAGAGCTTAAGAAGTTGTATGATATGTTAGATTATGTAAGTTCCTATATTATTTACAGTTTTCTATAGTTCTCTTTTCAGAAAACATTCAATTTTTTTGTTTGTCTAGCCAAGCATCAAAGCCCATCGAGATCGTCAAGTGAAAAAGATAGTTGTCTGCATTATTTGTCATTGTGATATTATACCTGTACTGTAAACAACACGTATTTGTAATTTAGAATTAACACGCAAAGCAAACATTGCAAAAATACAAATTCATTTACTGTTGCTGTTCGAACCAGATGAATGTAAACCCAATAATAATGGAAAATTAATTAAACGTTAATTCAACTGTATTTAATTTCAAGTTCAACTGGTTCTATATATTCAATCATTTCCCAAGTCGTAATCATATAACACTGTGTGCTTATTAAAAACAACAGAATTACTTTTCATTAAGAATAAATCACTAATTATTACTTTCCCTACTATTTTATATGTAGCATCAACATTACATTATTGAGTTCATATTCATCCATAATATAACAAACATGTATATGAAAATTCGGTAAATGGGTAGTTAGAAACTTCTAGCTATTACGAGAACCAGATAATAAAATTATTATTTAAAATTGGGCGAAAATCTCTATAATAATTACAACCTCACAACATACTATCACAAGAAAATAACAGCTTCGACCATTTAAACCCTGTTTCTAACACCTTAAAATGACCTATGAGAATGGACGAATTCGAGTAATAATCACGCCCATAATCCGTATAAAATACTAAATTTTCACAAAGATGGTGTGGATGATATGTTGGGCTTTTGAAGCTTCAGTCCAAAATATGGATGATAGATATGGAGCGCTAAATTTTATATGAAATTCCATATCTGAACATCTTCATATCTCAAGTAAATGAAGGCTGATACTGCCTTGACTGTTTGAAAATGAAGAAAATCTTATTGTAGAGCAACGAATTTGAAGATATAGTAGACCGTAAGAATGGCCGATTTATAATAGAAATGGATTTATAATACACCTATAATACACCTCCCCCGTAATCAGTCTTTCTGTAAATGTAAGTCAAAGTTGTCAAAAATTCAACTTCTGCCTAGAATATTCAGTATTTAAGTATCAGAATATTCGTCAGCTAAAGAAGAATATTCATTAGCTGATTATAAAATCTTTAATTGGAAGAAATCTAAACTGACATTTAATGTGAAGAACTATGAACTTTGAGAGGATTTAATTTAACAATTATTTCAAACATTATTGTACCCCTAACAAGAATACTAAGTTTAAGAAATTTCAATCGACTTCTATAAGAAAGAATATTAGAATGACAACCCCGGCTTAAATTTCTTTAAAAAAAAAGAAGAAATTTATTTTTGAACAGACTTTAACCTGCCTAAATAATAATATCATGATATCTTGGATTCCATATTAAAGAACCATATTCAAGAATCGGTCCAACTAAATTTATTAGTTGTACTCTTCAAGGATCTTTTGAACATCACCTCACAAACGCCAGCATACCTTATACCTTGTAACTGTGACGTTAAATTGAAGACTAACATTAAGGTTAGGATTTATTTTACACCAAAATAGTCCGCTACAGTTTATTTAATGAGGTGTTTTCTATGTTCAAAACAAACTAAGTCCCTACGAAATATTTGAAACGTACAACGTTAAATCTGCTTTATGTTAATTTTGTATTACCATACCACTTTCTTAATATTCTCGCAACTTGCTGCATAGAGCACAATAACAATAAACGAAATAGGCATCACATAGGCAGTTTTGATAATATAATATATCCACTTATATGTTAGACTAAAAGTTAAGGTTATCTCTCTTTATTATCTTTCTCGGAAGACTACTTTTCATTACAGATTTTCTCTCAGTAGAAATAAAAAAGAATGATTTTGATGAAACTGAAAAATTCTTTACATGGCTTATGTTTGACCATTTTCAATATAGCGACCTAATATTTCAAATAGAAGATGTCATGCATCGAAAGCGCGTTTGTCTAGCATATTGTCCACTTAACCAAATCTGGCGCAGAGTTTTCATAAGCTGAGAATGGCTCTATTGCGATTATAACCAGTCAAATAGCTTCAGTTTTAAATAATATTGTTATCAACAACACAATTATGAAAACACATACAAAATTTAATCTAAATTGAGCCGTGAGTGAATAAACAAAAACAATTCTTGTGTTTGGCCTATATTTAGTTTGCTTTTATTAGTCTAATAACCCAAGTTAAGTACTTTAATAAGGTGGCGAAGCAATCAGCGAGACCCAATAACAGTGAAATCTTTTCAATGGATCATTTTCATTTCTATACATAGTATTTTACATACATACATATATAGATATCTAAGCATGTTTCTATTTTTAATTTTTTTTATATACGCACTTACGACATATTTCCCATCAAGTGGATCAATCAAACCACATCACACACCACTTAATCACATAATAATATCTTGTTGCCATTATCACATATTTAGTTTCAAAATTAAGACAAAGTTCTTTTTGTATAACACAAAATACTTCTATCTTCTATCAGAATAATCAATCCATGGTCTCAAATACTGCCCATATAATCAAAGCTTTATATATCCAGCAATAACTGAGTACGAGTTCAATTCTTGCGATTATATTTCCGATAATAAGTGAGTTACCAGGATGAACCTTGCTAAGCTTGCCACTGTGCGCTGAAATTATCCATCCCTCACCCGAATTATATTTGGCGGCTAGGAGCAAACATTATGGCCGTGTTTGGTCCGATAAATTTGGTACGAAGTCAACCGAATGGACAGATATTATTATATTCGGTGTGGTTTGGCCGTTTAGGAGAATATATGTACCGGTTCCACCTATTGCTAGGAAAGAGTTGCTGAATGTCAACGGTGTTTTTTTTTTTCAATATCTTTATTGCAGCTTGAGTTATATGTTGTGAATTCGAATATGGTAATGAGGTTCAAAACCGTGTTTAATAGCAAATAGGCGTGCTTGTGATTCGATTTTGTCATTGCCAAAAGATCAAAGGGCACTCAGACTGGTCAATGTTTCTTCAAATCGGTCACGAAGCTTTGGAGATCTGAAGTTTCATTTAAAAGTGAACCCATATGTCTTGAGTTCCATATAAAACCCGATTATATTAATGTATTATAAGTGACACTCTCGTGCAAAACGTGGCCAGATATAAAGAAGTCGTTCCTTGTTGGTATTTCCAGCAAGTTCAAGGCTTTCAAATGTGTTTTATTTATTACTTATTTAGTAGCTATCAAACGCATCAACTGCTTACTCAACTCAAACTGCAATTAAGTAATCTGATATTTTCATGGATGGATTTTAGTTGATATTTTCGCACTTTGCCTAACATATGTATACTCATTTACGATTCATAAATTTTAATGCTATATTTGCAATATACTTTGTATGTGACCTATAACTTGATTCATTTTTATTATGTAGCACATATATTTGATATTTATGAATGAGTAAGAAATGAGTAGTTTTATGAACTGAGTTTTATTGATTCCCGTGAGACTTTGAGCCCCACTGAAACTAAATGGCAATCCACTTAAAAGTTAATTGCTTCGGTAGTAGATCTTGAATTTTCCAGGTGGTCATACATACAAGAATATTGATCCAAAGTAAAATAAAACCATGCGATCTTTAATTTTCATTCAATATTTTAATGATAATTTAATTAATTTTATTATTTATCTTTTCTTAAACTCTGAATAATACTTGCTCGCACGTTTTGCACTTAATTGCGTGAAATATAAAAACTAATATTATTTATTGGCTTTAACATATTTTTTCATTTCAAATAAACGCATGAAAAATAGCAAAACTTAAAGCTTCGACTAATTACAATGGAAAATATGATTTTTCCATATCTTCGCAAATAATTCAGTCTTTCGCTTACATACTTACAAATCTAAGTAATGCTGAATCATTATGTGTATGCACATAATTACATGCTTATTGCAAACATTACGATATCATTGCATTATGTAACGTAATTGACGCTACGTAAATAAAAACGATACGTATGTGTGCATATTATTTACAAAGGTATATAGACGTATGTCTAAAATACCTACAGGTGTGTTTGAATATTTTTATATACGCATTGTAATTACAATATATTATATATACTTATGGCGATTGTTATTTTTGCTATTCTCACTCACTGCAATACATAATGAAATAACAGAGCTGGCTTAAATATGTATACAACAAATGCAATTATACGCAACTTTAACTAATATCACAGTTCTTTTGAGAAATTTTGATTCGTTTTACGTTGTAAATATGTAGATATATATATATATACATATGTTCTACATACACAATTACACAGGTAGATAGTTACTCGATAGGGCTATCACTGCGCAAATTGACTTTGTCATATTAAAAGAATACGCTTTTCGTTACGTTGTGTTTAAGTGTTACGTTAAGTGCGCGTAGTGTGATTCATCCTGCCACATATTGTCACATTTAAATCCATTAAATGCATATACATATGTACATATTGGCGACCCTTAGCCCAACTATCAAACTAACAACTCAATTTCTCCAACTCGTTCACTGTGTAGAAATTTATTGTTGGTGTTGTTGGCGTCTGAGATGCGTGCACGCCGCCACCACTACTGTTATTGCTAACATCTTTGTTCGCTGATGGATCCATTGGTGAGAAAGGTATAACAAAGACGCTGGTTTTGGCATCGTGGTGCATTTTGACTACTGTCTCGTAGCTGGGCGGTGCGAATTCGCTGTACGATGGCGAGGGTGTGGGCGGCGCAATGGGCGCTTCGTGGTGCAGCACGTTGCCTCGGTTCTCTGTGCAGCGTCGGTCCGAGCAGGCCATGAGCAGAAAGAAGGCGGCCAGCGCCAGAAATGTGGCCACGTACCAAACAATGGTTATGATGTCCATGGCAGTTTGTGACAGTTCGTTGGATTGTTCGTGTACTGCTGAAAAAACCAAACACAAAAACATATTTAGAAGGTTTATAAAAGGAATTATTGTGAATAATTAGTCAGGTTTAATTATAGAAGCAGTGTAAAAGTAATAACAAGTTCATATGTGCATTGGAATTCACATTAAGCCCATTAATGACTTGGCTTGCATCGCAAGCTGGAAAACGGGTTTATGATTAGTATTAATCCGTTATTGTGAAATAGAAAAGGAAACGCACGCTAACTGGCTAAAATTACTCTTTACTTACAAATAAGCTGCACTTGAATTACTGTATTTTTTGTTTTTTTGATTCTAACATGAATTTCGCAACTAATTATAGCGAAAATTACCAAAAACAAATATAAGCAAATATTGTGAACACATATATCAACGGTTCAATGATTTCTTATCATTTCGACTTTTTAAAAATAACATTAAAAATATAAGAATACACATGTAAATTCATGTTAACATAATTGAAGTGCCCACTCGTAAGGGAAATTGTACTGTGAAGTGCCTAAAATCGCGACTTCCATTTCGATAACTATAATTCCTCTGATTAGATGTCAAAAAGACACAAAGTTATTATCGATTTATTTTTACATTTCACTAATTATAGAAGCACGTGCCTAGCTTTTATACACATTTAATTAAATGTAAGATCACATGGAGTAGTTCGTGATTCAACAAGTGAAATATTAGTGAGTTTCAAATTCAATTTGGTACTTCCAGTGCGTTCCATTTCCCCCTGGTAAAACATATAATAACATCGCACCATCTCAGCAAATATCGATACCAAAATTGTAAGTAATCGCTTTCTCATACTCTTCTAAATAAGTAAAAAAAAATCTAAGGAGAACCCATAGAACACATCCCTCCTACATAGTAACAATACTCCTCAATATAATTTGCCACTATAAGGATGAAATGGGCAAAAATTGTTTTTGGTGAAGACCATCCACCCACCATATAATAGTGCAAAAGGTAGTGTAAAAGTACATACAATAATGTAAGTAAAATTGATCATTTAAATATATAATGATTATATAGAGTGGTATTAATAAACATAAGGTTTGAACCATTTCGTAAAGTTCTGTAAAACCGCATTCGTAATCAAATCAACTGTTCACACTCAGGGATGTATGAATTGAGAGGATAAATTCCTGATATAATGTAATGATTTTGCATTTTTAGGCAAAGCAAAGATATTTCCTTCAATCTTTGTATTCTGAAATTTAGACACTTGTTGAAGTACATACTTTCAAAAATTTCACTTTAATTTAGCTTTTTTTTAGAAATTGCACACTCTCGTCAAAGATTTCTCAAATTACATAATTGATTACGGCTTGTTGTTAGCATATGTCGTCTTTCTTTATTTCACGTATTGCAGCCGATATTGCTGTCAGCCGTGCAGCAATACTGAACGATAACACAAACAGCTTTCAAAACAAAGCGAAAGTGCAAACTTTTAAATTTAAATTTCAAATACATTGTGAATATTTTTTGATATAATGGTAATTTCACTGCACTCGTTTTAACCAATTTTCACAAACCAAAATAGTACTTTTAGGCACAGATACTCACTACTCTTAATAACAATTATCGTGGTGTTGTTATCATCAAACTCTTCACGTGTTTCCAAATGTATGTTCGGCACTGTATCCGTATAATTTAAACGTTCGTTAAGTGGTTGATTCAAAAATGTTTCATGTGAATTGCCTTCTGCAAAAAAGTTTCGCTGATTTTGTCCCAAACTGAGCAAAAACGATTGACCGAGCGCTCCTTGCACTAGAACAGTTAAAACTGAAATGAAATGGCATATCGAAAATCAATATTAAAAACTCATGAAAAAAAATGATAACGAAGTAAAAATAATGATAAAATGGTAGTATAATATGTATGTATAATATGTATAAGGTGTGTGCGCAATGATTTGCGTGCTGAGGTGGGCTTTAAAATAAAGCCAAGAGAAACGGTATCAATGGCTGGGTGGTGACGCTATAAACGCTATCATAATTGACGGTGGTAGACGAAATATGAGCATGTGCTAAAATTAAATATGAAATTACAATAATATGCGCATTTGAACTACAGCTGTACTAATGTCGTAACTGCTGTCTTCTATTCTTCGTATGGTTTACTATGAGATACCTACAGCTTTTGTATCTATGCTCATAAATAGAATGCATGTAAAGGTTCTTCTGGCATAATCGACTATCGATAGTATGACGCAGCCTTTGTGGATTGAGGCGGCTGAGTGAACTATAAGGGCGCCGGCACCGTGTTCAGCTGACTCTTTATTCCGCACTTGGCCAGCCAGCAGAAACTTCGACAGAAAACACGTACAATTTCGTTGTGATAATAAAAGTGAACAAAACGAACCCATCACGAATCGTAGCAGATATAAATTGGCAATGCTTGAATACGTACGTTCATGCCCACATATATCTGTAGGTTCCGTTAAGAGCGATTCAGAGTTGCCGAGCTTAAACTTTGAACGCTGAACCAGCTTGAAGATTAGTATATAATACAATTATTCTACATGCATATACAGATAACGAGTCAATATATGTTGAAATAGAAAATAGTATCCAAATTCAGTATTATTCGGCATGAATCATGGTTTTAAATAGACTAATGGTCAAGAGTTAAATAGTCTAATGGTCAAGAGCCTGGCCAAAGGTTGTTGTTATTATGAGATGGCAACCAAAAACCTGTTAAAACAAATTTTAAAAATATATTACGTACATTCTTATGTCTCTATAAATATGGCTCATGTGAAATATTTCCGCTTAATTAAGAAAATATTAATGTGCATTTGTAAATAAATTAAAAGAGTAAAAAGTGTGTAAAGAACAACATTCATGGCGACTACTTTACAAAAGAAAACACCATTAGTTAACTTAACAATTTTAGCAAGTGATGCATGTTTTTTATAGCTAATATTGACACATTAAACGCAAATAAAACACTTCAATTTACTATGAGTTGGTTCGGTTAGTCAGTTGGCAGAATCAGCTGATCGACAAGTGGGCATTTCGTCACAAATACAATAAAATAAGTTGGTCGATACATATTGTCAAGTTAATTAACATTGCTTGAGGTAATGGATACTACCAAGTGATTCTCTATTATCAAATGCAGTAAACAAATCAGTGCTGAATAATGAAGCAAACGATTCCCTGCTGGAAATTTTCTTTCATATGGCAATATGGTAGTCCGAAAATATCACAAATACTACAAATAATGCTCGCCGTGATTTCATTTTTGGGTAATTTTTGACAGTTCTCCATGATATAATAGCTGTCTTCGATTCGCCATCTTCGATTCTGCTCGCTATCTTTGCGTGCTGCTCTCTTGTCAGAAAAATAACATGTAAAATCAATCACAAATCTAATTGAATTCGACACAAGAGAATAAGCAGATCTTTTAATAAAATAATATAACCGCTATCTTCGACACTATTAAGTTTTGTTTTGCATATTTTAGACAAGTTTAGATCACTGTACTATTTAGAAAAGCTCAAATGACAAATTATTGTGAAAAATGGAAATTTGTTTGAACATCTGGTATAATATGTTCGATTCACTACTCTCCAACACTTAGCGAATCGAAGACAGCTAATATAAGTGGTAATTCCGTGGAATACAAAACCAAATGCTTGGTACACTAACTTACTTTGACAAAACACATTAAATTGCATTCTAACTGACGATCTTCATATGGAAGAGGTCATTTTGTTTCTTAATTCACCACGGCTGGAAACTTCAAGGATTTTAAAATTTGAAAACTATGTACTCAAACAATGAACGAAGTTTTCAGGACATATAAATATTCCTTTTTTTTTTACGGATAAAGAACTTTATTAAATAAAATACAACAAATTGGTGATTTCGCCAATCTTACTGTTATTACTTCAAAAATGTCGAGGTATTTCATATTTGGAAATGATTTCGGAAAATGCCAATCGCTGCTGCGTTTTATGATGATTATGATGTCGTTGTAAAATTGCACCACTATTCTCAACATAGCGCCAGTCATTTGACGTGTTTGCACATAAAATCGTGTAGGTGGCCAATTTATATGGCAGTTATCTCTCTAGAAAATGTTACACCACGTCATGAGCTCGCTGTCATTCAGACATCAAGTTGGATTTTCTTATTAAAATTTTTTATGAGAAATGTTAGTGTCGAGTGAAAAATTTTTATCAAAATTATATTAGAAAACGATTGTATTATTAGAGATGTATATTCACTCGGCACGATATTTTGGTGAAATTATTGAACTTATCAAGTTTTAAATTTTTTAATTAGAATATGCAAGTCACACAAATCTTAATTTCAATGGTCAATAAATTAATTTGTACTTAAATCTACGGTAATCGATCGTTTTATTTTTAAATTTAGTGATAAACGTTCCATCAAAACGGTTGACGACTCCGTAAACCATTAGAAGAAAGTGTAGAGGAGAATGGTGGTGGTATAAATTTTTTGATAAGACATTTGACGATTATGGATTATAAAGCTTTTGTTAAAATGAAAACATGAGACAACAGAACGGCAGCAAAACGTTGGTTTGGCAAAATTCGATTTTATTATCCAATATAAATAACATCGAGTACGGCACATAATTTGTAGCATGATTTGTCTCTTGCTTCAAATTAGACCTTGTTTTCATTGGTTTATATGGTCGGCGGTGTATTGGTCGATTGAAAACTATCGCGGTACGCAATTTGCACAGAGCTTGTGAATACATTCCTGAACGGTATATACAACCCGTTCCTTTGATACATTCAGAGTGTCGGTTATATCGATCACTCTTATTTTACGGTCATCCAAAATGATTTCATGAATTTTTTTATGTCTTCGTCCGCAAAAGCCTTGCCGTCTTCGGTGCTCATATGGTCTCTACGGAATTTAGCACAAAGCATTTACAAATGGTCGCTGTACCTCTCGCAGAGGACTATTAGAAACATATAGTTTTAGATCAATTAGCAAATCAGATTTAAGTTTGAGTTGACTTTCAAGCTTTCAAAACTTTTCTCAAGCGAGACATAATTACTGAAATACATCCAAAAGTGTACAGCCCTGAAAGCTGTGCTAACTCTCAACTCTTAAGTGGTGGTTTTGTTAAGAGTAATATTGAAGATCTGAGAAGAACGTGATTTCTGGAGTTGCACTCACACTTAAATGCTATTGTGGTTATTTAAAATTATCAACAACATACCACTTTCGAGCAATTGTTCATCACATGATCGTTTGATGGTATCTGATGACGGTGCCAACAAATAAACTGGCGTTAATTGCCATATAAAATATATGACAAACATCATTTACATACTAGATAATATCGCTTCATATGTTTGTACATACGTACATACCTAACTTTTTCATATTATTCACGTATATATGTAAAAGAATTATATATTCTATTATTGCTATCTCGGTGTGGTACGACTTGCTCCGTTTCATTTGATTTGTTTTGTGTATCCAAGCAATTATCATTTTACTGGAAGAAACATACATATAAGATACATAAATATTATGCACATAAGTAGGAGCGTGCGACTCATAAATACATACATATGTATATAAACGCAGAGGAATTCATAAGTGTCGGAATTCGTAATTAGCACAATGCAGGTATAAAAAGAACAACTGCTCCGAACTCCAATTGAACTCTATAGAATCGCTTGGTACTGTTCAGCGTACCCAAAGGAGATGGCCCCTTATGCGTCAAATCAATGTTTTGATTTTCCAATTACCGTACTTACGTCTGTATATATATGCAAACATCTTTGAGAACCGACGAAATAATAAACTCGAGTATAAACAACACTTCATCTTGACAAATATTGATATGTACTATATATACACTTAACTTTATTGTCATTCAACTTTACTTTTGATTATTTAAATGAGTGTCAATATGTATGTCTACACCCTTTAGTTTCACAAATTTTGTTTATACTCATTGACACTCATATAAATTTCAGTGTCTACAATTTTTAAGGAAGTTATTTATTGTTTATTCAAATTATGATCGCCATAGTAGAAATCTAGTAAGGAAAGAATTCTAAAATATCTCTACAATCTTTCTCGAATAGAAAATCTGTATAGAGAATTATGCTAAATACCGACTAGGGAAAGCTTATATGCACAGAAATTCAGAAGCAATGGAATTACCCAAAACGGCATTGAAATTTGCCCTCACTCACAATAGTAAGCATTAGAGGGCGAATACATTTTACTTGCAAATCAAAATGCTTTCTTATCCTTGGCAGTAACAGTTTACCATATTTTCCGGGCAAAAATCACATATTCATTTCAACTATTTGCCTAAATCCGAAAACTAAAGTTATAAAATAGATAAATTTTAAATGAGTAAGTTTGTATGAGTATGAGTATGAGTATGAGTATTCTGAATAATAACAAAATAAATAACTGACACATCGGATTTATCGATTCTTGTGAATTCAAATGAGCTTATGAGTTCAAAATTTTAGACAATAAATTTTCCATAAGTATAATTACAAACATGATGAATGTCTCTGTAACGTAAATGCTTCACGGAGACTTAAATGTACCTTTTTCGCTGTAATTCATATTAAGGAAGGCCCCTGAAGTGGAAATGGGCTTAATTTATGTTTTCTTTGAAAAAGCCTCTGCTTTCTACACTTACTAACGCCAACTCACATTCCATTATACAAAAGGTCTGCATGTTAATTAAAAATGTTTTCAATTCTGCAAAATCATAATATTCGCACTAAAATGGCAGGTTAGCTCATTCTTTGATGCATTACACAATTCGAAATACTCGGAAATATCAACTGAAACCACTCTGATGCTGCCAACACTTCAAAAAAGTATATGAATGTGTGGGTCACATGTGTAGAGTAGAAATAAATGGCACTACAAATACTTTATTTGCAACAGAACTAATTAAAAAATTAATAAAAGCATATACTTAAAAGCTTTTGCTTACCTATATAATGGCACTTATTGTCTTTAAAAAGCACACGACTTAGATTTTCCAATAAAAACAATAAAAACAAGTAAGGAAGGGCTAAGTTCAGGTGTAACCGAACATTTTATGCTCTCGCAATGTGCAAGGATCAAAGGCGGGGAAGTACTTTCAGGTGATGGTATAACTTTATATAAAAATTTTGCATATGAATTCAATAATTTCTACTCAGCGAAATCGTGTATGAATTACAATCATATTAGATATCTGACTAACTTATATTATAGATCATAGCCTCACTTAGTTTCAAGACTACATTTTGCTTCGTCTCCGAGATATTTACATATATTAAAAAACCTAATTAACTCAAATTATACGAGTGTATATGATATAAACCCAACCAAAGTAGCCTGATTAAATATATTAAGTATACGAGGAAAAAGTCAACCAGAGAAACGGAAATCATTATAATAGGGATAAGGGGCTTAGATCTCGGCCTAGACCGATTTCATTCATATTCAGCGCTAAGCTACATTATATGTAGGAAAACCTCCGTATTAAAATGATGTAAGCTCGAGAACATGGTATATGGGAGTAATTCATTAATCGATTTCACCGATTTTCGGCATTAAGCAAGGGTATATCCTATATTATACGTTCACTTAATTTTGCAAATATATCTTGTATATTGGCCGATATATATGGCATAAAGTCAGTGGTATTTCGAAAATCTTCATATTAGATATATGTGGACCACGAGAAGTATTCACCCGATTTTATCCATTTTTGACAAAAGGGCGCACTATTATTATGAGAGGATTTTCTTTAAATTTCAATAATATGTCTTACAGATTGCCCGATATTTTCGGCAAAAATTTAATCACAGGCACTGAGGTCTACATATTCGGTATCTGGTGACTTAAATAGTTATAGTACATTTTGAAAATGTTTATGTTTATGTGAGATGGCATACTTGAAGACAATATTTGCGTGGAGGTTTATTCCGATATCTTCATTGGTCCTTGCTTCATATGCTGTAAAATGAAAGAATCAAATAGACTTTAAAATTGTAATATATGACAAGTAGTCGTGCTTATAGACCTATATTATAGAATCTATTATAGATTTTTATCTATAATTTGGTTGAAATTATTGAAGTAGTTCCTGAGATATAGAATTTTACCTAAAAGTGTTATCATCCCCATTGTCCAAATTTTAAATTAATGAAGTCCTATGAAGTCCTACCGTGCCGTCTCTACGGTAAAATTTAAAGCTTAAAACGTATTTCATTAGTCAGTTTTCGCACTCTTAGTAGTTTTCAATATAACTGTTATATGGGCGGTGAGCTTGGTTATTATTTGATTTCACACTGTCTAAGGAGGTGCCGGTGGAATTTGCCTACAGCAAGTTTGGTTGTTACAGGTTTAGTGATTTGGGTTATACTTACACATTAAATCTAATAGGGGCAGCGGCTACTCCCACTTTAACTAAATATTCAACCACATATGCCCCTCGTTGATACCCTGTACCAAATTATAGTTTTGTACCTTAATTTGTAGCTTAGTTATAGCACTTAATAATATTTCGATTAACGGCAGTTTGTGAGCGTGGCAATAATTCGATTCCGAACATTTGCAATACCAACCTTCTGAGGGCGTCAAGAAGCACGTGTACCAAGTTTCGTCAGATATGCTAATATTTACTCAAGTTATCGCTTGCACGGACGAACGGAAGGATGGATACATAGTCACCCGGCATTCAACTCGTCTCGTCATCCTGATCATTAACATATATTTAACTAAGTGTTACAAACAACCGTTTGGTAAACGCAACTATTATACTCTGCGGCAGCTTGTTGCGAGAGTATAGAAAGAGTCGCCTTTTTGTGTTTGATTAAAAAAAAAATACTTTAGAACATTAACGAAATCTACATCTACTCGTATATCTAGACTAGTTTATTGCTGATAACTAGTTATTTCATTAATTAAGTAATCAACTTGGCCCTTATCGGTCGTTAAAAGTTAATTACCCAGATTAAGGGGATTTCTCCCCTAAGTGCATTATGTAACACAAATTACTACATTTTTGCAATATGTATGATCTGAACGTGTTTATATAAGTATGTATATATGTGCACTTTAGATTTAAGTGCCAGCGGCTAAATTTAGTGCCGGTGCTTACCTGTGATAAGATTCAGAAGATATTTATGATTCTGTTTGGCGTACATCATTCTTTGCTATTTGTTGGTGCTCTTGTTTGATTTAAGTTACTCTTTTAATAACCAACTGATGATTACTTTTATATTTTGAGAACTTTGTTACTTGTAGTTTTCTTTACTTTCCAAGTTACTACTTCCTCAACTCGTATGAACACTGAATCGATCGCCGTGTGCAACAACACTGCTCGTGAAAAACAATAAAAATTATTTTTAATTAGAAAATTATAACTTTTATGTATAATTTGATTTGTTTAATTTATTTGTAAATAACGCGCAGTCAACGAAACTGAATGCACTCACGCGAACTCAAAATACAACAAGCTTAAAATACTGTTTATGAGCGACACACGACAATCACAGTGAGCGACTGAAATGCGAATGGTTACAGAACCGGCTGAAAGATCAAAGCATAGCGGTAGCTCGGTTGGCCATCTTGCGCCGTTTCCGATTCGCTGCATGTGCGGGATCTTCGGAAATACAAAACGCAGCAGTAGAACTGCCAATGAGAGGGGCTCCCCTAGCCAAGCGTGCCGAACTTGGTGCAATGATATTAAGGAATTCCTGAAATGTTAGCTGAATCACTTGTGACAAAACCACGACGGTTGTGACGACTGCAAAACGCTGCCCTTTTCTTTATAAATACTTATGCAAAATCCGAATGACTAATGACGTTTACATAGCACAGAACCATATATGGTGCATCTAGTGCCATGGAGCACATTAGCGCTCATTATAAATAAAAAAAAATCGTTCGCAGCTTTGAATCGATGGGTCAAAGGTGCGTTGCTCAACTGGCTGAATTACATACACACACATATATACGAGTACATGTATATCCTTGCATTAAGCTTAACTGCCGTTTTATAGCTTTCATACAGCAAATTATCCAGCAATCCAGATCAAACACCGTGAAATCTTATCTGTATCAGCACACTAATGACATATATCAATTAAACGAGAATAAAGACAATGCACCAGTTCAATTAGCAAAATTATTTATACACCTTTATATCAATATATGTATATATACAATAAAAGAAATAATTGAAAGCCATTTAAATCAAACAAATTAATTAAGAGAAATTTTCAATGTAAACAATTTTCTTTGTGTTATTTACTAGACACACACACACACGATCTCTTATCATATTTTTCATTTTTTCAATGTTTATATTTAATTATTTGATTTTGCTTAACATTTTTAATGCACCAATTTTCGTTTGTACTGCGGAAATTTACCGATATGCTCGCATGCGGTCAGCTGAATATCATTCACTTTGTTATTCGTGTACAAGTGGGTACTTTTCTACGGCACACCCGCTTTAAATGGAGTCACGTTCTAGAATGACCAAGCCCGCAACGGCAAGTCAAGCTCAAATATTCACTCAGCTGTCAGTCCAAGTGGCGATCTCTAGGCAGCACGCATTAGGGTCGTCGGTCCGTGCCGATGGTAGCTGACATTTTTGTTTGCTTTTGGTTTTTCAAATCTGCCAAGTTTCACTGAATTTGAATTTCAATTTCCTTTTAATTTCATTCTCGAATGTCTTTAAAAGTTTCTGCAACTATCAATAGCAACACAAGTTTAATCATTAAATAACTTTTGAGGTTAAATGTGAATACTTTCTATTGTAAATTTGGAACTAATAAAATGTTTTAATTCTTAGTATTATACACTTTTTTTAAATAGTATATATAGAACATTTCAAAAGTATTCGATTTTTAAACAAATCGGACTCTATTTACAAAATTAATATAAAAAGAATTAATTACATTCAAATAATTCTATTTTTAATACCTCATATGTTATTTTAAAGGGTTATTAATGATATTATAAACGAAATTGGCAAAATATTTACTCATGACTACCGTTCATACAATAGAAGAGAATACTAATCTCTGGATTATGTATTCCCAGCCTCGCAAATCTTTTTTATTTAATTATGAAATTATTGCCGCTGGAAAAAAGTTTAGTAACCAGTTTAATACAAGAGCAACCACATTAGACATACTTTGTCCTTTAAATAAAGAATTTCGGAAGAAATTTTAAATTTCATAGCTTTTTTTACCGCCGGATTGGATCACCTTAGTCTGTTAATTTCTAGATGCTGTATATCAGACATATCACGTAGTGCATAGTTTTTTTTTGTTTCGTTTTTTGTTTGTTTTGTTTAGCAGTTACCTTGCTATAGAGCACACTAACACATGTACAAATGGTTTATTTGTTTTTTTAACTTACACTACGTGCTAAAAAATTATGTCGATGTCTACTATACACAATAGTCAACAATGAATTTATACGACCCTAGTAGAAGGAACTTTAAAAAGAAATTAAACATTTAAAGCTATATTTTATAGATCAGCTGCTTATTATACGGTATATTGATATTTAGTCGATTATAATGCCAGTAGAACTAGTTGAATCAGCTAAAATACAAATTATTTACATAATTTTCGGAAAAGTTTCAAAACCTAAGATGCAGTTAATATAGTAGTACTCGATTGTTATTTCGGACTCGAAATTTATTTTCAACAATATTTATAAATAACATAAATAAAAAATTGCTGAAGGGGATAAAATACTTTTATGATAAAATTATAATTAATTCTAAGAAAAAAGCTTGTCTTTTCGAAAAGGCAGCCTTGATCTAGCTTAAAAGTTGGTGGAAAGAATCATATGTAAACTCCCTAAATCTAAATTTTATTCCATTAAAACTTAAAATTCTGTTAATTGAAAATATACGTTGCTACATTTTAGCCTGACTGTAATTTGCTGTTAACTTTCACCGCCTAATTGTTTTAAACCTTCAATAATTTTTATTCTTTGTTACTTTTGTTTTTTTACTTTATTAAAATGCGTCATTCAACTATAATACTATCTAACTATCTACTAATACTTTAAATCAAGAGACAACCGAATTTTTTCTGAGGATGTACAGATTCAAATTCAGAGTTCACAGTAAATTTGTTTACAGTTGACAGATATGTTCGTTATAAGTCCACGAATATATGATTCCGGTATTTCCGATTAGGTTAGGTTCTATAACTGATCCCCGAGATAGAGATCATAGTTGAACTGCTAAAACTCCCTTATCTCATGTGTCGACAACACTCCTTGAATCAACCATAAATCTGTAGATCCCTGGATGATTGAAGTTATGAGATCCGAGGTGATTCAACATGATCTCGCAAAGGCGGGTAGGTAGGTAGGGCGATTCTAAAATTTTTTTTAGAAAATTAAATTTAAATATTACAGTAGTAATATTAATTCTGATGAAAAAGTTTACTTAAAAGGTAAACTCTAAGCATTGCATTGCAAATATACTGTAGCAAAACGGGCTTTATACGTATTCAGCATATAGTTTTAAGCTCCTTTCCTAATGCTAATAGATCTGTATATCAGTGCAAATATAGTGCATTATTCACTTTCATTCAGAAAAATAATAATTTCCTTTTTCAATTTTGACCGAGACATGAATGAAATCAAGAACCTTTCGAAAAACTTCAACAAAAAGGACAAGCAACTAATAACAAGCACGGTCATTACCAAGTTGCATGAAGCCGGTAGTATGCTTTGCTTATTGCTTCAATTGTACTCATTAATTCAAAAGTTCGGAAGCATTATTTTTACACCAGTGAGCACTTTGATGGAAAGGGTAATATAACTTTGTCATATATATTGTTACTTACAAATTTGGATTCTACATCGAATTCTAAGGAAAAAAAAGATTTTTTCATGTTTGAATGTTATTATATTTTACAAGTAAGGAAGGACTACGTGCGAGTGCAACCGAACATTTTATTTATTTATTTCGTATCAGAGATATTTATATCAAAATCTATCAAATCAACTCAAAAGTGATATATGCGACCATAAACTCAATCAAAGTGGCTCAATTGAAAATATTAGATACATGAGGAAAAAGTCAACCAGAAAAAAGGAAATCATTTTATAAGGAATAAGCGGCTTAGACCATGGTTTAGGCCGATTTCTTTCATATTTAGCGCGAAATTACATTATGTTTAAGAAAACATATCCACTTAATTTCAATAAAATATCACACATATTGACGAATATAAACAGTTTAAAGTCAGATGAAAAGTCGGGAATCATTATATCGGGCACTGATCATATTAACTCTTTTCACTATTCAAGTATATTCGGGAACATATTTTCACCCAATTTTGTGAAAGTAACTCACATAGTGACCGACATATTCGGCATAAGGTCTGCTAGAATAGCGAAAATCATTATATGTAGTATATGGTAGCTGGGATAATTCGTTGAACGATTTCACATTTTCGGCATTAAATTATGATATATCCAATGTTATACAATTCCATTATTTACTATTATTATACCATTCCAATATTATCACTTAATTTTTCTAAGATATCTTACATATTGACCGATATATAAAGACAACAATATTTGACAAATATTGGAAATTCTTATATTAAGTATATAGGCGCTAGGGGAACAATTTACCTGATTTTATTCCTTTTAGGCGCACGGAGGCGCAGTTATCAGAAAAAGACACCCTTTGAATTTCACTGGGATAACTCATATATACCCAAATATATGGCATAAAGTCTAAAGGGAGGTTGAAAATCCTTAAATATATATCAGGGCTAGTCAGGAAGTATTTAGGTGATTTTTCCCATTTTTGACACAAGAACACATTTTAATCATGGAAAGATAATCTCCGAGTTTCATTACGATATTCGATAGATTCACAGATTTACCCATATTTTCGGTATAAAGTCAGCCAAGGCACTGATGTCCATATATTGGGTATTTGGGAGCTTGAAAAGTTATTTGCCGATTTTGACCAGTTTTACCCTAGAGATGGTATATCTTGAAAGTTCTATTTGTGAAAAGTATTATTCCAATATCTTAATTAGTGTTTGATTTATCTACTTTAAAGTGAAAGGATCAGATGAAATTTAAAATGCTGTTAATAGGAAATACACGTGGTGGGGTTTCGATTTCGCCCGTATTCACAGTGTTATGTAGGGATGCGGTTAAAAAAGCAGTTCCTGAGATATGAAAAATTTCTTAAAAATGGGCAGTGAGCACCCATTGTCACAATTTTACACGGCTGCAGCTGTAAGACTTAATGTTTCTGACGTATTTCTTCAGCGACTTAACCAGTTTTGGTAGTTTTCAACACAACCTTTGTAGGGGAGGTAGGCATGGTTATTATCCGATTTCATTTAATTTCCCAGGATATAAGGACATGTTAAAAAACTTGTTTTTAGTTAAAAGTTTAATTGATATAGCTTTAGTGGTTTGTGAGATATATATATTAAACCTATTGGGGGTGGGGCCATACTTTTACGAAATTTTTTGCCCACGGATCCTGCGCCCTACCAAAATTCCCAGTACCAAATAACAAGTTTTTTATCTTAATTCGTTGCTTGGTTATGGTGCTTTATAGGTTTTCAATAAACAACATTTTATGGGCGTGGCAGTATTCCGATTACGCCCATCTGCAACACCAACATCCTTACGGTAACAAAGAACACATGGACCAACTTTCATCAAGATATCTTAATTTTCACTTAAGTTAGCGCTTGCACGGACGGACGGACGGACGGACGAACAGAGAATCACTCGGATTTCAACTCGTCTCTTCATCCTGATCATTTATATATATACAGCTCTATATCTGCCTTGATAAGTTTTAGGGGTTGCAAACAGTCATTAGGTAAACAAAACTATTAACTCTGTTTCAACATACGGCGAAAGTATAGAAAGAGATGTTTTTGAAAGGTAAATTATTTTGCGAAGTTCGACAGAATAATGAAAGAATAACGAGTCCCTAGTACTCAGAGAATCATCCAGAAATGAGGGTTTCAATTTTAGTGGAATGAGCAAAATAAAATATTATACTTAATATTTAATTATATTTAAGGGAAGGTAACCCGATTATCAATATAGCTAGCGCCTTGCACTTGTGATTTCATAATCGCATCTCCTTAACTGTTTAAAGAATTAAAATTAGTGAAGGCGCGTTTTCGAAAGTAGACTATACACTTCAAGACTCGTAAAGAGTATGCGCTCATGGTATTATAGTAAATAGAGGTACGCATTTCTATAAAGCAAGACCTGAATCCGATTCCAGGCTTCAGTCAACATAAAAAATGTCTTCTAAGAGCGGTCGCCACACAACCGGCAAAAGGCGTTCCATAATGTAGTAGTTACAGCAATTTGTTTTTACACTATCATGTAGAGCTTATAATCGTTAGAATGTACTTACATACAGGTTCACAGCCAACGACACGCCCATTGAGCTTTCTAAACTCAAATCGAATCTCAAGACGCAAAATGCCACACATACAATGCTGAATCTAATATGAACCCTCCGGAATCGATTTTATCATTTATCTTCTTTTCTGTTTTTGCAAAGTAAATGACTTTAGAATCTGGATATATTTTCGAATGAAGCAAGGATATAGCTCGATGTAAAAGTTTAACAGTTAGTGAGATATTTGGATTGTAAACCCTGGTTATTACGTTCGGCGAAATCGTGCATATTTCGTCAACACGACCGTATCAGCAATTACATACATATATATGACGCAAGGTCTGCGTCCGAACTGTGATAAATGCAAATGTGTGTCGTTTTAAGAAACAATCGAATTGTTGGTCAGTGCACTCGCGCTGGCGATAACAATCAAAACTTTTGTTGTTTAATTGTGTTAAGCGATTTTTGATTTGAAAACAAGTCTGCAAGCATATATATGTATGTGTATTCCCACATGTTTTTTGCCAGCCTTATCATCATTATATTAATATTCTAAATTAAGCAATATTTTAGGAATAAGATACGAAAAAAATTATGGAGGAATACCAGGGAGGGTATGTGCTCCCAAAATGCTGTATAATGGATCAGTGTCAACGTACTAATACATATTTATGTATATTTGTGTATCTGAACGTGATTTTACGTGGCACGGAACAATATTATAGATTTGTTCTACTAACGGAATGAGGCATTATATATAGTAATTATATATATGCATTACATTATACATATACATACATATATATACTTTTTTATAAGATATTTATCAATAATATAAACACTGACACCTTATTTGAACGTTTCGGCGGCCCGTTCCGGAAGAACTTGGTCCTTGACACAATCGTAGCAATTCATTTTCATGCATTTAAAGAATGAGGTTATTTCGACAAAGTGTAGTCTTCCTTCTCAGCTTTAGATATGGATTTCACTTTCAGTTCTTACCACCCGTCTAAGTCCATGCCATTCATCTAAGTAGTGTACTATTGAAGAAGTCTATGCGGAGGGACCTAACGAACTTGCAGACTATCATTTTATTACTATAACCCATATTTAATTTTGACATATAATAGGTGGACACTAAGTAATTTCCTATTATCAATAAGTCAGTACTTGGTGGCAGATTACTCTACGCTTATTACGATATCTTATTTTTTCCAAAATCTTCACTTTAAGTGAACAGGGGTAAAAATGGATCAGTTTCATCTATCTTTGGTTTGTAGATTGCTGAACAAAGCATATCATGCTCATACAATTTCCTTCAGATTTATTTGAAATTGATTAACCATATATCTATACTACTCGCTCTTATGCCTTTTACTTGCACATTGTTGACCACAAACCTATCATAGTCGTAATTTGTTTGTAACATAATCTTTCAGAAATGAAAAATTTATTTGAGCTGTAAATAATATTATTTTGATTTCTTTAATAACTCTTAAACTTTTAATTCAAATAAGTTAAAATAATGTATATAGCTAGTAAGGAGGGCTAAGTTCGAGTTTAATCGAACATTTTATATTCTCGCAATGTGCAAGAATCAGAGCGGCGAAATGCCTTTAGGTGCTGGCATAACTATATATTAAAAAATGTTGCGGAAGAATTCAACATTCATTATTCGAAGAAATTGTCAATGGATTGCAATCATATTTGGCATCTTATTAACTTATATTACAGGTCATTGACTCATGCACTTTCATTGTTATATTTTGCTTCGTGTCAGAGATATTTATATCAAAATCTATCAAATTAACTCAAAAGTGATATATGCGATATAAACTCAACCAAAGTGGTTTAATAAATATATTAGATATATGAGGAAAAAGTCAACCAGAGAAAAGGAAATCATTATAATAGGAATAAGCGGCTTAGACCATGGTTTAGGACGATTTCTTTCATATTTAGCGCGAAATTACATTATGTTTAAGAAAACATATCCACTTAATTTCAATAAAATATCACACATATTGACCAATATAAACAGTTTAAAGTCAGATGAAAAGTCGGGAATCATTATATCGGGTATATTTGGTCTAGTGGAAGTCTGGACTGATTGCTTTAACTTTTGTCATTACTCAACTACATTTGAAAATATATTTTAACGTAATTTTATGATGATAACTCATACATTGAACGACATATCCGACATAAAGTCTGCAGGAATGACGAAAATCATTATATGTAGTATATGGCTGGTGTAATTCGTTGACCGATTTCACACTTTTTCGGCTAAGATATCATACATATTGACCGATAGTTAGCGCTTAAAACCAAGCGAAACTTTCAAATTATCTTTTTAGCTAAATAAGGGCTAGGAGTCCGGGTGGCTATGGGTAGTGATCCGATTTCATTCTTTTTGACATCACGACATATAATTACAAGGAAAGGAAAGACGTTGTCTGACTTTCATTAAAATACCTAACCAATTAACCGATATATGTGGTATAAAGCCAACCAGAAGTTTAAAAATCCTTATAAATATTAGGTGTATGACAGCTAAGGAAAGTATTGACCCAATCTTATCCATTTTTTTTATACAATGACACAATATTATCAAACAAAGATTTGATCTAAATTTCAATAACATGTCTCTCGGGTTGACTGATGTTCTCTGTAAAAAGTCAGCCACAAACACTGGGTACACTAATTCGGTATCTGTGGCTTGAAAAGTTATAATCATATCTCGACAAATTTTAGACGTGAGATGGTATACCCTAAAGGGATTCTTTCTGCAGAGTTTTACTCCGATATCTTGATTCGGAACTTATTTATATACTGTAAAGTGAAAGAATCATATGGAATTTAGAATTGCCATATATGGGAAGCAGACATGGTTGCATCCCAATTTCCCCCATTTCCCCCACTTCCACACCGTAACATAGGGATATGAAAGTAATGTCATTCACGAAAGTTTGTTGAAATTGGTTTCGTCGTTCCTGAGGTCCACATATTTTACCGAAAAGTTGGTGGTGCTACAAATTTAAAATTTTTATACCGATCCTTTTGAAGCCCTTAAGTGCCATCTTTTAATGCTTCTGACATGTTTCTTCAACGAGTTAACGCACTTTTAGTAGTCTTCAATATAACCATTGTGTGGGAGGTGGGCGTGGTTATTATCCGATTTCATCAATTTTCCCAGGTTGAAATTAAATTCAATAGTTTTACACACCAACTGAGCATAACTGAACTCCAATACGGTTTCCGTAAAGTGCACAGCATTAAGTGTCATAATGGCCACAAATAAAAAACCACTCTGCGAGAGGTCCATACAGGTTGGACTTGTCAAAAGCTTTTGACACAGTCAGTCACACAACTCCGCTAGAAGATATCGAACAATCTACGCTCCCTCTAGGGCTGTAGAGATGGACCATGAATTTTCTGAGCAGTCGTTAATCGTCCGCATTATTTCGAGATCAAAACTCAAAGTTGAGAAGAATTACGCAAAGTGTTCCGCAGAGCGGTTTCTCTCCACATCACTGTTTAATTACTACATCTCAAAACTCACTCAACCACCAGAGGGAGTGTCCAATACCTCATACGCTAATGGTTGTACGATATTGACATCGGGTAATTAAATCCATCACCTGGTTTGAAAGGGAACGCCTATCTTCATGATCTTTCTTGCATCTTCACTGCAAGCGCCTAACACACACTCCTGTCAAATCCACTGCAATAATATTTACAAACTGGACGAAGGTGTACAGACTAGAACTCAACACATTTGTCGATGATATCGAAATTCCGACAGTCAATAGCCCTAAAATATTGGATGTTACGTTTGTTAGTCTGCACTCCTTCACTCCGCATACTCCCGTACATTACTAAAGTGCAAAGCCGCAACAAATCCTCAATTTGCTCCTGTAGCAAGGACTACGCAGCTTCAAAATGGTCGCCTAGATATAGCAGGGCGCAGCTTTAAGAGTAAAAAAAATAACTCTCTGACCTCTCCCGCTTTTAACCTGTTAGGGGCCCCACATTCTAATCCACTAAATTCAAGACGCCCCTATTCACCAACTGGACGAGAGACTGATCCTTAATCTTTGTCGATAACACAAATTAAGGAGCATAACGAACTCTTCTCCAAGCAGTTTCTGTTAGGGTATTTACCATATACATATATCAAGAGATCATTCCTGCAACACGCCGACATGCAAGACTTGATCGGCCAGAATTCAGACGCGGCTACATTTCATTAAACGTCATTCACAGAGGAGCTATTAACATCTTCCTCGATTCCCTTTCAGTGATTGGCGTTCTTGAAGTTAAACCATCACCTATTCCAGAAGAGGAGCTCCCGCAATTATGATCTGAATATTTCAGTATATTAAACACCTACTTGTCCAGACTAGAGAAAGAGCCCCCGTAAGGCACCAACCACCTCATTGCGTGTCCACTCAAGCCTAATCATCTAACACGTTTTTCAACATGTCCGACCCCGCCGAAACAACTCGCCCTGTTCTTCTGCTCCTGTGAATGTCGTTAGTTAACTTCGATAACAGTTGGCCTATATAACCGTTATAACAACAACGATACCTTCTATCCCAACACTTCGTTCAGTCACAAATAAACCAAAAGCCAAACAATTTCCATCATGTACGTGTTATTAAAGTAATAAGTAATTAATTAATAATAATAATTACCATATATCCGGATCCGAGAAGCGTAATAAACCAGCTGCTTTCGCTAACTGAATAAGGAAGGTTTCATATCACTATTTATTTAGTTTTATCTTTATAAGTGTCTTTCTATTTTGTTTTTAATCATTATTATTTTTTTATATTCAATATAAAATAAATTTTTAAACAAGGAAAATTCACGCTAACCATGTAATAATTATCCAACTACACTTTATAACTATTAATTTATTACCAATAAGGTTTTCTTATATTAGCTGAAGATATAGTAAATAGTCAGGCAAAAGAATGCATTTGTGTGCATTTAGACAGCTGAAAACTTTATAGACTTAGAACAAGACAGAATGATAAATAGTAAAAAATAACAATAATAAATAGTCAATACGTAAATACGTAAATATGAAACATTCGAAATTTACTTGAAACTAAAAAAAATATAATAATTTTGATATAAGTGTAAATCAAAAAAAAATTTTTTTTTAATAATATTAGAATTTGTGGTGAGTTGGATTTTTTAAGTCACTAATAAGTTTTACATTAACAATTCTCAACACTGAGCTTCTTTACCAGCAGGCTATAATTCGCATTCCATTTAGTCATATTTAAATATACAAATACAAAATGTTGTGTTATGAAGACAGTGAGATTCACTAGAGATATTTAGAATTTTCATATTCATGTTTGTATGATTTATGATACTTAGTTAACATTACATTTACACCAAACGGTGCCGGAAATACTGTTGTTATATGTTTTGTGATTTTGTAATACATACTTACGATGGAAGATGCATATATTAAGAGTTTTTTAAATAAGTATCTTCTATTCAAAATACGATTTTTTTTAAATAGTATTATTACATGTATGTTGTATATTACATTGACTTTGTGTTGGTTGACATTGATTTTTAACTTTTCATAATTTAATGGTCTTATTTTGTAGGCAGTTACAATATTCAACAGATACATCTTATTCGAGTTGGTAAATTGTCAAATAATAGCAGTACTAAATGCAAAGTTGTACAATTTTAACTGTACATCGATGGCACTATAATCGTTCATTTAATCGACATATTATCACTAAAAAAAATATAAAAAGAACAAATAACATAATTAAAAATGCTTCTGACGCATATTTGACACTTCAGTGTTAATTAATTCACAAAACAAATTCACTCACCCACAATTGATTCATTTGTAAAAAGAGACTCCTTAAACATGTAGATAATAGTTGTTTGGCTGCGTTTAGCACTAACATTTTTAAATTATTTGACTACAACGCCAACTACCGCTTACCTCTCTGGAAATAACGATTCATAGCTTGGCGGTAAGTCTTTTGGTGATTGTGGTTGTTGATTTCGATTATCTTGTTCGTATCCAGTGCTCGAAGTAATAGCATCACTAAAAGGCGGTGCGATTGGTATCTCAACTGCGGCGGTTTCCTGTAATTAATAATTACGTCATTATGTAAGTATTCAAAATCACAAAAACAATGATTGCTCATTAAAAACTCCAAGTACTTCCAAGTATTTTTTTAAAAGCTTGTTACAATATGTACTAACCATTTGCCCGCAACGATGTGCAGCTGCTGAAGCTTCGTGTGCATGTTGTTGCACTGTTATGCAATTCCAATATTTCCAACAGACCCATATGCAAAAACCAACACCCAACATTGTAAAAATTAGTGAAGTTAGCGCTGAAAGTGCTAAATATGCGGTGTCAGCATCCTCAGAAGGAGCTGCATCGTGAAAGCACGATATTTCATCTCGACATGGATACATACAATTTGTTATATTATCACGCACAAAATGACGGGAAATACACGAGTACTGATTTTTCGGATCACAGAGAAAATCACCAGTATATTTACATTCTGAATGTGCTGTCATCACCATTCGCAACTCAAGTGGTTCCTTTATTGAAACACGTTTATCGATGTAAATGTGAATATTAACTTCACGATTACGCTCATCAAATATTAACCGACCCGCTGGCCCGTCTATTGCTATTTCATTGCATATCTTTTCAGATGCCGGACGATTACCTCCAACAAATTGTATGTAATCTATACAGCTATTATTAACAGGATCACGTCAAAATTTAAGACGTGTGATGACAGTGTAAATTCCGCGAGGCGGTCGATGAGGTGTTTGTACACGAAAATAACAATCGTATTTCAACTTGTTAGATGAGTAATAACCAGGTAATGTTGTATTCCACATCTGGGTTATGATCGCTGCAGAATCTCGATCTTCAGTTAAAGTAAATGAGGGATGAACATGAAGAGACCTCTGAATGTCTAACAAAAATTTGTCCGCACATAGATAGTCTTTCAAGATTACTATTTCAGAAAGACAAATTATTAAATATTTATGTATTATGATATTGACTTACTGTTTTTATAACATTCGCATAAACTACATGCGTTCATGAACAAAAAGGCCCAATAGGGTATAGAAAGATTTGATTTTGTTTTCATTCTGTGAACACATTCACATTCACAACACTCAAGGACGTTATAAATTTGCTTTCTAATTCTGTTGATACAACTTTGTTTTACTAGAGCTATTTATTACTTTTCCCATGTATTACTCAGTTTATTTCTCATTAATTCTTATTTATTCTTTCACTGTCATTTGTTGCAACTGATATTTTGTTGGTGACAATTGCGTTTGATAGTTGCCACAGTGAAAATTATTAACAGGACAATAACAGCTCTGGTGTTTTAGGAAAGCAAAAGCAATGTAAGAAGGTTTAAAATAATAAACTAAGTAAATGTTCAGTTGAATATGAATGTTCCAATACAGAAATTATACTACAAATTTTATGTATTTTATTTAGCAATAGATCGCTGAATTAAATACAAGAAATCATGGCGGCTACATGTATATTATAATGACAATATCATTACTTATCAATGGATCCAATTAAAAAGAATAAAACACGTAGAAAACACAACAGAACAGATCCGAAATTCAATAGAACCGCAATAAATTGAGCTCAAAAAATCAGAAATTCAACAAAATGACGACTTGGCGGCACTTTTCTTTTTCATTCTGCTTCATTTTCAAATCGTAATTTTTTTTTACCAGCAAAAAGTAAAAAGTTTACCAACATTCAAATAATTGAACAAATATTACAAAGTGAACACATTTAATATTTCAATAAAATAAGGTAATATACTTATCAAAAGCTGAAAAATACTATCGAACTTTATAATTCTAAATAACTTACCTTTTCATTTTAAATATATTCATCTAGTTTACATTTCCGACGAACCAGACACACACAGCAGGTCATCAGTTAACTTTCAAGTTAATTACCCAAAAGCTCTATTAGAGAATTATGTTAAAGTTTCTTTTTGGTGATTCAATACAACTTTAGTGTCGCTTTCCTTCGGACTTTTGCTTTGGCAGTGTTTGTCAGAATGAACGCTTTGCTTTCCGTCCTTTATCTGATATTTAATATTTTGTGTTTTTCATCTTATTTCATATCTTATTTCATCTTTTTCATCTTAACAGATTCAGTAATTTAATTAATTTGTAGCTTAATTAATTTATTAATTTGTAATAATATTTCGATTAACGGCAGTTTGTGAGCGTGGCAATAATTCGATTCCGAACATTTGCAATACCAACCTTCTGAGGGCGTCAAGAAGCACGTGTACCAAGTTTCGTCAGATATGCTAATATTTACTCAAGTTATCGCTTGCACGAACGAACGGAAGGATGGATACATAGTCACCCGGCATTCAACTCGTCTCGTCATCCTGATCATTAACATATATTTAACTAAGTGTTACAAACAACCGTTTGGTAAACGCAACTATTATACTCTGCGGCAGCTTGTTGCGAGAGTATAGAAAGAGTCGCCTTTTTGTGTTTGATTAAAAAAAAAATACTTTAGAACATTAACGAAATCTACATCTACTCGTATATCTAGACTAGTTTATTGCTGATAACTAGTTATTTCATTAATTAAGTAATCAACTTGGCCCTTATCGGTCGTTAAAAGTTAATTACCCAGATTAAGGGGATTTCTCCCCTAAGTGCATTATGTAACACAAATTACTACATTTTTGCAATATGTATGATCTGAACGTGTTTATATAAGTATGTATATATGTGCACTTTAGATTTAAGTGCCAGCGGCTAAATTTAGTGCCGGTGCTTACCTGTGATAAGATTCAGAAGATATTTATGATTCTGTTTGGCGCACATCATTCTTTGCTATTTGTTGGTGCTCTTGTTTGATTTAAGTTACTCTTTTAATAACCAACTGATGATTACTTTTATATTTTGAGAACTTTGTTACTTGTAGTTTTCTTTACTTTCCAAGTTACTACTTCCTCAACTCGTATGAACACTGAATCGATCGCCGTGTGCAACAACACTGCTCGTGAAAAACAATAAAAATTATTTTTAATTACAAAATTATAACTTTTATGTATAATTTGATTTGTTTAATTTATTTGTAAATAACGCGCAGTCAACGAAACTGAATGCACTCACGCGAACTCAAAATACAACAAGCTTAAAATACTGTTTATGAGCGACACACGACAATCACAGTGAGCGACTGAAATGCGAATGGTTACAGAACCGGCTGAAAGATCAAAGCATAGCGGTAGCTCGGTTGGCCATCTTGCGCCGTTTCCGATTCGCTGCATGTGCGGGATCTTCGGAAATACAAAACGCAGCAGTAGAACTGCCAATGAGAGGGGCTCCCCTAGCCAAGCGTGCCGAACTTGGTGCAATGATATTAAGGAATTCCTGAAATGTTAGCTGAATCACTTGTGACAAAACCACGATGGTTGTGACGACTGCAAAACGCTGCCCTTTTCTTTATAAATACTTATGCAAAATCCGAATGACCAATGACGTTTATATAGCACAGAACCATATATGTTGCATCTAGTGCCATGGAGCACATTAGCGCTCATTATAAATAAAAAAAAATCGTTCGCAGCTTTGAATCGATGGGTCAAAGGTGCGTTGCTCAACTGGCTGAATTACATACACACACATATATACGAGTACATGTATATCCTTGCATTAAGCTTAACTGCCGTTTTATAGCTTTCATACAGCAAATTATCCAGCAATCCAGATCAAACACCGTGAAATCTTATCTGTATCAGCACACTAATGACATATATCAATTAAACGAGAATAAAGACAATGCACCAGTTCAATTAGCAAAATTATTTATACACCTTTATATCAATATATGTATATATACAATAAAAGAAATAATTGAAAGCCATTTAAATCAAACAAATTAATTAAGAGAAATTTTCAATGTAAACAATTTTCTTTGCGTTATTTACTAGACACACACACGCACGATCTCTTATCATATTTTTCATTTTTTCAATGTTTATATTTAATTATTTGATTTTGCTTAACATTTTTAATGCACCAATTTTCGTTTGTACTGCGGAAATTTACCGATATGTTCGCATGCGGTCAGCTGAATATCATTCACTTTGTTATTCGTGTACAAGTGGGTACTTTTCTACGACACACCCGCTTTAAATGGAGTCACGTTCTAGAATGACCAAGCCCGCAACGGCAAGTCAAGCTCAAATGTTCACTCAGCTGTCAGTCCAAGTGGCGATCTCTAGGCAGCACGCATTAGGGTCGTCGGTCCGTGCCGATGGTAGCTGACATTTTTGTTTGCTTTTGGTTTTTCAAATCTGCCAAGTTTCACTGAATTTGAATTTCAATTTCCTTTTAATTTCATTCTCGAATGTCTTTAAAAGTTTCTGTAACTATCAATAGCAACACAAGTTTAATCATTAAATAACTTTTGAGGTTAAATGTGAATACTTTCTATTGTAAATTTGGAACTAATAAAATGTTTTAATTCTTAGTATTATACACTTTTTTTAAATAGTATATATAGAACATTTCAAAAGTATTCGATTTTTAAACAAATCGGACTCTATTTACAAAATTAATATAAAAAGAATTAATTACATTCAAATAATTCTATTTTTAATACCTCATATGTTATTTTAAAGGGTTATTAATGATATTATAAACGAAATTGGCAAAATATTTACTCATGACTACCGTTCATACAATAGAAGAGAATACTAATCTCTGGATTATGTATTCCCAGCCTCGCAAATCTTTTTTATTTAATTATGAAATTATTGCCGCTGGAAAAAAGTTTAGTAACCAGTTTAATACAAGAGCAACCACATTAGACATACTTTGTCCTTTAAATAAAGAATTTCGGAAGAAATTTTAAATTTCATAGCTTTTTTTACCGCCGGATTGGATCACCTTAGTCTGTTAATTTCTAGATGCTGTATATCAGACATATCACGTAGTGCATAGTTTTTTTTGTTTCGTTTTTTGTTTGTTTTGTTTAGCAGTTACCTTGCTATAGAGCACACTAACACATGTACAAATGGTTTATTTGTTTTTTTAACTTACACTACGTGCTAAAAAATTATGTCGATGTCTACTATACACAATAGTCAACTATTAATTTATACGACCCTAGTAGAAGGAACTTTAAAAAGAAATTAAACATTTAAAGCTATATTTTATAGATCAGCTGCTTATTATACGGTATATTGATATTTAGTCGATTATAATGCCAGTAGAACTAGTTGAATCAGCTAAAATACAAATTATTTACATAATTTTCGGAAAAGTTTCAAAACCTAAGATGCAGTTAATATAGTAGTACTCGATTGCTATTTCGGACTCGAAATTTATTTTCAACAATATTTATAAATAACATAAATAAAAAATTGCTGAAGGGGATAAAATACTTTTATGATAAAATTATAATTAATTCTAAGAAAAAAGGTTGTCTTTTCGAAAAGGCAGCCTTGATCTAGCTTAAAAGTTGGTGGAAAGAATCATATGTAAACTCCCTAAATCTAAATTTTATTCCATTAAAACTTAAAATTCTGTTAATTGAAAATATACGTTGCTACATTTTAGCCTGACTGTAATTTGCTGTTAACTTTCACCGCCTAATTGTTTTAAACCTTCAATAATTTTTATTCTTTGTTACTTTTGTTTTTTTACTTTATTAAAATGCGTCATTCAACTATAATACTATCTAACTATCTACTAATACTTTAAATCAAGAGACAACCGAATTTTTTCTGAGGATGTACAGATTCAAATTCAGAGTTCACAGTAAATTTGTTTACAGTTGACAGATATGTTCGTTATAAGTCCACGAATATATGATTCCGGTATTTCCGGTTAGGTTAGGTTCTATAACTGATCCCCGAGATAGAGATCATAGTTGAACTGCTAAAACTCCCTTATCTCATGTGTCGACAACACTCCTTGAATCCACCATAAATCTGTAGATCCCTGGATGATTGAAGTTATGAGATCCGAGGTGATTCAACATGATCTCGCAAAGGCGGGTAGGTAGGTAGGGCGATTCTAAAATTTTTTTTAGAAAATTAAATTTAAATATTACAGTAGTAATATTAATTCTGATGAAAAAGTTTACTTAAAAGGTAAACTCTAAGCATTGCATTGGAAATATACTGTAGCAAAACGGGCTTTATACGTATTCAGCATATAGTTTTAAGCTCCTTTCCTAATGCTAATTGATCTGTATATCAGTGCAAATATAGTGCATTATTCACTTTCATTCAGAAAAATAATAATTTCCTTTTTCAATTTTGACCGAGACATGAATGAAATCAAGAACCTTTCGAAAAACTTCAACAAAAAGGACAAGCAACTAATAACAAGCACGGTCATTACCAAGTTGCATGAAGCCGGTAGTATGCTTTGCTTATTGCTTCAATTGTACTCATTAATTCAAAAGTTCGGAAGCATTATTTTTACACCAGTGAGCACTTTGATGGAAAGGGTAATATAACTTTGTCATATATATTGTTACTTACAAATTTGGATTCTACGTCGAATTCTAAGGAAAAAAAGATTTCTTCATGTTTGAATGTTATTATATTTTACAAGTAAGGAAGGACTACGTGCGAGTGCAACCGAACATTTTATATTCTCGCAATGTGCAAGAATCAGAGGCGGCGAAATGTTTTCAGGTGCTAGCATATCTTTATATTAAAAAATGTTGCGGAAGAATTCAACATTCATTATTCGAAGAAATTGTCAATGGATTGCAATCATATTTGGCATCTTATTAACTTATATTACAGGTCATTGACTCATGCACCTTCATTGTTATATTTTGGTTCGTGTCAGAGATATTTATATCAAAATCTATCAAATCAACTCAAAAGTGATATATGCCACCATAAACTCAATCAAAGTGGTTTAATGAATATATTAGATACATGAGGAAAAAGTCAACCAGAAAAAAGGAAATCATTTTATAAGGAATAAGCGGCTTAGACCATGGTTTAGGCCGATTTCTTTCATATTTAGCGCGAAATTACATTATGTTTAAGAAAACATACCCACTTAATTTCAATAAAATATCACACATATTGACCAATATAAACAGTTTAAGTCAGATGAAAAGTCGGGAATCATTACATCGGGTATATTTGGTCTAGTGGAAGGTCTGGAATGATTGCTTTAACTTTTGTCATTACTCAACTACATTTGAAAATATATTTCAACGTAATTTTATGATGATAACTCATACACTGAACGACATATCCGACATAAAGTCTGCAGGAATAACGAATATCATTATATGTAGTATATGGCTGGTGTAATTCGTTGACCGATTTCACACTTTTTCGGCTAAAATATCATACATATTGACCGATAGTTAGCGCTTAAAACCAAGCGAAACTTTCAAATTATCTTTTTAGCTAAATAAGGGCTAGGAGTCCAGGGGGCTATGGGTAGTGATCCGATTTCATTCTTTTTGACATCACGACATATAATTACAAGGAAAGGAAAGACGTTGTCTGACTTTCATTAAAATACCTAACCAATTAACCGATATATGTGGTATAAAGCCAACCAGAAGTTTAAAAATCCTTATAAATATTAGGTGTATGACAGCTAAGGAAAGTATTGACCCAATCTTATCCATTTTTTTTATACAATGACACAATATTATCAAACAAAGATTTGATCTAAATTTCAATAACATGTCTCTCGGGTTGACTGATGTTCTCTGTAAAAAGTCAGCCACAAACACTGGGTACACTAATTCGGTATCTGTGGCTTGAAAAGTTATAATCATATCTCGACAAATTTTAGACGTGAGATGGTATACCCTAAAGGGATTCTTTCTGCAGAGTTTTACTCCGATATCTTGATTCGGAACTTATTTATATACTGTAAAGTGAAAGAATCATATGGAATTTAGAATTGCCATATATGGGAAGCAGACATGGTTGCATCCCAATTTCCCCCATTTCCCCCACTTCCACACCGTAACATAGGGATATGAAAGTAATGTCATTCACGAAAGTTTGTTGAAATTGGTTTCGTCGTTCCTGAGGTCCACATATTTCACCGAAAAGTTGGTGGTGCTACAAATTTAAAATTTTTATACCTATCCTTTTGAAGCCCTTAAGTGCCATCTTTTAATGCTTCTGACATGTTTCTTCAACGAGTTAACGCACTTTTAGTAGTCTTCAATATAACCATTGTGTGGGAGGTGGGCGTGGTTATTATCCGATTTCATCAATTTTCCCAGGTTGAAATTAAATTCAATAGTTTTACACACCAACTGAGCATAACTTAACTCCAATACGGTTTCCGTAAAGTGCACAGCATTAAGTGTCATAATGGCCACAAATAAAAAACCACTCTGCGAGAGGTCCATACAGGTTGGACTTGTCAAAAGCTTTTGACACAGTCAGTCACACAACTCCGCTAGAAGATATCGAACAATCTACGCTCCCTCTAGGGCTGTAGAGATGGACCATGAATTTTCTGAGCAGTCGTTAATCGTCCGCATTATTTCGGGATCAAAACTCAAAGTTGAGAAGAATTACGCAAAGTGTTCCGCAGAGCGGTTTCTCTCCACATCACTGTTTAATTACTACATCTCAAAACTCGCTCAACCGCCAGAGGGAGTGTCCAATACCTCATACGCTAATGGTTGTACGATATTGACATCGGGTAATTAAATCGATCACCTGGTTTGAAAGGGAACGCCTATCTTCATGATCTTTCTTGCATCTTCACTGCAAGCGCCTAACACACACTCCTGTCAAATCCACTGCAATAATATTTACAAACTGGACGAAGGTGTACAGACTTGAACTCAACACATTTGTCGATGATATCGAAATTCCGACAGTCAATAGTCCTAAAATATTGGATGTTACGTTTGTTAGTCTGCACTCCTTCACTCCGCATACTCCCGTACATTACTAAAGTGCAAAGCCGCAACAAATCCTCAATTTGCTCCTGTAGCAAGGACTACGCAGCTTCAAAATGGTCGCCTAGATATAGCAGGGCGCAGCTTTAAGAGTAAAAAAAATAACTCTCTGACCTCTCCCGCTTTTACCCTGTTAGGGGCCCCACATTCTAATCCACTAAATTCAAGACGCCCCTATTCACCAACTGGACGAGAGACTGATCCTTAATCTTTGTCGATAACACAAATTAAGGAGCATAACGAACTCTTCTCCAAGCAGTTTCTGATAGGGTATTTACCATATACATATATCAAGAGATCATTCCTGCAACACGCCGACATGCAAGACTTGATCGGCCAGAATTCAGACGCGGCTACATTTCATTAAACGTCATTCACAGAGGAGCTATTAACATCTTCCTCGATTCCCTTTCAGTGATTGGCGTTCTTGAAGTTAAACCACCACCTATTGCAGAAGAGGAGCTCCCGCAATTATGATCTGAATATTTCAGTATATTAAACACCTACTTGTCCAGACTAGAGAAAGAGCCCCCGTAAGGCACCAACCACCTCATTGCGTGTCCACTCAAGCCTAATCATCTAACACGTTTTTCAACATGTCCGACCCCGCCGAAACAGCTCGCCCTGTTCTTCTGCTCCTGTGAATGTCGTTAGTTAACTTCGATAACAGTTGGCCTATATAACCGTTATAACAACAACGATACCTTCTATCCCAACACTTCGTTCAGTCACAAATAAACCAAAAGCCAAACAATTTCCATCATGTACGTGTTATTAAAGTAATAAGTAATTAATTAATAATAATAATTACCATATATCCGGATCCGAGAAGCGTAATAAACCAGCTGCTTTCGCTAACTGAATAAGGAAGGTTTCATATCACTATTTATTTAGTTTTATCTTTATAAGTGTCTTTCTATTTTGTTTTTAATCATTATTATTTTTTTATATTCAATATAAAATAAATTTTTAAACAAGGAAAATTCACGCTAACCATGTAATAATTATCCAACTACACTTTATAACTATTAATTTATTACCAATAAGGTTTTCTTATATTAGCTGAAGATATAGTAAATAGTCAGGCAAAAGAATGCATTTGTGTGCATTTAGACAGCTGAAAACTTTATAGACTTAGAACAAGACAGAATGATAAATAGTAAAAAATAACAATAATAAATAGTCAATACGTAAATACGTAAATATGAAACATTCGAAATTTACTTGAAACTAAAAAAAATATAATAATTTTGATATAAGTGTAAATCAAAAAAAAAATTTTTTTAAATAATATTAGAATTTGTGGTGAGTTGGATTTTTTAAGTCACTAATAAGTTTTACATTAACAATTCTCAACACTGAGCTTCTTTACCAGCAGGCTATAATTCGCATTCCATTTAGTCATATTTAAATATACAAATACAAAATGTTGTGTTATGAAGACAGTGAGATTCACTAGAGATATTTAGAATTTTCATATTCATGTTTGTATGATTTATGATACTTAGTTAACATTACATTTACACCAAACGGTGACGGAAATACTGTTGTTATATGTTTTGTGATTTTGTAATACATACTTACGATGGAAGATGCATATATTAAGAGTTTTTTAAATAAGTATCTTCTATTCAAAATACGATTTTTTTTAAATAGTATTATTACATGTATGTTGTATATTACATTGACTTTGTGTTGGTTGACATTGATTTTTAACTTTTCATAATTTAATGGTCTTATTTTGTAGGCAGTTACAATATTCAACAGATACATCTTATTCGAGTTGGTAAATTGTCAAATAATAGCAGTACTAAATGCAAAGTTGTACAATTTTAACTGTACATCGATGGCACTATAATCGTTCATTTAATCGACATATTATCACTAAAAAAAAATATAAAAAGAACAAATAACATAATTAAAAATGCTTCTGACGCATATTTGACACTTCAGTGTTAATTAATTCACAAAACAAATTCACTCACCCACAATTGATTCATTTGTAAAAAGAGACTCCTTAAACATGTAGATAATAGTTGTTTGGCTGCGTTTAGCACTAACATTTTTAAATTATTTGACTACAACGCCAACTACCGCTTATCTCTCTGGAAATAACGATTCATAGCTTGGCGGTAAGTCTTTTGGTGATTGTGGTTGTTGATTTCGATTATCTTGTTCGTATCCAGTGCTCGAAGTAATAGCATCACTAAAAGGCGGTGCGATTGGTATCTCAACTGCGGCGGTTTCCTGTAATTAATAATTACGTCATTATGTAAGTATTCAAAATCACAAAAACAATGATTAAAAACTCATTAAAAACTCCAAGTACTTCCAAGTACTTTTTTAAAAGCTTGTTACAATATGTACTAACCATTTGCCCGCAACGATGTGCAGCTGCTGAAGCTTCGTGTGCATGTTGTTGCACTGTTATGCAATTCCAATATTTCCAACAGACCCATATGCAAAAACCAACACCCAACATTGTAAAAATTAGTGAAGTTAGCGCTGAAAGTGCTAAATATGCGGTGTCAGCATCCTCAGAAGGAGCTGCATCGTGAAAGCACGATATTTCATCTCGACATGGATGCATACAATTTGTTATATTATCACGCACAAAATGACGGGAAATACACGAGTACTGATTTTTCGGATCACAGAGAAAATCACCAGTATATTTACATTCTGAATGTGCTGTCATCACCATTCGCAACTCAAGTGGTTCCTTTATTGAAACACGTTTATCGATGTAAATGTGAATATTAACTTCACCCGCTGGCGCGTTTATTGCTATTTCATTGCATATCTTTTCAGATGCCGGACGATTACCTCCAACAAATTGTATGTAATCTATACAGCTATTATTAAGAGGATCACGTCGAAATTTAAGACGTGTGATGACAGTGTAAATTGTGTGATGACCGCGAGGCGGTCGATGAGGTGTTTGTACACGAAAATAACAATCGTATTTCAACTTGTTAGATGAGTAATAACCAGGTAATGTTGTATTCCACATCTGGGTTATGATGGCTGCAGAATCTCGATCTTCAGTTAAAGTAAATGAGGGATGAACATGAAGAGACCTCTGAATGTCTAACAAAAATTTGTCCGCACATAGATAGTCTTTCAAGATTACTATTTCAGAAAGACAAATTATTAATTATTTATGCATTATGATATTGACTTACTGTTTTTATAACATTCGCATAAACTACATGCGTTCATGAACAAAAAGGCCCAATAGGGTATAGAAGGATTTGATTTTGTTTTCATTCTGTGAACACATTCACATTCACAACACTCAAGGACGTTATAAATTTGCTTTCTAATTCTGTTGATACAACTTTGTTTTACTAGAGCTATTTATTACTTTTCCCATGTATTACTCAGTTTATTTCTCATTAATTCTTATTTATTCTTTCACTGTCATTTGTTGCAACTGATATTTTGTTGGTGACAATTGCGTTTGATAGTTGCCACAGTGAAAATTATTAACAGGACAATAACAGCTCTGGTGTTTTAGGAAAGCAAAAGCAATGTAAGAAGGTTTAAAATAATAAACTAAGTAAATGTTCAGTTGAATATGAATGTTCCAATACAGAAATTATACTACAAATTTTATGTATTTTATTTAGCAATAGATCTCTGAATTAAATACAAGAAATTATCTCGGCTACATGTATATTATAATGATAATATCATTACTTATCAATGGATCCAATTAAAAAGAATAAAACACGTAGAAAACACAACAGAACAGATCCGAAATTCAATAGAACCGCAATAAATTGAGCTCAAAAAATCAGAAATTCAACAAAATGACGACTTGGCGGCACTTTTCTTTTTCATTCTGCTTCATTTTCAAATCGTAATTTTTTTTACCAGCAAAAAGTAAAAAGTAAAAAGTTTACCAACATTCAAATAATTGAACAAATATTACAAAGTGAACACATTTAATATTCCAATAAAATAAGGTAATATACTTATCAAAAGCTGAAAAATAGTATCGAATTTTATAATTCTAAATAACTTACCTTTTCATTTTAAATATATTCAGCTAGTTTACATTTCCGACGAACCAGACACACACAGCAGGTCATCAGTTAACTTTCAAGTTAATTACCCAAAAGCTCTATTAGAGAATTATGTTAAAGTTTCTTTTTGGTGATTCAATACAACTTTAGTGTCGCTTTCCTTTGACAGGGTTTGTCAGAATGAACGCTTTGCTTTCCGTCCTTTATCTGATATTTAATATTTTGTGTTTTTCATCTTATTTCATATCTTATTTCATCTTTTTCATCTTATTTCATATCTCATTTCATCTTTTTCATCTTAACAGATTCAGTAAACTAAACTTAATATTTGAAAAATGAATTTCTATGCAATTGAAAAATAATAGAAATATAAGAAAGAAGTAATAACAAGTAAGGGAGACGCTCAGGAGATCACGATAGAGAGGAGCATCTGTGAAAAAATCTTTTAAAAAGTGCATGGGCATGATCCTGCATACTAACAGGGGTCGCACCGCCCATATTGAAATGTTAGAATAAAACTTTCAAAAATAATAATTATCAATTAACCCAGACTTTCCCCTAGCTACAATATAGTGACTTTGAGCTTTCCAATCGGCTTTATACCGTTCCATTTATAAAAAGGGGTGATATTTTAATGAAACTAAGGATTTCCTTAACCATTACGTGGTTTTGCGCTGAATATGAATGTGAAGTCGGTATAGACCCCATACCTCTAATGCAGTGATGTCCGCCCCTCTAATTGGCAACTTATATATATCTTGATTGAAGATATTTCAACAAAATTAATTGAGAAAATTTCGATTACACAAAGTAAAATGTAGTAATGAGACAATGTGCATAGATTCGCTATATATAGTTACATTATAAGTTAATAAACATGAATTTACACGCAACGTTTTTTAATAGTAAATTTTACAAACACCTGAAAACGTTTCCCCACGTTTGAGCCTTATAAAGGTAAAAGCATTAAATGTTTGCTTTTGCCCGAAATTTTTCGTCCTTATTTGTCTAATATAAAGTTTCACCAATGCCTGAAAATATCCTCGCCTTCCATGCTTGCAAATTGCGAGAGTATAAAATGTTTGGTTACACCCGAACTCAGCGCTCTCTTACTTGTATTATATGAGGTCGGGTATTATGTTATTGCGACAAACTTGCAGACCCTACTCAAAATTATCAAAAAGTAAATTTAAAGAGTTGAGAAAAACATGAAAAACGACATCCGATTTGACAGCTGAGATTAAAAAATATTTTTGAAAGAAAACGAAGAGAAAGCACGTTTTCTAACAACACAACCTTATATAATGGTTAATGAATAATTGGATAATTGGTTATAATGAATAATGGACCTACCCTAGAAAGGTATGGAAAAAACGACCTGGCAGCACAATTCCATTGTCATTCTGCTTCATTTCCAAAACGTCATTTTTTGTTTACGTTCCTATTCGTAATTGAAGAATTTGCTAAAAAAAAGTTTGCCAATTTTTGCTCGTTTGAACTATTGGTACAAAGCAAAGGAAAATAGTAAATATCCAGTATAATAAAGTACTATATTTATTAAAAGGTGAACAATGTTATTTGATTTTACTATGCTTGTTAACTTACTTTTTCCGTTTAAATAGACTCGTCTTACTTGTTTGTGCACACTTGATATACATTCTTATAGTTTGGTTTCTGGACATCCTCATTCTTTGAAGGAATATTTACAAAATAATGACTGAGGCAAAGAAGAACGCACTAACCGCTGCTTATCGTGCACATAAATCTCTGCAATTGGAATTAACTGACTTTGAGGATAATACAGCATTTGCTGCACACTTGGTTGAGCAATTACGGCGTCTGCCCACCGACAGCCGTGTCAATGCTATGGCCGGTATATTAGCAATACTGAATCGCTTTGTACGCGTACAAGGGGAAAGTCAGTAAGCAATTAGGAGTAATGGTGTGTTGTTTCGCTAGTTCATCGGCCTCACTCTGCGTACCTATAAGGATAACGCATTTTGGCGATGGCGGCGAAACCTTAAATTGTTAGGGGAAATGTGTTGCTAAAAGCATCGAATTTTTGGAGGTGTTCCTAATATGCAGTTATATATTTTGTTTTGTGCCCTGTTTTCCTCTAAGGAAGGCAAAGGTATATGTGCTACCATATTTTTCTTTTATAGAACTCTATTAAAAGTATGACATCGATGTTCAAGTTATGGAGGGGTATAATCTAATAGTTAGCATGATTTTCTGATTCATCACAAACATTCATACATATATTTTTGTTACATTAAAACACATCGAAAAACTGTAATAAGTATTTAATTTAATATATAGAATATGTCAATCATTTTGCAAAATAGTATGATTTAAATAATCAAATTAATGTGTTTTGTTTAAGATTGCTACTGAATACTTTAGATCGTTTGATATTTGTATCGGACCGAAATAGGTAAATTAAAAAACAGCAATACAAGTGTTGAATGCGGGGCCTGTCTCAAATAGTTTGCCCAAAAACCTTTATATAAACCTTGTAATCCCTCGAATTTGAATACTTTGTGGGCACAATCATACCACCATTTATATAGAATTCCTTTGCCAAATGAGTCAGTGCCCTGATTATAAAGCCTTGTTGAAATTAAACCAGGTGGTGTAATCGCAAAAGCCACCACACTGCTCCCTCCAAATGCTGCTGTTAGTGTATTCAATGTGGGTTACGTGACAATTTCATAATCGCGCAGCATTGATTTTGTTTTGCAAAAAGGTGCAATTTGTATACTTGAACCGATTGCAACTCGTGGAAGCATTCCCGTGGCGCCACGCCAGAGACCATAAAACCCACTTTCTTTTAAAATTGTACTAAATGCATTTATAAATCCACTATGATTGTGTTGGTAACCAACGGAAATTTTGCTACTCGAGCGGGCTTGTAATTGAATTTTCACCTGCAATTATAAACAAAAGCATATTGTTAAATACAAAGCTATATGTGCAAATATTTCCAGACTACAAACCATATAAAAGGGACTTGCACAATATAAGCCAACAACTCCACCGGCAGCACCCCATAGCATACCGCGAAAAAAGGAAACATCACCATTTTTATTATACATGCATTTGTTATTCATGGCAGTCTTGTATAGCAATCCCAAATCTTGTATACCCAATCTACATTATGTTGTGCTTTTAATGTGATGATGCTGGCGTAAATATTTAACATATTGTTGTGTGCTTACTATCTTAATGCAAACCATCAACAACCATCACATTTTATCACTGTGATCAAAGCGTTGAGAATTCCTTTGTAGGGCTCTACATATGATCCCCGTGTAGCTAATTCACCTTGCAATTGCAAACGAATTTTTATTACCTGTGAAAATAAAGCACTAATTGTTGCTTCAACAGCATAAAACCTATTTCAAATAGTTTTGGTAACACCAATTTTCAATGTTTTAGTTTTAGTATTACCATTTGCTTTTATAATTTATTTGGTTTGCCACAGGCATGTATTTACAATGTATATGCATTGATGTCGTAATCCCTGTCTACATTTGTACCTCGAGTGGGTTCGTGAAGCAGATAGGACCCATTGCTGCAAAGCCTCCAATCACGAAGTCGGAGACATCCATGTTTTTGATTGTTCCAGGGCGTGGATGTCAAATAAACTTATTAAAAAGAATTTAAAATTTATATTACAATTATTTACCCAATAAAATTTCAAATAATATTACCCCAATTTGAATCGACGTAATCAGCCAACCATTGTGTGTATTTACCTACTGTTTAATGCAGTTAATTGCAATCACCAGAATGTAGAAGTTAAATGCAACAGCTGTTATCTATGAATATGAGAATTAGTAAATGACGGATAATAGTTAAGGAGACAATTGATGATGAATGAATTATCATTGTGTAGAACAAATATGCGGCATATTACTGTAAAAATTATATTATATCTAATATGTTATATGTACATGAGTTTATTTAATTATAATAAACAGACATTTTATAACACATCCACACTGTAATAAAAAGGCAAATTTAAAAATCTAGTTTATACTATCTGAGTGTTTATAATTGTACTATTGTAATATTTATGCTTGTTCAACTCATTTCTTCGTAATTTTTTTAAATAAATACTTTTTAACGGTCATTGTAACAGTTCAGTTATTCCACAAATAACAATTTTTTTAAACATGTTTGTACTGATTTGATAACTTAAGCATACTAGCTTTAAAAGAATTTTTCATCAAATAGATTAATTTAATTAAATATATCTATCGGAATCTTGTAGTCATATATTATATGTATATATGTATATTCTTCAATTCAAGTCAACAAGAGTATTGTTCAAATACTGTCCCATATGCATGTATTTATGAATTTTAATAATTTTTCTCCTAAAAATATGATTATTTGTGTAATCAGAAGTTAAAATGTATAGTAGCATACCAACTTAATTTTTGTGGAAAGGATATCAGCAAGTCGAGCCACTTAGCATTAGTTAGAAATTAACCTGTTTAAAACGGTTTGAACTTTTTGGTTGTGAAAATATAAAAAACATTAGTTTTGGTATTATACAAAAGTTATATATTTCCCAACAAAAGGTATTTTATTTAGCATGCGTGGGTCTTCATATACTTTTATTTTAATGCTAATCGAGGTGTAGGTAGAACATCTTCCACGCCTGTTTCAGTTAGTTTACAGCTTTAATGGGGTTAGCCTAGAGGGCTCGGCTGGTAAAACAATTCTTTGCAATACTACCGCTAGAAGGTGAAGACCATCGGCTTCTATTTTTGTCTCCGAATACAGCGTGATATGATTGAGGTTAATTCTCCTGAGTAAGTCTTCCTTGAAATTGTTTTAGGTCAAAATTATTCGAGTAATTTCTAAATATCTGTTTATGAAATTTTGCAACTCCTAGCCTTTGCTTTTCCTTATGAACACATTTGCGAGTGCAGCTGCCATTATGAAGACTGTAGAAATCGTTGCAATAAATGCGGAATTTCTCATAGTATTTATAACATAGTCTCAAGAATCAAGAATTCGCAGGAAAATTGTACTTACTTGAATTGCGTTGCAAAATTTGATCTCATTACTTCAATTTCCAAATAAAAACCAAAAAACAAGAGAAATTTGCTTTCATATACTACATTCCGAATCGGACTAATAGTTTTGTCTTGACCTCGACTGCATATGGCCGTGTCCGCCGAATTTAGAAAAATTGAAAAAGAGCAATATCGGTCGTTGATTCGATATTTGTTTTTGGAAGACAAATTACGCAGTGAAGTCAAAGAGCACTAAGATTCTGTGTAGGGCGACTTTACTCCTTCCTTATCGAGTGTCAAAAATTGGCTTAACGAGTTTCAACGTCGTCGCTCATCGGTTTTTGTTGAGCCACTCCAATCTACCCCGAAAACGGCTACCACGGAGGATAACGTGCCGAAAGTTCACGATCTCGTATTGCGCCGTTTCGTGACCGTCGACGAAACATGTGACCGACGACGTCCACTGGTACACACCAAAGACCAAGAAACAATCGAAACAATGAACTTTAACAGATGAAACTGCTCCGAAGAACTTGAAGATTATTCTATAGACCGGAAAAGGATGGTCACCGTTTTCTGGATTTCAGGGTATAATGGTCACAGGTATCTATTATGCGTATAACCCATTTGGCGTAGAAAAAAAATCGTTATTGTAAAGAGATGAGAAAACTATAACTTAGAATTCCTGACTAAAGAATTTCCAATTTGTAAGTTACGATTAGACTGATTCTATAATATTTAACTGTCGATAGAAATTTATGATAACATTTTCTGTCGATGTTGTTATTTGGCTTGGTAATCGCACACTTTATATTGAAATATGTTTTCTTTATAACTTTATATACAGTTGCAAAAAATGTATATGGTATTTCCAACAGCGACTAATAGACGCTACAACCTATTTTTTAAAGCAATAAGTTCGTCGAAGAACAGCAAAACCAATATTGATTGCGGGGTCAATCGTATGTAAGTCGTCCAGAAGCCTTTATATAGTCCCGAAATACCCTCCATCCGTAGAATTTTCGAGGCACAATCCGACCAACCATTATAGAATAAACCTCTACCCTGCGCATCTACACCCTGATTATAGAGCCGTGTCGCTATAACATCCGGCGGTGTAATGGTCATTGATACCACTAAGCCAGCCAAGAAACCTCCACACACTGTATTCAGTAAGGGTTGCACCACCAAATTGTGCTCGTGCAGCAATGCCTTCATCTCGGCAAAGGTCGCAATTTGTGCACCCGAACCAACTGTAACTCGGGGTATGGAGGCAAAGGAACCACGCCATAATCCAGCAATTCCTCTCTTTACATATATTTTTCGTATGGCTTTGAACATACCAGTGTGGTGATGCTGATAGCCAACGGCCACTTTTGCTGGAGCTTCTGACTGCATTTGTGTCTTGATCTGTCAATATTTAGTTGTTTTTCATGGAAAGAAAGTGTCGAATTGTTTTTACACACTTTAACAAAAATCAAATATATGTGCTAACAAACCATGAAAAACGGACTTGAAAGGTAGGCTCCCACAGCACCAGCTGATATGGCCAATAGCAGATTCTTGCCAAAGGATTCGCCACCGCTTTTATTGCTAGTCCATTGATTTCGAACTGCTGTGTGGTAAAAGCCCAGCCTGTAAGCAATGTTAAGTCACCAATGTTAACATTTTTGATGCCATTGTATTTAACTGATACTCGTCTCTACCGTATTGAATTCAAAATAAACTGAAAATACATGGCCGGCACGAGTCCTTTTTGCAACCCAGTCCAACCTTCGTTTTTAACAATTGTCACGAGGGCATGCATAGTGTTTCTATAGGGGATGGGGTAGGTGCCCGGTGCCGCTAATTCGCCCTGCAATTGCATGCGTATCTTGACAACCTGTGGAATAGCTTATCGCTTTAGAACCCATTTTACATTTGAATAACATTGGTCCTTTTCACCTCCAGTGGATGGGTAAAACATATGGCGCCCACAGAGGCAACACCGCCAGCCACAAAATACGTCGGACTCATAATGAATATCAATTCACTCTATAAAAGAAGTACGCTTTGATTCTTTATCAATCTCGGTATGGTGTTTCGATATCAATAGCCGGCCAGAACTTGTATTTTTAACACTTCGCCATTATTAAACTCAAACTGCGACGACCTACAGTTTTTATTTAGCGTCAACTAAACACTGAATTGCTTAAGTTTAGTTGCCTTTGCAAGAGTCAACTTCAGATCTGTTCAATAATACTTTCTGCAATCTTATCTATCCAAGTCATATTGTAAGGAGGCAACCAACAGTTAGTTAGCATTGGTAGCATTGGTAAGAAGAAAGTTAACATTTTGTTTAACATGGTGTACGAGTAACATTCTGTTCTTCACATGAGTTCAAAATGTAGGCGGATAATTCTATAATCATTAATTTAGTCTGATGTAGGTACACTTTAGAAGCTGGAATCGTAAAGTGAGGATACCAAAAATTTAAATAATAATTCGGCACCCTGTAAAAACAGCTTTATTTAATTTTTCCATTGATCCACTTTCATACAAATGCACATTTTGGCAATGGGCAGAAAGAATCAGAAGATGCTGTTAAAATTTAATAATAATAACTTGACAATTCCCTGTATAATTTTTGTGAGCAAGTTTTTGATACAATCCCTATTTTCATAAATTACATCATAATCAATCATAATAAATCATAAAATAGTTTACAGCTATTTGAACTGTTCGAAATTATTACATTCGTGGAATCGGGCCTGAGCGAAGGTAATGACCAATATTTTCTTATATTGGTACTAAATTATGCCAAGTTTAATGTTCGGAATATTTCAATTCTATAAAATAATTTTGAAAACCGTTTTTATTCTGGGAACAAACACGATTAAAATTTAAAAATATTTTTAGGGGTTATGCATGTAGTTAGCAGTTTATAGAAAAAGGGTTTTCTGAGGTCATTACACGAGCTCCACTGCCGGGAGAGATTCTCTAACAACTTTGATTCTTAAACAAAATTCTAAATTATTTTATCTTAACACAAACACCTCGTTAAACGTGTAGAGATTTTTTTCAATACTTTTTAGTAACAAATTTTGGCATTTGAGGACAGAAAAAGTGTTTATTTATTTTCCCCAAAAGAAGTATACATTTGTGAAATAAGTAATATTGAAAGAATCTTACGTTATTCTCTAGATAATCTTTTTTGAATAATACTCACCAAACTTCAAGCCAATCAGTAAAGGAGATATAGTTCCGATCCAGTCAAAAAAAAACTTGTATAAAGCTTTAAATAATGTTGTATCTTATTTTTAACATTTTTGAGTAGAAAACAAAAAAAATGCATAATAGTTTAAAGCCAGTGTATTGTTTCTTTTAAACTGCATATAATTTCATTTTTATTATTTAATATATGTTTTCTAAATTTGTAAATTATCATTAATCATTACTTTCTAAATGATTTGTATATCGTGAGTACCTAGGCAACTAGACCAATTTAAGAATTATCGTCATAAATGAAGAAACTTTTCACTTTATTCACTATAGCCTCTGAACTTGTAATTTGATTTAAAATCTTCTTAATAGTTATGATTTTCTTTAACAGTTCTGACATAATATAATGACTACATATTTCTATTGAAATTTTTCATGAATACTTCCTTTATGGAAGGTAGGAACTAACACCAAAAATTAAGCTAGATGTAACCTTTTTAATTCCATTTTGTTCTCAAAACTTTACTTAGAAAATACACCTTTGCATTATTACAATTATACACACAGTTCCAATATTTACAGTTTTAGGACTTTTGTGTTCTTTAATACTTATTTTTTTAAAGCTAAGAGCTCATCGAAAAATAAAAACAGAAGTGTTGAGTGAGGAGTAAATCGTAAGTAGCTTGCCCAGAAGCCCTTGTAGAGACCATATAAACCTTCGCTTCGTGCTATTTTAAAAAGACAATCCCACCAACCGTTATATAATAAACCTCTGCCATTAGCACCCACACCCTGATTATAAAGTCGTGTCGCTATAACGTCCGGTGGCGTGATGGCTAATGTTACAACACAACCAGCCAAGAAACCTCCACACATTGAGTTCAGTGTTGGTTGTACAACTAAATTGTATTCGCGTAGCAACGACTTCGTTTTGCCAAATGTGGCAATTTGTGCGCCCGAACCAATTGAAGCTCGTGGTATGGAGGCTATAGAACCACGCCACAATGCTGCTAGTCCACCATTTAGATAAATTTGCTTAATGGCGTTAAACATACCAGTGTGATGATGCTGATATCCTACAGCCACCTTCTTGGGCGCCTGTGACTGCAGTTGAGTCTTTATCTGTAAATAAAGTAAAGGCATTAATAGTAGTGCATTAAGTACGAGTGCATTAATAGTACGAAAGCAACATGCAAGGCTGGGGATAGGTAAGGTATGATAAACTATTAACTATGTAAATATTTTTTCGCTTAATCTTTGAAACATGTTATAAAACGAACTAAATTGATATCATACAAACCATTAGAAAAGGACTAGAAAAATAGGCCCCCACTGCACCACCTAGAGCACCCCAGAAAAGTCCCAATATAAATGATTCTCCACCGTCCTTGGTTCGAGTCCAATGCTTATTGACTGCGACGTTGTACATTCCAAGTCTGTGAGTAGAATACTTTTAAAATTTGTGATCATTATATTGAATTTATTGTGTATTACCGTATTGAATTTATTGTAAATTGAAAGTACATGGGCGGCACTAACCCTTTTTGCAGTCCAGCCCAACCATCATATTTTTTAACGGTCACAAAGGCATGCACTATACCCCTATAGCGAACATCGTAGGTTCAACGGGCTGCTAACTCGCCCTGCAGTTGTATACGCGTCTTAATCACCTGCCGAAGAGATAATCTGCTTAGGTCATCTGAATTTCATAATAAGTCCTATTGTAGATTACCTCTAGTGGATTCGTGAAGAATATGGCGCCAACAGAGGCCAAACCACAAATTATAAAATCACTCATATGCTAGCTTTAAATTTTTTAAAATCGGCGAAAAATTAGAGATTACATATTTAAGGGCTTATTTAATATCTAACGGTATATATCTTTAGCACTTTAGTAATGAGAGTTACAGTGCTTTTGGGGCACTCGGCAATGCGCTTTGCTAAATCTTTTACATACTTAAATAAATCGCAGCGATCTAAAAATTTTGACAGTTCGTTTCAAGCAACAACGAAACACTAACAGTTTAAGTTGAGTTTTTCTGTTAAGTAAATTAAGTCCCAAACCCGATGAGATGGGTCGCAAATAATAGAGACAAGGTTGCGACTTGGAACGTCATTAAAGGGAGAATGGGAAGAGGTAGCGCAGAAAGACTATAAAACTTGCATACAAATTATAAACAAAAAGCAAACAATTTTGTAAATTCGAGAAATAAACTTTATTTACTAGTTTATCATACGAAAATCTTAGTGAAACAACTAGAAGAAAGTATCGGGAACTTGTTTGAATCATATATAATTATAATTGCGAAACAAGTGGGTGGTAAAACCAAGAGATGTGATCGCGATGTTTCCAGCGATAGTTTATTTTATTGTAAACCAATATATGTATATATTATTAATCATTTTTATAAATATATGTGCAGTTAAAGTTAATATTAATAATATTTATTAAAATATATGTCATTATTTCACTCTTCCTTTGCTTGTTTCGGTCGAGTTTCTTCCCTTCCCTGACGTCATTTCTGTCAAACGCGAACCCAAAAAGTAACGGAGTGGATTTGTCGTAATCTGTTACTCAATCTTTCTTGGTCACATATTAACTAAGTTTTTCCCAGTTCTTATCTGACTACATCATAGTTGATAGTAAGTGATAAAATCAAGAGTGCGAATTTGAGTGATCTCTGAACTAACTATGATTACAGTGGTGGCAATATATATTATGTTAGTGATCAAGTTAACATGGCGTATGAGTTATGTCAATTGTATCATATTAAAAATTTGTATCTGCGAAGAAGAATAATATAATCATGAGTACCGGAAACTACTAACACAATGTAGTATTATATGAAAATTTTTTGATATATTTGAATAGTCTGTGATAATGAACTAAATGTTTATACAGGAAAAGGAAATCGAATGTTGTAACTCCCAAGTTTTTTTCAAATCGAAATATGGGTGGCTTATTTACCAACTGAATCTCAAATAATATACTTCCGCATGCCATCATACAGATATTTCTATTTAGACTCATATAATTAAGAAACTTTCTCAAAGTCAAACCTTCGTTAATGTCAAACCGCCTCCAATATATTTATGGGAGCGTAGCTCTTATGCGCTTGTATTTAAGCTAAGTGTTATTGTGGTAACTGATAACTTTCACATCGTGCCCTTGAAAAGAGCTAATATAGATGAAACAAAAATATACGCATATAGACATAGATAAAAAAAAAGAAAAAGAAAAAAGTTTGATGGAAATAGTACAAATAATAACTAGAATTATTCCTACCAACTGAAGAGCAATTACGGCCTATTTGTTATAAAAGGTAGACTTCAATAGAATCTAAAGAAGTTAAAAAAGCTCTGTGGTTAAAAGAAAGTAGTTTCGGTATTACTTTCAATACCTTCAATTTATAAGGTCTAGTAATCCATTATTTTTCCAATAGATGGTTTTAGTAATCTATATCTCGCGTTGTATAAGTGCGATCGGGTTACGCTATATGGTGTTAGAAAGATACGATTTCGTAAAAAAAGCTACTTAGACAGTTTTGTGAGTGCTTGACTCCGTATTGTTCGAGTACGCGTCAAAAATGAACATCAGCGATGAAAAAATGTGCCATATTTTCCAAACAGTTTCTCTTCGATAAAGGCGAAAACGCAAGCTAGGTGGCTGAAAATGTGAATAGTGTTTATGGTTCAGATAAAGTGACACAGCCAATGATCAAAATTGAATTACTGCCAAATTCTAACCATCTTAAGAAAAATAAGAAACATCCAACATATGCAACATAAAATATCTTTTCCTCCGTAGAATTACCGTCGAAGAACCACATAAAAGAAATAGTCCGGTAAATTGCACCAACTGCCAAATGGTATGGTCACAGCAAATCATATTACTCTACACAATGTTTATGTGGTTATCTAGAGAATTTAAATAACAAATGTAGGAATTGTGGAGGAAATCTTACTGCTAACTACAGGGGTTGCTCTGTGTATAAAGATTTCGAAGAATCGAAGTTGTCATTCTGAATTCAACCACGTCGTAACCAATTTCCAAATATTCTTCGTAGCGAAATTACAGAGATCATTGACCACAGTTCAAAACTAATTTAAAAAGTAATTAGGAATTAATTTTGTTAGGACATCTTCTATTGAGATATATATCATGTTTTGAACATTGGCTCTGGTACTTCATTTCTATTAAAAATATTCAGTACAGGCTTAAACACCGAAACTATATTCTTCAAGAACTTCTTAAAGTCCATTAAAGATTCTCTACTCTGCTGTTGGATAAGAATAGAAATAGCAATCCCTATTATTTTTTCTTTTTTCATGAATTTTTTTTCTCACTTTCTCGAATTTTTGTTTCATATAAATTACCTCTTTTCAACGGCACATTAGTGTCTACAATATCACTTAGCTTCAACACAAGAGCCTAACATTAGAGGTATGTCATCTTTTGGAAAAATATCGGATATCTTATTATGCGACCTTATATATACAATACAAACTCAACTAAATGAACAAAATTTAATATTTTGAGTATGTGAGGAAAAAGTCTACTGGAGGCGCGGATACCACTATATTAAGGGTATGGGGCTTAATCGGAAATCGCTTTATCGGGTATATAGAGGCTAGGGGAAGTATAATATTAACCTAGTTTTACTAATTTTTGACACAAGAGCATATTATTAGTTACAATACGATAATCTCAGAATTTCAACAAGATATTTCACAGATGGACCGATGTTTTAGGTAAAAAGGGAGACATGGGCACTGAGGTCCTCATATTCGGTATCTGAAAGGTTATTGTTCAATTTGTAAGCTTGAGACAGTATACCACAAAGGCACTATTTGTGCAAAATTTTATATTACCGATATCTTAATTGGTGCTTGATTTATAGTGGAATTTAAAAGTGTGTTATATGTACGATTTTACACATCTTCACACCATAACTTAAAGATGCCAAGATAATGTTATCCATAAAATTTTATTGAAATAGGTAAAGTAGTTCCTGAGATAACAGATTACATCTGAAAGTGGGCGGTGCCACGCCCTTGTTAAAGGGGGTTCCGTGCCATTTTTGTAAAATATAATGCTTCTGGCGTGTTTCTTTAGTGAGTTATCGCGCGTTTAGTAGTTGTCAACCCAACCCTGGTATGGCTGGTGAGAGTGGTTATTAGTCTACCTTACATATTTTTACAATGAATAAGGAAGAGTTAGGGAGAAATGTTCCTGTCAAGCTTGGTTGATACAGTTTTAGTAGTTGGTGAGATATGTACTTTACACCTATTAAGGGGCGGGCCACACCCACTTTTAAACACATTTTAAACCCCAGAAACCCCTCCTTACTATAACCCTCTGTGTCTAATTTAAAATTTCCATCAAAATTTGTGACTTAACAAATCTGCACAGCACTTTTCCGATTAACGACATTTTGTGGGCGTGCCAATTTTCCAATTTCGCCCATCCAATACTACCCTCCTCAGGGTGCCAAGGAACACGTGTACCAAGTTTCATCAAGATACCTCGAGCTCAAATTATCGCTTGGACGGACAAACACACTGACATTCGGAATTCAACTCGTCTAGACATCCTGACATTTTTGATATATATAACTCTATCTATCTCGATTGGTCTTAGAGGTTACAAAAAAACCGTTAAGTGACTCTGTTCTACGTGTTGCGAGAATTTAATAGTAAATCTTTGTATTTATGAGTAAACATGATTAGGACTTCCTAACGGTGGGTTCATAATGACGAAGGTAATGTTAAGGTAATGCTTGGGTAAAGATTAATCTATTTTGGTAAAACCAGTGGATCACATCTGAATAATATTTAATATCTTAAGAAACTTAATTTGATGTGAACTCTCTTCGCCTATGCCTTATTTACAGTTTTATGTCCCATTTGATACTTATTCTTTAAAGCTAAAAGCTCATCGAAAAATAATAATAAGAGTGTTGAGTGAGGAGCAAATCGTAAGTAGCTTGCCCAGAAGCCCTTGTAGAGACCATATAAACCTTCGCTTCGTGCTATTTTAAAAAGACAATCCCACCAACCGTTATATAATAAACCTCTGCCATTAGCACCCACACCCTGATTATAAAGTCGTGTCGCTATAACGTCCGGTGGCGTGATGGCTAATGTTACAACACAACCAGCCAAGAAACCTCCACACATTGAGTTCAGTGTTGGTTGTACAACTAAATTGTATTCGCGTAGCAACGACTTCGTTTTGCCAAATGTGGCAATTTGTGCGCCCGAACCAATTGAAGCTCGTGGTATGGAGGCTATAGAACCACGCCACAATGCTGCTAGTCCACCATTTAGATAAATTTGCTTAATGGCGTTAAACATACCAGTGTGATGATGCTGATATCCTACAGCCACCTTCTTGGGCGCCTGTGACTGCAGTTGAGTCTTTATCTGTAAATAAAGTAAAGGCATTAATAGTAGTGCATTAAGTACGAGTGCATTAATAGTACGAAAGCTACATGCAAGACTGGGGATAGGTAAGGTATGATAAGCTATTAACTATGTAAATATTTTTTCGCTTAATCTTTGAAACATGTTATAAAACGAACTAAATTGATATCATACAAACCATTAGAAAAGGACTAGAAAAATAGGCCCCCACTGCACCACCTAGAGCACCCCAGAAAAGTCCCAATATAAATGATTCTCCACCGTCCTTGGTTCGAGTCCAATGCTTATTGACTGCGACGTTGTACATTCCAAGTCTGTGAGTAGAATACTTTTAAAATTTGTGATCATTATATTGAATTTATTGTGTATTACCGTATTGAATTTATTGTAAATTGAAAGTACATGGCCGGCACTAACCCTTTTTGCAGTCCAGCCCAACCATCATATTTTTTAACGGTCACAAAGGCATGCACTATACCCCTATAGCGAACATCGTAGGTTCCACGGGCTGCTAACTCGCCCTGCAGTTGTATACGCGTCTTAATCACCTGCCGAAGAGATAATCTGCTTAGGTTATCTGAATTTCATAATAAGTCCTATTGTAGATTACCTCTAGTGGATTCGTGAAGAATATGGCGCCAACAGAGGCCAAACCACCAATTATAAAATCACTCATATGCTAGCTTTAAATTTTTTAAAATCGGCGAAAAATTAGAGATTACACATTTAAGGACTTATTTCATATCTAACGGTGTATAACTTTAGCACTTTAGTAATAAGAGTCAAAGTGTTCTTCAAACTCCATCAATCGGCAAATCACTTGCCAAAAACCAAATCATTTACTTATACAAAATTTAGCAGCAACCTAAAAATATCCACCGATTGACCAATGCAATGACAAAACACTAAAAGTTTAAGTTAAGTTCTTCTATAAAGTAAATTAAGTCATTGATTACTATGTTTTTTGTAGCTCTTATCTAACTACGTCATAGTTGATAGCTGCTGATAAAATCAGTCTGCGAATTTGAATGATCTTTGAATTAACATATGATTACAGTGGTGGCAATATAAATAAAGTTAGTAATATGATTAACATGGCGTAAAAGAAATGACAATAACAAGAAATGAAAGCGGAAATAATTAATACGGTATTATATATTTGAATAAACTGTTATATTCAAATAAATCTTTATATATATTATTAGTTTTGTTCATCTACCGGTTGTTTGTATCACCTAAAACTAATCGAGTTAGATATATCCGAGTGACTGTCTGTCCGTCCATCCCTCACTGCAAGCGATAACGTGAGTAAAAATTAAGAAATTTCGATGAAACTTTGTACACGTGTTCTTTGCACCACAAGAAAGTTGGTATTCCAGGTAATCGCAATCGGACGTCTGCCACGCCCACTAAGCAACAAATTAAGATATATACGTGCTCTTTGGTTCGACGAGTCGCAGTAGAGCAGGGTATTTGTGAGTAAAAAAATGTATAAAAGTGGGTATGGCCTTGCCTCCCAATAGGTTTAATGTATATATCTCACAAACCGTTAAAGCTATATCATTCAAACTTGCTCAAAACAAGTTTTCCAAGAATATCCTCATATACTGGGGAAAATAAGTAAAATCGGATAATAACCCCGCCCACCTCCCATATAAGTGTTATGTTGAAAACTACTCAAAGTGGGTTAACTCGCTGAAGAAGCACGTTAAAAGCACTAAATCTTGCAGTAAATATGGTACGGAAGGGATGCATAAAAGTCGACGTAAAAATTGAACAGTGGCAGTGGCACCGCCCACTTTACTGTGAAATCCCATATCTCAGGAACAACTTAACCGATCCCAGCGAAGATTGGTGTATGGCATCATTATTCTGATACTTTTATTGGATAGAGTGAAAATGGGATTATAACCGTATTTTTTAATTCAATCTAGTTCTTTCACTTTACAGTATGTAACTCAAGCTCCAATTAAGATGACTAAATAAAAATTTACACAAACAGTGCCCTTAAGGTATGCCATTTTTTGCCCAAGAATGGTGGAAATCGGAATTTTCACTTTCAAATCACCATATACCCAATATGTGGACCTCGGTACCTACAGCTGACTTTTTACCGAATCTGTCAGTCACTCTGTGATATATATTAGTGAAAAGTTGACAAAATCTTTTTCTGTTAATAATGTGTTCTGGTGCCAAAAATTTGTAAGATCGTAACTATACTTCACCCATCCCCCACAGTGAAAATTAAATTAACGTATAATCTTGAATATACTGTAGTTTGCTGGTAAAAGATTATTGAAATCATCTATGAATTAACCAAGCTACCATAAACTACATATAATATTATGATTATCGTTATTCAAGTGGACTCTATGCCGAATATATCGCCCAAATTCTGAATTATTTTAGTGAAAGTGTAAGGAAACATGTTCGTTACTTGGAGTATACTTTAATTTAATGCCAAAAAAAATGTTATCTGCTCAGGGCTTCCCCTAGCCCCAATGTTCCCCTAACCCAATATAGTTATTTCCGACTTTCCAGCTGCCCTAAAACGTTTATATAAGTCAATATATATATGATATTTTAAAATTCAGATTCAAAGATAAATATTTTATTAAGTGTTTTCTTATCCATAATTTGGTTTAGCTCTGAATATGAATGAAATCGGTCTAGATCTTATCTTATACTCCATACCTCTAATATGATGACTCACGTCCCCCTGGTTGACTTTTTCCTCTTTTAATCTTTTAAATCTTAATATTGTATTAATCTTTTTTAATACAAAAAATGTTCACTGCCTGAAAGTATGTTTGATACTTGCAAATTGCGAGAGTATAAAGTTTTCGGTTACACTCGGACTTAGCACTTCTTTACTTATTTTTTATTGATTTTGGTTTGTTTGGTTTAAAGGTTGACACGCAATATTTAATTTTTATTGAGATGAAATGGAAGATATAATTGAGATTTTCTCAATCGATTAAAAAATACTATAAGGCAGTTTCACTTAAAAAATTTTATCACAACATTTAGTGCAAACTATAGTTGAATTCAAAGCAATTAATGTTAAAAAAATTTTAAGATGGATGTACATACCTACATAAATAAATATTCATTATTTTCAAGAATCATTTTTATTTTTAAATTGCGCTATGATATATACAAATACATGTATATAAGTGAAAGTTGTTTGTTCTATCACACTTAATAACAAAAAACAAGATGAGATAACAATTGATATATTTACGACTTGCAACAAAAACAAGTAATTCTTAAGAAATATAGGAAAATATTATTGCTTGGTTTCATGGATAACTCCACTAGATTTTTCTATTGTGCATATTCATAAGGCCTCACATGCTTGTCAATTACACTTTCAGTTTCAACTATAATATTTGTCTCTAATAGCCATTAATTCGTCATAAAATAGTAACACTAATGTAGAATGCGGTGCGATGCGCAAGTAGTTTGGCCAAAACCCTTTGTATAAACCAAGCAAGCCCTCGGTACGCACAACCTTTACCACACAATCCAGCCAACCATTGTAATAGATACCTTTGCCATTGGCATCAACTCCCTGATTGTAAAGCCGAGTCGTTAACACATCTGGTGGTGTTATAGCCAATGCCATAATAGTGCCAGCAATACCACCGGCACAGAAGGAATTCAATGTGGGTTGCGTTATCCAACCGTTGTCGCGTAACATAGACTTCGTTTTACCGAAAGTGGCAATTTGAGCGCCGGAGCCCAAAGCTGCACGTGGTACAGTAGCCATTGAACCCCGCCACAAGCCAGTAATACCACGTTCAGCGTAGATTTGACGCAAAGCTTGGAAAGTGCCGGTGTGCTTATGTTGGTAACCAACTGCTATAGCTTTTGCTGCCTGCGATTGCAATTGTGTTTTTATCTGAAATAATCCATACAATAGTTATATGTCATTATTTAAGTGAAAATTTCACCATAAATCATTTACACGCGCAATTATTTTTCAAGTGATGATATGTGAATGGACTTCATATTTATCACTCTACGAGTATGTTATTTTTGCTCTGAGCGTGAATGGCCCCAGACAATTTACGTATGTACAAATATACGTAATATGCGTAAATATATTATACTAATGTTTTTTGGATAAGGTTTGAGGATGATTCAATAATCAGTTGATCAATTACACAATTTACCATAAAAAAGGGACTAGAAAAATATGTGCCCACACAACCACCCAAGGCGCCCCAGAACAAACCCAATGGGAAGGAAATATCACCATTATTCTTGTGTATCCATTTCTTCTCCATAGCCGTAGTGTAGAAGCCTAATCTAAGAAAAAATATATTTTATAGGAATTTGTTTGTAAAATGTGTGCACAACCTTACCTAAAAGAATTTAATATAAATTGAAAGTACAGTGCCGGCACCAATCCCTTTTGTAGACCACTTATCCCTTCATTACGCCCTACCACAATAAACGCACTTATTACTCCTTTATAAGGCTTTACATATGTGCCTTTTGCAGACAGTTCGCCTTGAAGTTGTATTCTAGTCTTTATCATCTATTTTCAATGATGCTTAGAAAGATTAATCATTTCAAGTAAGGGATACCAACCTCCAGTGGATTTGTAAAGTATGTAGCACCAACAGAAGCGGCACCACCTATAAGAAAATCGGAAATATCCATTTTAGCGATCTCACGACAAAGAAGTACTGATGATTTGCGGTACACTTCCTCATAAGACAGAAAGCACGGCTATTGCAGTTTCCAATTGCTGAATCATATGTTAAAGCAAAAAATATTGACACATTACAGTAAAAGTATGCTTGTGAAATTCTCTTCCATTCTCGATTGATTTGGATCTCTGTGTTTAAATTACAAAAATAAAGTGAGATTTATTCTTCTTATCTTTCTTCTTTACAACTCTCAGCTGATCCTATACGCTGGCAACCAAAAACCCGTCACTGCCAACAGCTGATTTCACATTTTATATTTGCGAAAAGAAAAATAGCGCCATCTATCAATACTGTCTTTCGAACTCAAAATTGGTTTAACACTTAAATAATTTAGTTAACGTACCAACTACAAACAAATAGTGGGAACGGGACGCGCATGATAGGAGTGCCTTCAGAAGAAGAACGTGTGTTTTATATGCTCTCTGTGCTTACGTTCTAAGCTCGCAATTTCTCCTCATACGTTATTTCTTCTCAGAGGAAGCACTGAAGGGGAAGAGGTAAACACATTCAGTAAATGAACTTTATGTAGAGGTCTAATATAACGGACATAGAACCCTCGAATTGCACTTCTTGTTACGAGAAACGATTTAGTTTTTATGCCATCGTAACCTTTTCCAAATGGTTTCCGAAATAGTTCTTTTTACTCAACGAATGTTTGGAAATTTCTGAAATTCGATATTCATATATCTAATAGATTTCAATGATGTACATATAATTATTCAAAGTAAAACTCTGTTAAAATAATGGTTTACATGGTTAGTTTAGTCGTTTTTTACCTTTTGTACCTTTCCGTTAAACGAATCAAGAAAGAAAGAATTATCTCGAAGTACTCATTTCAGAGTGCACTTACAAGTTTTTTTAAGGAAAGTAAAAATTTTAAAGAATCAATTGAAATTGGTCCAGTACCAATTAAGAGATCGAAACAAAGATTTAGACATATATTGCCCCTAATAGGTGGAAATGGGTAAAGTTGGTGTCTAGCTCCCGTATACAATATAATATATATTTTATATATTTTTCCCTTATTGATTACTTGACTTTATGTACTATAGATATATTGGTCAGTGAGTCAGACAGCAATAAAATTATGGGAGAGATTTTCGTTTGGAATAGAGTAAATCTGCACAAAAAATGTATGATATCGGTCCATACCTTCCCTTAACTTCGATAATCTAAATATGAGAATCCGTTTCTAAAATTATTCGATGAAAATGTTAGACTTAGTACAAATGGCACAAGTAATTAAAAACCCGGTCTTTTTTATAGCATAAACATAGATTTTCTCTTAACGTAATTACATTATTTTAGCATAATCTTAGCATAATAACATAATTCGGTACTAAAATTTACACTCATATGATTTTCCACTTTAAAGAAGTTTCCATCGACTTTAAAGGAAATATTTGGAACATATCGCAAGGTATCTTACAGAGACTTGATGGGTATGTTATCTATTAATACAAGTTAATAGAGAAGAAAGTGAGTAATTCTTTAAAGAAATTGAGATCACTATTGTAAAGTTTTTAATACTTGTGTGATACGTTCCGATCCCGAAATATGGAATTTAATAATCAAATGATTTCGTTTCATTATATTGGTCAGTTGGTTAGATTTTGTAAAGATTAATAAAATGAGAAACAGATGCTGTCATATGCAGCTTTTTACACGTCGTCATAGTATTATTGTACTTATAAAACCTTGTACGGCATTGGACACGAGCCTCTTTTCACACCTTTTTAAATAGTGAGGGGGATCCAACGCGAACAAACCTTCTTTGCCTCAAGGTGATTATACATAATCTTCTTGACACTCATCATGCTAATGCGCATGGTTGACTCAGTCTAACGGTACTTGATCATATCGTCAATATTGTCATATTGGGTACCACAACCGATGTTAGACGACCTTCACACGGAATTCTTGGGTTGAGCTAATAGCAGACTTAAGGCAGTTCATAGTCTTAAACTATTAGAATTGCGCTACTTGCAACATGGCATTCCTAACTTTCCACCGAAAATGGCATATCCCTCAAGACAATATTTGAAGTATTCAAGGCTTGTCGAAAAATAACAAATCTACATACCTTCATTAATGCTTCCCTAAATATCAAAATGTATGTATTTTCCGGGTGTGCTTCGCTGTGCAAAAATTAAAGGCGCTTTTGTCAAATTTCGAGCTAAAATAGCGTTCAATTAATCCATATTTTATTCCATATAATTCTAGGTTAGAGCTCTAACGATTTTGGTAGGCTTTCATCATATCAGGTTGAACATCGAATATAATTGTTTCACAAAAATTTATTAATTATACTTATATACATACTTATACATACTATAGTATATATCTACGGTAATTAGATCGGGCTTTGAACAGCTAATTAAATGTCACTCATAGGTCTGGTATACCGCAGACACAAAACGCAGCCAATAATGCCAAACGAACCGCACGATATAACAAAGTAACAAAGGAAATCATCAGGGCTACACCTTGAAATACGGTACTTTATGCAATATTATTGTATTAAATTGCAATTAAGCTGCCTGGAATTGGCGAAACTCGGTAAAATGTACAATTTCATTGCAATCAGTTAGGGCACGTGGCAAATAGCGGGTAATATTAGGTGGGTGGTAGGTTGGCCACAGTCACTCATATACATAATTTTGGCAAAATATTTGCTGCCTTTGTGTAAGCTTAGCAACGGCGGCAGGGTAGCCGTGTTCAGATTCACATACCAATAATATTGATGTTTGCTGTTACTATTCCTGGGAACGGGTTTACTAGTATGTTACTGATGTTGCGAAGTGTATAAAAAATTCCTTCAGAGCTTCAGTCATATGTGCAATTCACTATCAAACTGGAAACAAAAGTTATTGCAAATTAGTCGACTAGTTGTGCGTTCACGGCTTCATGGAAAATAATCATTTTATAATTATTTAATCTGGGGACTCTCTATATCATATCAATAACAGTAAGATTAAATTTTTGGATTAAATTTTTCACACCCACATAAACAGTATTGTTCTAAACTTGGATAACTGATTAAAAAAGAAAACGCGCCAAATATACATAATTTGGTGCTAAAGAGGGATCAGTAGGACCACATAACAGTGAGTTCAAAAATCACTTTTTGGCGAAATCTTATATCTCACAATACCTTCGACCGTTTTCATCCAAATTAGATAAAAAAAAATACCATATCATTCCATCTTCAATCCGATCAGCTTATTTTATTTAATTATAGAAAACTTATGCATCAATTAAGATATCGAAACACATATCATACGTGTAATATGAGTAAACTTTTTTCAAAATATGGGTGAATCTATATTTTTCTTTTATCCCATATCTCCATAATGTCAATCAGTATCTGCTATAACTTAATAAATTTTAAGAAAGAAAGTTTCATAAAGCGATATTTGGGTAAAATAGCTTTATAGCCCTAACCTGACATATCTTTTCAACCCTTTGGTTGACTTCAAACCATCTTTATAGGCGATTCTGTGAGATCTTAATATACTGATGCATATCTCCCCTGGTTCATATACCAAATATAATAAATATTTACACCAATCGCCCCGTACTGTATATTTCGGTTAAAATGTGCTAAACATTAACATTAATTTGGTGAAAATTTATTAAATTTAGTAGAATCGGTTAATATATTCCTTCCTTGTTTGGTGTTATCGTGGTTAATGGCTCCCACGAAGGATGCTTTCTAGATCATGATGGATGATGATTGCACCTCAGAAAATGGCTTAAGATATGTATAAACTAGGCACATTTGCATCCAAATGGATTTTGTTTCTTCCAAATTGAACATTTATTGTATTAACAATTTTGCAAAGTTTTTGTTTATATTTTTTGAAACTAGTGTCTCTTTTCTTGTTGACGTCTACTTTAAAACCACTTACTACCACATTAAAAAGGGTAATAGGAGCAGCAATTTTGTCTTGCCTACCTATCGATACCACGGTCTGTGCCTAATTATGTGCTTATTGGTGTGGCAATGATCGACGCACACGTGTATTTGATTCTCAATACGGTATACTCTGCATCATTCTGTTGTTGATTTCTCACTGAGCACTAACCATTGCAGTATTGACCACAATAGCGTCATAAACTTCCACCACACTGCTGATACCTGTGTACTCACATATGTTGATTAAACTCGTATTAAGGCGGCTTTGTAGACTACAACTCTGCAGTGAAACGTCAAACTAGGCAGAAAAAATATTGGTTTACAACTATAAACTCTCGACTGAAATTGAACCAATAGAAACTAGTCCAAATATTCCTACCCTTTATCAATACAAGATATTATAAAGAAATTTATAAAAGAAAGGGATTTATTATATTTGAATACGACGATTTAATACAATTAATTATGCATTTATCACTATCCTAATATGTTGGTAACTATCTCATTTTATCTCAGTTATTACAACAGTATTTGAATCCACTAAAATGAAGATGTAGATATATACATAATATTAAAACCAGAAAGTAAGGGCTAAGTCCGGTTGTAACCGAACATTTTATTCTCTCACAATTAGCAAGGATCAAAGGAGGGGAAATACTTTTGGCTTGCCAAGCACGCCTGCAATCGGTTCATAACTTCGGCTAGGTATCGTATAGCGAAACAGTATAATGCGAATAATATTTTCCTATCGTCATGTTTACTTTACAAAGGATTTATTGGAAAATAAGTTAGACGCCTAAATGAAACTAGATATATAGCTGCGTTTAGTATAATGTAATTAATACAACGAAACGATACATACAACGAAATAGTGTATACCAACGAAATTCTGTCTTGCTCACGGTATTTGAAGCGCCACCACAATGAACACTGAATCAACTGGAATGTTTATTTGATTTGATTTAAGGTACAAATGTTGGAAGGTTGACATCTATTCAAAACTCTTTAAGCTTACGGTTGAAAATTTTTATTTAAGAAGTATTATACCTGTTTAAAATCTTTAAATCAATAAAATTGTAAAGGTGAACGAATTACAACAATATCGATCTCGAACTAAATACGTTTAAGAAGGGTTACGACTTGAAATACTTTTGAAAGTGATTGGCGCCTGTTAAAATAATAATTAAATCGCCTGTTAAATAATAAATTAAATTAGATGAAATTTTGCACTATTGCCATCAAAGTAAACATGTTGAACAAGATTTCTGTGGGAGATAGATATTTTTGAGAAGTATTGTCACCTGTTTAAAAAATTTAATTCTGATGAAATGATAATATAGATTCAATCTTCCATTATAAATATTATATCAATTGAAAAATGTTGATGTACAATACTTTGAAATATTTCCAATAGGATCAGCATTTTTTGTATTGGACTTTAGTTATCACAAAGCAATCACACCATACATACGTATAAAATAATTACCGGAGTAACTAACAAAATATATTATTTTCTATTTTTAAAAGGATATGATATGTTATTTCTCACTAAATCTCAGTGATTACAAAATACTCAGAAGAATTGGAATTCTGGCGTACAATTTCTTTCTATATAGTTCAAGGCAATCCTAAAAAGTGCTAGCATAGTCAGAAGTCAGAGGTGCGGATCATTTCTAGTTGCAGAACTATTTAGTTGTAGATCTTTATATCTGTTTTTATCTAATAGGAATGAGGAAATGTATGATTTTTGAACATTCTTATAAGTATATGTAAACGGGACTTAAATTTTATCCATTCTTTGATCGAATTTTTCTTTCTAATTGTGTTGTGTAACTGTTTCTGTATTTTGACTGTATCAATTAAGCGATTTAACTTTCATCTTGTAAATAACAATTTAATGTACATACGTACATAGTTGTCGTCTGTTTGAATCAATTTTGCCACTGACAGAAACAGCTTCGTGTTTTAATGGCAATTTTCGCTTACTTAATTTGGATATAATAAATGTCAGCACACAAACATATTTCGCGATAAGACTAAGGACTCTTCATGCAAACATACTTCGGAAAGTAAAGCTGTAGTACCAATTATTTCATTTATTCGAGCGAAAAAATCAGAAACACACAGAAATGAAGAGTTACTGAAATTTAGTGCGTATATATTATTTCTGAAATTCAGTTATTCATGTTAAAAATTATATTTAGATTACACTAATATTTCTAAATAAACGTATTACGAAGAATGCCAATTTGGGAAGTATTATTTCGCTTTTGGTTATTTAGTCACAATTGCAAGGTTTTATCCTGACTCTTGTGTAGACCATCTCACACACTGGGCAACGTGAACATCATCATCAACTATTTTTGATAATGAACACTGCAAATGCTTTACAGATAGCGAAGGATAAGGCCCAGGAATACCATGGGTAAGGAACCTTACCCACCACCACCCACCTAAAATATGCTTTGGATGGCGTAAGGTATGAGGAATTAACTAGGATTTTTGTTATGATAGTAGAGATAAAGACGCTGAGTCGTTAATTAAGCGAGGCAAAGATAAAAAACCTTTCGCAATCAAATATCAGAGCAAAAGCGTTTTTGCCCATATGTCTCTATGAAAGTGCATAACTTCGATGGTCGAGAAAACTGAAAATAATGCCAAGATTAACAAGTAAGGAAGAGCTAAGTTCGGGTGGAACCGAACATTCAGTACTCTCGCATGTGCAAGGATCAAATGAGGGGAAATACTGTCAAGTGTTGGCCAAACTTTATATTAAACAAGTGAAATAAAATACATAAAAAAATATTTTTTTTATTTATTTACACAATTTCTTATTTTAATTAACTTAACTTATTTACATATATTTAAAAAAAATTTTAATTTATACGAATACTGGTCAAACGTCATATATCTAGTATGCCGAACTTGCTCGGTTTCCATTAACTCACTATCATCTAAATTTTACATTTGACACAATTTCCTTCTTCATTGTCTTACGATTCCATTGCTTTTTTCATAGCTCTAGCCGTCACCTTGATTTCCATTCTTTCTTCCTTGCTCATCTCTTTCTATGCTGACATATATTTGACTTTCCCTTTCAAACGATTGCAGAATAATTACTCCCTGTTAAGGATACCGAAGTCGTCGAAACCTCTTTGATGATAGAGGTGCCTTTTCGCTTCCGAGATGAGTGTATCGGTGATGTCCATCTTCGATTGGGCTAGGTTTAAACTTTGGGCGAATCGTTTGGGACGACTTCTCAATTCATTACGGTGTATGAACAACATGTAGCTCAATGTTGGTGCTTTTTTCGTTTTTTTCGAAAACTTCATTTGAGGAAATTGGCAGAACTTCGTATGAGGACATTTTTAAAAAATACTAAAAGGACGAATGCTAAAATACGAAACGTTCGCTCAGCACGGGATTCGTTAGCTGAATAATGCTTTTTTAGGAATAAGCTTCAGTATTTATAGTAACGTTGTGAAGGTCAAGACTTTATCCTTATAATTGTTCAGTATGGATCAGGTATGCACACGTAGTCAACCTATTTAAATGTATTAAGTAGTTGTATACATATATTACCAAACGCAGCACTCCTACCTGGAGAATAAATAATATTTTCGCCCAAGTTTATAAGAATAGAATGATTTAGGGGATTTTATTATCTTAAATAAATAAATGCATATACATAATGCATCATTAAATGTGGGTATCACACATATTGACCAACATAATCGGATTAGTCAGCTGGAAAGTGGGGAATTCTTATATCTGGCATATTTGAGCTAGTGGAAGGTCTGCACTGATCACATTAACTATTTTCATTACCCAATTACTCTAGAGAACATGCTTCCATTAAATTTTATGAAAATAAGTTATACACTGACCGACATATGCGGCTTAAAATCTGCTAGAACAACGCAAATCGTTAAACACGTATGTAGTCTTTGGGAGCTGGGATAATTCGTTGTAATTCGTTGATCAATTCTACACATTTTTAGCATCACGCTATGATATATCCAATATTATACGTTCACTTAATTTTGCTAACATATCTAACATATTGATCGATATATACCGTGTAAAGCCAACCGGGTGTTTGAAGTTCTTATATTAGGTATATGGGGCCACTGCTCACCCGCGCAGTAATCAGAAAGAGACGGTCTCTAAATTTCACAGAGACAACTCATATATAGACCGTTATATATGGTATAAAGTCTACCGGAAGGTTGAAAATTCGTATATTAGGTATATGGGGGCTAGGGGAAGTATTTACCCGATTTTCCCTATTTTGTATACCAGAGCTCATTATTATAATGGAAAGATAATCCTCGAATTTCATTACAATATCTTACAGATTTAGGCAGATGGAGGTATAAGGGATAGAGATGAGGTCCATATATTGGGTGGCTTGAAAAGTTATAATCTGATTTCGACTATTTTTACGTATGAGATGGCATATTTTGAAAGTGCTATTCGTGAAAAGCTTTATTCCAATATCTGAATTGATGCTCGATTTATCTACTTTAAAGTGAAAGGATCAGATGAAACTTAAAATTGTGTTATATCCGACGACGACGATCCGGCGTGGTTTTATCCGATTTTCACAATGTGACATAAGAATGCAAATATAATGTCACATACCAAAATACCAACCATGCCCATTATAAAAATTTTACACGGTTTCCTAAGCAACCCTTCCGTTTCATATTTTCTGTAAGATTAAATGTTTCTGACGTGTCCCTTCAGCGAGTTAACGCACTTTTAGTAGTTTTCAACATAACCATTTAATGGGAGGTGGGCGTGGTTATTATCCGATTTCACTAATTTTATCAGCATATGAGGAGATGCTAGACAAATTTACTCGGAGCAAGATTGCTTGATATAGCTGTAACAGTTTATGAGCTATACATAGAAAACCTATTTAGAGGCGGGGCCATTTTCCAAACAACACGTTTATATCTTAAACTATCTTATAAATATCTTAATTTGTACTCAAGTTATCGCTTGCGCGAACGGACAGTCAGTCATTCAGATTTCCACTCGTATTTTCATCCTGATCATATATATATATATATATACGTCTATATCTAACTCGATTAGTTCTAGGTATTACAAACAACCGTTAGGTGAACAAAAGTAGTATACTCTGTAGCAACATGTTGCGAGAGCATTAGAACCAAAGTTGAATCACTCTTGCTAATGGCCACTAAAACTCTTCTCTGAATCCAGATCTTATTGCTCCCAGTTGATGGGAACAAAGGAAAGAGTAGGCTTCACTTACGAGTTTCCAATTAGCGAAACACTTAAATGTTGACCATATATGATAGCATTTTCAGAGTTCGATCTTCTTATTGACTGGATGGTTCTCCATGCCATAATGTAATATTTTACATAATTACACATTTAATGATGTTGGAGGACAACTTTATATACAAGTTTAACGATGTACTCCGTTTCCAAAGATGAAACGGAGGCTTTTCGAAATTAAGCCAATGCTGCTTCAGTTTGGCCAGCTTCAAGAATCAAATTATATTTCCTCGCTGATAATTAATTAATTGTTTATATGGGGAAACAGATTATTGACTGATTAGTTGCACTTGTAGTTTATACAGAGTTCACATATATAATATAGTTTAGATTTCTAATTTTATTTAAATACTGGTTTTCAAATTTATACAATAGCTTCAAAGCGGCATAAGTCATGTGTGTGTATAAATCCCTTCCTTTAAAACTATTTATGCCTCCCCTTCACCACCAGCCGCGTTGGAGGAACCAGCTGTGTGTAGATATTTCCATGCTAGCGGTACTAAAACGGCAGCGAGTACATGTGCAACGGGATATATCCAAAATGCCGTCCAAATATTTGTAAAAATGGCCGGAGGTAAGGAGCGTGCCAAGTTCAAGCTCGCGCCGGTATAAGGTGCCTATCAAAACAAAGATTTCTTCAAATATATTAATCAGCTTTATTGTTCTCGAACTTACCGCTGCAAAAACAAGACCCGCAATTAAGAACCCAAAACGTAAAGCTAAAGAATCATGCACCTGAGGATTGCGTTTATCCCAGACGCCACAACAAAAATACACCAGTATGGATGTCAAGAAGAACTCAATTAAGATAGACTGCCATATTGTGACACCCTGTGCTGGCTTAGTGATGCATAAACTTTCGGTGCGTACATATGCCGTTAGGGAAACGAATAGCAACGCATAGCCGGTCAATCCGCCTAAAAACTGGCTCAATACATAAAAGCAGGCCAATTTCCACTCCATATTGCCAAGCACGACTGCCGCTAAGGTAACGGTCGGATTGATGTGCGAGCCAGAAATTGTGCCGAGTGTATGCACGGAAATGTGCACGGCCATCCCAAAGCCAATACCAATCATTGTCAAGTTTCGTTCATAAAACTGTAATGTAATGCCCACCACAGACGCACAGCCGACGCACAAGAGAATCGCGGTGCCGATGAATTCGCTCACACACACCATTAACAAATGCCTGTCGAATTTCATTTTGCAGGCATGTATTTTAATACATAAACCTTGCACTGGATATATTACACGAAATTTGAAATCAAAAATATATCTAATATATAAATATATAGTTATATATTATATTTGACCGTTCGATTATTGTTGAGAGTCACAAAAAAAGAATAATAAACTGATGAATTTCCCACCCGATATTCTATCAAAAAATAATAAGTTCATACGACAGTAATTTAAATATTTGTGTATGCGACAGTTGTTTTACTCCTCAGCAGATTTCGAACCTTCGTTAAGTAGAAATTTGTGAACGAGTGCCATGAGAATGGCGGCCGGAAACGTTGATACATGATAAATCCAATTATTCGACCAATACCAGTTGAATAGAGCACCGGCCAAACTCTTAGCTGAGTTCATGCTTAAGCCGCTCATGTAACCCTGTTGAAGAAGAATGTTTATTTAGTGTTGTTTAACTATCTGTTGTCTAACTATAAGTTTATAATAAATTATGTTAAGATATATAACAGTGTTGAATGAAATTTTTAAAAACAGGAATAATTCCAACAGGAACAAAACAGGTGAAACTTCTATCACGACGCAAATTCAAACTATAACTTATATATGTTGTTATGCGGGGTAGTTAAGATGTTTCCAGTTTGATGAGGTTATTATTATATTTTCATTACCATTTGAATCCATAAAAATCCTGCTCAAATCCATACTAAAGAAATTTTTGGGATATTGCGTTTTCGTTTTTTTTTTACATGTTAACACCATATGGATTTTGTTAGTTTTAAAAACATAGCATGAACTCAACCGTAACGGGCTTGGTAATAATTTGTTTCCTATACTACTTATGGGTCTGAAAATCCTTTTGATGTAAATACCGTTAAAGAAATTTCAGTATGGTTCCATTTATATTAATGGTTATTATATTAGAATTATTGTGACTAAGCACAAGGAGTCTGTGTTTGATAAATATTTTGAAAAGCTTAGCAGTTCCTGTGACTAGATCGAAGGTATCGAAACTTTTAAAAATAAGTTTTGTTCCGACACTGTGCTGGTAAAAATCTGAAGAACTGTCTACTTGAGTAAAATTCGCGACATCCGGATGAAATTTGGTACATGTTCTGTGTGTGCGTACAGTGTGAAAAGGCATGAAATCGGATAATATCCCCCTATCTTGAAAAGTACTAAAAGTGCGTTAACTCACAAGATGACTGTATGTGACTTGATGTACAAATTGAGAAATGGCCGTTGCAACTCCCACTTTTAGGTGAAATCCCATACCTCAGCAACTACATTACCAATTTCAACAAAATTCTGTACAAAACATTATCGTAACACCTTTCTGTTATAGTTTGAATATGGCTTAAACCGGACAACAACCAAGCCTACTTCCCATATAACATAATTTTAAATTCTATCTGATTCTTTCACTTTACAATATTAAATCAAGCACCAATGAATGGAATACAATGGATCAATGGAATACAACTTTGCACAAATTTGAAAGCATTAGATAGCGCAGATGTCTTATCTAAAAAATTATTATTCTGCTATTCGGAACGAAAATGAATTGAACAAATTAAACATCATTAAAATCGGTCTAACTGCTCTAAATAAAAAAAAAAATCGTTCCCGATAAATATATAGTTGAGTGAAGCATACAAATTCAAAACCTTAAACCGTAAAAAAGTTGAATTTTCTAATAGCTGAAATTTTAATTATCCAAACAAATGACAAGAAAAAATTTCGTGTCCAATTCATTCGACATTTCGAGATAACTTAAAACTTGTAGGCCATCATTTGTTAGATATCAGGATGTATACCGAAGAGTATAGGAGAAGATCGCCTGACGTCAATCACAGTTGAATGAGCTTATTCATATAAACATAAATTCATTCATATAAATAAACAAAGTTTTCCTAGAGGAAAAGCAAAATTTCCGGTGCCATAAAATTGAACATAATATCCTTCTTAAAACAACTTATTCAAATGCAAAATAACTATCGTAGTGTGTAATTGAGCAGTTGAGAGTTGTTCCACCTCCGAAATATACTTACCGCACAAAGTACCAGTGAAACCATTACCATGCCCATACGCAATGATATCGATTCTTGAATGCCTTGAGCGCGCTTATCCCAGCAAGTGCACTGGGCCAGCACCCACGCTGAAGTCATGAGGAATTCCAAAAGGCAGCCACCAAGTATAGAGGTCTGTGGTGCCAAATCACTTACACAATAGAGATCAGATCTCGTCATCGCCGGTGTTGTGTAATAGGCCAGTACCAAACCAAGCATCGTACCCAAATATTGCACAATTACATAAAATATGGCCAAATCCCATTTCAGTTGTCCCATAATGACTGCTGCAATTGTTAAACAGGGATTCATGTAGGCGCCAGACACACAACCGAATATCTGTATGATTATCATCAGCGCGAGTCCGTCACAGAGACCATACGTCATTACGCCACCTTCAGCAACTAACGGATCACTACCATAACAATGTAACTGCATCCACATCGCAGCGGCACAGAATTCACCAAAAATTTGTACGAAGAAAAGCTTGTCAAACTTCATTGCCACAAATATTAGTCAAGAGACAGCGTTCAGATGGACGAAGAAATCACTTTGCACAAAATCAGCTTTTACACAATACTTGTATGTTTTTATTACATCGAGAAAATGGATGTTGAAAGAATATAGATTTTACGAAGAAAATTAAAAACTATTGATGTGAAGGTGAAAAAATATATACATTTGACACATGATTTGACACATTAAAGTAGAAATCAAATTCCTTCTACTACTTTAAATTGTGTGTGAAAGCGTTGCTTGAATGACAGCCCAGATGAACGCCTGTATGAATGTATGAAAGTAGGTCCGCTCCGCATATTTATCGCCACCGTTATTCTATTATTTTATTAGCACACGTAAATTTTTTCGAGATATTTGATTAATCGAGAGATCATTCAACATGAAAAGTCATCGCTTTTCGTTCAACTCCTGCTCCACCATATCCCGTTTGAATATGACTTTGTAAAAGGTGGCGCTAACCGCTGCACTGAGCATTGGCGCCACCCAGTATACCCAATGGTCCTGATAATCGGAAGTCCAGACGGCTGAAGCAACAGCTTTGGCAGGGTTCAACATAGCACCAGTGTATTGACCCTAAGTTTATAATTTTTATTGTGAAAATATATATTTGTATGCGTATTTTAGTTAGAACTTACCCCCGCGAGACTAAGGCAGGTAACGGTTAAGCCGAAGCGGATAGGCAATGAGTCTTGGAAGGTAATGTTTCGTGAATCGGCCGCACTACAGGTGGTGAATATCAGCATCGCAGTGAGGATAAACTCAATCCAAAACCCTTGCATTGTGGTAATTTGTGGATGTGGTGTGGCAACACAAACACCATGCGCAGCACCGCCCAACTTCACTGCACTGTCGGGTATTAGTGCCATCATAAGGGCGTAACCGAGAAAAGCGCCAAGTAGTTGTCCCAAGAAATAAAAACCCGCCATTGTTAGTGAGATCATATCGTAAATGTAAACGGCCAATGTGATGGCAGGATTCAAATGTGCTCCACAAATGCAACCGAAACAATGCACGATCACCATCACTACTAAACCAACGGTAAAAGCCGATTGAAACGCGCTGTGCTCGAAGCTGGCATTATAGGAGCATCCCATACAGCCGAGAAATACCAACATCGCAGTGCCTATAAACTCGCCGAGAAACTGGCATATGTTATCAAAGGTACTTACATCTATTTTCAATTTATTCAAGCAACTGTAAAATAATGAGTGATTAACATTAATCATTTTCTACCGCAAATCATACAGAGCTTTAATGCCTTTTCCATCTAAGATGAAAATGAGTAATATAAAATGAAATACAATTGAATAGATATTCGAAAATTTTGAGCTTTCATCGCAAGTTCCGCCAAACGTTTTTTCAGAAAAAGTCAGCTTCATTAGCACAGTCACTAGCTAACAGGTTACAATGGATTGAACATTCATGAAAATTGCTCAGGATCAGCTGATTTGTGTGACATAGTCATTATTCGTCATTATTTTCTCGTTTGTTATTAAGCACTATGAGCAAGAAAGTTGGAGTATTAGTCAGTTGATTGTGGTGCGCTATCGAAACGAAGTGTCAAACTTCTATACAAAGCCTTTCCCTTCTTTCGTTCAATAATGATCAAAAAACTCCCAGAGAGTACGAAAAACAACGAAAAGCTTGAACATGTGCGTTTTTCGTGTGTTGAAGTATTTGGACTTGGCAGATCATCTCGACGGATCATCTAAAAACTTCGAATGTCATCCGATTATTCAATAGAAATCTGTAGCCCGTCCTAGGTTGTACAACTCTATTCTGATGCACTCACAAACTCACAGCTGAGGTGTTGTGAGGTAGCTGGTAATTGTAAGGTATCTTTGGTAATAGGTAAAACATTTTCTTCAAAATACATATTTCACAAGAAATCAAACAATTCTTTCCTCGCAACTGATTTGCGAGGTTGTTTCAGAATAAGGTTTGTGTCAAATAATTCTCTTCTATTGATATAGCGATTTTGAGATAATCTGTGATTATTTGACCGTTGCACTTCAACTTAAAACAAACCTCATAGTCCACCGAATCGGTTGTGGCTCGAGAATATATGTCGGTTGTTGTAAGGATTCTACACCCATTTTATTTGAATTTTAGTACTTCGGTGCTAATAAAAATCAACGTGTACCACTGTTGAAATGAAATTGAAAACTGTTACTATGAAAACACGCGAACGAAAGTAAATTAAATACAACAAAACAAAACGATCGTACGATTAGATCAATTAATATTTTCAACTGATGTAACGGTGTATCGGTACTTATAGCCGTAATATTTGCTAAATTGTCTGCCTTATTAAATTTTGAAGTGTTTAGTAGTTGAGTTTTACGTCGCTTCTGAGTTTATTTTAATTTAATCTTCACTATTGTAATAGAGTGCTCTATTTCAAGTACATTAGACCGGTTAGAAAATTAGAGAAATTTATTTTAATCGGTAGGTTCGTACACTTTTAAATGCTAAGTACTAACTTAATTTGAAAGCTGCCATTTATATCGTTGTCGTAAGATATTCTTGGGTCCTCGAGTGCCATCAGACGTTTCTATGAAATAGCAAATGGAAATGTAACCAGATCGTCTTGATCCGTAAGCTTGTTATTAGTGTTGTTTGCTCAATAAGTAAAAATATGGAATGAAATATTGAATATTGTGGTGTGATATTTTCCAAAATCGAACACACACCATCTCTTAGCAACACAAAAATAGTAAAAATAACATTCTTCTAGTCCCTATTCAAATAGTGGCGAGATGTAGTAAATTGTGAACTGCGAGACCTATTACGTTATGTTTTTACTTCATATTACTTTTGGAAAACCTTAATATTTGGTGATATTTAATGAATAGAAATGGTAATTGTAATGGCAAAAGAAAGGATTTTTAACACATATTATCTTTTATTTACGTGGCTTATACTTATTAGTTATTTACCTGTCTTGTTATAAGTAACCAGTCAAGTATTAGATGAGTGCTTACTTAGTCATTTCAAAAAAAAATTGTAAAATTCTTTAATTAGTTGCTAACTATACATCTTTCTGGACGTGCTTATTTTAAACTAATAAGAACTTTTGAGGTTATTTTCATTACAAAATGGAAACACTGATAATAAACGCCATTTACCTTTTTTACTTATAAGTATTGTCAATTTCTAGTGAAGTAATTATAGCATTGTTTTCTCTCTGAGGCCTCTATTTGTTTTGGATCGTGGCAACGACATATGCAGTCTTTTTTCATTATAATGATGTCGACAGCCGAGTTATAGACGATTCCGAATAAAGAGGAAATTTTGTTAAAAATGTTGTAATCATAAGCTTTCGAGTAATTTCTACTAATTTCGACAAGTATATTCATCCCCAACATCTAACAAGAAATGTGCCATAAAACCCTTAATGTAATTGCTTGGAAGGGACTTAAAATAGATGATCGATTTTGATAGCCTAGTTTTCAGATAAGGGTAAGTTCAATTCATTGTTCGAGTACTATGGAATATGCTTTTATAAAAATGTTGTATAAAGATTCTTAATCATCATCACCTTTGCTTCTTCCTAACTGCGTCCAACACTCTACCATCTCAAATTTCGTCAGATTTCTCTCAGTATTACCAACTAATGAGCGAATGTATATTAGTCTGTAAATATGTTTCGAAGCTTTGTTGTAATAATAGAGTACACGTCTAAAGTGGTACTTTATGGCAAGTGGATAACTTGAAATGAGTACGCAAAAAAAGGAAATATCTGGCAAAACAGAAGCAAACACTATTATATATCAACAAATTGCATCATTATCTAAGGCATTGTTAATAAGGGTGTACGTTTATATACACTCAGCATGTATTACACTCAAATTCAGTTAAAGCCACCGTCTTTTTAATATGTATTAAGCGATTGGTGACAAATCTATTTGCCTATCTATTATCGACAATTAGTAATGTATACAAACTAAATATTAATTAAACGAAGTTGCATTTAAACACGTTTGGAAATTCAGATATAGGAACTTTTGACCGTTTCTTGACCATGTCTTTTCGGAGCTGTTCCACCGAATAAAATATCACTCCACGAGCATAGACCCATCGAGATAAGTTATCACACATGTTTTCAATAGGTGGTGGCCACTTCAATACTTCGATCTCCTGCTTCTGAAACGAATTACGACTGAATTGGGAAACACGTATAGCAGCTGCTATTCCAAAAAGCCGACTAACGCTTTATCCAATAAGTAGCATGATTTTGTATGTATGATTGATCATAATTTTATGTATGAGTGTCCTTCCGCCCAAACCATCGACAATCCTTCATCTTCTTTAGATTGTGTCATTAATTTTTTTTTGTCTGAAAATATTACATCTTTCCACTGGTCTGTTCAAAATATAAGCTAGTTTGAGAACTATAACGCGGCTACTTTATGCGAGACTTTTTTTTTGTCTTTGGTTTTGACTTCTTTTGATTTTCTTCCATACCAGTATGTTACTACCAGATACTATTTGTTGAACACACCATTTTGACACTGGCAATTGCAAAACGGTGTTTATTTGCGAAGCAGTTGCATTTTTTTTCAATCCGGCTCGGATTATTGCAGGCTTGGCCTTGGCAAGGGTTTTCGCTGTTTCTTCGGCTGTCAGATTTTTACCTTTGACTTTGTTGCCTCTATGGATCTCTCCATTGAAAAGAAAAGAGAAAGACCACAGAAAATATCGAAAATATGGTAATTTTGGCATAATTTGGCTGTAAATGCTGTAAAATGATTACTTCTACCTTTTTTTATGGCGATTTTTTATAGCTCTTTTAGTACTTTTGAAATTGGTTAAGATATTTTTTTGGACTAATTTCAGATAGTAGATCGATTCCGAGAACAGAGTCTACGTTGTCAGTAAACAAACGCTCTGCATGCTATACGTTTTAGGAAACTTTACCCTGCAGAATCATTGCAAATTCATAGAATCTATGGCACGAATTTCTACGGTAATTTTCTAACTGTACCAAAGGACCAAATGACCGAAGGCGCATGATCGATGCTGCTGAAATGAAAATGAACTTTCGGCCAAATCTGTATGATATGAAATCTTATCATCTCTATATCGTCATCCAGTTTTACGGAGTTATATTATGTTATATTATAAAGTTCAACCCCGGAAAAGGGATAATCAATACGCTGCGTATATGGAGACTAGTAGAACATATGGTACCATATCATATTATATGAAGCGTTACACGTTCATCAAAGTAAACCGAATCAATAATTAGGTATGTGCTGGTTTTTTCGTAGCAAGTTGCATTAGCCCAAGCAAAATGGCATTAAAATAACATACATACTGACCTAGTGTAGCATAAATTCAATCAGAGGGACGAAGATTCTGATAAAAAGGGTACGGGTAAGGAAACGCCATGGTAGTTGTGTGATATAAAACATACCCGATAAGGGGGCCCCACTATGCAAATTTTTTAAATTCGCCCTTATGCAATATCAATCTTATCGGAATGTTAAGAAATATGTGTGTTAAAGTTATCACTTTAATGACAGTCGGACGGACAGACATCTCGAAATCAATCCGTCACGTCATCCTTTTCGTTATACTTATATAAATATATGTATTATATATCTATATATCAGTTAGGTGTAGAACTATTATACTTTGTACAACATACAAAATATACAAATGTATTTATATGTATTGCATATGAGTTTTTTTTCAGATTATTGTATTAATTAGCTTAAATTTAGCGAACAGAGAAATGTCGAATCGAACATGGTTAAATTATCTGTTGTGAAAAGCATATACTTATACCAATAAATACGTATGTATTTGTGAAGAGTGCATGATCTACGCTTCATGGCATAATACTTTTTTTCTTCATAATAACGAGGACCATGACTGCGTAATGTGAAATCAATCTTCTAACCCAAGGAAAGAAAAATTATTTCATTGTTGCTATTGGCTGTGATAATCTAAAGTGCATATCCAAAATTCTAATTTCGATACCATTTCAAAAAGTTTAACCGCTTTTACTACAGTTGCCACTGCTAAACCCTTTAATAATAATCTTTACACTTTATGTTGTTGTTCTTGTTTATGATTCGGCATTGATGGGATTATTACTTGAAGTACCAGTAAATTTATATAATTGGTCATCTAAAAAACCTAGAAAACTGAGGGAAAATAGCTATTATTAGCTAATTTATCAAATCATTGACTTAACGTACATCCGTCAAATATAGTCGAACGGTGTAAAGTCGTATGATCAAGGGGTCTATAGATGAACTAATTTCTTGTTGCACTAGACGGTTGGTATTGACCTGGGAAACCAAAAGGTTGCAATTTTTTGGCTGTAGCGGTCACCATTAATAGTAATTGTGTCTGATCTTCAGTTTTCAAAAATTATAAACCTACCTAATGTAAACCTCACCAAAGAGTTGTTTCTTTTGAGAGAGAATTACTTTCTTATTAATGTATATTTCAGCCTCCATCGAACCATTTATCCTTAAACCAATCAAAAATTGATTGAAATCGGTCAAAAATTTGTTGATATTGGTCAGCCAAAAATTGAAATAAAAGCACTTCTTATGAATTTGAAGATATATCTGACACTGATAGAATAGTGATTGTAGTATTTTTTCACTTGTGCACAATCTTGGTAAAATTTCGATTTGGGCATTAACTGGCGTTAACTGGGCAAGTGATGAATCAAAACTGTGTAGGCAATTATTTATAATTTAGCCATTGTCGTGTTGATGACCCGCTCGACGATGAATCGATCAATTGATCTTCGAGCTTCGAAAATAAAACATACACATCTACTTATGTAGACATCTGTATAAATATACGCATTCGTAGATATGCAAATAACTGAGCAAATACTTGTCTACTGAGCGTAATTGTCACTCGGTACATTTTTCAAGTATTGATTTACTTGGTGTACTCAAATATAGGCGAGCTAAAATGACCGCAATGTGGGTTTTGGTATTTGGCAACCTCAAATAATTATTCTAGAAATAATTATAATACGAATTACCTTTTGAATACCTCTGTGTCAATAAATATTCAATATTTTTGAAAATTTCTCTCAAGCTTTCACTAGCAAAGCTAGTGAACAACAACTATAGTGACCTTGGTGAGTGGTTGTGTTTCGATATCTGTTGTTGGAAGTAAATATTTCAAGAATCCTTAAAGCTCATCTTTATCTATTTCTTCAATTTTCAAAAGTCATTTAACATTCCTCAGAATTCTACTCTCGCAATTCCCAGTCAGAAGGCTCTAAAATAAAAGCTAAAAGCTCTAAACTATTGGGTTGTTCGGAAAGTCATTTCGTTTTTTCCCGCCAGAGGACTTAATTACGTTTTTTCGAAACTAACTTCACACTTAAGCCCCATAACCATTATATGTCATGAGAGCTGATATTGCAAGGCTTGTGTGTGAAAAAGTTCTATTAATTCTACCCAGTAGTTTTTGGTTGGTGCCTTTTTAAATATGGAGAGCAATAAGCAGCATTTTCGTCATATTTTACTTTTTAACTTCAGAAAAGGTAAAAATGCTGTCCAAGCGAGAAAAAAATTGACGGATGTGTATGGAGAAGGCGTGTTAACAGTACGCCAGTGCCAGAACTGGTTTGCAAAATTTCGATCCGGCAATTTTGATGTCGAAGATGCACCACGGTCTGGAAGGCCGGTCGAAGCTGACAAAGATGCGATAAAGGCATTAGTTGATGCAAATCGGCGAATCACCACACGAGAGATCGGTGAGAGGTTAAATTTGTCGAATTCAACTGTTTATGGCCATTTGAAAGGCATGGACTTAACCTCGAAGCTCGATGTGTGGGTGCCCCATGTCCTTACCGAGCGAAATTTGTGTCGTCGTGTTGACGCGTGTGATTCGCTCCTCAAACGTCTAGAAAATGATCCATTTTTGAAGCGGATTATTACTGGGGACGAAAAATGGGTTGTATACAACAATGTTAAACGCAAGAGGTCATGGAGCAGAAAAGATGAACCGGCTCAAAGCGTGTCAAAAGCCAACATTCACCAAAAAAAGGTGATGCTCTCCGTTTGGTGGGATGTCAAAGGAATCGTTTTTTTTGAGCTTTTGCCGGACAATACAACGATTAATTCAGAAGTCTATTGTCATCAGCTGGACAAATTGAATGATTATAAATATATATAACAAATATTTATTCATTATACGAAAACTGTCTTTCATGTTCCCCCAAAAAAACGAAATGACTTTCCGAACAACCCAATATATATAACTACAGTTCTGTCTTTCGTCCCAGATTGGGGATTACCAGAAAGTGCCAATTAGGCTTCTGCTTTAACGAGGGAGACCTGGCAATCCGCTGCGCTAGCATGAAGTCTGTCTGCGGATGGTTATGTAAAGAGGCAACCGATTGAATTCCCGATTAGTGGCAAATTCAGCAAATATCATATTGAAAAAAACAGCCAAGTTGGATCACTCTGGTGCGACCGTGAACGCAATATGTATATATATATATTCCTATAAGCTGCCCAACTGTTGTTAGATTGATTAGAGGATTGATTGATCGATAGATAGATGGTTGTTAGAGGAAGAACGCAAATCTTGGAACACCACCAATACAGGGCGTACCACAAAATGTTGGGGTAGTTTGTATGGAGTTTTAGGAAAGTGGAAGTTGAATAATATGGTAGGAATCATTGCAGGGCATTTACCGTTGAAAATCCTTCAGGAACGTGGTAAAGTAGATGAAATTTTAAACAAGTACCTAAACTTCGGCTGGCTTAGATAGGATATCTTCCACGGCTACCAATGTTCTTACCTAAAAGGCAAGTAGGCCGCTCTTCTTTTGGTTCCATAGATATATGACTTTTTGTCAACATTACAGTGGGAAAATAACTGAATCGCCAAATAACACATGTTTAAAAACACACCCACATTATTTAGATGTACTTACATTTGCATTTAACCGGATGCATACGCCAAGCATTAAGTCCACGGATGAAATTCCGTGAAACCACATTTTACAAGTTCCGATCTGTGCATATAAGTAGGTACATACGAGTAGTTAATATTAAATATGTGAACTAATAACAACTCAGTAAATTTTGCCTTTATTTAGAAGCAATCATAAATATTTGTAAAACCAAACCCTTTCTAAATCAATCAGTTGTTTGTGCCTCAGATATGCTAGCACAGTGGGTTAGGTAATATAAAACATGGGATTTCATGTGATTTCATACGATTGATGCTACGTGCATAAACATATTAAATATTTTTTCAAAGGCGTTCGAATCTTCAGCATTGAAGAGGACAGCCGCATCTTCAACATACATTCATACATACATGAAAATATATGTATATATGTACGTGCGTAAAATTAAAGTCGATGCAAATAGTAAAATTAAACGATATCGTAAGGCCAAATGAAGCAGACAATGTTTTGGTTTTGCTTCTCCACTGGAATATCCCCAGAGGTAACGAAGTTCAATAATGTACTCATTTACAATGTATTGTATATACATAAATACAGACGTACATGAGTGACATTGTGGTCAACATTAAAATTGCATACAAACAGGTTTGAGATAGTGGTCTGCTTACTTTTTAAGAATTTATGGGAAGGAGTTAATTTCAGTAGCGGAAAAGTTCGAGTAATTCACTGCTATATTCACTACAAATATATATGTTTGTAATTATTACATAAGACCCTTAATAAAAGAAAAAAAGAAAAATAAATATTGTATGAAACGAAAAAAACGAAAATTTTTTGTTAGTATTAAAGTGAAAGAAATCTTAGAAATCATTACAATAAGCTTATAATACCGATAAGAACCATTAACGGACAGAAAGAGTTTGAACAATTTTATACTCAGTTTCGGCCTGATCATATTTTTAGGAATTGAAATGAATTGATTTTCACTTCGGACTAGTTCCACCATCGAATTTGGTTTGGAAAATAAAAACAAAAAATGTTAGTCCTTTTTGATAGTTTTAAAATTTGATCGAATCAAAATACAGGCATATCTGAATATTTTTCGATCCTGTTATACATAACTAAAATCATTAAAATACATAATTAAAAAAATGTTGAGAACATTTGCTCGATCCTCGACAATGGATGGACAAATGCTGGAGGACAAAAAATGAAATGCTTATTTCATTTAGAGCATGTCAACGTCTCTTTATTCAAACTTTTCGGTACCATTTAATACAGTACGTTCTGTGTTTTACAGTAAAAGAGGCCTCAGACTTGGCGACTTCATTGTCGCTAAATTTCTTTCTAGCAAGTATCATCTTTAGGTTTGAGAGAAGCAAAATATATCTCCTGCAAGATCCGGAGAATATAGTGTATGCGGAAGCGTGTCGAAGCTCAATTTATGAAATTTTGCCATTGTTTTCTTTGATTTGTGACAAGGTATATTGTTTTGATGAACAGCTATGATTAACTTTCCCTTCTATTATTCAAACCCCACTCCAAAAAAAGTATTTACTATTATAATCAGGTTTTTCTTTAATACTTAGAAACAAATACACCGTGCAGTGATTCAAAGTCGAAAAATTGCACCCAATTAGTTTTCACAGTTTGTGGCTCCATCAAATACGAATATCAATTGATAATCGACACTTGTTGACCATTATAATTTTACAATAATGCTGATGCTTCAATATATCTGATGTACATATTAACATATTTTTATAACGGGTGTTCCAATGGACATATACGTTATTTGAGGAATTGAGGCCGCTCGCCGCCCTAATATATATCGACGAAGCGCATTAAGCCTCTCAAAAATCCGTTAAGGAACCTAATTTCGATTGCAGCCACTTGGCCCAAATGACTAAAGGTTTGACATCTATGTTAAGTGATGGTTCCACCTCGCCTTTTTCCAGACAGCTTCGACAATTGGCGTTCTTTAAAATGTTTGCATTCGCACATGGTTGTCCACTGGGCAATATCTGGTTAGGATCCCTGAAGCTAGAACTGAAAGAAAAGTCAAACTTTGTAGCACCCTTTCGAGACACCCTTAATAAAGCGACACAGATATGTGGGTTTGTATAAACAAATTGCAAATATATAATCGGATAAGTGTTCATTCGTATATACAATTAAACGAGAAATAATTAATAAAAGGGAGTTGCAAAGTGCGTTGTTGCTGCAGTTGGTGTCATAAGATAAGACGCGTAGTGTGAAAACTGTTTTCGCGATTCCCTTCAAGTTAGCTAAGACGATTACTTGTTAGCAACACTTTCTTTCCTCATTAGCGTATTTTTTCGCGTTAGTTGCTCGAGCAGGAAAACTGCGACGTCAGCGTCCGCACAAGGCATCAACCCGCCAAAGTTCGGCAGCGTGTGCCAATTTTTGCATTTCATCGTTTTCGCTCCGCAGTCACATTTCGCGCTTTACAACGAAAACATCAAGATGCGGAGAATCACAGCCGTGGTTGTGGCCGCGCATTTGGCAATCGTTGTCATCGAAGCAACCGTCGCGCCGCGCGTTGAACCACTCTCTTCAGCGGAGACTTCACTGGCGCGTCACAACTTCCTGGTTGGTGTGGCGCAGCTGGGCGCGCTTCACGAAAATGGCACGCGTTGTGGTAGAGAACTTGAAATTCTGCTGAAGGCTGTAGCGGCCAAAGAGTTTTGGAGCTTAAAAGGTCTCTGTGTGTTCGTTGATGCCGCTCAAAGCGTTCATTTTATCAGTGTGTTTATTGTTTTTGTCGCCTTATTATTATTATCTGTTTATGTTTAATTTAATTTCTTGTTTCTTATCGACACGCTACAAGTGCTCGATTCGTTTGGCGCGCCACCGAAGTCCTTCAGCTGGGGCAATTACCATTGGTTCGCCCCGCAGTGGCAGTGCAACGATTTAAATAGGCCATACGTTGTCGCCATCTCGCCGGAGTACTTTCGTTCTTACCCCTTCAATCCGTTCAATGTCACCAGCCCTTTTCCTCTACGTCTCACCATGGTGTATATGCGTTTCTCCACGCCCCACTATATCGACGTACGACTTCCGTATGAGGTAATTCAAATCTGCAAACTCGTTATATTTTTTTTTATTTGTGTGCTTATGTAAATCTGTGTCAAATGTGTACTTTTGTGTAACGTGTAGTCTTTCATCCATATCGGTCTGTGTTTGCCACAATCCTGCTCGACTGCCACTCTGCGTCGCTATACGGATGAGTACTTTCGGCGCGGTGAGCTTGCGATGCAACGCGGTTTCGAACTTCAAATGCAGTCGGTTGCGGCCAGAGTACCGTCTTTCGGCTTGGATTTCTTGCAGCAAACCGGAACACTAATTTCCATGTAAGTGTACCAATGTTGTTGTACATTTTCTTTTGAGAAAGTAAGCCATAAACATTTCAGAGTAGTTGTGAGCAGGAATTGCAGAAATGAAAGCAAATTAGGTAACATGCAAGAAAAGCTGATTCAAAGATATCTATATATATATATATATATACATATATATCAGAATCTTCTTCGGCTGTGTTTTTCGACTTTAATGGCATAGTGCGTCATAAATTCTTGCCTCAAGGTTAAACGGTCAATAAGGGGTATTACCTATAAGTTCAACGACGTTTGAATGAAATAATCTGAAAAAAAAAAGAATTTTAATGCAATCCGTGGAGAAAACCGAAAAAGAAAAAAATGATAATGCACCTGCTCACACTTCGTTCCTTGTTCGTGAATTCTTGGACAAAAACAGCACTGTAACGATGCCCCAGCCTCCATATTCGCCAGACATGACACCGTGTGACTTTTGCCTATTTCCAAAAATAAAGAGAACCTTAAACGGCCTTCGTTTTACAAGTATAGATGAAATAATAACAAAGGTTAAAAGCGCATCGCTGAAAGAGCTAAAGGATATCCCAAAAATCGAGTTTGAGAAGTGTTTCGACGTTTCGAAGAAGCGCTACCATAAGTTCATAATATCGAGACTATTTTGCCCCTCCTGCCTTCGATTGCCTGTACAAAAATCGATTAATGATTTTTGTGGGCGTGGCAGTTATCCGATTCCACCCATCTGCAATACCGACTTTCTTGTGGTGTCAAAGAACACGTGTACATCAATATATCTTAATATTTACTTAAGTTATCGCCTGCTCGGATAGATGGAAGGGCGGACAGAGAGTCACCCGGAATTCAATCCGTTCTGTAATTCTGATCATTTATATATTAGGTCTTTAGCTATATTCTTGTGCTTTCATTATTTGAACGTTTATTTAAGAAACAAATGTACACGAGTATTAATCTAAGTATTGCCCATCTGAAGCTATAACATTTTCAGATCTTTCTTGCCCTGTTCTGATGTTAACCATATTCCAGTGAGGGCGATCTGCATCGACTGGAATAAATGGTAGCCAAAAAGATCAAGGTCTAGGCTATAAGGCGGGTGAGGGAAAACTTCCCAGCCGCTTTTTTCCAAAAAGCTTTTAACCGGTCTTGTAATATGGGGTCGACCGTTATCATAACGGAAATTTATTGCCTAGTGTATAGTCGCGATTTCTGGTCGTTTTCCAGCAATCGCTCACTTCATTTGATGAGTTGTTGGCGGTAGCGTTCCCCATTAATGGTTTCACCCAGTTTTGGAAGCTCATAATGCAGGACGTCCTTCTAATCCCACCAAATACAGAGCATTACCTTGGCGTCATGGAGATTCGGCTTTGCCATTGATTTGCTGGCTGGCTAGGTTTCACATATGATTTGTATGATTTGTTGCGTTCAGGGTTGTCCTAATGGATCCATTTTTCATCACAGTCAAGCAGCATTTTGGACAAGTAAATTTGTCCTCAACGTCTCTTGCCTTCAGTTCATATGACACCCAATTTTCTCTCTTTCGAATGTATCCGGCTGCTATTAAACGTTCTGAAATGGCTGCTTGAGTGACACCCAAAGACTCTGTGAGCTCTTCTTGTCTTTGGCACCATTCTTCACCTATCGAGTAATGCTTCCAGTTCCTCATCTTCAAACTTTTTTGGCCGTCCAGGATATTCTTCGCCTTCCAAGCCAAAATCACCACTTTAATATGATATTTAAGTAATGAAGAAGAACTCCCGCAAAAACACATTTTTAGGTACAGATTTCGACATATTTGAGTAAAAAAAATTATTGTTGTTTACGCTTCAAATGAATGACATATACTCAAAAAGACGCACAAGGACAGTGGCTTTCCGACGCATGTTCGGAATATTGAAACAATGGAATAATAATCAAGTTACGACATCTATTGGCAAAACGCACGAATATAGTTATAGACCCAGTTTTAGATGTTACACACAACCGTTAGGTGAAAAAAACTACTATATTATACCCTGTTACAACATGTGGCGAGAGTATAAAAATTTCTATGATTTAAGTCACGTTAATTGCAAAAGAAAACTTTGAAAACGTTTGAACATACATATGTAAGTAGAATGATTTTAATTCTCATTCCAACACGTTTAATTTATAAGACACACTTTTCAGCATTAAAAAGGCTATATTATTTTCACTTAATAAATAAGAGGTCATATAAAATTTATTTTTCTTAAATCTTAGCTGTTGAAATTTTTGTTTCTGTAGCTGAGCAGTTTTAGAGATCTCGACGGTTAAAAACCTTTCTTGCCTTTCATGAAACCGCTAATTCCACACGTATGCGAATTGTGCCCCTCACGTCGGTTGGAGGAGAGGAGGGTAATCGTTGGGTTTATTACTATTATTATTATTAGTGTTGAAATTATGTTTTATATGCGAAATATTGTATTCTACACAAATATTGTATACAACAGTCTAATACAAAATAGCAAGAAATAGTCCAATTTTCCAATCGTTTAAAATATTGTACACTTAAAAGTAGCTTAAAATATAATAAGAATTTCTTTAATTTAGTAAATTACAGTATTTAACTTTATTGTTGTTCTCTAGTTCTAAGTTAATTGTTCTAGTTAATTGTTCTCTGTTCTAAGTTAATGATAAAAAAATTATATCTCAATATATTCTGTCAAGTTACAGGGACTCCGTAGTTTGCCCGTTTTATGCGTCATAAAGCTTCGCTACACGTATACACTTAAAGCTTCATATTTGCACCTAACTTGCCATTATGTATTTTAATCATATTTAACATGCTTTTCTTCCTACAGTATTATTCTCACCACACTGGTTCTGCTCATGGCTTTAGCTGAGATTGTACATCGCTCTAAAACGAAATTGAAGGTACAACAACTGCTGCATACAAAAGCTCCAATCGTTGCTGCAATGGTAAGTGGGCTGCACAAAGCAAATGTTCCGATAGAGTCAACAAATGAAAGCGCTGATGTTAAAAGCTCAACACTTGAGGAGATTTTGTTGTGTTTCCGATTCATTGAGAATTGGCAACGCGCTTTGCAAACCGAGCGGAAGAATACAAATTCAAACTTTGTGGGCGTTATTGCCGGCGTGCGTACCTTCATTTGCCTGTGGGTCTCCACTTTTCACGTATACTACTACTCGGTCTTCGCACTCTCCAATGCGCCGATGGTGTTTGTGGCAATGGGAAACTTTTTCAACCAACCGCTTCTACAGGCCATCTTTTTCGTGGATGTTTTCTTCGTCATAAGGTTTGTGAACATATTATGTAATATATATACGAGTGGTAAATATTTGACTGGAATGTTATGAGATCATGTTGACGCTGTTTTTATCAAAGACAATTTCTAGAAAAAATGTTCCCTACGGAAGTATGGTACGGAATAATTAAAGTTAATTTATACTAAGCAACATTGGAACCCCAGGAGGAAAAGCATATTCGGAGTACGGTTTTTTTTTTACATGTTTTAATTGTTTTCTTTTAAGAGGATTCACTTGCTTCCCTGATGATATTGCAATAATAGTCAATAAGTATCGAAAGCTCTCGTTGTCCTTGTGAACGCCTCTCAAATGTGGTAATATCCTAGTGGAAATGTGCTTCATGCTATTCGCTCATTGCTCCCATATTTTCGGGAAAAAATTTAGATTAGAATGCAAGAAATGTACCCTTAATTTCAGTTTAAGTTACACATCTTCTAGTTGGTTTGAATTAAACTACGAACTATTTCTAAACAGCTGGAAGACTTATTTAGTATCAAACCACTCTATGAAACCAAGCTTTTTTATTTCGTTTAAACTGTATTGCAATTTCGGATAATTGATAAGTTCTTTACTTCTGGTCCTATAGATGCAATTTCTTTTATTTTCGCTTCACTCAAAGAACATATTCTTTTAATAAAGACACCCAGACGAACTTTTGAGGTATGTGATAATGATATTGGGGTAAGTTGCTGCACATATCTATGAGCACAATTAGAGATTTGTTCTTAATGAGCCTATGAACAATAACCACTTACTAGAATTTTGAACAGTAAGGTTGCCAATGTAGCTACAGTGAACTATTGCGTTATGTTTAGGAAAACAACTAACGTATCGGTGAAGACGCTCCGAGTTTTCTTTGTCAAATGTATATCTCATACGAGGATTTTTGGATTTTTAGTGAAGGAGTTTTGTCAACAAATGAAAATCTTACTGATGTGCATGTGAATATGAAGATTCTTGTCTAGGGTAGCTGATTGTTTTTCAGAATAGATAATGGGCTTTTCTCAACGGAGCCTATGTTAAGATATTGAACGGAATTTTCTTTCTTCCCACTGTATATTGTGACCTTTTCAACTTCATCATGGACGCTATTTTACGCGGAGCAGGCGTTCATAGAGAGGGCACAATATTTTACCATTATGTTCAGCTGCTTGCCTATGCTGACAACATAGACATAAAGCAAAGATATAAAGCAAACCCGAATGTCTTAGAAGCTTTTACGGCTATCGAGAGGGAATCTGCCAAAATGGGTCTGGCGAAAGGACAAGACGAAATATATGCGGACTACTAGGTATTCGTTGCGAGAGTCGGTGGTAAAAGACGTGGACGTAGTCTCCGGCGGAGTAACCAAGTAGAAGTACCAATGACGAAATTTGATGAACGAGACTGGAAGGAATTCGAAGTGGAAGGACTTATTATGTTAGGCTGAAACCCAATAGGGTAGATAAGGGCAATTAAAGAAGATATTTTTCACAAATATAGCAAAGAGAATTAACATTCTATTTCTTGGGTCTACTGGCAGTTGTAGACTTATTTTAAGGATATAGTGAAAGCTATATTGAAAGAAGCTTTCTTCAATAAGTAAATATGAGGAATATGACAAAGAAAATACGTCAAGTAAAATAAAGGATTTTCCCTCTATTGATACTAGATATTTATAGACACTTGCATATATACATACATACACATACATATACATTTAAACTGGTATACTGTATTTCCGTTTATTTAATTCCAGCGCGCTACTGCTCGTCTACAATTTCCTCTCTTCTGAGTCAAGACTGAAGAAGATTCGACAAAATGATTTCGTAAAAAATTCGAAATTATTTGGAAAACTTCTATTGCATCGGTATTTGCGGTGGGTATGCGGCAATGCATTTCGAAGTATTAATTGAGCTGCATATTGTTTCGTAATTGCTTCTTGCTTTCTTTACCAGACTCACGCCAATGCTCATAATTACAATGCTTCTGAGCGATGTATTCTACGACTTGACCAACATATATTCACCCTTTTACTTGGGAGTGAACAGCGGGTATTATTGCAAGCAGTGAGTATATCCTAGCTATATAAATACATATATTGAAAATTACCATCTAGATAAGCTCATATTCATTTATATATTTTTTATTAATTGAAGACTTTTTGTTGATTATGTAAGGCGAATTCTGAGTATTATTTACTCGTTAATTTATTCAAATTGCTACAAAATAGGAAAATCCATGTTAATTGCAAGTACATATGTATTTGATATGGGAAAAAGAACACATAGCCCGAATTAATTTAAATCGGATTTGGTTATGCATGTATATGATTTAGTCAAATATATATTGATTAATGAAATGATTTTCAATTAAAGGCAATTCAGTGTCGAAAAAAAGGTTTACCAACCTGTCAAATTTATTTTATATGGAAATATTCCTGCGGCTGCGATATTTTCAACATGCAGATACATATGTACATATTTTAGATGAATGTAATCCTTGTAGACACAGTTATATAAAATATTTGTCAAACGCTTGTCACACATTGTAAGCCAACCGTTGTTTCATCACATGTAACGGTTATGTAATCGAATTCGAGATTTAATTACCTGGACACAATCAAGCATAAATTATATAATTTTTTAATTGAACTGAATAGTCAGGATTTTTGCATAAAGTATGGCAAAGCAGACAAATTAAAATTAACTTTTTTAGATTAAGTTCGGCAGTTTCACTGCTAGGAGGGCATCCGCATCCGTAATATTCCTTTTAAAACACCAAAGAATTTCATGAATATCTCGTGTAGAGCTGATATTATTATATGTAGATGGAACTTGGTGGACACAATTCTTGGCACCCAAGCTGGATTAATTTCGCTAATATTACTGAATCTGACCACGCCCACACAACAGTGTTACTGGGCACACCAGTTCACTTAATGAAAAAAATATTAATGTATCTATTCAAAATCCCAAAAATTAATAAGAGAGGCTTAACTCATATATAATGACTCGCAACTACTAAATGTCAGTGGAATCTAACCAGTAATGCGTCTCATAACACTCAATCCAGACGCAACGAAATGAGATTGTAAAGCCTACCCTTTCTCCAACCCTAACCACAACCCTCACCCTAACGTACTGATTTGATACCAAAAATTTGGAATTTCTATAGGTCGGTCATTTATAGTGAATACTTGGCACAGTAAGTCACTTGGTCTCTAGTGTTCGATTCTGTGTGACCTTAGCTATTAGCTACTTGTTGTAATGTCAGGCCCCATTGTCTTTTGGCGCAACGAAGAATTGTTTAAACAACCCCCCGCCCACCATTTGTGGGAATGAAATTATTTTTAAATATTTTAAAGTATCTGCTAAAATTTAAAAGTTTTGTCATTTTATTTTTCCTCCAAATGTGTTGTGCCTTGAAGTTATCAATGAAAAATTAGTTTTTTCTTGGTCTGCAGTTTTAATTATCACCCACATTTAACCCTTTTAGATAATGAAACCTCCCGAATTTTTCAAAATTAAAATTTTCCAAAATTAAGAAAATTTTCTTAAAAGAAATAAAAAGTCTGTATTGTTTTTACTGCTACGATATTCCGTTTTTAAATTGCAAAGGTTAAAAATTTTATCGAGTTACTATGCGTTCGAATGCGCTCTTTTGCAATTTTATAGAGTAGTGGGGCCCATCCAAACAATGCTAGTAATTTATATTTTTAAGTAATATTTTATTGGATTACTATAATCTTTTTAGTTATAAGTTTAATGAGTGTAAAATAATTATTCTGTAGTTCTGAAATAATAGTTTACATCGCAGAAAGAAAATAAAATATTACAATATTTATGAAATTCGGGAAAGAATGTAGCAGTTATTCGTACATTGTTCGTATTGTTTTAAGGAATAACGCGTTTTTGTTTTGGTGACTGTCGATTTTATTTTTCAACATAGATGCCAATCGAGAGCATCATAGGGAGAGATTATAGGCATTTTCCATTCTTCCATCTCTTCGATACCATTTCAGTTTACGATTTGTCTTTTGCTTGAAAATAGGCCTCCGGCCCAGCGATTTCTTTTTAGCAACCATTTTCTTAAGATCTGAAAACAGGAAAATGTCTCTGGGGGCCAGATGCGGAGAATATGGTAGATGCAAAAGCAATTCAAGGTTCAATTTATGCAATTTTAGAATCGTTTTCAATGATTTGTGACACAATGAATAAAGCGACTGTGAGCTAGCGTTATCGCTCTTTTTTCAGAGCTTTCGCGTACTCATATTTTCACGAGTTATATGTCCAACATGCTCTTTAATATCGGTGCTTTACCAACTTTATTCATGTGTGATCTATTAACCTTATTTGATAGTCATCCGAAATCGGTGTGTGGATTTTCTTATTCTCGTCCCAAGCAGGTAAAGCCTAATTAAAATAGCAAATTAGCCTTGTCTGTCACAGGGCCCGGATAACATTCATCAACAATCTTTTTGGTATGAGTTGCGTAATATATATAATCGGCGTTTACATCTGTGCTGGATGCTTGATCGATCTTCAACTCTCATTTTGAGTGTGCGCTTGATATTAACCCTCAAATGGAGGACCTGTAAATTAAAAGCCGATTAAAAAGGCAAAACAATTGTTGAGAGGGGTTTTATGATATAAATATGCTCAGAAGCTTTTCTGTTGCTAATTGAGTGACGACCGCTAATACTTTTTTGTGTTGGTGGGCACAAGGGTCGAATCAGGGTTTTGCGCACTTCTGACCACTATCTAGTTCCTTTAAAATCCCATCAGTAAGGCAGTAAAGGCAGGGTAAAATTATAACAATCCTTCATTTGTGAACGCTCAACACTCGAATGGGATAAAAGCACGAACATGTATATATATATTAACAAACAGTATCTTGCTACAAACAAATATCTGTATATTATTATATTTTTGATGGATAATTTTTCGTATTTTATAAGGCGATGGTGGCATAATGTGCTCTATGTACAAAACTTCTTGAACATGAGAGATATCTGCTGCTCGTGGACTTGGTATTTAGCGTGTGAAATGCAGTTCTATGTGCTCACAACCGCTTTGCTCTTTTTGTATGTTAAAAGCGAACGTTTGGGCAAAGTCGTATTCGTTACACTTGCCTTGGGATTTCCAGCGGTCGGTTGGTGCTGCAATTATTACAATGGCATCACTTTCGAGTAAGTATGAGCTAATTTACAAAGATGTATGTTTGTATGAAGCGTTGCATGCGTTCCATAATTTAGACCCACATACGCGAGAAAATAATACAGTGAGCTCAGACTTTCCAGCAACAAATTTGCATACATACATACATATTTGTACCGTTTATATTTCCATAGATTGATATAGTTCGCCTTTAAATACTCACATTGTTCAACTACATTGTCGCACAGCATTGATAAAATACACTCCACACTGAATCAGCTGTACGTAAAACCATGGGTGCGCATCAATCCATACCTCGGCGGTGCCCTTTGCGGCTGGCTGCTGCACAATCACGCCCAGCAGCGGCGACACCGATATCATAATCACCAACAGCGAAATCAGCAGCAGCATCAACCGCACTCACAGTCACAATCAGAACAGCACGTGCACCAACAACAACAACAACAACAACAACAACAACAAACATCGAACCGACAGCCATGCGAGTCGTCGGCAGCAATTGCAACGGCCGTTTCGTTGGCGAGAAATGATATTAGTTGGTGGCGTGCGGCTTTCTGGCTTTTCATCGGCACCATCTATGCGGTAGCAAACTTCATGAGCTACTGGCGCAGCACACCCACATGGCTGGTGGCGACAATTATGTCCTTTGGCAAATTGCTTTTCGCACTCTGCATCGGTGGCGGCATTCTGATGTGCGCTTGGGGACACGGTGGCCGCTTGAGTGTGTTTTTGAGCGCGCGGCTTTTTCGGCTGCTGAATAAATTCTGCTTCAGCATTTATTTGCTAACGCCCGTAATTACATTGCTTACCTATGGTCTGCGCAATGAGCCGACCAGCTTCAATGAGACTGCCTCCGGCTCGGACTTTATTGCGGTGAATGTGTTGGTGGTGCTGTCTTCGTTTTTGACCTATGTGCTGGTGGAGTTGCCCGTGCAAAGAGTGTGCAACAAATTGTTGCATACATGAAAAAATACACAATGGTATATATGACACCCACATACATCGGTGAGAAAGAGATTATCCTTCAAGTCCACGAAACACCAATTGCTGTGAAAATGTACCAATTGCTGAAATATGTACGATTTTAAAATTTGTTGTTCAATACAAACTTTTATATTGTATATGAATTTAAATATGTACACGTGTTTATAAAATATGATTTGTACAAAGTATTTTTTATCGTTGTATATCTGTACATGTATTCTTAAGTTTTCTAAAAGTTTTTTGTATTTCCATATCATCACAAAATATCCATCTAAATAAAGAAATATGAAAATATGTCGTGCCAGAGAATTTTTATAGGTAAAGTAAGTAATAAAACTTGAATGTGTGTGTTTTCTCATTACAGTGATTACAGATTCTTATGAGGGTATTGTAGTCTAGAAGCTAAAAAAAATCGAAAGTTTTCATATTTCGATGGTTTCAATATTCAATATTCATAAAATGTCTTCTCAAAAAGATTTTTCGAAATTCGAATTATTTTAAAAGTTATCAGCCATTTTAGTGTCGTGGCAACTCCACTGGTTTAGTCTTAACTTAAAACTTTATATTCATAAAATTCGGAAAAGTTCAAAAATGTCTGAAAAGTCGATCATTTCTTTAAGTAGCCACCATTTTGAGAGAATTTTGTTTTCCATTTTTCAAAAAGTGGAAAGCGTGACAAGATAGAGACATCCTTTTTTCCCCCCGATATTTTAAAAACCTGAAACTTTTTGAATTTAAGTTATTTTTATACTCTCGCAACATGCTGCTACAGAGTATATTAGTTTTGTTCACCTAACGCTTGTTTGTAATACCTAGAACTAAACGGGTTTGATATAGACATATATATATATATATATATATATAAATGATCATGATCATGATATATCAATCAAACTTGCTCCAATTAAGTTTTCCTAGCTCTTCCTCTTATACTGAGAAAATGAGCAATGAGAATGAAATCGGATAATAACCATCCCCACCTCCCATACAAAAGTTATGTTGAAAACTACTAAAAGTTCGTTAACTCGTTGAAAGAACACGTCAGAAACATTAAATCATGCAGAAAAAAATGATACCGAAAGATTGCATAGGAATCTGTGTAAAGTTTTGTAGACGGGCGTGGCACCCCCCACTTTCAGGAGCAATCCCATAGCTCAAGAACCCCTTAACCGATTTCAACAAGATCTGGTATGGGAGAGTGTATTTGCAGTCTTATATCACCATGTGAAAATGGACGAAATCGAATAAAAACCACGCCTACTTCTCATATAACATAATTTTAAGTTTCATCTGATCCTTTCACTTTAAAGTAGATAGATCGAGCGGCAATTATGATACGAAAATCAAACTTTGTACAAAGAGTGCTTTCAAGATATGTCATCTTATGCGTAGAAATAGTTGAAATCGTTTAATAACTTTTCAAGCCACCAGATACCCCATTTTAAATATCGGTAAATCTGTAAAATATCGTAATGAAATTGGAGGATTATCCTTCCATCAAAATGGAAATAAAAAATGGGGAAAATCGGGTAAATACTTCCCATAGCCCCCATATACTTAATATAAAATTTTTCAACTTCCTGTAGACTTTATACCATATATAACGGCAATATATGAGTTATCTCTTTGAAATGAGATAGCGTCTCTTTCTGGTAATAGTGTGTGCACGTGCTTAAAATGGATAAAATCGGATAATCACTTCCCCTAGCCCTCTTGTACTTAATTCAAGGATTTTTAACCTCCGGGTAGACTTCATACCATATATTTCGGTCAATATGTAAGATATCTTAGCAAAATTAAGTGAACACGTAATATTGGATATACCATAGATTACTGCCGAAAACGTATGAAATCGGTTTACGAATATCCCAGCTCCCATATACTACATATAATGATTTTCGATATTCTAGCAGACTTTATGCCGAATATGTCGGTCACTGTGTGAGTTAACTTCACAAAATTGCGTGAAAATATGTTGCCTAATATACTTAAATAATGAAAACAGTTAATGTGATCAGTGCATTTCTTCCTCTATCCCAAAAATGCCCGATATAAGAATTCCCGACTTTCCATCTTACTTTAAACCGTTTATGTTGGTCAATATGTGTGATATTTTAATGAAATTAAGTGGATATGTTTTCTTAAACACAATGTGATTTCGTGCTAAATATGAAAGAAATCGGTCTATAACATGGTCTAAGCCGCTTATTCCTAATATAATGATTTCCTTTTCTCTGGTATACTTTTTCCTCATGTATCTAATATTTTCAATTGAGCCGCTTTGGTTGAGTTTATATCGCATATATCACTTTTGAGTTAAATTGGTGGATTTTAATATAAATATCTCTGGCACGAAGCCAAAAATAACAGTGAATAAGATAAATTAGTAAGATACATTTCTTCGAATAATGAATGTTGAATTCTTCCGCTAAATTTTTTAATATAAAGTTATGCCAGCACCTGAAAGCATATCCCCGAATCTGATCGTTGCACATTGCGAGAGTATAAAATGTTCGATTACACCTGAACTTAGCCCTTTCTTACCTGTTTTGTTTATATATTTTTGTAAACTCCTGAAATATTAATGAACTACTGATAAAAAATGGTTAGCAAATATATAAATTATTTTTATTTATCGAGCGTCAAGAAATGTCTGAAATTCGACCCCTATGCTGAATATCCCCTTAAATGATTACCCGTTTGCCACGAAATTGTATTGTTTGTATGAATCCAGTCAGTCTTCTGGCTCCATTATTTCACTCCGGAGTCAACAACAACAATTGAATAAAATCCGAAGTGAACAAAATCCGAAATAGAACGACGCAATATTCTGTTGATAAAGTTATGGTGTTAATATTTTGGGACTGTATTGGAAAGAAATAAAGCATCAGCAGTGACGTTTGAAAGCCGAAATGAGGAAATTGGCGGATAGGAATAAAGTGCCGCTTCCTCAAAACAGTGCATTATCCCATAAATCAATGACAATGTTAGATCGGTTTCCCAATGACTTTTCGTATGTTTTTTCGTATTTGTTATTATGTATTTAGGTAGTTTGTAGAAATAGATGGACTATTTAGCCCAGTGGTCGACATGAGAGGAACTGCGACTGTGTGAGTGAGCACGTGAGTAAATTTTGAGTTTTTTTTTTTCATTCTCTCGTGAAACAAACATTTTCGTACTTCCTTATTCATCTCGTATATTTTACGAATAAATGAAATATATTCATATTCATATATAGCGGCGCAGCCATGCGCGATGTTGTTTCGTTGCGACCTGTTAACCTTGAATTATATGCTGGAAGTAAAGGTTAAGTCGAAACAGAAGGTGAAGAAAAGAGGGACCTCTAACCGCCCTTTCATAAAATATAATATTATAATTTAACATATGGGAGCATCTTCTAGCATATTCACTCCTCTTATAATCCTAAACCAATGCTACATATGTACACTTTAAATAAAAAAAGACATTCAAACAAATTTTTAAAAACTATAGGTTCGTATAAACGGCACGCCCCCATCAATTTACATTCTATAGGCTGTGAGGTTTTTGTATTTTCATGACTCAAAATAAAGAGTATCCTCCTTTAGTGAACGAAAAGCATAAAACATTGGAAATCAAAACGCCTTTTCTGGTTCAAGGTAATGTAGGTAATGAAACATCGAAATAAAGAAGCTACTTTCATATTCACTACCACACATTCACATATCTTACTAGCGAAGGACAATTTAAAGGACAAAATGCATCCAAAACAACAACACAAATTTGACTATTTTCACTGCAAAAGTAGAATTGAAACGTAAAAGAACGTAAAAATGTGCTTAAAGAACCACAAGAACACTCCACCAAACCACACACACAACCAGAAAACCACTCAAAACAAAAATAAAGCATTTATTGAAAGCTGATATGGTACCAATTACGTCAAATATCTCTTTTCTTTCTCTGGAAACCTTTATCTGAGTCAAAAATTCTTCGCAGCTCACTTAATTAATTTGGATTTATTTTTTATGCTTTTTCTACTATACTACACTGGCCACAATCTTCAGAACAATACATTCGAGGGAAAGGGTTATTCTGCACTCAGTTCACCTTGGATTCGAGCATAGTAGTATTGTTGTCATCTGTGGAATTCAAATAGGAACGCAGCAAGAAGTTATGCCAATATTTACTGTTAAGTGAGTTATATTAAAAAAATGTGTGTTCAAAAAATAACTAGAATTTTCGTTTTTTTTTTAAATAATTATTCATACGTCATTATTACGTCTACATTATTGTTGTCACCGTCAAACTAGTCTGCATTTGATATTATGCGCTTATGGCAGCGCTTCTTCCAATCGTCGAAACACTTCTGAAACTCAATTTTTGGGTTAGTCTTTTGTCTTTAGCGAAGCGCTTTTAATGTTATCTATACTTGTAAAACGAAGGCCGTTTAAGGTTCTCTTTATTTTTGGAAATAGGCAAAAGTCGCACGGAGCCATGTGTGGCGAATATAAAGGCTCGGGCATCGTTGCAGTATTGTTTTTCACCAAGAATTCACAAACAAGCAACAAAGTGTAAGCATGTGGGAGCATTGTGGTGCAAAAGCCATGAATTGTTTTTCCACTAATTCGGGCGTTTTTTTTGGATTGCTTCCCGCAAATGGCGTTGAACTTGAAGGTAGTCGTAGTATAAGGTATTGACCGGTTCACCTTGAGGCAAGAATTTATGATGCATTATGCAATTAAAGTCTAAGAACACAGTCGAAGAGCATTCCCGTTATTTTTTGGGCATACCACGTATACCGGGATTAAAAAGGATTTTCGACTGACCAAAACATGTAATTTGTGGACCAAACGCCGTACGGAGATAATTTATCAAGAAAATCGGAATTTCAGCGTTTTTCCAATCACGTTGAACAAGGTGTTTCGAACATCGATTTGGAAGAATGGGAAAGTGGATCATTAGGAACACTATTTCACAAAACAATTTCTTGCAACATCCGTGGTTTAAAAAGTGGGTATGACCTCGCCTCCTAATAAGTTTATCTTACGTGTTTCACAGACCACTAAAGCTTTATCAACCAAACATGCTGAGGAAAAGTGCTTTTAGTATCCCTTAATGCAGTGTAAAAACGCGAATGAAATCAGAAGACAAACACGCCCACCGTCCGTATAACGGCTATGTTGAAATCTACTAAAAGTACGATATCTCGCTAAAGAAACACGTCACAAGCATTCAATTTTATAGAAAAGATGGTGCAGGTGAATTCGAGCGAAAAATGGGTAATGGTTGAGGAAATCGGATGTATTAGGAACTGCTATACCAATTTCAACTATATTTTTATATTACAATTTGCAAATGGGTGAAATCGGACTACAACCACGTCTACCAATCGTATAACACAATTTTAAATTCCATCTGATTCTTTCACTTTATACTGTAAATTTCGGTCAGTTGTAAAATATTTTAACAAACTGAAGTTAACTTATTTTCTTAGATATACGATAATTTTGTTGCTGAAAATTTGTGAAATCCGTCCAAGAGATATCCCAACCCTCATATGCAGCATATAATGATTTTTGTATTTCTAGTTTACTATAAAGTGGACAACTGGCAATATTTCACGCCTTAAAAAATTAAGAATTGCGAGAGTACGTAATTTTCTGTTGCTGAAACTTTGTTCACTATGACAGCGAAAAATCAAGTCACCTAAACTAGTCAACCAAACGGGGCGACCACCAAAAACAAATTGAACAAAAAACACTTGATTCCAAGCTTGCTTTGAATATATTTCTCTTATGCAAATAGACTATGCTGATAATTCAAGATAACATCAGGAGAATAATTTTTTCCGTGCGTCTATATGAATTTAACTTACAGAGTCCTGTCATACATAATATTTATGCACAAGTTACTGAATCAGCTGTATGTCATAAAATCCCTTCAGGCTTTTCACGAGTTACCGTTTGCGGCACTTTGGCTCAAAAATATTAAACAACTTAGCAGCTCGGTATCAGTACTCTTTAAAATTAATTTCAAATTAGGTTCATTATAGATCACAGTTAGTGTAATGTGATCAAGTAGATGATTGTCACCTGCCTTTAATAAAATATCAAGTTTCATAAAGCCAGGATATATCAAAATACTCAAGGCAGACAAACATTTTCTAACCCGTAAATAGACCTAAACTAAATTCCTGCGTATTAAAAGAATACAAATGTTGTTGTCTGCTTGCATATTCACTCCTCTAATCTAAATCCTAAATAAAATTAAATTTGCAGTCTATTGGCACCCTCCTTCAGCGTACTCAAAAAAGCATAATTGGCATATACAGCAATGGTTAAATTGCCGAGTTCAGAAATCTGAGTAACTACTCAAACTAAATGTGGTGAAAACAAAGGCAATTCAAGAAAAATGAGAAGTTTTTGAAAATATTAGTGAAATACATTTGCGGTGTTTTCAGGTTCAAATCAATGAAGAGGTTTTGAATAGTTAATGAAAGATCCAATTTAAAAAGGTGGGTACTTTCACATTAACAGCTTTGTTCTCTCACAAGCGAACGACAAGTGAATACCCGCTTAAATAACAATCTATCGTATGTATATATAAAGGAGTAACACAAAATTGATTATATTTGTTTCAAATGTAGTACCGAAGTGTTCAAAATAAGTAATATGGTGTTTTCTAGCAATCACGAGAAAAATCTAGAGTAATAATAAATAAAGTGATGTAAAGTTTTAACAGCTGATAAGAGGAAAATTTTGTCAGAGTTTAGCATTCTTTCGCAGCTCACTTAATGAGCTTGATCTCTCTTGGCGTTTTCTGAAGTTAGAATCTACAGAACAATACCTTTGAGCGGATTTTTAGTTTTTTGAGAAGTGTTTCGAAAATAAAGTTTGGTGAAAAGTGGAAATTAAATGTGAGCAATAATAAGACCTTGCATAACTTTTATGTGTAAAAAGAGTGTTAGATGTGGATTCCTATCAATTTATAATTCACAAAAGAATGTTGTGAAAACACTAGTGATGCTTTTAAAACTGTATTAGTCAAGTATCGAATGTATACACAGCATATCCCACCGACATCGACATCTATGAGCTTTCAAACATAATTTGATAGAATTAAACAGAAGACTCAAAATGGTTGTCAATATAGGTAGCTTTTTTTAAGTAGTGGATTAGTGGAAAGTGCAATAGATCTTTCTCCGATTTAAACGAATGTGAAAGTGATCATAAATAATAATATTTTGAAAAGTAATAAATTCACTTTCGCGCAGGTTTCCCGAATATCTCGAAATTGTTTAAGATTGTAGAGGGTTTTTATATCTCGCCCTAAATTTCATTATTTTATTTGTTTGAGGTACGTTCCTCCATTGGCTGTCAGATTTATTTTTGACCAGCTTTTAGAAAATGTGTTTTCTCGAAAAAATTTGCACAGAATTACACATTACCACGCCCACAAAGTGTCGTCAATCGGAAAATTATAACTTACCTTAACTAAGGCACAAATTGTGCTACAAAACATAAATCTGATACGGGGAACTCAATGAGAAGGGACAACTCTGCAAGGACATATCTCGCAACCTGCAGATACTATATCAACAAGGCTTCGATAATGCGTTTACTTCTAACAGTTATTGACACAGAAATGAAAATTAGCGTATTCGGAAAATAACCACGTCCACCCCTGATTGAACAACAACCGTAGGGACGCCCATACTTAGCAACTGAATGACGAATTTCAACCAATTTTGGTACGTAATGTTATCTCAATATCCTGATGTTACATTTTGAAAATGGGTCTCTTTAATTTGTTAATATATAATATAAATCAAGCACAAATGAAGATAGCGGAATAAAACTCTCATCTAAAAAGCGAAATCAGACGAGATATATTCTGATAATTATATGGTTACGTGCTAAAAATTGGTAAAATCGGTTCAGTACTTCTCTTATGTAAAGATCTGCAAACTTCCGGTTTACTTTGTACTGTATATATCGATCAATATCTAAGATATTAAATGAATGCATACTGTTAAATATACTATAGTTTGGTGCCGAAAATAGTTGAAATCCGTCGCATCACAGTCCTCATATCTTAAATTTAATGGTTTTGGTAATTCTAGTATATAATTGGCAATTACAAATATGTCTACAATTATGTGGGTTATCCTAATAAAATTTGTGGAAATATTTTTTGTAAAAATTGAGTGTGAAGGTAGAGCTATTTATTTAGTTTTAAAAGTTAAGGAACTGGTTTAGGAGGTTAAATTACCATACTGTTATATCAATTGTATTTTCTTTTCTATTAGGATGAAAAAATTATCTATGCTACTCACTATATTACATTCCATTTCACTTCACTTTTGGTTTGCAAAACTCTTATAAAAAGACATTTTTTCACGTAAGCAATAAGAAGAACTAATTTCACTTTCAAGATTATGCACGTACTTGCGATTTTACTTGTAGATGCAAAGTACAAATTCTAAAACAAGGGGCTAACCAGCTGAGCAATAAAGTTTGTATGTCTGTCCATTGGCATCATCATTCGACTGCTTTATTATGACGCCCCTAACATTGCCAATCAATTTTATTGCCGTTTTATGAGGCAGACGAACGACGAGTAAGCAGTCTAAACCATTGGCCGACAAATGCCAGGCAACCGTGGCGGATGACCAACAAATTTACAAATCGTGTTTACATTCACACATACACACATATGTATGTATATGTGTAGACCATGGCGCCCAGCTGATGTGAACCGGCTTTGTTGTTGTTTTTTACATCACTTTTGTTGTTGTTGATTCATTCATTGCTCGTTTTACGGCTACTGCTGAGGCCGCTATTATTGTTGTTGTCGTCATTTCCATTTTATTGTTTCCATTTGCACATAAAAATGGAGTTTTACATTCGTTAGTTGCTTAGCTCACTCTCTGTCTGGTCCACACTCTGTGGCAGCGATGGACGATTGGTGGGCCGCTGTGCCTTTGAAATGCTGCTGTCGATTTTGCTGCGGTTTACTATTGTGGTCAGCAACTTGTTGCGCCGAGTATGAGTAGTTCTTGATTTCTTATTTGTGCGTTCTCCCATCGCTGCGTTATTGTTGTTGTCGTTGATTTCGTTGTTGCTGTCGCAGTCGTTGTGCATTAACAGTTGTCACGACCGGTTAGTCGCTTGACAGCGCACATTTTATGGCTCAAGTATGCGCGACAAAAGCATACAAACAACCGTCAACGCATGCAAATTTTTCCACATCAACAACAATTGCAACAACAACAATTGTTTAAAAATAGCAACATCACTTAATTGTTGACTAACAGACTGTGTGGCGGATGGTTGTTCGAATTCAGTGGGAATGTGAGGAAAAAGACTTCGGTCTGCGCACCTGAGGTCACGAAGACTCACATATGAATAACTACATTCGTACATATTCGTGTATATTAGTGTTTACATGTGTATATGTGCATGCTCTGTAGGGAAGTCTGTAGTAGGTGTTTTATAGAGCGTTTATATTTTTAAGACCTACCTTTAGCTACTGGAAACGGTGTTATTATTTCTACTTGCGCGTCTTGTTTTTACAAGTTTAAACTTTCTCTTAGCTTATTAGAAGAGATTATTTATTTTCTATGAAGTAAGTAAAATTACAAATTCGAGGTTGTATGTTTTGTGTATATTTACCCTGTCAAAATAAGTTTAGAAGAGTCTGATAATAAGAAGAGTCTGGCGATTCTCGTGATCAGCGCACAAATAGAAGAAAACTGATCATTCGACTTTAGAAAGACCTAAGTTGAAAATTTATTTGGCTCAGAGTAACTTATGATGACAGAAAGATCGCCGCCGAAATGCCTTTCCAGAATTACATGACCTGGCCTTAGAATGTCACCTCTTTATCTTCCATTAATAAAGCTCGATCTATGCCTCGTTCTCCTTTTTTGTTTGAAAATACTTTTAATTTCGTTTGGTACAAGATCAGAGAAATGTTTCTAGAATTTCGTTACGTTGTGTGTAGGGCACATCGAAGATATTATTTGGAGTTATTAGGCAGAGTACATATCAAATGTTATAAAAAGGTATTTTATTCCTACTGAAATGAAAAGTAAGTTTCCTCCTTAGAACGGAAATTGACATACTCGATTGAATAATTCAGCATATAAAAATTACGAATAACTTTTCTTATTTTCGAGGAACCCTATGTATGTAAATAACTCTGAAGAAATGTTCATGCGATTATAAGTATCTTCAGATAGAGAGAGAAAGATAGAGAGAGTGAGTAGAGGGTGAGATGGGGAGAGTGAGAGAACGGGAGAGTTTATAGAGAAAGAGAACTATGGAACTCATTGGAAAATTGGAAATACATCACTACACCATATAAATCAGATTTAGAAATACTTTGCACTGCCTCTACATATTACTAAAACGTATGGGGATATCTGAGTTCACTTTCACCTATCTTCAGCTCCAATATGAGCAAAGTCGTGACTTTTTTAATGCAGAAGTCTTATTTATCTCCTATAATTCCCATATAATGGAAAGCGAATGGGAAATTTCGAAATTACTTAAAGTGTGATAAAGAATGTCACCAGAAAAAAAAATTCCAAACTGGGAAAAACATTTTATAATATTTTATTATTTTATACTATTCTAGTATCCATATTTCATTAAGCGAATACTGCTATGAAATATTATAAGATTAACTAGAAAACCAACAGTTCTCTGTTCGCTACCACCACAATGCTAATCTCAAATATACTGATCCTGAAATTCGCATTCAATGTACTCAATCACACTTTCAATATGTTAAATGAAGAGTTGAACCTCTAAATGCATTAGTAATATGGAACTGTTGCTCATTAAACATTATGGTGATCGGTAAATCGCTGGTAATTAGAAATACGTATGTACAATTCTCCGAGCGTCTTGCGCTATCAAGCTGGTATATTTCAGCTTTTTTAAGGAAACGGCCTGCGGCCTACCTCGACTTCACACCGTTAAGCAAATCGTTACACTTAAGCAAAACATACATAATATACAATATATCACTTCTGAAAAACTCTCTACAGGGTAAGTGGTATTCCAGAAATTGAGACTGCATTTATTGTGTGTCTTACTCGTATACGAATTGTTCATACATGTGTCGGGGTTCAATAGAGTTGCGTTGGCGAACCTCAATCCACACTTTATTAGTAGAATATACCTCCCACATATACATGACCCACCCACTTACATGCACATATACAATACATTTGAATGGATTATAAATTGGCGCACACACAATTAACACCAGACAGAAAGCTCAATATACAAGCTCTATGAGCAAAACTGTGGTTGTGCCTCTACGCCGATTTCACTTTTATCTCGGTTGCAACCAATAAATATTCAGATAGGCATAAATACGCGTACATAACTCTCATTGTATATGTATGTTTATGTATATATTTCCTTCAGCAACTCTGCGCATGCGTGCGCGTACTTTATTCTGTGGCGTTGCGCATTAGTGCGAAAGTGTCATCATCACAATCAGTGTTACAAATCTCTACTGATTTGGGTGCAGCGAAACTGCCAATGTGTGCCAATTAGACTCCACTCTGTTGTTGTTGACATTTATAGAGCTTTTTTGAGTTTTGCACTGTCAAACGTCCACAGAAATTTATTGCGATGATTATTTGATGCGGTGCAGAGCGTTTGAGTAGGAGAAATGTTAACGATTGAGAACCGAGAAATCATGATGAAATATTTTTGGATTTCAGATAATTGCAGTGAAATTTCTGAGATTTATTGGCAGAATCTTACAATTCGAAGAAAGCGAAGTTTGCCATAGTATTAATTGATTCGGGACACTGCGCATTATCTCGATTGTGAGCTCGCCCGGCAACTATTTTCACACAGAGCTTACACATATCCAAATATTCATAAACAATATGTCCAACACGTCCAATTGCGACCAATGTCTTTAGAATGCCGATAACATTATTTTACGATCATCCGAAATCATTTTTGGGTATCAGCAGCAAATTTTTTTAGGAAATAATGTTTCTTTAACCCATGAAAATCTTACTTATCTATTTAAGTTTTTATTTTCATTTTTAAAATTCAATTCAAAATTCACATCAAAATTCTATATCTCACGAACAAATTGTGAACTTGATGCACCTGTCTTCTAAATGTTAAGATTGACGAGGTGTGTTCAAAAAATAGCGGGAATTCGACTTCGACTGTGTTCTTAGACTTTAATGGCATAGTGCATCATGAATTCTTGCCTCAAGGTCAAACGGTCAATGAGGAGTACTATCTACAAGTTCAACGTGGAAAAACAATTCATGGCTTTTGTTCACTTTTGCTCAATTCTGTCACACTTCGTTGCTTGTTCGTGAATTCTTGGCCTTTATATTCGCCACACATGGCTCCGTGTGACTTTTTCCTAATTCCAAAAATAAAGAGAGCCATAAGGGGACGTCGTTTTATAAGTGTAGATGAAATTAAAAGCACATCGCTGAAACAGCTAAAGACTATCCCAAAAATCGAGTTTGAGTGTTTCGACTTTTTCGATTGGAAGAAGCGCTGGCATAAATGCATAATATCGAATGGAAACTATTTTGAAGGCGACAACATTAATGTAAACGAATGAATAAATATTTTTTTTCAAAAAACGAAAATTCCCGTTATTTTTTAACACATCTCGTATTTTAAAGAATACACCTTTTTATCTTATATTTTATAGCATACGGTGGTACTTTTTCCAAAATCAACGGAAAAAATTTCACTTAACTTTTCGAAAAGTATTTAAATAATATCGTTATACATAAGACGATTAATAAGAGATGTTTAGAGCATTTCTTTAATACTAACATTTAGACCACTTTTACACAGTAGTTGGATAACTATCTGCAAACAAAATGTAAAATTTATAATTTCGGCCAAAAACGAACATTGATGTTATGTAAAAGCAGCATTTGTATAATAAAGTTTTGCAGACACCTAAAAATATTGGGCAAATCAAATTGCGACAGTTTTCAATTTTAATTACTTTATTGTTATTAATATCTATTTATTATCAATAATTCTTGCGTGGATTTTGTTGACACTCTGACCCGATTTATCGAATAGATAAGCTTGGAAAATCATATCTATATATTCGTTCAGTATTGTATTATTTCAAAACATAAGGAGCCATTTTATTATGAGGGAAGAATTTTCTTCTTTATAGAAGCTTTAATAATGGAAACATTATAAGTTCGCATGCCATTTAAACTTACATTAACATCAAAACAGTTCCTTCCAAATTGGGAAGAAACATTTACCGATAAGTCATAAAATTAACAGTTCTCAGTTCGCAATCAGCGTAATGCTAATCACTAATATACTGATACTGAAATTTTCATTCAATGTGGATGACTATGCTTTCACTATGTATGTCAATAGCATGTTAAGCATTCGGGTGTATTACCAATATGGAAATGCCAATTATTATAAAATCCATAGCTACTGGCGAATCGATGCTGCATACTTACGTACATATGTGCTGTTCAATTCGTCGATCTTCTTGCACCGTCAATCTGACATATTTCAGTTTTTATCCGTACGCGGACCGCTGTTCTCCCCGCCACCACAGCGATCGCCACATTTACTAAATATCAGGTTAAGCGCAATGCAATCGATTATTATCTGCATGCACTTTCGGGGTACACTTTCAGTTGTTTTCTCATGTTTGTTCCTGTGCGTTGGCCTTTGTGCGCCGTGCGCACTCACCTCTGTTATTTGTTCATGTCGATCGTTGAGCAGCTCCCCGTGCATTTTTCAGCGAAAAGATTATTTTTCGAGTTCAAAATCTTTCATTATTTACCCCAATATGCGCAAGTGTGTGCCGACGACATGGGGAGAAACCTGTTTCGATCCGCTGCGCAGCGATATGTCAGGCAGGTAGAATTCATTATTATGCGAAGCAATGATCGCCGCACTGATCGTCAGTGATTTTACGTCTGCACGACGAAAGCGGAGAGAGAAAATTCGTTCTTCAACAATTGTATTTCGTTAGCATTTTGCCTGAAAAACACACGCATGCACACTTATATTTGTGTGTCGGACAAAGTGCGACGGCATGACGAAGGATGCTGAAAAGGAAGAGACTAAAAGTGTCGATGGAAATCGTACATAAATTAGCGACTTTACATTTTTTTCCCCAGAAGGAGCAGCGTTCAGCCAGAGGCGGGAACGGTGTTCGAATTGACTGTGCAAATTCGGTACATGCAATGCTCGGAACATGCAAACAGGTAGATTTTCCGTTAGTTCGTCTCTGTTGTTTTTACGGGGTTTTTTGTTTTGTATAACCATAAAGATCGGCGCAAAGAGTGCGACCATTTCTTAGAGATTTTCGAATTTGAAAACATGAACCCACCACTATTTCTCAGCTGAAGGTTAATCTTGCACATGTGTGTGCGTGTGTGTGTGTGTGTGTGGTATACAAATTATATTGGAAAGGGATAGAAACGCTCAGTTCCAATTGAATAGCAGAAGAGAGTATTATAACCACATAGTTGCGTAGAAAAAAGGCTCCTTCGCTCATATAATACACCGATGCAACAACTTTGCACAGCAACAATACATGTCAGATTATAGCATTCGCAACAGCAACAATAGCCTCAACGATGTGCACGATAATAATATGGCAACGAGAACAAAAGGTTTGCTCAGCACCGGAGCATTTCTGACCGAAGTTGCTTTAGCTGGGCTGGCGCGGCAACTTTGTATGTGTTTCTTGGAAATAAGGTACATGCAATGATGATGACGGTCTGGCCTATACCAGAGACACAGTTTCTGATGTTGGTTAGTGTTGCTGGTCATACATGGTATGTTTGGGACATACGGCAATAGTGCTTGGTCTGAGTTCAAACTGTGAAAACTTTTGTTGTTCGTTATTGGTAACTAAAAAGGCATTCCGAATTGTATAGCAGCGAACTGTTGCGAACAAGAAGACAAGGCTTCTTCGCATTTTCTCGTTGGCTCCTCGCCTATGAACTACGAGTTGCGGCAACAAATATATTTGTGTGTGAACCGGTCCTTTGTAGACGGCCTCCACCAACTCATACTAGCGCATACAAACATATCAGACATCTTTCCTTCCTCGTGCCGATTGGACTGCGTTGATGCCGCGTATTGAGTCGCTAAAGGGAATGTCTGAGGTTGAAGTACCTGTTGTATAATTGCTAACGGCGCGCATCAACTCTGTCCGCAAGTCCATCTATTGTCTGGCATTGCACTAAATTATTTTCAACAAGAAATGCGATTATTATTAGGTTTTTAGTCTTTGATTTAAAGACTCGCATCTATATTTCAGACCGAACCTTTTCGGACCTTTGTTTCTTAAAACCACACAAAATACATATTTTCGTTGCAAGTACTACCATAAAAAATTGTTAGAAGAACTCTATTTAGTTTAAATTAGCTTAAATTTTCTCTGTTAAGGTTAATATTTTCTCTTCAAAGCAAAAGCTTTCAAACCAAATTTAAATAAAATTTAAAGAAAATTTTTTTTTTTTGGCATCATTTCGGAAGTGTGTAACTAAGAAACTATATTTACTCATAAGCTGATTCTAAATGCTTGAGAAACTTTATACAACAAGAAACTGGTAAAAAAATCAGAGGGCATTCTACATTCATATAACATAGCATGTAACTTAATATCTACAACAAATATAATTTACGTTTAGTTGATTTGCGATCTCAAATCCCTGCGTTATTGCTTTTGTTCTCATATCTGGTAGAACAAATGATATTTATCATAATTTGTAGACTCAGGTCGCACCTTCGTTTATCTATGTATCTCTTTAAAATTATCCTTTTATTATTTGAGTAGTTATTGATTTTTGATGTATGTCCTTCAAACATATCCGTTGAAAAAGTAATGAACAACTTAACAGCAATCGTTTTGATAAATCATTAACCAAAAGGAATCATCCCGATCCTTTCGGAGCAAGTGTCCTTATTAATTTAAAATATTTTTGATTTGAGAAAAAGAAAATATATGATTATATAAATATATAATTTATTCGATGTGGTCACAATTATAAGTAAGACGGTTCTAAATTAGTTAGAGCATGCTTTAATTTAATGTACACTTTGGTTTAGCCATATTCGATATAGCGAGAGCTCTCGCCTAGACCTAACTAGAAAGGTAAAACAATGGAAATTCGTTATGAAGAGCGGTTTCTATACTGCTAAAGTGACAAACTAATAACTTCGGAATAAGAAGCATTTAAACAAGCAATGGCTAAGTTCGAGTGTAACCGAATATTTATACTCCCGAAATTTTCAAAGATCAAAATCGAGGCCAAATTTCCAGGTGTTGATAAAACTTTATATTAAATAACTTATTAGAAAAATTACTAACTTGTATCATAGGTCATAGACTCACTTAGTTTCGTTAGCACATTTTGCTTCATGTCCGAAAAATTTATACCAAAATCAACCCAATTAATTTATATGATGTATGTGATAAAAGTCAACCAAAAGAGCTAAACTTAATATTATATATTAGGTATGTAAGGAAAAGGTCAACCAGAGAATCAAAAATCATTATATTAAGGATATGGGGTTTAGACTAAGGTCTAGACCGACTTTTTATTGAGCGCTAAACCACAAAACATTATGTGGAATGCATGTCTACTTAATTTCACTAAAATATCACACATATTGACCAACATGGATGGTGTAAAGTCAGATGGAAAGTCGTAAATCAGTATATCGGGTATACTAAGGCTAGGGTAAGGTCTAGACTGATTGCAGTAACCTTTGACATTAAACTCAGGTATACTCGAGAACATCTTGCTATGAAATTTTATGAACATGACTCACATACTGACCTACTTTATTCGGCATAGAGTCTGCTAGAATAACGAAAATAATTATATACAGTATATGGGAGCTGAGATAATTTGTAGACCCATTTAACACATTTTCGCATTGAACTATAATATATCCAATATTACATGTTCAGCTAATTTTGCTAAGATATCTTACATAAATACGATATAAAGCCAACTCCTATGACATCTTACATATCGATCGATATATACGGTATGAGCCAACCGGAATTTTATTGACTCAATTTCACCACCAAATATTGCATCACGACATATTATTATCAGTAAAAGATGCTCCCTGAGTTTTATTAAGATACTTCACAGATTAACCGAAATATATGCTATAAAGTTAACCGGAAGTTCGAAAATTTTTCTACGAGGTATATGGGTGCAATAGGAACTATTAACCCTATTTGACCCCTTTTTGACGCAAGAGAGATTTGTTTCAAAAATATATCTCACATATTGAGCGATGTTTTTCTTAAAAAGTCAGATATAAGCACTGTGTGCACAAGTTCGATATCTGGGGCTTAAAAATCCTATTTAGACAATTTACCCTGGATGAGATGACATACCTTAAATTCACTCTTTGGGCAAAGTTTTGCTCCGATATTTCAATTGCCAATTGATTTATATACTGTAAAGTGAACGAATAATATGAAATTGTGATATATGGAAAGTATTCGTGGTTGAATCCCGATTTTCCCTATTTCACACTGTAATATAAGAATTGAAATACAATTTCACTCACCAAATTTGGTCGAAATGAGTATAGTAGTTCCTGAGATATAGGGTTTCACCTAGCAGTGGGTTTTCAGCCACATCCATTGTCCAATTTTTACACCGACTCTTTTGAAATCTTTCTTACCATCTTACCATCTTACCATCTTGGTACTAACACACTTTTAGTAGTTTTCAATATAACTTTTATACGGGGAGTGGGCGTGGTTATCATCCGATTTCAACCATTTTCACACTATCAGAGGAGGTGCCGAAAAGATCCACCTTCTGCAACCATGGCTGACATAGCTTTAGTGGTTTGTGAGATTTTTACATTAAACCTACTGGAGGCGGGACCATACCTACGTTTTAAAACATTTCAACCAGCGATCTCCTGTACTAAATTACAGTATTGTATCTTAATTTTGGGCTTAGCTAAAGGATTGAAAGTTTTCGTTTAATGGAATTTTATGGGCGTGGCATTTGTCCGATTACACCCATCTGCAGTACAAAACTCCTCAGAGTACCAAGGTCCATGTGTGCCAAGTTTTTTTAAGATACCTCAACAGTTGAACGGACAGACGAACCGACAGACGAACGGACAGACAGTCGCTCCATATTCAACTCGTCTCTGATCATTTATATATATATGTAACTCCATATCTATATCGATTAGTTTTGAGTGTTACAAATAACCGTTAGGTGAACAAACCAATTATATTCTGTTGTGACAGTATAAAAGTATATGTAGTTACATTCCAATTAGTGAAGCTTGAAAAAAGGGCGACCTGAATCCCAAAGAAGTAGGTATTGCCACCCAACTGAATAGTTTCTGTATTCCAAAATATTGCAGCAGAAAATTTTAAATGATAGATAGATAGATGATTTTTCGCAAGCTGCAAAGCAAAATTAGTTTGAGAATATATAACGGTTGCAAGTTTTTTGAGTTTTTTATAAATAAAAGATTTAGTATCAGCTGTTGACTCAATCCGAATAATTATTCTGAAATTTGTGGCATCTCTTTAATACAATGACAGTTTAAAGGTTGAAATTTCTCACAAAAACTTTAAGCCTAATATTTTATTAGTAGGTACCAATGATGATGTGTGCGAATTTGGGAAGATGCATATATTCTACTAAATATCTTAGAAATTCATACAAATGTAAGTATTAAGTTAATTTTAAGTTATTAATAAGGTATTAAAAAGTTAATTTTTTCAGAAAAATCGTATAGCCAAAAGTTAAATATTGATATCAATATCAGTGCTGTTGGTTAAGTAATATAATAATGAAGTGAGATATTTAGACACACAATATTCAAAAATTATTTTTACGAAGTACAAATTGTTTAAAAAAATTTTTTTTTATTGTTTACACTTCCAGACACCAAGAGTTTTGCTAACGAATATTTATATTTCAAACGAGAGGATATTAAATTTGCAATATATTTTGCATATTCTAAATGGACCGATTTTAGAACCATCTCTAAGCTGATCGATTCTAATTAGCCTACAACAAATATTAAGGCTATATAGTGGCTATAGGCCATGACCTTCAGCCACTCAAAAGAATTATCACTTTCACTCAAATTTACGCACTCAAGTACACTATTACAGGAATAATGAAATTGAGCGAAAATTTTAATCTTTTGTCTATTCATTTGTTAACCTATTAATTTGTTTTCAAAAGTGTGGTATCTCATATCCTTGTGGAATGGACAGAAACTGTTTAACTATATTGTAGTACATCTCTATATTTATACGACTGAATGCACAAAAGTATCATGCTATCTATATTTCCACTTATTCCATGGATTTAAAAGTACTGAAAATTCGTTTGTTACCGTTATGATGAACATATCATGATACGCTTTTCTTCCGGTTTTCGTATTTCATAAGCGAGCTGCAAAATAATATTTTTTATTTTTATATTTTAGTAATAATAAAACCCCATCAGATAACTAAATGGGGCATTTTTTTGGCGTCTGAGATGTTACTGGTGTTGTTTAATATCTGTAAGGAAAATTTAATTGAGCTGACCTCTGCCACATGTCTACAAAAAAAGGCTTTATATTTTGTTTCCTCATTATAGTCTTTAGCAAACTATGATGTATATATACGTTTTTTAAAAGCGATTTTTAAAGACGAGGCTTTCTGTCTAGTTTCAGGACCGCCGACTCGGCTAAAGTCTTTAGGCAATTATAGCGTAAATTGAAAGAAGGTACTACAGTTTTTAATATTTGATCACCAAAGTCACCAAAAATCATAAAATAACCAAGTGCATGAAGGCTTCCTTACACCCCGTTCGTTATCTAATGTAAGAAGATCTACATACTAGACGTGACGTAAGATGTTAAGTAATCTAAATATGATATTGCTCTAAACAATAAGCATCATATATACACAAATGTGCTTGCATATATCTGTATATAAGCTCAGAAATATATACACACACAGTTATTACGAATGTACATGCATAAAATACATGAATATTCTAAAGACGTAGTATTTCAGGAAAAAATAACAGAGAATAAAGTCTCAAATTTCTTATCTGGTTTTCTTTCGAGCTGTAAGAAGCACAGTGAAGAAAAAGGGCCTAGTAGGCAATTCGCACTGACTATGAAATTTAAAGTCAAATGTAATACTAACTAAGCGTCAACAATGTTTGTCTGTTCTTTATCTGAAGACATGCTCTCCATGAGAGCGTGTGCATCTATGAGCGTCATTCTCACGTATTGATGACAGCATTCAGCCATCTTGCTTTGCTTTTTCACAGTATACTCAGTGCCAGCGAGCGGTTTTGCATTGTTCCTTAGCGCTGAAAAGAGCGGAATTGCTCACGAGACAAATTATGGCGTATGTGCTCACTCTCGGGTATGCATGTGTGTGAAAGTCAACATTTGCAAGCAAAGGCTTCCCATTTAAAAGCTAAAACATACAAAAATGTTGAGTTTAGTCTGTGAAACATTGCTGTCCGAAGCGGTTTAAATTGAAAATCGATAGAGAAGTGTTAAGTCAACAACAGAAATAATAAATTACCGCTGAAGTAAATATTATGCCACTATCATGCTGACTGAGCACGTGTATTGTAATTTGTATTAAAAATTCTTAGTAAATAAACTGAAGAAATAGTCACGTCTCGTCCTGTAATCAAAGGAGCAGTAGTCAGCGATCTCGAAAGTGTTTTCTAAAGTTTGAATTGTGAACTGTTAGGGTAATTTCATTAACACAGCGACAATCAGTTCTGCTTACAGAAGTTAGCATTATAGAAGAACAATAGTGAGCGCATGAGAAAATATTACAACTAAGTAGTTGAACTGGGAAGTGAAGAAACGCCGTCAAAAGATATATCGAAAACGTATGGTGGTGGCGCGTAGAGTAGTGACCGAAACGTATCAAATCGCCTTTATTCACACTGCGTCGCGTCAAATGAACAAGTAAGAATAAGACTATAGAAATAATTTCAGCTGCTGAGCAGCTTAAATTGCCCCCCTTTCCGCAAGCTTAATCGAATTAAGTCACATCACGGTCCATATCGCAACGCGTACGCGACGTCCAACTGCGTTACTAAAGACAAAAAGTGCCACAACTGATAGCCTCGACACGACAACAACACAATCAAGCCGTCTTGGTTGTTCGCCACTTAAGCTCTAAAATATTCTATTTGGATTAGGTTGACCTTCAAAGCCAATTGTAGCGGTATAGCGAATATCATAAAGTGCGCACAGTTCAGCATACTTGTTGTTTACTTCCCTGCATTCATTTCAATCAATTCCGACACAGCGCTTCCAACGCTCTATACGATGGCTACAAACACGGAAATACTACCCTTTCATCATCACACAACAATTTCTCTACAAACTGCCGCTGCACTGACCAGCTATCACGGTGGCGGCAGTGGTGGTGGCGGCGGCAATGGTAGTGGCAGTGGGGCCGCTGGTTCCGTACTGTCAAATGCTACACAACTGGCCGCGGCCGCTTGGAATATGGAGGACTGCCTCTATCCACAGACTGAACTTCCCGCCCTCACACAGCGCACACACCATCTGCTGCGCTTCACACCCTACGCGTTGCATCATCGACCCCAACTGCAGACATTACCACCCGCGTTGTATCTCCAGCATGCCGCGGCTGCTGCCGCCGCTGCGGCCGCACATGCGCAGCATCATCACCATCATCATCATCTACAGCATAGGCCGGCGTCGCCGGAGAGTCCAATACCTGTCGAGGGTACACACATTAGCAATCTCTTCCCCGAAATACTCGAAATGATCTTCCAGAAGTTACAGGTACGGGATTTGGGTCGCGCGGCTCAGGTGTGCGCCGCTTGGCGGGATGCAGCATACGCCAAGAGTGTATGGAAGGGTGTTGAAGCAAAGCTGCATCTCAAGCGTTCCAGTCCTAGTCTCTTCAATTCGCTGGTGCGCCGCGGCATCAAAAAGGTGCAAATACTCTCGCTGCGTCGGTCGTTAAAGGATCTTGTGCTGGGCGTGCCATCACTAGTCTCACTTAATTTGAGTGGTTGTTTTAATGTGGCCGATGTGAATTTGGGTCATGCTTTCTCTGTGGATTTGCCGAATCTGAAAGAGCTGGATCTTTCGCTCTGCAAACAAATCACCGATACGAGTCTCGGACGCATTGCGCAACATCTTAAGAACTTGGAGACACTTGAACTTGGCGGTTGCTGCAACATCACAAACACCGGTTTGTTACTCATTGCGTGGGGGCTTAAAAAACTAAAACATTTAAATTTACGTTCCTGTTGGCACATCAGCGATCAGGGAATTGGTCACTTGGCTGGCCTGAGTAAGGAAACAGCCGAAGGTAATATGGATTTAGAATATCTTGGTCTACAAGACTGCCAACGACTCAGCGATGAAGCACTAGGTCATATAGCACAAGGTCTAACGTCACTAAAGTCAATAAACCTGAGCTTCTGTGTCTCCATCACGGACAGCGGCCTCAAGCATCTGGCGCGTATGCCCAAACTCGAGCAACTCAACTTACGTTCCTGCGACAACATATCCGATATCGGCATGGCGTACCTCACCGAAGGCGGCAGCGGCATTACTTCACTCGATGTCAGCTTTTGCGACAAGATAAGCGATCAGGCTCTCTCACACATCGCCCAGGGACTCTATCGTTTGCGTTCGCTTAGCCTAAATCAGTGCCAAATAACAGATCAGGGTATGCTGAAGATCTCAAAATCGTTGCTTGAACTGGAAAACCTTAACATCGGTCAATGCAGTCGAATAACGGACAAAGGTCTGGAGACGCTAGCGCAAGATCTGGTCAATCTAAAGACGATTGATTTGTACGGTTGCACGCAATTATCCTCAAAGGGTATCGACGTGTTCATGAAATTGCCGAAGTTGATAAAACTGAATCTCGGCTTATGGCTCGTAAGATGATGCGTTTCACGTAACAAAATTCAATTGTGCGCCAAATATTATTCGGCACTATAATGTAACAAGGTTTGTATATCGAATTCGATATGGCAGCGCCAATTCGGAATTCGAGGTCTGAGAGAAGCAAGCAGGCAATTTGAAGATATTTTCTAACACAAAATACACTTTAATTTCGGATGGTTAAGATGATCAAACAGCAAATTTAGCTTAACCTACAACGTCTAAATTTTGATCCTGCCTCGCGCCTAATAGCTTTTATAGAATATAAAGCCAGCCACTGTTGCTGATATCATGAGTCCGGGAATAATGCAACAAAGCGGCAACCCGTAATTATGCAAAACACACATCCATTTCAGTCTTTATGTATGTATGTACGTGTGTGCATACACACGAACGTGAACTCGTGCAGCTAGAAATGTGCATCGCAAGCATGCACACTCGCCAACTCGCCAACTTGACAGCTCGCCACTGAATAAATGGGCCGCGATTGTGAAGAGACGGCTTTGGGAAGGGTGCGCAGCGTTGGAAAAAATGAAAATACCGACAAAATAAAACGAATAGAATTAGTAAAAAACATGCTCAAAATAATAACAGTGGTACAATATAACAAAGCCAATGCAGACCGACCAACAACAACAACACATCCATGACTTTCGTTTCTCATAAACACGGCGTGTACTAAATTTAAAACAGCAATGAAGAACCCAATAAAAACGCGAATAGGAAAAAAATTTAACAAAGTGAAACGAAACACCAACAACCAAAACAAGGCTGCGCCAGCAAGAACAGCGGCGATTAACTTGGACGCGAAGTCAGGCACGCAACGCAACACAGTCCACCAGACAGATAGCACACAACAGACCATGCGGACAGACAACACACACACGCAGGCACGCATATGTGCTGATAGATATGTATATATACGTATATATATATATATATATGTATGTATATGACTGCGCATGTGTGTAGATATGTAAGTGCGCTGGAATTATAGCTACTGCAAAGGCTGCTCGCATGGTTGCCTTGTTCGCTGACGAACGGTGGACCGGAAGGCTCGGTTGGCATGGCAGTACCCCAACCAATGCGACCTGACTTGAGTTGGCTCGGCTCGGCTCGGTTCGGCTGGCTGAATGCATGGACATATGGCTAACCACTTGCATTGGTTTGCGATGGCGGCTGACCGCCTTGGTCGCGCTTACTTTGCATACAACAGACGGACATACAAATGGCTGTGTGTGTTATGCATATGTATGTGTATTTGCAATGCGTGCAGACAGTAAATATCTCGGCGGCAATTTGAGGTGATGCGCTCAGGTACGGATGGCAGCTATGAGCTGCAGTTCGCGCATGAGTATCGTGCGAATAGAACACTCGCGCTAAAGCAAAAGTAACGGTCGTAAAGCGCTTTAAGCACTTTTCGAATGACTTTACCTTAAATCACAACAACAACAATATGCCAACACTAATCAACAAAATCAACGAGCAACTTTTGAAATTAATAATATAGAAGAAACCACCAACAACAAACACCCATTTCAGCAGACGCAACAAAAGGCGAAGCAAAGCATTCGAATGCAAGCGAAGTAAAAGTAGCAACAAACACCGGAAATTTTGTAGATGCAATTCAACGGCAGCAGAGTCGACGTTTACAACAGCAACAACAAATTGATGGCAGTTTTCGCGCGACAACAGGAATGCCACAAACAACAAGGCAACAATTAGCAATGCGAGACCGTGGCAGAGACAGCGACAGAGGTGGCGCGACAACAATAGGAGCTGCAACGAAAACAAAACTACAACTGGCGGTGCAAACAGTCGATTCTAGTGGCGCAAGGTTCATTTTTTAGTTCACCTTTAGTGTATCAAGTTAAGGCTGAGCTCATTTTTGAACAGAGTTAAAACACAACTACAACAAAATTATAAAATACACAACAATAGCAAAAGTAAATGCACGAACGACCCTCACTTTTGTCTGTCTATTGTACATACACACACACACCCAAGTGAACAAACACATGAACACCTGCAAAGCTTTAACAACTTCAACTACATGCATACATACAACAAAAATACTGAAAAAATCCACATGGCAATCCAAAAACAAAAGAACACAAAACAAAACAAAAGCAACACACCTATAAAAACAAAAAAGCACACACTAAAAGAGTGCATATAAAACCGATAGAAAATATTACAGTAAGAATTGTTTGCAACAAGAACAGTGTGACGCGCCTTGCTACGCTCGTTCTATACACTCTGTAACAAACCGCAAGCATGAAAAATTAAATTAAATTAAAATACAGAAATTAAAGCGTTAGCCACAGTTGAGTTTGCGTTGGTTTTGAATTTATTTTCGCTTGCACAATAACATTGGCCCTTAATTAGTTTGTGAATTTTAAAAAATTGTAAATGCGAAAAAAAAGCAATAATGTTTTAAATATATCAAATTTCTACATAAGCTCGAATATGGCAATGTTCTCTTAACTGGCGAAAGTTCTTGCAAATATTCCAAATAAATTTTATCGCAAAAAAAAATTAAATATCACCAAAAATACATTATTCGTACTCTTTGTTAAGTGTATGCAAATGCCTAAAGATTGTGTGGAGAGACTGTCTTCAAATATGTTTCTGTGCTCAGAGCACTTCTTTAAAAGGGGTGACTCATGAAAAAGAGGGTAGAAACAATGCCACTGGCTGACTGATTTTGTTGTAACTGCAAGAATTTCGACTCACGACACTTTATGCGAGAGAAAATCAAATAAAAGCAAAAGAAAAATTTTAAAGTATAATACAAATAATAATAATCGTATAAATACTTCAAGACACAAAAATAATTCAAAAATTAATCAATAGGTATTTAAAATGAAATAACTAAAATAGTATGGGATAAAATGCACTTAAATATACAAATACAAGGTAAAAACCAAAATTTCATTGAAACAAAAGTTGGCATAAAAAATTAACCAAGATGAATAAATAAAACGCGGATCGAAACTTTTGTTTGGGAAAATGTAAATTTTACTTGTGGCAATCCTATTTGTGGTCCAAAGTTTTTAAATAATTTGAAGCCTAAACTTTTAGTGAAATTTTGTTTGCATTTCTATGCCATACTTAAATTTTCCCGACTAAAATCTGCCTTGAAACCCTTGCATATATAACACTCTCGTACGCGGTACTATATCTGTTGCTGGATTACTCAACAATTCGCTGGGAAAATCTGATTATTTGTTGCGAGAAAGAAATTATATTACTATATTAGATTTTGTCCAGTGGTCGGCATGAGAGGAACTGCGACTGTGTGTGTGAGTGTGAGTGAACGAAAAAAAAGACACCCAGTGAGAACTTGTAACCTTATATTTTGAGAATTTTTTCATTTCCTCGTGAAGAAAGCATTTTCGTACTTCTTTATTCATATTATATATTTTACGATTAAAGCGAATATATTGGACCCTACAAACCTTAACTTTATTGCGTTTAAAATACCGAAAACACAAAATGTAATTCATAACACCTTCATAAAACCATTGTGTTGTAAGTAAGACAATTGTGCTATGATATGCCGACCACTGTTTTAGTCGTTGACCATAAGATGACTGAAGTCGCATATGTCAAAATCCAATCAGGTTGTCAAACTTATAGATCCGAAATATTTGGTTCTAACTTCGGCTGTTCTAACTTCAAACATGCAAACTTATGCGAAAAAGTAAAAATCGTATTAATTTATTCCGTAGTCGTATGTGTTTCCACCACATAGAAAAATAATTTTGTGCAACAAAGTCAGTCAAACTAACACTAGTAAACAGCATACAAAATGTTTAAGAAAAGTATAGATTTTTTTCGGAAGAATTCCTGGTACTAATATCAATTAGTAAGAGGTAGAAACTGAAAAATAACTGTTTTTGTTGCTGAAGGGTATAACGAAATACAATTAAATAAGAAGAAAATGTCATGTGTTGAAATTTTCTGCTAGTTTTTTGTTAAATTTTGTCTAATTTAGTTTTAATATTAATACCAAAATTTCAATTGAGAAATATTAAAATTTAAAAAACGGAAGAAATAAGTGAGTAGATATTTACTTATGCTATATGTAATTCAAGAAACAAAAAAGAGAACACGAATTCTTTTCTATTGTGATATAAAAATTTATAAAAATAAACTAAAAGAGTTAGTTTTATTAAATAAGCTAACCGTATGTAGTAAATCCAGAAAACTTTAGTAAACAAAACTAAGCACAGAAACTATCTGAAAGTGAGTTATAAACTGTAGAATTTTGAACGCTGCAGTTTTAGAACAATCTGTAAACTGAACAGCTGTTTTATATGGTTTTCGTTACAATTTTTGTTCAGTAAAAAACAAAAACACTTAACGGAAAAAGCACACACATAATTATTTAATAATTTTGAACCGCTTAAAGTTAATAATTTGGTGGCAAATAACAGTAAAAAAGTGAAATTAAGACAGGAAATTAATAAAATCGAAACCAAACCACAATTTTGCCTTATTTCTAGCTTACTTACTTTTTGTAATGTATATATATAGACCTGTTTTCCTAATCTAAGTTATGTTTAGTTCGCTAACTGTTTAATATTGTTTGTTTTGCTTATGTGTTTAACAAAATGCATTACTGCAAGCTGTCTTTTAATCTATTCATAGCTTATTTAGTTAACCGTTATAGTCTTCATTTGTATGTTTACGTATATTTAAGATTATGTAAGTAGTTTTTTGTTATAGCATAATATTGTAAGTAAAATAAAAGAAATAAAACAATTAATTACATGAATACTTCGCCTAACAAACAATTATATAGCATACATAAGGGCGTGAGTGCAGGAGGGACGGCATCGGACGGTAGATCTACTGGCAGTTCATCGGATATATGAAATTGAAATCCTAAAATGCAAATAAAAATTATTAAAATATATAAAAATATATAAAAATACAACCAAATGGAAAAATTAAACAAATTAGTTATAATGTTTTTCTTTGGAGCCTCACAATCAGGGTTCTGGCTCTGATAAGAGTAATTGTGGGTTTTGTGCTATTTTATTAATTTTGTGCCTTTAGTTTAACTCTAAAACAGGTAAGTCATCAAAAATTAATCATCCATTGTGTTTTCTCTTTTCTATATTATTTGGTATGAATATCCTCTAGAACGTTTTTACCAGCTCTGCGGGGTAGATACTATTCGCAAAGTATATTCAAGCAATGATAAGTATATTCGCAAATTTAGACAAGGTTACTTATATTACATGAACTGTATCGCCTTTGGCCTGATCGAGAGATTGCGGACAAACAAAATGCCTATAGCCTTGCCTTAAGCTGATTTACAAATAACTTTTGTTTCGCTTTGCTTCAAATTTTTGCCTTGCCAGATACGTTCAATGTATGCTTTTGTATAAGTACGTTTACATAGAAATTTTTCGAAGCGAAGCAAAGCAAAGCGAGGAAAAACGTTAGGCAACTCTCCTCCTTTTATGCTTTGAAAATCAGCGTTCATTCTTATATACCCTATGTTTGTCTCACTTCGGTCTCAAAGTTTGAAAATTCAAGCAAAGGGAGGAAAGCTGTATGTAAATAAGGCATTAGAGTACTAGTCCTAACTAAAATACTATCATAGTTTCATGATATTTCATCCAAACATACTCAAGTTGTTGGTCCCCAAATGATGTTACCTCGCTCATTTTTGTTTACAATGGAAAAAGTTAATTCGGGTTTTGATAAAAATTTGTTTTCAGATCGGTCGGATCTTTGATGCAAAATAAAGGCTTGATAAGTGTTACGGAAAATCTGCCTAATATTATATATTCAACGGTCAAGTACTGATTTGCTGAATGTCGTCGTACCTGTGCCAGCACAAAAGATGAACCCCGCTCAGGAAGAGGCGAAACACAAGAAAACATCAGTAATTATGTGAAATTTATTTTAAATTGTGTTGGGTGACCGTATGGAGTGAGCAGTGGTAAGATAGCAGTGGTAAGATAATTGGAATCTCGAGAGTACATTTAAGTGCATCCATTTCATTGTATTTCCATCCGTAAAGCAAAATTGTATTATAGTGTATCCAACGTAAGTGTATCGGAAACTGTAATCCAAATTCTCAATTGGGGTGTATATTTGGCAAAGTAAAATAAGCTGGTAGCATTCGATATGATCATTATATTTGAAATGGAAGCCTTTGAATGCAATTTAATTAAAAGGGCGCTACACGATTTGTTAACGGATTCACGTCTACAAAGACCTGCTGTATCAACCCAACTAACGCTAAATTGGAGGTGGTGGGCGTAGGTGTTACCCGATTTCACTCATTTTCACGATAGCATGATATAAAGTTCAGTGTAGCAAGAAAATTTAGTTTACTTTTACTTTTTTAGAGGGCACGATCACTCTCACTTTTCCAACCAAAATATAACGTATTATGACATGAGTTATTGAGTTTTGTGGGCGTGACAATGGTCTACAATATGCAATACCCACTTCTTTAGAGATCTGGGTCCTGAAATGTTTCAAATATTTTCTTAACTGCAAATGAGTTTTAAATATCTACCGATATGCCAGATTAGTTATGAATCTTCTAGGTTGAGAAAGGCGGATATATACGAAACTAATTTACCTACTACCAATTTCCGACCCTTGAGCAAATTTTTCGTTTCATATATTTTGCAAAGAACTGACGAACCGGTTTCGGTGACTGCGAATTTCGTATCGCGTATCGCTAAAATTGTTAGATAAGGCAATTGCATATGTCGACAAAAAGAAAGGTAAAATAACATAATTCTTCATAATACTCATAATACCTTGAACGACAGATGAATATGAAACGGGAAGCTTTTTCAAGAAAAAATTATGTCGGAAGATAATACCCTCCAAAAGTTCCAAGTTCTATAAACAGTGTTTCTTTGGTATACTTTAGGGCCTCTTCGATATAGAAACTTACACATTTAGTCTGAGGCGGTTAAGAAATAAGACGATTTCTTATAACTCGGGAATGTTCGGTGCTCGAAAGCGCCTAGAAAGGCTGAGTCGTCGAACAGACATTAAATTCATCTTATAAAATTTCCAAAAAACTTTCAATTTTAAATACTCAACGCTTATGTCCATTACCCTGTTATTTAAAGTCATTTATTGAAACTGTGACTTTCTTTGAAAGCATTTTTCGATTCGCAGATGTCTCACTTTCCTTGACTAAGAGGCTTTCATTAAGAAAATTTTGTGCCTGCCGAGTGACAGCTGGCGCTTTTCGAGTATGCTGGACTAAACGACCGCCCAGCGAGTGCAGCAGCTATAAATACAACAACAGCAACAGCAACAGCAACACAGTAAAATTACAACAAATGGCATTGTCTTGACAGTGTGGCCAAACATTTTGCAGCAAATGAAGGTACCCATTATTTAGGTATATTCACACGCACAAGCATATTAATAGGCATATATTATATATATACTTGTATTATGTACTTATATTTCTGTATTATGTATATGCGCAGATATTTATTTTAGTGTATAAACATGTGTTCTGATAAACATATGTAAGCTGAAATTTAATAGGTGGCTGCGCTTTGTATGTGGCCAACAGGACATTTCCAGGATATGGCCACACACATGGACATTTCTGCATTCAAATGGTAGTATGGCATTTGTGGTGCGATGCGTCGTGAATGCAAATGAGGAATAAACTCTTTAATGTTAAAGCGAACAGTCATGGTAAAATTGGGAGATCATTCATATATATATATTTACGTATTTTTGTTGCCTTCGGATGCTTTCAAAGTGCGGGTGGGAAAGTTTGGTCAGGTATAGGATAGGTGTTAGGGACCAGATATCCTGAAGTACTAAGAGACTGTTAAAGTAAACTAATAAAAATATATATTTTACTATTCATAAGAAGTTTATTTGAATTTGAAAAAATAAACAAATAAATATGTGGATAATAATTTTTGTTGAGATAGTTGAACTATTAAATGTTTCTAGCTAGCTTCTTGCAGTTGGTTCGGGATTTGAATATGACTTTGTCTCCGGTTCTGTCGATTAAAACAATATATTTTAAGATTTTTTTATTATTAATTAATTAAATTAAAAAAATACTTATGAAATTTTATTAATTATTTTTGAGAAATCTTTTTTTGCTGTAGGTTTATAAAAGGAAATAAATTTAAACTTTGAATTGGACAATGCAGACAAATTGAGATCAGCAAGCAATTTATAGTTGATATTAACTTGCTCAAGGTAATATATACACTCTCCATAATGCAGAAAGTACTCAGTATACTCCCCCCACCATTTTAAATTTCTGTATTCATTCTGTTGGATATCCTAATAATTAATGTCTGGCAGGTCTCTTTGTGTATCGCACACCCTTTTTTTGAAAAAAAGACCATAATGGTACATGTTTGAAAGAGATTGGTTTGTCAATATTTTTTTAAACTCTTCAGAAGTTTTCTAACATAAATCCGGGGATGAACTTAAAGCAATTTTTCAATAGCTTAGAGGGATACTTTTGGTCGTTATCTTGTTGATGCACAAAACCTTTTGAAAAATCAACAGTCTCGTGTATGTTCTTGTATTCCACTTCACTTTTTCTCCATTTTTGATCACTCCTAACTCTATTTTTGATCACTGTTCTCAAGTTTTTTTTTATTATGTTGGGGAATTTTCGTAGCATTTTTTTATAGTATATACTATTTTCCCTTAATCATTCCAATATTAGTACTAATAAATTAATTGTGTAAAAGATACATTGAATAACGAACTGAAAAGCTTCAAATAGTAATGTTCCATATTTTGAGCACAGAGTCGACAAATCAACTGTTTCGCTAATTTTAAATTTTAATAAATCGTGTGTTTCATAGATTTTCCAATTTTCGCCTCTCTCCCTTTTTTGTTGGAAAAAAGTCTGGCTATTACGACCACGAAGGAGGAAAAATTCAGGATTCAAAAGTGGAACGTGTTCGTTCTCTGATACCAAATTTTCTTGATTGAGATACGCTTTCCGTCCTGGGTGTCTGCGAAACAGATTAAATTTCGCAAAACGAACAACAAACAATTTTACTTTGTACCATTCCACGCTTTTACCAAAGCAAATTGGAAAAATTAAAGCGAAAATAAATGCAACGAAAAGTGCGTAAATGTTGAGAAAAAACATTTAAATGTTAATTTTTGTTGTTCGTGCCGTTGCTGTATGGCTTTTTTTTAGGTGTTTGTTATTATTGTTATGGGCGATATTTTTCCATCGAAACTCATACGTCAGTGCAAGTGCACGTTGCGGGAGCGATAAAAACGCCAACATTCTGTGCGAATCGCCAACAAAGCACGTTTACGGCTAAAAATGCACACTGATAACGGTATACACGTGTGCACAAATGTATATGTCCGTATGCTTGTGAAAGAGAGATAGGAAGTTAGTTGCCACATTAAAGCACGCATAAATTTATAGGAAAATCCACATCAACGCACATGAACGCATAAGTTACGCAACACACATAAACATATCTATGTTCATTACGTAAACGAAAATGCCTGCATTAAGTCCTTACGAACCCTGACGGAACCCGAATGAGGGTCAAGTTAATCGTTTAATTCGAGTGTTTTTAGGCACCCAGAACAAGTCTGAGCAAGAAGCCTTCCTACGAGTTTTATCATTGTGGGAAAGTGTGATATGAACTATTCATTTATTCTGAGCCTTGATTTATAATTATGTTAACACTACGTAAACTAGGAGATGGTATTTTCAATATCTGTTTCACACAGTGTTTCACAAAGGGTTCTGGGTTGCTGTTGCAACTTTGTTTTTAGGATGTTCCCAAAGATTCTCCATTGGGAATAATATTTTATAAACTGCAATCAGTGAGTTGCTTGAAGTCCATTGTTGTAAAGTTCAATCTTCTTAAAAGGCTTCGATAGCTGATTTATTGGAGTTCTGTAGCACCGAGAACGGGTTTATTGGTCATGCCATATTTTATTTTGTCATCATCATATCTTATATGATCATAGCTTACCTTGTTTAGCATTATATGCTCCGTGTTCGCCTGTGTAAGTGGAAAGGTACAAGAGCCAAAATTGTTGTTACCAAATGACCTAAAGTTAATCGAAATATTCTCACTTAATTTCATGGAGACTAAAGGAACGAAATGTAATACATTGGGTATGTGAGCAAAAAGTCAACCAGATGGGAAATCGTTATATTATGGGTATGGAGTTTAGACCGATTTCATTCATATTCAGCGCTAAACCATATTATGGCCCATATTTCCAAATAGTTTCATTAAAATATCACATATATGAATGAATATGAACTGTATAAAATCAACTGAAAAGTACGAAATCACTATATTGGGTATATTAAGCCTAGGGGAGTATGTGGGCTGATTGCATTTACTTTTGGCATTAAACTAAAGTATATTGGAGAACATGTTTCTATGCAATTTTATTAATATAACCCACAATTTGACCGATATATTCAGCAGAAAGTCAACTAGAATAAAGAAACCATTATGTGTAGTATATTAGGCTGGGTTAATTCGAAGACCGATTTTACCCATTTTCGCAACCAAACTATGGAACATTATAAGTTCACTCGATTTTGCTAAGCTATTTTACACATGGACCGATATATACGGTATAAAGCCAACATGTTGCGAGAGTATAAAAACAAAATTTGGTGAAAACGTCCCTAAGTAAAGATCTTTTACAAAATTGTATTGTGTAAAACCATTAAAGGAGCGAAAACTTATTAACGACCCAATTCAAAAATCGATTGGTAGTATCCATTTATCACAGTTTGAAAACGGAAAGTTCGGATAGCGACCACACATACTATAGTTCATGCGTCATGTAGGAAACATGGCGAATGTGAAAATTTGCGTTTCGGTATGGGATCTTACTCGTGTATATCAGCCAATGGCTCAGATATTTAAATATAATTGAACGAATGTTGGAATTATTCAGTTTCTGCTTTCTCCTAACCCCGACCGGATAGCGACCACACATACTATAGTTCATGCGTCATGTAGGAAACATGGCGAATGTGAAAATTTGCGTTTCGGTATGGGATCTTACTCGTGTATATCAGCCAATGGCTCAGATATTTAAATATAATTGAACGAATGTTGGAATTATTCAGTTTCTGCTTTCTCCTAACCCCTATAAATCTTAAAATCATATCCGTCCCTTTTGTTGTGTGTATCCCTCCCCACTTCCCACTTTCAGATTTTATACGGAACTATTTCGATTTCTCATATAAATGAAATCATATTAATAATCTCTACTAATTTAAGTTTTAACTTTGTAAAAATACCAGTGTGATTTTGTCCGAACTTAACCCTATCTTATTTTCTAATAATTCATCGCTGGCAGAAAACTTCATTCTTCGTTAGTTGTGGTAGGCAGAATGCTCGCCTGGGATCCAAGATATTGGAATTTCTAAATTTGATATTTTCGTAGTTATTCCGTTGGGTCGGGCCACAGACAACTTGTACCAGTTTGGGGAGCAGAACTGCCGAATGAGTTTGGGAGAAGAGATGTTTCATTACTCTCTCAACATATTGACAACAGACTATAATAGTTTTGTTCACCTAACGGTTGTTTATTACACCTTAAACTAATCGAGATAGAAATAGAGTTATATAAATCAATAAGATCGGGATGACGAAACGAGCAAAGATAACTTTTATCTCGATTATTTTGATAAAATTTCATATACATGTTCCTTGGCACTATGAGTAGCTTGGTATTGACAGCCAGTAAGCCATAAACGTGAAATCGGGATCACACAAGGGGGCACATCTGCGGTTCCAAAATTTGTACACGTACTCCACAAATTAAGATATCTAAAAAAAAAAATTAGTGACCGTATACTGTTGGATATACTATAGTTTGTGGCGATAATGGGTGAAATCGGTTTTCTAATAACCCCACCCTCCGTATACTATATATAGTTACTTTCCTATTCTAGTGTCAATTATATTTGTCAAATTATGAGTTATCTTCATAAAATTACGTGAACACGTGTTCTCGAACATACTTTAGTTTAATACCAGAAGTATTGTAAATGATCTCAACTCAGACCTTCCCCTACCCTCAATATAAACAATATGATGATTTTTGAATTTTCAGTTGATTTTATACTGTTTATATTGTTCAATATGTGCGATATTTTAATGAAATAAAATGGACGCGTTTTTTTAACCACATTGTTGTTTAGCGTTAAATATCGGTGCAGAGCTTTGTCTAGCCCAATCTCCCTAATAACTAATGTTGAATTCACATGCAACATATTTTGGCCTATGTTTTATACCTGAAAGAATTTCCACGTACTTGATCTGTGCAAATAATGAAAATATAGAATGTTCGGTTGTACATAAACCTAGCCTTCCATTACTTGCTTTGTTTTCGGTCGAGCTTTGACCTTTTTTTACAAGTCCGTCTTTTGCCAAAAATTAAGTAAAGCAAAAAAGATGCGTACTTTTCTAACAAGCCTTATAGATAGATTCAGATCATTATTCGTTGAGGCCTTCTTGAAAAATGTGATTCCAAAAGTTTACTCAGTATCCTTCTTTCTTCTTTTCTTTTCTTCTTTAAAGTGTTAAAATTCTTTTAAACACTCAAATAATCAAATCAAATTAAGCCTGAAAGAGAGAAGTCGATTCCTTTTTCCTTATACCCAGAATAAATTGAGGGCTCTAGACAAGCCTAACAGCTGAAAGGCGCTGCCGGAGACAATGATCGTTTCATCGCTGAAGTATTATGATTATGAACATTGCTTGTGGATGTTGCTAAAATTTAAATTTACATAAAATTAAACGCAAAAGGTTTATTAAAGGTGTTTTGTTAAAACTGCGGTGCGTCCGTCCCCACACAAGGCACACTCGCACACAAACAGCTGACATAAGTCCACAAACAAACAGAAATAATTTATCACAAATGTGTTGCCACACGATGGCGGGCATTAAGTTTATTGCGAAAAAATGCATTTTATGTGGCATATTTTATGGCGTTTTGCAAACTTATGGTCAGGATGTGCAGCTACTATGCAAATATCTAGGCGCACACCCGCATGCACGATGCCCTCGATGTGTGTGTGTGCACCAATAGATATTGGTACATGTATGTTGTGCAGTGTCTATGTATTGCATAATAACAACCTAACAAAAACGCTTCATTTATTTACATAGGTTAGTGCAAGAACATGTGTGTGTTCTATGGAGCCACACCAATGTATGTATGCATATCAAATAGAAAGAAATGAATTTCTATATACGTATATATATATAAATATATTTGTATATGTTATGTTAAGTATGTACGCATATTGAATAAATTTTTGTTGTTGTAAATGTGCGTGCTTCCGTCGGCATAATAATATCTGGTGCATACAAAATCAGAACAATGGCCAAAGCAGTTGCAATACGAATGCATTTGACGCACTCATACATGTGCATACATATTTAAATGTGAGTATGTGCGCATAGAAACGTGGCAAACACTTACACAAATGTGAATTTGATGTGAATCGTATGTTTGAAATTTGCGCTTAATGTTAATTTCACATACTTGTATTCACCATTTACTAACTGATGTCTACGCACAATAGGGCGGTGCCTACTGTTTGCGAAATTTTCGAGCATTACAAATTGTTAATACTAAATTTTAAAAAATGTTTGATGAAGATGAAATTGTAAAAGGTCTTATTTCAGCTCAAGTGTTTGAAACTTCCCCGAATGTGTGCATTCAATAGGGAGAGGGATAAATATTAGTAATATTACCAGTTATCTACATTTTAGGATTTGAAAGCAAGTTCATCTTGATTATCATAAACTAAAATGTGTCATATTGAATTGATTATCCTCCTTTTATTACTATATATAAACTCTTAACTGAAGCACCTTTCATTTCTTTTCTAAATGACAATATTGAACTTATTTTGTTAGTTTGTAGAAATTAAATATTTCAAACTGGTATCAACGCTTCTCAAAATTAATGTAATTGAATTAAAATGTGGTGGCAGCCCTATTGCAAAAATCGCGTCAGTTTGCACTGTTTTTATTTTGGTAATATTTTGACATTTTCAAACTCGTGGCAACAAACACACAGCTTAAAAATATTTTAATTTAATTAATTAAATAAAAGACGGGTGGCAACCATACTACTCTTGTCCTTTTTGAATCCTGTCAGTTTGTAAGTATTTTTTATTTTTTCTTCTAACCGTTTTGCTTCAAGTGAGTTGAGTATTACTGCTAATAATCCAAAGAATTATTCAAACCGGTTAAGACTGCTCTATAGTTAGGCGTTGTAAACGGCGAATGTGTCGGAACAACGTTGTGCTACAAAATTTCGTTGTAGTGAATCCATTTTGTTAACGGGCCTATTGTATTATCTATTGTACACCACCTATTCTAATTCCAATACTCTTTTTGTGCAATAGGTCTCCTCTATCTTCCAGTTTTTTTCAGTAAACTTATTTTTATAAGCTCAAACTATTCATGCCCTGTTTGGGACGAATCTGTCGAATCTGACCTGTTTCCGCCTATAATACCAATATTTAATGATAATTTTAGGGGACATTACTTAAAAATTTCTCTGTTGTCGTCGTTACCTGAACCTCACTGATGGAATGACGACGATTTTATTGAAACCACAAAATTTTAACTATTTTTTATTATGAAAGGAAATCCGCGAATGTCAACTAATCCTGAAAAACAGATTCCGTTCATTTTGACTACTTGAGTTGAATTTGATTCAAATTTGAGTTTGATTTGATTAAAAGAAAAGGAGTTATGACAAAAGGATGTGGTTGACAACTCCCTAAAAACTACTATATGTGTATCGAACTGAAAAGGTTTTAGGAAGGCTTACAGTAAAATATTGTTAGAGTAGGATTGTCGGTAGGATAATAGTGAAATGTCCTAAATATTATACCTACTATTTGATTTCCGATGTTTGATTGAAAATCAATATTGTTTTTTGTTTTAGTGACCTACAATATTTAAAATATGTTTTTTTTAATAATTTCCCACCTTAATATTATATTGTCAAGTACATATATAGGCCTACGCTTAGACATATGTACCTATGGTAAATAGATATATGATTATGTAGGTTCTAGATGCGCAGCGAATACCAAATTTGAGTTTCAACTGCTGACAGTTCATAAAATGGTTCAATTAATACAACGTTACTTCGATGTATATAAACATTGAATTATTATTAGCGGTCTTCGCTTCGCTACTTCTCTGCTCGCTCTATTTAAACTCTGCTCTCAGGTAAAAAATTTTATAGCAATACGAAAGACATAAAGCTGAATTTTGTTAAAAGGTTAGTCTATTTGACATCAGTTGTTTGTTCGACTCGCCACATTTTGTGTAATCGAAGATATCTAGTGTGTTTTTCACTGAACAAATAGTCGCTTTTTGCTTTTAAGGAACCCAAGGAGTAAAAGTCGTTAAAAGGCTTTGTTGTATCAAGTAATCGATTGTGTTTGGGTGAGAAACTAAAGTGATAGTATCATTTTAATGAAAAACATATTTCTTAAATCAAAGTTAAAATATTTGCTTGAAAACACTCCTTAGCCTCGGTCATTAGCTCCTAATTTTCGCAAAATGTCTTTCCGGCGATAGTTTTCTTGAGATCTGAGAACAAGAAAAATTTGCTGAATACCAGACCCGGAGTACGCGTTGAATGAGGAAGCAATTCTCTCATCGTGCCAAGTTATTTGAGATACGGTGGATTGTTTTGATTGAGAGTTCGTGTGGCCCCCACTTTGCACAACATATTCAGCGAGAATATTGCCAGCTATCTGGGTCGAACTCCTATTACGAATATCTAAATTATTTTTTTGGATTTTTTGACAGTCTCTTTTAGACGTCCACTGCGTTCGTCGTCTTCGGTGCTCTTATGGTCTCTATTAGAGATGTACATAAAGAGAAACATTGATGTTTTATTCGATATGATGCATCGAAACTTGATATCGATGTTATGTGATCTATCGAATGAAAACATGGATCGGATATATCGACTAACATTCGATGCATCGAAATTAAGAGTTGTTTTACATGGAAAAAACATCGATGTTTGGTGCATCGATGTATATCGGTTATCACTAGTATCTACGGAATATAACAAACCACTGACGAATGGTTGCTTCGCCTGGCGCAGAGCTCGAATAAAACTGCTCGAGTCATTAACTCATGACTTTTTTCACATACTTTCCATCAAATTTTTTCTATTTTACCTCTCTCACATGCTCACAGCGTTCGAGAATTTGAAAGGTCTTAGAAGGTTTTAGGCAATTTTGAACAACATTCGACCGGTTCGGTGCAGCACTAAGTACTGTTGAATCCGTAATCGCAATTTACTTTCACAAATATAAACTCACGCACTTTGCGTGCGTTTGACAGACGACAGCAGACCGCTTGTGCGCATGTCCGTACGCCTATCCACTGTTGGCGCTTGCTGCATCTTTTGTCCATGTGGGCAGCATTTATTAACACATACAATACATATGAGCAATACACGGGCGGTTGCATATACATATGCATGTATGTATAGCTGCCCGGAGCTATTGTGCGTGCGTTCATATCAATTTCCGCACTTTACATTTAAAATAAAACAAAATAAATTTGTATGAGCATAAATAAAATGCCTATCACACCAGCCACCACAGGATGGCAAAAAAACTTAAACAGCATAACAAAAACAAAAAATGGTGGCAAGCTAACACACAGAACGAGCTCCCGCATACGCAATTTTAATTTATTTTATTTAATGCATTTTAGTAAAAAAGGTGCATTTTTTGCAGGAGTTTTGTCTCTTTAAATTTTTTTTATTTTTCGATATACCGTTATTTGGTTTTTTTTTTTTGTTGTTTTCATAGCTGCATAAATTTAAAATAAAGTATTTAAATGCGCTAGCTGATGGATTTTTGGATATATTTTTACGATAAATTAAAATTTTTTGGTTTTTGTTCTTTTTTGTTTCTATTTATTTACTTTTATTTATTAATTTATGCAACGCTGGCGTTCACATACAGTTCCACAAGCAAACATACAAGCGGCTAAAACAAATACTACTGGCGACTGTGCTCGTATGTGTGTTTGTGTGTGTACGTCATTCGCGGCCTATGTATTACTATATGCAAATAAGCGAAAAGTAAATTTTTTAGCATTTCATTTATCCGAAGCCACAGCCATAGAAACGACAATGCGTTTTTGTTGCAACTGCATATATTATTTCATTTTATTTTATTAAAATTTGGTTTTTTGTTGCGGCGGCCGCAGCTTTAACTGCGTTTTTAATGAAATTTATGCTAAGTGGGCATCGAATGGCCGACATCTCTTTCAGCACGCCCGTCACCCCGTTGCTTCTCGGCTTTTGACATCGGTCAACGGGTTGGCTCCGCACCGCGTATACGCAATTTCAATTACACACACGCAGGCGCGTGCGTCTGCCGTGCGATTGAAATTACAATAACGGCTGCAACGGGCTGCAACGCCGGGGCAACACTGAAAAACTTAAGCCCACACACACACACATACATGTACATATCAAGTTAGCGTGGCCGCTGCGTGTGCATATGAAATGTGATATAAATAAATAAGTAAATGAAAATAATATGGAATTCTGCTACGTAACTGTATTGAAAATGCGCATTTGGAATTTGTTGAAATTTTAAGGATAAAATTGAATTTTATCTTCGACAGTTTGCTCGCTCTCAATTCGCTGCAAGTCACATGTAGAGTAAAAGGCGCAAAAAAAATATTGCGTTAAGCGATCCCATAACAGTACTTTAAATAAAAGATAAGTTGTTCCTGCTAAACGTTTGATACTTTCAATTATTTAAAACAAATTGTGGGCAAAAATTAAGAGACAATTCTAGAGAAGCCACCAAAAAATTTAACTACAAAAATTATCGCTTATAAGTCGATTAACTTCAAATTAAGTTCAAAACTTTCGCAAGTCAGGTGTCACAACTCAATAAAACACGGGTAGTAAAACATGTGTCCCTCTTCCATCAAATTTTCAAATGCGAATTCGCACTGAGTTCCAAAATTTAGATAAAGGACGGACCATACTTTGCCAATGCCACGAATATTTTTAGGCATTGCAATATTAATAAGGAATTCAAGCCCGCAGTGAGAGTTCGGGTTAGTCTTCCTGCTGAAAAGAGATTTTCTTGCCGAGATTTATACTGCTCTTCGAATTCCTCATCACAATCATCAATATAAAATATGCAAACATCCGAGTACATTGTACTGTAAGATTGGTTGAGATTTCGACTACCAGCTCCTTCTATGTACAATGCGACGAAACTGCGATCCCCACATCTGACTACAATGAAAGCAAACCTTAAACCAATGTCAGTCATGGTTAACTTAATAAATTATCGGATATAGACATTATCTCTGAATAATGAAAATGACAAATAAAGAACTTATTGGTTTAAGAAAATAACAACATATACAACTATATACAGTAAGTTAAATAAATGACTTAAAAACCCACCTCTCATATAAATCATAAAGTATCTCACATGCTTTCCATAAAAAGCTATTTTATATATTTCAGTTATTTTGATGTTATACGACAAATTTCTTCAAAAACCCATAAATTAATATCATCATAGTTGGAATATCCAAGAGAATGGAATATCGGTTAATATGTGAAGTATACCAACATATGATTGGAGCTTGGTTGAGCTTCTCTTCCGACTGTGGTAGGTGCCTTGATGTCGGGCAAGTGGAAGGATTTACAAGTTTTAAGTCGATTCTTAGTGGTTAACAGATTTTATAAGAAATTTTTCCATTGCAGAAATATGCAGGGAGGTTTAGATCCTTGGTAGAACAAGGATTTAGCTTGAGCCCTGTGAAGTGGTAGATGTCTTAATATTATACAATAAATGGCACATATTATGTTTAAAAAGTAAGATTTGGCTTCAGAAATTTGGTCAAATCGGTCCATACCATACAATGTGACAACCATAGACACAGCATTAACGGCACAAAATGCTAGATATTTTAATTAAATTAGTGGAACAATCTAGAGTTAGCATATCGTAATCGAAGCAGCTGCTTAAAAGGCTATCTGCGTATGCTTCCCTCTGTTCATCTACTATACACGGAATATTTGGATATGTGTGTTCAAGTTGTTGAAAACCCTTATAAAATTAAGGTCCATAACTTATATATGATAATAATAATAATGCTATTTGGAACCAAAAATGGAAATGAATCGAAGTCCATCGATTAGTCAAACCAGTGTCGTGGTTTTGTCTCTGGTTAACTTAATAAAATTAATTAAGTGAATATTGAAGTGCAGTATTTAGCGTAATCTATGAATTCGCCTAATGAGGAGTAATGTTTTCAAAAACTTACATTTTCAATTTGCAAGATTATTTACTGTTCCATTACATAAGAGCATAACCATTCTTTTTTCTCTTGCTTGCTGTTACTGATTCAGAAAAATTACTGGATCTTATATGACTATATATTTGAAGCTACTAACGACTAGTCTATATATTTGAAATTTTCTACCGATGAATAAAATTCAGAAATTTGAGAGAAACGGGAAATAATGAGAGAAATTATCTGATTTAGAACTGAGCTAAACCATTAGTTGATACAATTAAATAATTTGAGAAAATGTTAGTGTTTTGACTTTGGTAGAACTAATCGTACAAAGAATTGGCGCAATAGTCTTAAATTATATTGTTTTCTATTCGCAACTGAACAGACCCCTATTCGGGGTGCAAGTATGGTCCGAACCACTGAACGGACCCAACTCTATTTTTCACCCAGTGATATCTCTCCTTAAGCAATGGAATTTAATGTTCACTTTGCCAGAACTTAGCCTTTCTCGACATAATTTTAAGTAAAAATCCATAAAATTTTTGACTTTGCATCTGCTGGAATTTGAATTTACGATCCACAATTTCAATTCGAGAAAATAAAAAATGCAGATATTTTATTTTATTGACGAAGTTGATGTCGCTACTTTATTACTTATTATTGACAGTTACTACTTAAATGGGAAACCAGATCTCGAGATGCGTACTAAAAGTGTTAGTCACCTACGGTTTACATAAGTATGTACATATGTACGGCAGGTATCTGCTGTTGTAAGGTAAATTCCAGTTTTGTGTTGTTATTTTTTTGTAATTAAAATATGCGTTGCGTCTATTTTCATAGTTGATCAAGTACCCAGTGAGTTCAAATTTCATACATGTTTGTATGTATGTATATGTGTATGTGTATATGTGCGTATACTTATAAACTTGATTGAACTTTTTTGCCTTCGCATGCACTAAGCTGCTTTTATCGTCACCTTTCGGTTGGCATCTGCCGTGCATTTTGTGTGTCCGTGTCTGCGTCTGTGCGATATCGGTTGGGTAACAACGCCACATGACTCATTTGCGGCTGCGTAACATGCGACAGAGGTCGTGGTGAAGATGCCTTCACCAGTCGATGTAGATGGACAACTTGGTTGATTTGCAACAGATCCGGAGCGAGTGCGGTTGGGCGCTATTGGGTACAACCGAGTGGATGGCAAGAAGTTCACGGCGTTGCATGAAAGTGATACTTGCCTTTTACATGCCGTTGCAATTACAACAATTATTCGCAAAACGGGCGACCACATTGCGGGTTCGTTGTTAGGTTTGCGGACGCTTCTTGCAGGCTCGCGGCAGACAACATCCTCTTTGTGGTACTCGCCTGAGGTAAGGGAGCCACAGAAATACCGCCAACATATTTACATTTACATTATTCAGTTTGGAGCGCCGTAATGTAAGCGGTGTTGTTGTTTTGTTGCTTTGCTTTGTGATTTCTTCGTTTTTTCTGTTGTGTGTGTGTTGATTTTGTTACTTTTCACATCGTTTCGCTGTGCGCGGACGCACACGCTTCACATGGGACAAAATTCTGGTTTCGTTTCGTTTGTTGGATCGATCGCATTGTTGCTGTAATTGTTCGGTTTCGTCGTACAGTTCAGCTGCCTTGAGACGCAGCCTTTGTTTGCCCCCCAGCAAAGTTACGCTGCACTCAAATGCGTTGCATACCCCCCGCTGGTGTGGACTTGCCGCTTCCACCGTTGCTTTTTGCTCGCAAACAAACGCATGCGCACAGTTTGTTGACGGTGGCCCCGGCCCCAGCGCTTGAGGCTGTTCAAAGCTAAGACGCAAGCGAGTTACTGCGACAGCTGCAGTGACTGCTATAATAACAAGCACAAAAGATAACGAAAAGTTGAAAATGCAGAAAATAAATAAATAAATAAGCACACAGTCTCAAAAGACCAATGGCTCCGCTTTCGACTTGGGCAGCATATAACTACATGTGCGTCTGTGTTTGCTTCGCCTGCGTCTTCGGCGCGGCGATGACGGCATTTTGGGTACTTGGGACCATTGTCGTGCTTTGCCATGGGTCTCCTTTGTGAGACACCTGCAATGATCGCAGCGGCAGCAACAACATTGCAAGCAACACAAAGTTGAAAAACATTTAAGACTACACACAAGTGCAGGCATGCAAAGGCACACACACACACATATCTACTACATATAGATATATATCAGATTATATAGTTTGTATGCATGCCTACGAGTGTGCAAGCATAACGGCCGTTTTGTGGCATTTGCGTGACAAAAACGCCGGTGACGGCGTCTCCGGCTTTAGCTCTTTTGCACTGGCATATGTCGCTTTACAGTCTCCAGCCACCAAATTGAGATTAATGGAAAGTATGCATTTTTTACTTCATTGTTGGCTTTTGATTTTCAATACTTAAAGAATGCAAATTCCACATTAGTATGCCTCTTCGACCTAAGAAAGGCCACCACCACCGTCTCCCCATTTTTTAAACCGATGTTAGGAATATTGTTATGACTTAAAATCCGATGTCGATCATTCGTTAAATGAAAAAAATTGCCTCTTTTCTGGTATGGGTGTGCGTTCTACTGACACAAATTTTGTGTTAAATGAGTTTCGTACTGCACTTGATAACATTTTATAAGGATATTTATTGCAATAACTCAAATGTATTCTATTCACTCTACTTTTTGTTTTTTGCTGTTTGTTTTGATTTTTTTGTTGTTTACGATTTCGACTTAATAAACAGATTATTATTGTTTCTCTTTTTACTACATTAAAGTTGCTAGTCGTATTTCGTCATGGCATTCGCGGTCTTTTGTCTTTTACTTTAACCTAGAGTGTTTCCGAAATTGTGCTATACTTACTGATCCGATTTTATTATCAATTTTATTATGCGAATACTACTTAGTTTCAAAGTTGTGCTCCATGACTGATGAAATGAATTTAGGGTAATATGTGGCATTTTATGGGCGCAGCAAATTTTTCCTACCATCTAGACCATTTTATTAGTTATCATCGAGCAAACTGAGTTTACCAAGTTCTTACCAAAATTGTTACTGCACCAATGCGACTGTGATATCCAAATGAGCTGAACTTTATTATTGAGTACCAGCAGAGCTCTTCCTGAAATAAGGTTTTCATATTCCAACGATTTCACTTTCTCCTAACGCTCTCTCAAATTAATTTCAACCGCGTGTATTATTCCACATATTTCAAAGTGGCTCGCCATTATTTCGGAATACCCTATACTTTTTTTTGGTAAGTTCTCAATCCACTGAAACTTAAATAAAGCGGTATTCAATAAGATGAATACATTTAAACATTTGCCATTTTTTCAAACCATTTTCAACAAATTTTCTAGAACAGTGAAGAATTCAATTATGTGTTACATTGTGTTAAAACAGTGTTACCAATATGCAATACCAGACGTAATGAACAAATTTAAAGCCATTTAAGGTATAAAACGGAGTCTGCCTCACAAAGCGCGGAACAACCAAAATGCAAAGAAATTGAAAACAAGTAGAAATCTACAAGGAAGCAAGTGAGTGGTCTTTTTGGTAACCACGTCATACGAGGTGTGTTCAAAAAGTAACGGGACTTTTCGTTTTTTGCACTTATGCCAGCGCTTCTTCCAATCGTCGAAACACTTCTCAAACTCGATTTTTGGGATAGCTCTTTCAACGATGCGCTGTTAATGTCACCTATACTTGAAAAATGACGGCCCTTTAAGGTGCTCTTTATTTTTAGAAATAGGAAAAGGTCACACGGAGCCATGTCTGGCGAATATGAAGGCTGGGGCATTATTACGGTATTGTTTTTGGCCAAGAATTCACGAACAAGCAACGAAGTGTGAGCAGAATTGAATTGGTTTTCCACAATTCCACAGAACGGGGCGTTTTTTTGGATTGCTTCACGTAAACGGCGTTGAACTTGTAGGTAGTACTCCTTATTGGCCGTTTGATCTTGAGGCAAGAATTCATGATGCACTATACCATTAAAGTCGAAGAACACAGTCTCCAACATTCCCGTTCTGAACATTCTGAACACACCTCGTATCAGCGTGTCAACAAATAATCAACAAATAATGAACTATTAATATTTTTGTAATAAATGAAACACTATATTACTTAATATGTAATATGTAAGCATTTCTATGTATTATCCCAATTCAATTCAATTCTAATGGATAAAATGGAACACGCTCTGTGGTCTTTATAATTATTTAAGCATTGGCTTGAAACTTCAATAAAGAGAACAAAGAGAAAAGGGAAGAGAGAGAGAGAGAGAGAGAGGTTTAACAAGAATTACACATATTAAAACGGAAAATTTACTGGATTCCAAAAACATACTTGCAAATATTGTATGTACAGTGACTTCATGTGATAGCACTTTTTTATTCAGTAAATTACGGGAAATCGTTCGGCTAACAGATCCAAAGTGGACTTCGAAAAAGAATTTTATACTCTCGCAACATGTTGCCACAGAATATTATACGACAGTTTTTTTGCAAGTAATTGTTTGCAAGTCTTAAAACTAATCGTAAAAGATATAGAGTTACATATATGTAAATATCAAAATGATCAGGATGACGAGACAAGTTGAATTCAGGACGTCTGTCCTTCTTAATGAAACTTCTTACTCGGGTTTCTTGGCTCTCAGAAGTATTGGTTTGTATTGCAGATGGGCGGAATCGGATTGTAATCACCCCCACAAAATGCCGTTAATCGAAAACCTATAAAGTTTTATCACTAAGTAACAAATTAAGATACAAAGTTGTTATTTAGTATATTGCATGGAAATATGGAGGGCATATGTGGTATAAAGTTTTTACAATGTGGGCATGGCTACTAATTTATGGAAGTTAATGTGTCATAATTATTTTTAATAAATTGGTAGAAATGAAATGTTATTAGAGTTATAGCTGGGACAATAAAAGGTAAAATGAAATGGAAGGTAAAGAATCGTGTGAGGGTTGGCGAGGATTACTCCCGTCAATCCTCCAACAGTGAATAGGAATACGAATCCTAGGGCTCATAATATGGCCCCACCTCTAATAGGTTCAATGTACATATCACCCAAACCACAAAAGGTATGTCAACGAAACTCGCTGAGGATAAGTACTTCCGGCACCTCCTTATACAGCTTGAAAATCAGTGGCATTGGATGGATGATAACCACACTCACTCCTCATATAACGGTTATGTTGCAAACTACTAAAAGTGCGACAACTCACTAAATAAATACATCAGAAGGTTTAAATTATTTAGTTTAAATAGTACGTAGGAGATGCGTAAATCGTGCAGATCGGTGTAAAATTTTGAAACGGAGCGTAGCACCACCTACTTTTAAATGAAATTTCATATCTCAGGAACTACTTCATATCTTTCAACCAAATTTGGTGCATATCGCTGTCCATACTTCGTCATATTACGATGGGAAAATGGGCTGAATAGGAATCCAATCACGCCTATTTCCCTTGTTTCACAATTTTAAATTCAATATGATTCTTTCACTCTACAGTATATAAATCAATTACCAATTAAGGTATTTGTGTAAAACCTTGCACAAATAGTGCCTTAACGGTATGCCATCTCTCATCTCAAAATTCTCGTAATCAGATTATAACTTATAAAACTACAAGATACCCAATATGTGGACCTCAGTGCTCATGGCGGAATTTTAACCGAAGATATCAGTAATCTATGAGATATATTATTGAAATTCAGAGACTGAATTTCTAATTAAACGGTTGACTTTGTGGGTGTCTTTGGGATATTAATTTATAAAATCGGGTCAATACAAGGGGTCAAGAATTTCGAACTTCCGGCTAGCTTTATATGGTATAAATCGGTCCAATATTTATGATATCTTAGCAAAATTAAGTGAACGTATAATATTAGATATGCTATAGTTTAATCCCGAAAATGTGTGAAATCGATCAACGAACTTTCGAATTTTCGTTATTTTAGAAGACTTTATGACAAATAGATGTGTAAAGTTTTGAGCATTAAGACTAATTAAAATCACATCGAAATTTATTCTAGAGTATATCTGAGTTTAATGCGAAAGTTAATGCAATCAGTCCAGATTAATGTTGGTCAATATGTGTGAATTAAATAATATGCTCATGCAGTAATAATACTATAATATCGAAAAGAGTCTCACTTCGGTGAACAACAGCTGTATTTTCTGTAAACACATATTTATATACATGATATATACTTATGTTGAACCAGTACACATATATGAAAAAGTTTAATTTTATTTTGTAGGCATATTTATCTGCCATCTCACTTTGCGTTTCGTTTCGTATTTCATGTTTTTAGCAGCCGTATTTTTATCTGAGGTTTTCGCATTCTTTTTTCTAATTTCAACTCAAAGTTTAATTTATTCAACTTCAGGTTCTACAAGTATTCGTTTCATTTGGTTAAGTTGGTTGATATTTGCAAGTATATTGGTATGTATTGGTAAGTTTTCTTATAACTCATATGGACTCATATGGACCATGAACCCACGGACTCGAGACACATTAGTGATTGGGGAAATAATAATAATTATTATAAGCCAATTAATGCTGTGAACAGGTGTGTCGATCGAAGTAGATTTGTGTAAAAAGTTACTACGCTACACTATCTCTAAGTCAGCCAATAAAGTATCAGTAAGCACATACCCTTAGAAAACAGGTAAGTTGCAATTCTGAATCATTCCTTGCTACAATACTTATATTCTCAAGCTTAGCCTAACTATAAATGTTATCATATTTTATATACCATAAAGATTGAGTGTATTTTTTAACACATTATATAAAGAGATTTAGGTTGAGCAGGTAATATATTTCTATCTCTATCCCAGTCCGTATCTTAATCTCTGTCTCTCTATACCTATCTCTATCTATATTTCTATTTCTATTTATATCTTTATCTCTAGTTCTATTCATATCTTTATTTCTATCTATATACCTGTCTCTATCAGTGTCTATATCTTATATATATATACAACCAGCAATTAAAGAAGATATAAGGTAAATTAAGGCGGTATTTAAAAACGACTTAGTCCACAGAGAGGCAGTTCGAGAATTTCTCAACGTATATTATGAATATAATACCTAAATATATTTGCCGACAACAAATTATTTTATTAGCGCCTGTCTTTTCTTAAAACAAAACCACCCAACTACCAGATAACAGTCGATCAATGGCAATTTCACCAGGATTAAATTCCATAGGTTTTCTTCTTCAACAGAAGCGAAACTGGCCCGAAATACGGAAAGTAATCGCCCTAAAAATATTACTAACGCAACATGTGCAAATTTTTCCCAAAAGTATTCCCTTGACAAATGCATATTCATACATACATATGTATATATTTACGTATATATGTTCGTACATATGTGAAAAAGTATAGAAAATATGCTCACTGCGAGCGATATGACATATGTCAATATTTCAATTTGACCTACAGATGCCGACATATAACAAGTTTGTTACTCATTTACACATATACATATGTATATAAGTGCGCCTATATGGGTGTATGTGTGCAGTCCTTTTACCATCTCTGAATAATTTTGCGGTAAACTCATATGTCAACTGATTTCGTGTGCTCAACAAGTGTTGACGAAAGTGCAACAGCGACTAGAACAGAGGTGAACAGTTCAACAAATGTATTTCATACACACATGCATTCACATACAGATACCGGCGCAATGACAGACCATTTCCGATTGCTATCAGCACCGTCATCGAGGCAGTGGTTGATGGCTGACAGTTGAAAGTGTCAATTGGCTGTTTGCTGTCACGTGCTTCACTGAAAAGGCCGAGCCATAAAAAATGATCCACGCGAAAAAGGGGCAGGCGAAGGGAGAGTTATGTGTACCGTAAGTCAGGAATCACTGCGACAATTAAACGGTGATATACTCCCGAGAATAAACGCATAAAAGAGGATTAAAATCGTTTAAAAAGTGTTCACTGAACGGTGCCGGAGATGAGGCGGTACATATGTACACCGATGTATGTATGCAAAAATTGTCATTTCTAAATACTTATACACAAGCTTACATTTTTAAATTCAAAGTAAAGGATAATTGAGATATCGAATTTTATCTTCTCTTCGATATTTTTATGTATATTTGTAAATGCTCATATACGCTCGTTTATTACCAAATTTACATTGGACAGCGTCCACCGTAACTGAATCGGAAAGATGTACCAGCCAAGAAAAAACTTACATTTATGAAAAAATGTCCCCACTTCAGCATCTCATATCAATCCTTTAAACGTATGTTTGGAATGCAAAAGCTGCTAACAAAATTTCAATCGTTATATCGTTTCATCGTTATATAATAGTACAGATCTGAAATATATTTCAAAACATCTATATAAGCGTCCCGCGATTGCCTACATGGATGCTGTGGATAGATATTTTCATGCTTTGAGTAAGTTGAACCGAATAGGTTCTGATAGGAAAGTTTGTATAAGGAGTTCGGTGAATCCTGCGTTCAATACATGAAACACGGCAAAGGCTATCGTGAAGGAAAGGCGAAGCACAACATTATGCTGTGGGCAGGAATTTCAAGGCATAGTTGATTTTCAGAATTTATACCTAATCGGTTTCAGTATGAAGATACCCTGCCAAATATTATGGAAATATATATAGTCACACAAAATACAAATACACTATAAATATTTATGAATTCATGCCGGTTACCTGGAAGTTTAAGCCGGTTGGTCCTAAGAAAATAAGTATCAATCGTTTTCTATGGTGACAGCTATATAAAAATTTTGCATTGTGGAATCAGTGAAAGAAAAAGCGATGTTCGGAACTGGCAAATTTTTTCAACTAATTCATATAGCCGAAGACACCAATCGTGAATTTAAAGCATATAGCTGGAATATATATACTGGGACTTAGAAGGCACTTTATTCGTTACATACATTATTTAATAGCAATACCTCTTACGGTATCACTTAAGATTGCGTCTGCATATTTATAAATGTAATGCTTGTTTGATCAGCAAAAACAATAAGAATGGCAGAAGTTGTATAAAAAGCTGGCGAATGATAGGGATGAATATCGAATGAAAGAATCGATTTTTTGTTATTCTTATGTTCATACTTCACTTTGCCTATATCCAACGTTCTTTGTTGTACACAAAGTACGCCACTTGCAAGGTACACCCCGCGACAATTTAGAGAATACGGTTGCTAAGAAAATTATCATAAGAAAATGCTTTCCGATTTAATCATTGAATTTGATTTTTTAATATATTATATTTACAATAAAAATTAATAAAATTAACAATTATAATAGCAGAAAGAATATGTATATTCATATATATTATAATATTACCTGATGTAATTTATATATAAGATGTAACTTTATATAGTTCATCATACAATCTTTGAACTTTTCAATGGACCCAACTTTAAGATTTTTCCGGGTTAGGATTCATATATTTCGTTTCATTTGTTAGAATTGTCGGATATACTGCTCACATCCAACAACGCATACGGATATTGAGGACAAGTTTTCTTTGCTGCAAGTTCCAAATAAAGATTATATTATATTTTGTTGGGTCGAGTAAGTGGTTTGTTGAACAAATTTATTATCCTTGGGTTCTTTTATTCATCTTTCGGATAAAATTTACGCTATTTTGGTATGTATTACACCAACATAGCTGAAGATCGAAAACTCTATATATACAAATGTGATTGTTTTCTGGTAAGAACTAGCAAAGGGCTAGCTGCAAAACCAGCAAAGTAATCTCTAGAAAAATGTTGTGTTAACTTAATAACTTAAGAACTAGAAGTTGAGATGTAAAAAACTGCCTCAGATCTTTTGCTTATTGTCTGCAGATATGCGAACGCTTTTGAAAGACAATTCTTCGGGTCAGTAATTTAACCCAAGAGTACTTCTAGCAATTGTCCCACCTCAATCATGGATGTAATTTCTTCCAGTAAGCTTTTTGATTCCAGCAGAAAATTATTTCAAGTAATATATGTAGTAATAAGATTTCGTCAACAATATAGCAAAGTGCACATTTTATACGCAGTACATTTTCCTAAAGTATCTGCTAAGATTAAGCAATTAAATCAAAATATTCATGGAGCATAAACTATTTATTTCTATCCGTGTACTTTCATCTGTCGTCATTTGCCGTAGATATTTGTGCGTGTGTGTACGTTTGTAGTTTGGTCTTTTTTCTGCTTCGTGGTATTTTCAGTTCAGTTTGCAGCATGCAACAACAATAAAGGATAACAAAGAACAGCGTTTTGTCTGTCTCTCTGCAGCCGCATTCAGTCATCTGGTTGCATGTCTGTCCGCATGGCTGCGTCGCCTCAGCCCCGGCTATTGCTGCTGCTGCTTGCTGCTGTTGCTTGCTGCTGTCTTGCCTTCGGTTGGCTGACTGACTGGCTGTTGCATGTCGACTTGCCTTTGCTATCAATGCAGTAGCTATTGTTGTTGCTACTTTAATTTTATTTTTCACTGCACATTGGTTGATTTGTTTTTGCTTTTTCCTTGTGTCACGCAACATTCCTTGCAATGAGCCATTTGAAGTCAACGCTGCCATAGCCATTGCCGACGCCTACGCCGACTTAGTCACTGTACTAGAAACTTGTGTGCCGCACAGCACTAAACATCCAGCAACAGCACCGAATGTAACAACAAAAGGCACAGGGGTTTGCCACTCAGTCAGTCAGTCAGCTGGGGCACCAAGTCGATACACATACAAACACAAGCAGCAAGTTGGATGGACCAAAATGCGGCACTGCTGGAAATGATGGCTGAGGAAAAATGAAAACGAAAATGAGCTCAACGCCGAGGCAAGTTGAAGGGGTTGCACGAGCACGAGACTGCTAAAAAAATACGACTGAGCAGCGGTGGTGCTACGCGGAGAATGGGAGGTAGGCAGCTGGCAAAAATGACAAACACGATGGTAGGCAACGTGTCGCAAAAGTTTGCGGAGAGTGTGGTGAGGGGGTGGTTGGTTGCGTCCGTGGGTCTTTAATCAGCAGCACTTCGGCGCCTGCAGCTGGAACACAGGCGTGTTGGTGCGACGCGTTATAGTATCCCATTAGTTTGACGATAAGCGCGCTTTCCCCAAGGGCATTGCATAGGGGGGCACACTTTGGTGGAAGGGAAGGCGCATCGGTGGTGTGCCAGTGGGGAATGTAGCTTTGAATAACAACAAATATTGGACGTTTGCTGAATGTTATTATTATTTTCGTCAAAGTTCACTTGTTTGTTATTTTTATATTGTTGCAGATTATTATAAAGCGACACAATTCTTTTTTTTTAAGCTATTTGGTCTTAAGATAATTCTACTGCTTGCATGCGCTTCTTGACTTCTTCGCATTGTTTCTTTTATCTTTTCTCGGATATTTGAGCGAACGAATATTAATGCAGAAGAGTTTAAAGCTTTGTTTAAAAGTTTACGTACCGAGTAGTTATTGAAAAGAAGTTGAAGAATTATTAATATTGTTAATTAGTACCTAATGGAAGCTCAATACAAATATTATCTTGAGCAAAAGGTAATAATAAGGAATAACGAAGGGCAGAGATCGTTTTGATTTCGGATAAACGAGTAAAAAGCAGAGCAGCCAGCCTAATTCCTAAATGTCCTTTTTTATTCTTTTTTTTTGTGTATTCTAAGTTTTTATTTACTTTCTTTTTTATGTTGCATTTTTGTCTGAAAGTGACAAAAATATAACGCAGAGTTGCATTTCGTTTTTTGATGTTTATCTGTGTCAATGTGGGATAGTTACCAAGTCTATTTACATAAATTATAGTAGGTAGTTATATAGTAAGTTGTAGTGGTAAGTTGTAGAAAGAATAATTTTTGCGTTTTGTCTTAGAGCATATCAAACGGGATTCAAAATCAAATCTTCCTCCTTATACTATCTAGGCTAATAATATTCTTGGCAAAACTTGCGAATGGATCGGTTTATAGTTCATTCCTCTTATCTAGGGTAAACTTTAGGATCCCAACTCTTTTATCAAAGCAGTTTAGACCGCTATTTTTAAAGTCAGGTAAAAAACATCTGGCTAATTTTTTAGCATTAAAAGAACTATACTAGATTCTCTTTATAAATAAATTCCAATTAAAACCTGTCTTAAAACGAAATTTTAAATCTTAGATACAGAATTTTGCCTGTAACTGAGTTATTCTAGATCGATTAAAAAGCCCTCTCGCTTTTCATAATTCTGCGCGTTGGTCGAGAGTCTGGTAACCGTTGGACTTATTAAGAAGAGCAAAGGTAAGTTAATATCTTCAAAAGTAGTACGAAATTGTTTTTGAATAGAACGTAATGTAAAAGTATGTCACTCACTACTTACGTTACTGTTGATTATTCCATAATTCCCTTTTAAAAACACACAAGACCTTTTATTTTCACTTGATTGTATGGAAATATATCAGCAAAGTCAGCTTTGCGTTATAACACATTAAAAATGATACGTCGCGTACGAAGCCACACAGAATATGTCGTATGTCAGGCTGTCATATCGATATGATCAGAGCATAGTAGTTTCTATTTTGGTATAAATGGGCCGTAACAAGCTTTTTTTATTTGAAAACGAAAAACAATTTAAATTCATAGAACAAATAGAAGTATGATTAAGCAAGTAAGGAAGGGTTAAGTTCAGGTGTAACTCAACATTTTATACTTTTGCAATTCGCTGGGATCAAAGGCGAAGAAATACTTTCAGGTATTGACAAAACTTTATATTAAAAGTTGACGCACAAGAATTCAACAACCATTATTCGATGAAATTGTGATTGGACTATAATCATATTTGACACGTTATTAACTCAGATTATAAGTCATATACTCATTTAGTTACATTGCTGATATTTTCTTCATGTCCGAGATATTTATATTAAAATCAAAGTAACTAACACAAATCACTATATGCATCATATTAGTGCCATAAATTTTTCTACCAAATGAGATAATACTAATCGACAAATTCTGGCTTAATTTTATGAAGACATCTTCTATGGATATACATATATATATATGGACCGTAATTCATATTTAGGGATATGGAGTTTAGATCAAGATTTAGACCGATTTTATCTATATTTTGCTCAAAACGACATCGTGGTTAAGAAAATCCTTAATATGATTGACATATCACACATATTGGAGTTATATAGACGGTTTAAGGTCAGTTGGAAAGTCGGAAATCGCTATATTAGGTAGACTGTAGCTAGGGGAAGGTCAAAGCAGATATAATTTACTTTTGGCATTAACTAAAATGTGCTCGAGAACATATTCCCAGTCAATTTTGATTAACTCAAAAGTAGACAGACATGTTCGGCATAGATCGATTTCACTCATTTTTGCCAGCAAGCTATAGTATACTCAATATTAAACGCTCACTTAATTTTGCTAAGTTATCGTATATTGTATATTGGCCGCTAAACGGAAGTTAGAAAATCTTATATTACAATTTATGGGGCTAGAGGAATTATTGACCCAATTTTATCAATTTTTAGCATCAGCAATAATTTGTTATTACCACCAAAATTTTTTTTCTGAATTCTGACGGTAAAATGTCAAACGATATTTCCAAAATTTTTATTCTGGGTGTATGGAAGTTAAGGAAATTATTGACCCGATTTCAAATCTTTTTGACACAATGACTCATAATTATCAGAGAAAGATTCTTTTTTAGTTTCGATAATATATCTTACAGATTAACCGATATTTTCAGTGAAAAATCGATACAGGCACCGAGGTTCGCATATTCGGTATCTGTGGGTTTGAAAAGATATTTTCCGATCTCCACCATTTTTGGAAGGGAAATCGCGTATTTTGAGGGCACTATTTTTGGCACTAAATTTTATCCTGATATCTTCATTGATGCTTGGGTTATATATCAAATCAGACTTGAATCAGACGAAATTTAAAATTGTGATATATGGGAAGCAAGGAAGTGGTTGTAATCCGCTTTCTCCAATTTTCACACTATAATGTAAGAATATCAAAGTAATGCTATGCGATAAATGTGGTTGAGTTGGTTAGTTTGTTCGTGGTTTAGTTTTGATTGGTTTAGTCGTTCTACTATAAGCTTATATAATTGATTTTATTAACTTAAATTATAATCCAACAATCGGTACCAAAATAAGCAGGATATATATAAAGCTTTGGTTAAATCAATTCAAGTCGGCCGACTCTGATCGTTCTAGCTGATTACTTCGGTTCTTTATTATGTAGTAACAACCCCTAGATTCTTAATTGCTTTATTTATTTTAATTTCTCTGTTGACCAACGTTGAGATTACCCTGAGACGCTATCAAAAGTCAAATTTTACACAACCAAAATCCACCTCACTGTAAGTAAATACAATACATTAATTACATTTTCATTGGACCACGAGTGTATTTGATGTTTTTGCTTGTTTATACTGCTATCACCCTTCATTATGCTCAACATCCTTATTTTGCAAATTCAACAGGGTCATTACAGTCATATGAGCTATATCTAATACTTACACCAGCATACTTCAATACCTTATCGGAATTAATGAACATTTTGGGAACGTTTAATTGTTAGTGGTCAGTAAAACCCTATGCGAAGTTCCAACAAAAATAATGAATTCACATTTAAGAAATCTAATATGGAACGATTGATTTTGATTCATGTACAGTATAAAGAAGACTAAGTAAAACGATGTAAAAATTGACAAATCGTAGTCTCCATTATAAAAAGTACACCTAACTGAAAAGAGTCTTTCATACACTTTCTTCATTGCACTAATCGAATCCGTGCTCATTCTCCAATAAATAAAACAACCGTTAAGTTCTACGAAAGTCAATGAAATTTCATTTCAGTTTCTGCTTGAAAATATGTCACCTCGATTGAAAATGTGCCATCAAGCAATAATTATTAGAAAGCTTTTCATATTCTTATAAGAATATGATTTCCGCAGGAAACTCCAACGAACACTGACCCGGAATTGTTTTAGACTTTGTGGGTATACAATATATATATATATATATAGGCTATACGATAAAACCATAAATATTCAGCTTGAATTCTAAACTATAAATTCAGGTTTTGAAAAAAATGAGTATGAGTCAGACGCACCTACAAATATTTCGCATGCAATACATAGGCATGTGTATGTAAAGTAGTTAAGGCGAAGAAAATATATTCACGGGTGCGCGAATAAGGCCTGCAGGTGTGCCGAATAGGGTAGACCAGGCCTGGGAGCCACACCGAATCTGGTTAAAAACAAATTAAAAGTGTAACTGAATTGAATCGAATATGTGCGGTGTGTTGCTGCTTACAATTTTATACTCTCGCAACATGTTGCTACAGAGTATATTACTTTTGTTCACCTAACGGTTGTTTGTAACACCTAGAACTAATCGAGTTCGATATATATATATATATATAAATGATCAAGATGAAAAGACGAGTTGAAATCCGAGTGACTGTCTGTCCGTCCGTTCGTCCGTCCGTCCGCGCAAACGATAACTTGAGTAAAAATTAAGATATTTCGATGAAACTTGGTACTCGTGTTCTTTGTCACTGTAAGGCGGTTGGTATTACAGATGGGCGTAATTTGACATCTTCCACGGCCACAAAATGCCATTAATCGAAGACCGATAAAGTGTTATAACTAAGCAACAAATCAACATATAAACGTGTTATTTGGTGTAGAGGATCCTAGTAGGGCGGGGCATTTGTGGGCAAAAATTGTTGGAAAAGTGTGTATGGCACCGTCCCCAATAGGTTTAATATATGTATCTCAGAATCCGTTTAAGCTATATAAACCAAACTTAGTCCGAGTAAGTTTTTTTAGCATTTCTTCATATACCATAATTAATTATAATAACCGCGCTCACCTCCCATACAAAAGTTATGTTGAAAACTACTAAAAGTTCGTTAACTCGTTGAAAGAACACGTCAGAAACATTAAATCTTGCAGAAAAAATGATACCGAAAGATTGCATAGGAATCTGTGTAAAGTTTTGTAGAAGGGCGTGGCACCGCCTACTTTTAGGAGAAATCCCATAGCTCAAGAAGGTCTTAACCGATTTCAACAAGATCTGGTATGAGAAAGTATATTTGCAGTCTTATATCACGTTGTGAAAATGAACCAAATCGGATAAAACCACGAATACGTCTCATATAACACGATCTTAAGTTTCATCTGATCCTTTCACTTTAAAGTAGATAAATCGAGCAGCAATTAAGATATGAAAATCAAACTTTGTACAAAGAGTGCTAGATACGTCATCTTATGCAAAAAATAGACGAAATTGGATTATAGCTTTTCAAGCCACCAGATAACCAATATTAGGACCTCACCTAAGTGCCTCTATCTGACCTTTTATCGAAAATTTCGGGAAATCTGTAAGATATTGTAATGAAATTGAAGGATTGTCTTTCCATGATAATAGTGTGCTCTTGTATCAAAAATGGGGAAAATCGGGTAAATACTTCCCCAAGTCTCCATATACTTGATATGCGGATTTTCAACTTCAATTTCCTGTAGACTTTATAACATATATAACGGTCTATATGTGTTATATACATATATGAGTTATCTCTTTGAAATTCAGAGAGCGTCTCTTTCTGATAACAGTGTGTCCATGTGCTTAAAATGGATAAAATCGAGTAAGCACTTCCCCTAGCCCTATGCACCTAATTCAAGGACTTTTAACCTCCGGGTAGACTATATACCATATATTTCGGTCAATATGTAAAATATCTTAGCAAAGTTTAGTGAACGTGTAATATCGGATATACCATAGATTACTGCCGAAAATGTATGAAATCGGTCTGCGAATTATCCCAGCTCCCATATACTACATATAATGATTTTCGCTATTCTAGCAGACTTTATGCCGAATATGTCGGTCACTGTGCCTATGTTACCTTCACAACATTCCGTGAAAACATGTTCCCTAATATACTTGAATAATGAAAAGAGTTAATATGATCAGTGCAGTTCTTCCTCTATCCCAAAAATGCCCGATATAAGAATTCTTGACTTTTCATCTGACTTTACACCGTTTATGTTGGTCAATATGTGTGACATTTTAATGAAATTAAGTGGATATGTTTTCTTAAACACAATGTGATTTCGTGCTAAATATGAAAGAAATCGGTCTATAACATGGTCTAAGCCGCTTATTCCTAATATAATGACTTCCTTTTCTCTGGTATACTTTTTCCTCATGTATCTAATATTTTCAATTGAGACGCTTTGGTTGAGTTTATATCGCATATATCACTTTTGAGTTAATTTGGTAGATTTTAATATAAATATCTCTGACACGAAGCAAACAATAACAGTGAAAGTACATGAGTTTATATCCTGTAATAGGAGTTAATAAGATACCAAATATGAAAGAAATCCATTGACAATTTCGTCGGAAAATGAATATTGAATTCTTCCGCAACATTTTTTAATATAAAGTTATGCCAGCACCACATAGAACACACCACCAGAACACATTTCCCCCACCTCTGATCGTTGCACATTGCGAGAGTATAAAATGTTCGGTTACACCTGAACTTAGCCCTTTCTTACTTGTTTCTATTATTTTTGTTGGAAAAACTTCTTAACAAAATGAAAAAGGAAGGCCCCAAGCTGAGCGGAACCGTTACAAAATATAGAGGAATACTGAAATGGGTACATGGAGGTCCGGCCTACTTTAAGTTTTTTTCATAATATTTGCTTTGCTCTTAAGGACTAGTTGTCTTTTTATTTAATTTCGGTTGGTGTCCCTTATGTTTCGAAATACCTATCGACCTTGTTAGACAGTATCTTATTGGACACAATTTACACTGTGGTATATTTTGAAACTAATATGAGCTGTGGTATTTAAATATCCGACTTCTGACTTTATGTCGTTCAGTTAATTCTCTTGAGATACTTTTCGTTGAGATATTCACTGTGTTCAATGTTCTGACATTCTTTCTTTCTTTGTTAATTTCATTTTCTTCCTGATATTGTAAGTGAATGAAACCAGAAGAAGAACAAAACTCGCGGGATCTTTACCACGGTCCTGCCTGACATCTGTCCTTTTACATTTGTCCTACTTTCATTTCTATATTCGGATATGTACCCATATTATCATCAAAATAAATACCATATGTATTTACTACTGTTTTACAAGTAGTATAAACCTCAAGCTCTGTCGTTCGAATCGAAAATATACCAGTCCGACACTATCCAAAATATATGCAAATCAATCTAGTTAAGCTTATATTCTCATGAAAAACTTCACTTTCGATTTTTTCTAGGGTCTGATTCACTGAAGTAACTACACCTTCTTGTCATACCAAACTTTCTCTACGTAACTAAAATAGAGTGCAAAAAAACATAATATTGATTTTATTTTTGTTTTAGGAACATATTTCAGCCAGTAATTAAATGATTATGAAGATAAGATTATTATTGCTATATAAAAATCGCAGAATCTCTTATTTATAAGATATTGTCAATTGTCAATTGTCTAGAAAATGAATCTCATCCGGCAACTATGGAACAGTGAGAACAATGAAACCTCATTAAAAAAATCCAGAAAAAAAAATTATAAATGAAAATTTTTTGTACATGTTTCTAAATAATTCATACACCAGCTTCTTAAAAATATACAAAAACGTTTCTTTCATAATACATTATCATCATCGAACTACATATTGTTAAAAGATATTCCCATACTGGCTTCAAATGCGTACAAACATGCATCAAAATACATATAATTGACACACCCAAAGTAGAATAGATAGAGAGCATAACATTCGCCAATATTTGACTTCGATTGCTTGAAGAAATCTATTCATTCGAATAATTCTATTGAAATGGAATGGAACACGTCAGCTAACTATCCATTCCACTTATTTCCGTATCAAAATAATAAAAGTGAGAGTGAGGTCATTGTGACATCAAATCGAGTTGAGTTATAAAAATATGCTACTGATCTCATTTGGTTGATTCATGGATGAGGGTTCTAATGTTCATTTGTACCTGTAAAAATGCGGTATGATGACACTTGGGACTATCTTTATGCGTATTTTCGGATGAATGTTTGTATTTCGCAACAAATTGTAGAGAGTATAACAGTTTTGTTCACCCAAAGGTTGTTTGTAACATCACAAAATACCGGTATATAACGATATTCGACCTTCCGAGAAAGCTGCATCCGATCTTAACCCTTTCTTGCTTGTTTTTGTTTAGAGTAGTTATATATAATAATAATAATAATAATAATAAAGATGGAAGAGTTGAGCACCACATATACTACATATGTATGTATGTATGAATCTAAATTTTCTACATGCGTACATATATTATATGACGAAAATATATGTATATCTTGAAATTAATCTTCATATTACTAACGGTAACAGTTTGATAAAGACGATGTATGTATGATGTATATATGATGTATATATGAGTTTGGTGCAAACTTAACGCAATTTTATTACAAAATTTATGTAAAGAAAATATTACATTTAGGCAGACAAATTTCAAGCGAAAATACAGTTAAATACTAAGTTTTATTTTTAATGCCGATGAATCACCAACAACGAAAGAACAACGTAGGCAAAAGCAACCAAAAAAACAGATACAATATAAATGTGTCGGCACGTGTATATAAATATGTATATACGTACGTTGATATACGTATATATATACTTATGTATATACGTATTATGTATGAACGAGTCAGTAACGCTAAAAACACAAAACAGAAAGCAACATCTCCAATGCAAGTAACTACAACAACAATAGCAATGACATTATCCAAAGCAGTGGAGCAAAGGCACTGAAAGTCCAACCAGAACGCCACGAGCAGCTCGTTTAGACATGAGTACTTATTTACTACGTATGTAAGTAGCGAATATGAAACGCAAAAGGAATGCACAAAACGAACACGATCAAGCGTAAAAGTATCGCACAAAAAATGTAAAAATAAAACATATGTTATATGAAACTAATTTTAATAAATATAAAAATAAAAAAAATCTAGAATAAATGAAACAAAATAATATAAACACGCCGGAGAAAACAACAACAGCATATTTTCAAACTGACAGTAAAGTATATATGTATGTATATAAGGAATATAAGTAAGTGACAATGGCACAGTGTGTCGAAGGTGCTGGAAAGTTTTCAAAAATGCATACATGCATTTTTATATAATACATATCGACATAACATAAACATCAAGACAATCCTGTCTGAAATCCAATTAGGTGGAGAACTAAGACTTTACTTTTTTAGACTTTTTGTTTTGTGGCACATTCCAATTGGTAATATTTTCCCACTTTTTTGAACCAGGTCAGGTTATAACTGAAATTTGATAACTGTTATCTTTTATATAAATATTATTAATAGAACAGCTACGAAATTTTTAAACTAATCCCATGTCTAACCTTTATCATATTTGTATGTATGAAGATTAAACACAAAATATTATAATCAGTTATTTGCAGCCTGTTTTAGGGTAGTTATCCAACCTAATCCGTATCATTATTGCTAAAGCGTTCTGAGTTACCAAGTTTTGGTATACTGTCTGGTATACTAGGATGATCTGAGCTGAGAAGACGACAAACGTTTAAAAGACGGTCTGGCGGACAAAACATCACAAAATATCCACAACATGATCAAATCTTAATCGTCAAGATGGCTGACACTCCACAGTCAGCAAAGGAACATGTTAGATATATTCTTCATGCATATTTGATGATTATGATGCACCATGTCACAAATCATTAAACCGACGACAAAATTGCATAAATTGGGTTTCGGCATCCACTTTTTGTTCCGGACCTTACACCACTTACTCCTCTTCCCAGACCTCAAGAGAATGCTCTCAGAAAATAAATTCAGCAATAATGAACAAGTAAAAGTCGAAAAAGTCAGATATCATGATGAAATTTGAAACATATGCAAATGGTGAAATGGGACTGCTGCCACGCTCACAAAATGCCGTTAAGCGGAAACTCATAAAGTGGTATAACTAAGCAGCAAATTAAGATATATAACTCGAAATTGGTACCGGGAATCAAATAGAGAAGACATTTGTCTTTTAAAATTTGTTAAAAAGTGGATTTGGTCCCGCTCCTAATAGGTTTAATGTACATATCCCATAAACCATTAAAGCCATTTCAACCACACTTGCTCAAAACAAGTCCTTTTAGTACCTTCTTACACACTGGGAAAATTACTCAAACGGGATAATGACCACAAACAACAACTACTAAAAATGCGCTAACTCATTGAAGAAACACATCAGAAGTATTATATCTTACCCCCAAGATGGTACTAAAGGGATTCAAATTAATCGGTATAAAAATTGGATAATGGGGGTGGCACCGACCAGTTTTCGGTGAAATTCTATATCTCAGGAACTACTATACCAATTTCAGCCAAATATCATGGTTTTCATATGCTCATAGCACAGTGTGAAAATGGGCGAACTGGGACCGCAACCGCACTTACTTCCCATATATCACAATTTTAAATTCCCTATGATTCTTTCACTTTATAATGTACAAATCAAGCACAAATTAAGATACTGGAATAAGACGTTGCACAAATAGTGATGGCATATATTGAGAGCCTGTCCAAAAATTATGGAAATCGGAAAGTACCATTTCAAGCCCCCAGATACCCAATATATGTATATCAGTGCCTTTATCTGACTTTTCACAGAAAATGTCGGTCAATTTGTGAGATATACAATATTAATGAAATTCAGATAACTTTTATTCTTGGTATTATACGCAATAATGATGCTAGAATTTAATGAGATCGGTCAATACTTCCCCTGACCCCATTTAGCTAATATGAGCTAATGATATAATATTAAAATTTTATATTTTATATGTAACATTAAATATAATTTTAAAAATTCCGGTTGACTTTACAGTGTATACACTATTGACCGTGTAGGATATCTTACCAAAATTAAACGAGCTTATAATCTTGAAAATACTATAGTTTAGTGGCTAAAATTAATGAAATCGATTCACGAATTACCACATAATATAGTCTTTCACTGAATTTGAATGAAATCGGTCTAGACATTGGTATAAACCCTATACCTCTATTATAATGATTTACGTCTCTCTGGTCGAATTTTCCCTGATATACATAATGCACCCATTCGTCCCTTTGGTTGAGTTTATAACACAAATATATCCATAGATGAAGTCTCAAAAAATGAAGCCAGACCATTTCGATTAGTACATTATTATGTCATTCGGTAATTAAAATTATGTCTATTGTACCTTCCCAGAGCACTCATACATATAGTATGAATATGACCTAAAGTGAAAGTTAATATGATTGATGCCAAATATAATTGCAACCTGTTCAAAATTTCGTCGAATTCTTACTTTCAATTCAAGCTTGGTATACATGTTCCGTTGCATTCTGAGTAGGGTGGTATTGCAGCTAGGCGGAATCGGACTACTGCCACGCCCATACAATGTCGTCAAGCTAAAATTTGAGTACAAAGAAAATATATACATGGATACATTGTTTGGTATAAGCATTCGCAGAAGCATTGTAAGCTTTTGGTTACATTTTGTAATTTTTGTAAAATTACATTTCGTAAAATTTTAAAGCAATTAAAATGTTCATATATAGAATTAGTGCAAAATATTAGCAATGAATTTTTTATTTAATCTTTAATTGTATACAGTAACGCTACAATGAAATAAATTTCGTCCATCAACATAACTTAAGCATACTTAGAAGTATGCATAACTGTTGTTTTCTGCTATATGCTGCATGTATTTCAATATATGTACACATGTTAGATGCACTCTTCATAGCAGTAGTTCCAATGGGAAGGGTCCATAATTCTATTTTTAAAATCGGAGTAGACGTTCTCGGATTTTCGAACAGAGTACAGCTTTAATTTACATGGGCTGAAAGGCCTTTGGTCGCACCAAGAGATCGCCCCAAATAAAAAAATTGTATTCTTGGCTTAGACTATCAGACATAACTAAAATACTGTCATAGTTCCATGATATTGCATCATTGCATCAATCATTCCTAAGTTATTTGCTCTGAAAGTAATGCTACTTTTAAATAGGCTAAAAAAAATAAAAATATAAATATAAATATAAAAAATAAAAATGATAAAAAAAAATTTTCTAATGGGGAAAAACGCCGTTGATGCAAAGCAATCACTTGAGAAGTGTTACGGCAAATTTGCACTATTAAATTTTGTTTGGTGACCGTAAAATGAATTGATCATTGCCACCTCAAGGGAATGTGTAGGTCATATTATTCACGAAATTTTACAAATGAAAAAGCTCTGCGAGCGATGGGTGCAGCGTTTACTGAACATCGGCAAAGGTTAATCTAGCGCTGATAAAAGGCAATAAGAACGAGTTTCTGTTCCTATTTGTAATAATGGATGAAACATGGATACGTGGATATAAACCTGAGACAACTCGGCAGTCTAATGTATGGTTGTTGCTCGGTGGAAGTTGGACAAAGCAACAGAAAACATAACTGTCGATGGGCACGTTTTTAGCCAGCTTTTAGTGTTAGTATTTTGGGATTAAGGCAAGAACGTCGAGATCTAGGTTAGACCAAAAGCTTTCCAGATTATGTTATTATTGTGATGTAATTGATAAAAGCCAGATTTTTTGTCTTAGTTTTTTTTCAGACTAGTTCTTTTTCAGTCGGTAATATTGTGATTGTAAATTAGGATTTGTTGCGAATGGTTGAGTATCGCTGTGTCACTGCAAGATATATACATATTTACTTACATATATTTATTTACCTGAGTACCTTATCATAAGAAGCATTTGAAAACCAGTAAGCTTATTCGACAGTTCCACAAATATCGAACCACTTGAAAATTGATTTATGCAGAAAACTTTAAATCAAATAATTTGTCATAACAATTTTTACATTATTATTATGTTTTTGTTAAAAATATTATTTTTTTATCTGCAAAATAATTTTTAAATAAATAGGAACTTACAATGACACTGTCTTATTTAAATGAAATCTGAAATTGTTGAGGGATACTTAAAAACCTATGATACAATTCAAAGGCAGCCACTTTCTTGTAAACTTATTGTAAATACCCATTCTTTTATGCATATAGAATAAGCAGAAAATCTAAAGTAATAGTCATGAAATCAAACCTTGTAAAATCAAAAATCAGCAGACACAACCTAAATGTAAGAAGGTTAAAATAATTAAATTAAATAAAACCAACAACGAAAGAATACCAACTTGCTGCACATTTTCCACAATAAAAGTGTTTTCTTTTGTTTCGCAACTTTTTGTTGTTCCATACAATTAGAATCTTAAATAGGAAAAAAATAAAAAAGGTGGACATTTGAATGTTTGAATGTGTGTGTGTGTGTGTGTGTGTGTGTGTGTGTGTGGGTGGGTGGGTGAGCGGCTCTGCTTAAGCGACCTGGTCGAGCGGCTTGTAGTCTCATAGGGTACCTATGTATATGTACGAGTGTGTGTCTGACATACGCAAGGGCGGCGTTGGTGGCACCGAGCATATTAGTCTCAAATGCACACACCCAAACATACATAGGTAGGTATAGTGTGCTTACATATATATGTATGTACGACTGTCTGTCCGTCTGCTGTGCGTGCGCGCGTTCCTTGCATCGACTATTCGCGGGATTTGCGAACGTGCGCGCCACATTGTCGTCGCTACAGCCGTCATGCAGACGCCACATGGCCCCAAACGCGAAACGTTGCGACAGAAGGGAAAACCACAACCATGACAACGGCAATTGCGAACAGCAGAGGCAACTTTAGTCGTCTCAAGCTTGCCGATTGGCGGCGTAGTCAATTGAAAATGTGACAGTCGGTCCAACAGACCGATAGACAGATAGTCAAGAATGGGGACGCACGCCGTCGGGAGTTGGTCAAGGGCCATGTAATGTGGCAGTGTATAGGCTTAGCGGAAAAATGGAAGAGATTCTAAAAAGTCACAAATGTAAATAACACAAGTACAGAAATTACAATAGAAATTAAAATGAATTAAATCGTTTATTGAATTTTAATCGAAAAGAAATTGAACAAAGCAAAGCGCTTGACGGCTTGAACAAAGGCGGTCAATTTCGCTGAATTGTGGCCCGACGACCGGAATGGAAAATGTGTTACAGCAAGATATTTCGTGGCCGGAATAAATGAAAAGTTAAATGTTACTAAAAAAAAATGGAACAAAACGCTTGTAAATAAAATGCAGCTCAATTAATTCTGAAGGCATAGATATACATATGTATATATTCTTCTTCTTGATTTCCGCTATAACCGTCTAAGCGATTTGACCGAATCCACAATAGCGCGTTAGTTGTCTAAGTTTTCTCGCTGTTAAATGCCACCTGTGAAGTTATGATGCACTCTGTGATGTTAAGTCCCTTTCCGTTCGGTCTTTCCAACACAGGGAAGAATTTCCTCTTCCCCTGCTATCACTAGTTATTGTCGGAATGAATATTTTCAGAGCTGGAGACTATACATACATTCAAAAGGGGTACCTCCGACAGCCTATCCACTGACCTTTAGTTTGTTAAACTCCGTCCATGCCGCCTTAAAGCTCAAAGAACCCATAATTTGATTTTATGCCGTATTCGTCTTACCCGATAGCCCATTTCCGTAAAATTTCTTTCTTGCATACTCTATACATTAATACTGTCTTAAGGAATAACCACACCTTTAGTTTGGCATCTTCTAAAGTGGATAAACAAAGAGGTGGATAAGTTTCGAGGAGAACGTGAATAAAAGTTCTTTTTCTATGTTTATTCTATTTGAAAAGAAAATACCGAAAAGTACCAGTCTTAAAATTGAATTAAGAATCAATAACATAAATAGAAATAAAAAGATATATTGAACTCAGTTGATAATTAAGAGCAATGTGGTGAACCTCTGTCTCAGATAATACCGCTGTGAAATGTTATGTTTGAATTCTTCAATGGGTGCGTAAAACAACCTATGGAAAAGTTTTCCGAGCCCCAATTATGCGCCATTTAAAATAATAAAGGTTATCTACTTTGACATCAAAGCACTTTCGCACTGAAGTTTCTTGTTTGGATGAGAGCTTCCAACAAGACGTCAACGGTAAATGGTTTTCAAGGGATTTATTAGCCCTGATCTATTTATGATGATATCAAAACAGTCATGTTGATTAAAAATTCATGCAATTGGTTACAAACTCTTCGGTATAGTATTCGGTATAGTTCGATAAGTAAGTGAAATTAATAAAAGGGTAAATATGATTTTGGAAAGGATATTTTAAATTTTGAACCAATTTGAATAAAGAAAAAACTTCTGCTGCGCTATTTTGAACTCATCCCAAATTGTCTGGACGATTATATCAACAATTAAGATTAAGTAGAATATAAACTTACTTAGCGATGTTTTATGAAAAACTGCGACAGCAAAATTTATACAATGAGTACATTTGAGCACTAAACACTTATGTACATCCTGCCAGCATCAAAATCCATTTCTCATATTCATAAAAACTGGTTTCCTCAAGTAATCAAACAATTCATCCCCCAGGCATGGAAGCCAGAAGAAAGCGATCGTCGACGCCTTGACCCCGATGACAGGTATACATTACCGGATGTGAGCTATTGATATACACGGCGCAGCATTACATTTACCACACACAGCATTTAGGGGCAGCGAAATACCGATGATAAAAGAATAAAGCAGAAATCCAACGCAACAACAATTACAAAGCTTATAAGAATATCAACATGAAAAGGTGAGCTCCACGGCGAATGCAACGACGGATGTGCTAGTATTGTTGTCAGCAGACGACAGTTTAAGACACCATCTGTCAAAAGAAAGGAAGTTCGGGGTTCGCACAATCACAACAACTAATATGCTCGTATGTGCTCACATTCGATTCTACAATTTAGTATTCACACGCTTTGCTCTCACTAGCGGTGATACAGCAGGATCGCATAGAAAGAGTAATGCAACAAAGCATTTCCGGCGCAATGCTGCATAAAGTGATTCATCTGCTCCCGCCATTCATTCGCCCGATCGGTCGCTCACCTTCGTTACGAGCAGAGAGTGTATGCGATTGTATATGCAATCGGTTGCGCTGTAGTGTTATTGTTGCCGTTGTATGGTTTTAATTCCTTTTACCTATTAACACTGATTTTTTTATGGGGGCTTTCGTTTTTTCACTCGCACGCTCAAGTGTGTTTTTATATAAAGAAACGTACCTCTTTGCATATACATATGTACATATGCAACTTTGTGTTTTATAGTTTTAGAGCCAAAGACTTTCACCTAGTGAATATACCACTCTCTGTCACACCACATTGTAAATTCGCTGTTTTTTAGGAACTCCCAATGTCTAGTTTTTCGTCAGTGTATCATAACATATAGAAAATTTTGACTTTGAATATTAAATCTTACTACTGTGTGATTTTTCTCAAAACATATTTGATGTACTGATGCTTCTGAAGCAGTTTTGAACCCACTCAGAGAATAGTCTTATAAGAGTTAATTTTTTTTGAAAAACTTCTATCATCTGAGTCTTCACCAAACGGTCGTTCAATTCTGTCATTTCTTAGTTTTTTTTTTAGTTTTTGGAAGTTTAGAGGAAAAATCATATCTATAAAGACAAAATGTTATGTCACTAAATGTATATAGGTTTCTATGTACTTAATCGTAAAGAGAACAACTGCCTAGAACTTTAATCAAATATGCATTTCCATTGATTTGCCACTTATTATATATAATATTGGGCGACATTATCTTTCAATAAATAGTGAATTAGACCCGTATAATTTAATGAAAAAAATTCTTATTCTAACCGTATACAGTCCCACATAATTTTTGATTGATCCCTCTCAAACACTGTCTGAAAGAATTTGTGAGAAGTTCTCATAAGTTTTGCATTGCAAACAATTTTTATTTTCATTCTAATAACTCATAAAACTTTAAACATTTAACCACCTAACAAATCTTTATCTCTTTTTAACATGCCTAGAAGTATAATTCTAGGTAAAGTCCACTATAAATCCCTTCCAAAGTAATGAGAGAATGCCACTTTGAAGCCAACTTTACCTAATCTCTGTAATGATGCGGTTTCTTATGCACTTTTATCAGCAGGTATATTTCCCTTTCAGAGCGACCAGGTACCCTCACAATTTTGATTTTACATGGATGATGTGATTGGTAGAGTAATTCTTTAGTTTTCCAGCGCAAAAGATCAAGACACACTCTTCTAAAATTCGTTTTTCTTTGAGTTCAGAACACCATTTAAAATGGAAATGCTCTCCATCGTCTTTTACGACAACGAAAGAAGTCTGTTCTGTCATTCAATACAATATCGTATATGGATATGTATCGTCTGCTACTTCATCCCTATTCTACTAAACCAGTCTCGAATCGGTGAATCGAACATTCGACATTGGGAACTAACTTTAACATTTTTCAACAAGTATTTTAGGAAAAGAACTATTAATGATATTAAATGCTCTGAAATCGAAGTTAGCGGTTTCCTTGCGGAAAATATATTTACTTACACGTACACGAAATTCTCTGTTTATATGGAAGAATATAAAATGAGTGCCAAAAGGGAAAATGTGCTGCTATGTGAGTGGAGCGAAAAATTATCCTTTGGAATTGGATGCCGTTGGAAGGGATTTCTTCAAATATATTATGTACTCATATGTACACACATATATCTGTGGTATAGCATACTTGAAGAATACGCTTTCCACTTTACCTACTCCCCGATTCATTCATATTTGTACGTACATATATTTATTTATTAGTTAGTGTGCTTTTCCTAACAATGAAAGTCGATCACCTGGGTAGCGGGTTATGACTTTGATAACTTTACTCTGCCTTAACTATTATATTTGCTTAATTTGATGTTCACACTTATGTGTGTTTATATATACACATACATATACATATATACATGTTTATATAAACAGTTTTGCATTGCGTTACGTTACAACTGATACCCTTAGTTACTCCTCAGTCGTTCCTATGATAAGAACAATAAAAATGAAATAAGAATAAGCGCAGTTGATATTTGTACTAGAATCTTAGTTTCCATATTCTTCACGTTTAAGTTATAGAAGTAGCACATAAGAAGAAAGATATATATTATCAAGGTATCGGCCATTACACGATGATACAAATCGGGAGGTGTTCAAAGTTATAAAAAATCAACAAGCATTTGTTCAAAGAAAATAAAAAATAAATACAAAGATCGGTTCCAAAAAAAAATACAGGCTAGGTTGAAATTTTCGAAAAATGGGGCGAGATTGTCCAATTTTCGGAAGTATAATGTTCCTCCTTCACTCTGATTTTTTAGGAAAATTAAAAAAAAATAAAAAACGGTATGTGATATTAGCTTTGCTGCTCATTAATACAGACAAGCTCGTATCTGCACACGTATACACAAAAATGAGTGCTGCAGGTAACTGAAACTAAAATTCGGTTAAAAATACCAGTCTTCTTGGTGTCCGTTAGCGCTAAGGTTAGCTGCTCGGCTTCACACTCCTTTATGTGTGTGTGTTTTTGTTGCATTTTTTGCCTTTTTTGTTACTTAGAATTCGTCTAATGTCTGTGATTATTCAAAAAAGGTCGACTTGCCTTATCGCTGCTTGGCATCCGTAATTCATTCGCTAGAAACGTATACTCATGAAGAGGGAGGGAAATTACATACGAAACAAAAAGAACAAAAAAGGCAAACGAAATGAAAAAACACAATGTTAAAGAAATGAAAAGCAAATCACATCCCAATAAGCCAGAGGGGGCAGTTAAGCAATTTGAAGCAGTATGCTTCTTGCGATGGCTACAATAACATTCCGTGCAGCGTTTTAATGCACTAGGGTTGGAATTTATACTGCAAAGGACGACTGTTTGATGCAATACGCAGGTGTGGATAGGGCAATATGTAAACATATGCACAAGCATAAGTATGTATGCATATTTCTCGAGTATATGCAGTATTTTGTCTGGTTTCATATTCAAGTATTGGAAGAATATAAAAGTCTCTGGAGTCGTTCATACACATGTATGTATGTAAGCATACATATACAATATATAATTGAGGAAATTTAATGAGTATGATATGCATTTCATATATGAGTGAAATATTTAAACTTATACCGTGTTGCTGGAAACCGAGAGTCATAATTCAAAGGGAGCTGAGGCCCCTAGTAGCTCTATGAAGAAAATTAGGAGATCGTCGGCATGAATGGGATGAGAATATCTTCCTTCGACTTTTCCAATAAACAGGTACATTTTTAGCACTCCGCAATATGAAAGTTTCTAAGTCAGGAAGTATAGTGACACTCTCTACAAATCGACAAATTGAAATATTCGGAAAATTCGATCTTTGTTCCTATACTTTGTAAATATATTTTGAAATGAGATTTTCGTTTCGAGAGTTGTGGGGAAAGTTAATTTATTTATTGCACTAACAATTAGTAATCATTCATTTTACTCTTTGATTACCACACGATTCTAATCTTTAGTAGAAATATGAATACACAAATATTAGTCGGCTTTACAAGATACCAGCAAGCACGAATTGCCCTTCGCCGAGCAATACTTTAGTCCCCAAGTCTTCCAAGTACATTGTTGCCAAGAAGCAGCTTCCCGACAAAGATATATTAAAGTCGTTAGGCGCTTCCTTTTGATATTACGAGTAAAATGTAATACCTAAATTTTTAGATATATCCTCTAATTCTGAAACACTTTCGAACAAAAGTAACAGCATACTAAATTTGGCTGTCAATTATTTTTCATTTTAGCTGCTGTCGAGGGCGATATATTATTTTTAGCGATCTTAAAACATGTCTTTAGCATTTTTGTAATAAATCAAAACATCCTCAATCAAAACAGCCCTCAGTCTCGGAGTAACATTTACAATTTTGGACATCCACTGCATTCTTTGTGATGCCTAAATGACCTATATGGAATTTAGTAAACATTACTTAAAAATTAGTCAAAATATACGGGCAGACTTTGCTCTAAACTCGGAAGGAGAAAAATAAAGTGAGTCTCTGTTATGGATAGAAAAAGGCAACAAAATGATTGCGCGCATAAAATGAGATATCTCACGGCTCTGCAGTTTAGTTCGGACCATTTTTTCTGGAATGATAAATATAAGAAAAGTTCCTTCCATATGGAAAATGAGTTTTAAGCACTTGGTACGCATTTTTGCGGGTAGTTTCCATGACTCGCTTCTAGGCAGGAGATGTGAAATTCGTTGCCAAATTTTCTTTTCAATCCCTATGCAATTGTCTTTTCTTTAGTAGTACGCCCGCAGAGGTCTTTCCAACAAAATAATTGTGAAAACTTATAAATTAAATAAATTACGTAAATAAATGCTATGCACATGGCGCTTTTATGGCTTTCAAATCGAACTTTTTGCCTCGATACATTGCATTAACCGACCCCCTTTGAAACCACCCCTTTCCGTATTTGCATGTACTTAGTAGGCATTTACAGTTAAGTGTACATATGTATACAAAATGACATACCTTATCCACACTTCGTCTCACGGTTTCCATTTTCAGTTTCAGCGTCATTTTAATATTTGAATTTGATAGCGAAAACCGGTCGCCTTCATTTAGGTATTCGAAATTAGTGACTCCCTGAACGAACGAAGGCTGCAAGAGCACTTGCAGTCCTACAACAGTGACTCCTACGGAGCGCTCAGAAACACCATACATGTAGCAATGTAGCATATATGAATAAACATGCAAACAATTTACGGTTTCGTCGTAAAAACAAACGAATGTTGTTATAGTTAAGTGTATGTGCATATATCGGTGAGCGGCGCTGGATACCCCCGTCTATAAAAGTGAAAGAAATCGTTTGTGTCGAGTCGATTCGCATCGCCTACACATCGCCGTTCCGACCGTCGCCACAGCGAGACTTTGCCTTGGCTCTAATCGAAAAGAGGGTGGTTGGATGGACGGCTGCGTTGTCAGTGTGCTTGCGCCCTTGCTACGTTTCCGCTTTCACTTGCCAACCAGCTGCAGTGAATGAGTGCTTGACTGACTAACTGACAGGCTGGCTGTCCTTGCCGGCGAATGTGGCACAACACGGCATGGTACGACGCGGCATGCCTCAATTCGACTCGTCTCCACTGCTAAGCTCTTTGGCCTCCGTGTGCGTGCGCGCCAGCAAAACAGAACGGGTCGAAAGTCTTGGTCGAAGGTCGGTGGCTGGTGTCCCCATTGGAGTCGGAATCACTACTAAGCGGCACCCGCTCGCACATTCACCCAGCGCCCGGTCGAAGTTGATGTTGGAATTAAAGTTGGATATTATGTGGCAGTACTGCAAACTCGTAGCGGCATTGTGGCAGTGGCTGAAACGCTGACGTTGAAAGCCAAATCGATTTGGAAAAATTCGTTTCTTGTGAAATGTGTACAATGCTGATAAATGATGAGCGTCAGCACACCATCGCAGACATTGCGCGCATTGAGACACATACACACACATTCACACTTCCATATGTAGCTGCTCTACACGTACATATGTACATACATATGTATGTACGTTGTTGTGTGGAGTAAATAGGCGAGTTTGGGGGATAATGCTGCCGCCTAGAATAACAGTCAGACTGACTACTCCGGCTGCTCGGCTGGCGCGCTTTATATTTATGTGAATGGGATAAAAGGATGAAAGCAAATTGCAGCGTGAATTTGTTTTCGTTTTTATTCTATTTTGCCCATTTTCATTTCATTCCTTATTATTTGTATTTTTACGTTGCTTTCACTGTTTTTTTGCAAATGAACTCTTTGCAAAATAAACACTTTCACATACATACATACACACATACACAAGCGTATTTGTACGAGTGTGTGTAGTCAAATGCACATATTAAAATTATTCTTATCGCTGAGCCACATTATTTGGTTTAAGTGGAAGGGTTTAAGTGTGTACTTGGGTGTGTGCGTTGTGGTTAAAGGGTTGCTTATGTATCTAATAGATATTCATTCGCCTTGAGGCCTTTGAAAATGTCATAAACATTTTGTTTATAATAGTTTTTGCATTTTTTTTCTTGCTATAAATACAAAGCTAAGAAGATCACCAGGTATAATTAGAACCTGCATTTTTGAAGCAATTTATTTACTTGAATATGCTCCATTTAGGTAATAGGTAAGCCTATTCTCCGACATCACTAATACAGTATTTTAAGCATACATAAACAGAAAAAATTTGAGAAAAGATTTTTAAACAAAAAACTGAAATATTAATTATAATACTAAAGAAATTGCTATATTTGTTTCTATGAAAATAGAAAACTTATTTAATTGCTTTACTCTGGGAACACAATGCTCCAATCAAATTACCAGTTTGATACTAAAACTTTTAAAAACTGCAGTAACAGCGTTTCTGCCCAGAATAGGGACCTGATTACAACGAATTGCGGCAAACGCTATACCTGAGTCAACTCACTACTATATTTTGCTGGTGCTTGGACTTACGAAAGCTTTTGACAAGACATCGGTCAAATATTATTTTCCTAAATCTTGAATAATAGTATTATTAATGGTAGTATTCTTTTCACATGGCCTTGTTCTCTCTATACTTTTTAACTCGCAATCCCGAAGTTTCCTCAGACCAACAGAAAGAGTTCCCTTGATTTCACAAAAACTATCGATTTGCTTTAGATTGTTAAAATTATCTTGTTTCTACTTCAATCATTATAAACATGACAAGATGTCTGGAACTCAAAGAAATTAAAAAAAACATATACATATGTACACATTTTCATTCAACTAAAGTATGTACATACTATATATGCAGATTCATTGCTTGGCGCAATATCTGATATCTCTGTGACCCTGCCTCGAACGCATTTCATTTACGATTCGCGCCTAATACCAACCAATTACAACGAAACCATTATTAATTTTGTGTGTTTCTCAATTCGGCGCCTTGGAATACTTTAAGAGGTGAATATAAGGCATCCAATCGGGCGTCGTGTCTTAGTCCTAGTCCTAGTTCCAGTCCGAGTTTAACCAATGGATCTCTTGGTGTCCTTAAAAAGTTCGTATATCTTTTCATTTCATCTTAAGAGAAAAACACAGTTGTCAACATGCATAGCTCTATATGTGCTTCTTAACTTTTTACTCTGAAATCCCGACTGTAAGTCCACGATACTGCACTGATAGCTATACACAATAGCACTTATTGGCGATATTAATTCGACATTTGTGCTCAGGTGCAAATGGATATTGACGCTAGTTCCATGTAAATGTAAAATTTTTTGAAACGACGATTTCATTGTTTTTTTTTGTTTTTTTTTTTTTTTGCAGATCTGATCTGGTACAATCCATTTATGGACAGTAATTTTCCCCAAAATGCTTGAGAGCATCTTATATGGGATATTAAGAAGTGTAATTTTCTGCCAGTTAGTGTATATTGTGACATTACTCGTCTGGTAGCAGAGAACAACTCAATGCCAATCAGCAGACATGCCATTGTTCGGTCATCATCCGCGCATAGGTACCAATGGTCTAATTATTTTTAATGATACGGATAAAACTCACGACCTACAGTATGACAGACTAAACTTCGATCATAATAAAAATAAGGAGTGGATCAAAAATATATTCACATGTAAATCTTAGCTGAGTGGAGCAGTAGGCAATAGGCTCATGAAGTCATCATCGAAGAAATGTGCGGTGATGGTCGCATCGCATCGCAATTTTAAAAATCCTTCTGTGTGTACACTCAAAATTGGTAAAAAAAGAAGACTTTATAGACCATTCGTTGCTGAAAAAACTAATTAGAATTCTCGTTCATTAGAATCTATTTTTTTTATATAATAATTTATACCGATCGAATTTTTAACTCCCCAAAATTTCCATATTTAAAGTTTTCTTTCAAATTAACATATCAATTCTTAAAGGGGCACCTGTTGGCCGAAATTAGTGCCACACTTAAGCCTCAGGTCAACACTATTGCTAGAAGAAGGAAGAGTACTTACTGGCATGGCCGATTCCAAAGGGGGTAACGCTCAGCTAATCGCGAACCAAAATATTTTATACATTTAAATTAATTTATAGGGGACAACATGCCCCTCTGACTCGCCCACAATGAAATGTGCTAAAAGCTGTGAAATGTACTTGTTTATTTATGGGCCTGTGTCTGCCTATGTGCGTATGCGTGTATGTATGTGTGTATCTAATGCACCAGTATGCGAGTGGAGATAAATGGCGGGTGTAACAAAAGCGGAAAACCTTGCGTCTACCATAAATTTAAAGCAGACTGTCAAGGCTAGTGAAGGTACCCTCACCGGTGCAATTACCAGCATTGGGGAGAGGTGTGGATACGCTAAGTGCACAGCTACGAATATTTAAGAGTAAGTAAAATACTTTAGTAGCCATAGAAGACGACTTTTATACGCTTAACAGATATTTACTACCTTCGCAGCGCTAGCGACGCAGTTGAGCTGTGTACGAACTAAACGGGTGAGGGGCCTTTCGGTGACACGGTGGCGACGCATTAAAAGCAATGGCTCGTCACACACACACACACATGCATGTGCACATATATGTAAGTACATATGTACATGTATGTACATATATATGTACATGTATTGTAAGTAAGTAAAAATGTAGGGGAAGAGCAAATGAGGGCAAGGAGCTAGAGAGGTAGGAGGCTTGTGCGGCGGCGAGTGGTCGATTTATTTATTTATATGGCACACATGAAGCGTTTAATTCTGCATGTTCGCCGGCGTGCTTACGGACGAGCTTATATTTAAAAATAACTGTATAAATATGTGCATATTTAAGGTTGGCGTTTGGCTGGAAATGTGTGCGCGTGTGCATGTTGGTGTGCGACTCACGTAGTTCGTATGTGGCGACTGATAAGATAAGAAACGTTGCTCCAACACAATACCACCACACGGCCACTCGTCGCAGCCCAGCGCAGGGTAGCGCAGCGGACGAGCGTTGAGGCAACTACTGATTGCAGATGAAAGCATTGCGGATGAGCTATAAAAAGCAGTAGAAGGAATGAAAGTAAACAATCCATCGCTGAGGTGAGAAATGTGTAAACAAAGCAGGAAAGGTCGCACTCTATACGCTCCGTAATAACCAATAGCGCGGCCAAACCGTCGAAGGTGTTGGAGTAATGAAAGAAAAAATAATAAGATTTTTTAATTTTATTTTGGTTTTATAAATAATATTGGCAGATTTTGGTCGCGAGTTGTTTTAAAAAATATAGTCAAATTCTTTTGACTGTCATTGCGTTAACTTAATCTTTAGCAAACGAGGTTGGCAACTCTCCCATTGTGCCTCACCGCTTTTCAATTACAAATCCGCTATTCAGCGCTCTTTTTAACGCTCTCGCATTTCTCTCTTGTTATTATTATTATTATTCTTATTTTTTTTGTTTTAATCACATAGATACTCATGCCACTCTCCCAATCGCATACACGCTCTCACAGATACTTTATTTGAATATATATGCGGCTCAGAAAGAGAAAGAGAGAGAGAGGGACTACGACTTATTATGCAAGTTTGTCACTGTGTGGTTCTCATATTTGCTGCTGAATTGCAAGAATTTTTCAGATTCCTTCGCGTTGTTGTGAATGAGCGTTTCGAATTCAACGCACTGAAATTTGTTTCATTTGACACTTGGCTATTCTTCATTCCTGCATTTTCACTTTTGATAAGACCATCGATGTTTGGTATGCAGACTTCGAAGATTTTGAAAGAGAAGTGACAATTCTTCATACATAATTTCTTCCCGTCTTGAAGCCCTTTGTTGGAAATTTGATCAGAAATTTTTAATATTGCTACTCTTTGCTCCTGTTTCTTTATTATTGAGCCCTTTCTGATTGCATATAAACAATTAAAACCGACAACCGAAAAAGACGGAAGAAAAATTGCTGGGATTTATGAAATTAAGACCATATGTCGGTCCTCAACATAAAACCAATATGAGATTGATTGTCAGTTTGTTTCTCAATTTCTAAACCTGTATCCAACTTTTATCCACTGATCCTTAAGTTCAAATGAATTTTGTATTTTATATCGATCTTTACGTCAAAAATGTTAAAAAACGGCAGAAGCAATTCTGTTAAACGATCATAAATAGAGTTACCGGGCTATCGAATGCAAATATCTATCGAAGGTTCCACGAATTTCCAATAGAAATGGTTGGTAATTCATATTCGTTTTAAGTTTAAAATATAACCATTATTCGCAATTCTACTACACATATACTAACATGCATACACATATGTATGTATGCTGAAATTCCTGAAATGCTTAAAAGAAACTCGCTTTTAAATTTCTAGTTCCCGTTCCTTTTGTCTTTTAGTTTCCTGCATCTCCATAACACAGAAATTGTCACTGTGAAAAATTTTGAAATTCCTGCGTTGGCATTCGAAGCGCGCTCATCAGCCACACGCACATTTCTCGCAGATACAAAAGAGACACCAACACGCGTGCAATGTCAAGCACACGCACGCACACACTCATAGGCATAGTCAGCAGCACAATGCAACGGGAGGAGAGGTTTTGGATCTGCTCGGTGCTCGTTTTCAGCGCGCCAACCAACAGACAATCTCCGCATACCATTTTTGATGTGAGCAGCGCACCGACACACACACACACACACTCAGGCAGCAATATATGCATTCGCTCACTCACACTGCACTCTCATGCAGAGGCACACACGCATATGGCACATGTGCTCTCCAACCGGTGTACACTCGCCCCATGTGCCATGCGGCGCACTCCACCGCCACACCGCTTGATGTTCATCGCTTCGTCGGCCTCTTCTGCGTCCGTCCAACGGCTCCGGCAGTCGTACATTTCATAAGAAAGAGGAAAATGCCCAAGAAAAAACTACATTTTATACCACTCTCCAACAACAACAACATCCAAAGCACCCATCAAGTCTGGCATTCATCGGGCGTTCGCTCCAATGGCACACTGAACATGCTACTTGCTGGCACGCATCGCGCCATCAGCGTCTCGATTCTCCCAACACAGCCCTTACCAGCCTGAAATATTCGATACTTTTTGGTGGCGATCGCACCAAAAAGTGCCACATTCGTGCTGTGGGCAAGCATCTGCCTTGAAATATAAGGAACTTGCTGGCGCGTCGCGCCATCAAGTATTCCGATATGTCAAATTCATGGCCCTGTGTTGGCGAATATGGTACTTGTTGGTGCGCCGGAACGGGGATAGAGATCGCCGCATAAAGTGTTGCGTTTATCAGGCATGGTGCTTTCGTATGCGACGAATGCGATACTTGATGGCGCGTTTGCTGTACGGTCGTGCCAGTGTTTAGTGGATGTGTTTACTGTGCTGGCGGGTCGGCACGGAGTCGGAAACCGCTGGCACTGCCGTACAGCTGAGCGCTCGTATATGTCACACTGGTATAGCAAGTATGGCTGCACGTTTGTCCGTGAATGGGTACAGGGCGCACAAGAATGATGCCTTCGGATGGGAAAATCAATGGATATTTCAAGGAAAAAAAGAAAATGGAATTATTTTATACATAAAAATTTAAAACGAACGAATCTATAAAAACTATTTTAATGTGAATGCGTTGGTGTTACATAATGGAACAAAATGGAATTAGATTACATGAAACGAAATGAAATGAGTGCTGAAACATAATGGTATAGATCATGAGTGTACGCTTGTGAATTTTTGAATGGAGGGTATTATAGATGAAACTGAATCGGAAAGGAATGAAGAACATAATTATTTTATGCATAAAATTTTAAAGCGAATGAAACAATAGGAGCAATTAAAACACGTATTTATTGTGTAGCTAATATAGTTTGAACTGCAACTTAAATGAATGAAGGGATACGAATACACTATCCAACCGAAAGATATATTTTTTACACATAGTACAAATTGAATGAATGAAAATAAATAAAATGCACTCTCAAAGTGTGGAACAGAAGAAACATTGAAACATAGTAAAGTGGATTTCATACAAAAAAAATTAAATTTTGTAGTAGAACGAAAATATTAAAATGGGGAATATAGATGGATGTGAAATACAATGAAGCTAAGGGAAACCAACGTACTTTCCAAATGCATGAAATCTATGGCTGTTTCCAGAAAAAACATTATTTTATAATGAATTAATCTATAAAAACTAGGAATAAAACAACAAGTGAAACATAATGGAATGTAACACATGTGCATAAGGAAAGTTCTCTCATATGGCGAACTAATTTTTCTCGTTTTACTGGGACTGTTCCCTTATAAGGTTTATTGGACTTACAGTAGTAATGACTAACTGTTTTATAAGATAATTTGAAAGAAATAAACCGCAAAGAACTAGACTGCTCAGAGCGATTAGTTGTATTATTTTATTTAAAAATACATGAAATGAAATTTTGCTTTGGGAACAACACCTTGAATTTTGGCCTAGTAGAAAGATCTAACTCCGCTAACAGAAGATATAACTTAATTTGTCGTAAATTGTATAAGCCCTCTAAGAAGCAGCTTCCCAAAGCGATGTAGGGCTAAAAGGCTGGTATATTTCTTAAAGACCAAATCGCAATATTATTGGCGAATATCTGTCATATACACATGTTGTCTGACCCTGTATAGCGAGCAACATTTTGTACATACGCCCAAAGTCATCCAATGTGTGTGCCTGAATGTTTGTGCCTATATTTCAGTTCGGATGGCGGTGTGGGCAACATAGCAAGTACGGAAAGTACGTTTGCGAGCCATTCGAGAAATGCTGCCTTCGCCATCACCATCGCCATCGCCTTCAGTTTAGTTTACGTCTTCTCATACTTTTCGCTCCGCTCTTGCCATGCTCGCCACGCCACGACACGACTCGAGTCGACGTAGATGTTTTGCGCGACTGTCGGCCCGTCGACCTGTCTGCCTGCCGCCATCGTCATTTGTTGGCTGTTGGTTGTCGACTGCTTGTGACTCTGCTTGCTGACTGACTTTAACTTGCTCGACGTACGAGCAAACACACACACACACACATCTTTGCGACTGGCTGTGTAGCTCCACACTTTCTGCAGTCCTAAAGCACTTTCTTAGAGTTCGATTCGATTGTGTGTGTTTCACAGTGTGTGTGTATGTGTGCCGCTCCTTCTGCCGCACTTTTGTTGCAGTGTGTTTGATTTACTTTATATTAGAAATTGCGCTCGCTTGCGAACGAGTATATGCGTGTGTGTGTGTGTGTGTGTGTGCGAGAATTTAAGCTTGCAGCTACTGTGGTGTATACCTCCGCGCGCCCTCTTCCGCGTGCACACCCGCGCTTTCAAGCAACTTTGAGGCGATTTTCCCCCTGCGCATCGCATCTCGCATCTTATGCCGTACTTTCGTTTGTGAGACTGTCCTTCCCTAACGCTCACTTACTAGCGACTTGGCAAGCCAGCGCATAATGAGTATGTATGTACATATGTACATTTGTGTGTATATGTAATATATGTACACATATATCGCCTTTAGTTTCAGCTTTAATTTGGAGCCGCTGCGTTTTGTTGGCGCGCTGTCCGGCTGCAGTGCTTTGGGTTAGTTTCGTACGCTTAGCCTGGGTACACCGACCAACTAGCTAAACCAACGTACGCATATATACACCTATTTACATATTTATATATGTACATATGTATATGTTTTAGTACATGAGGGGTATGCAAGTGATTGCGTGATTTTCAGTGGAAGCGCGTTCGCAAGCTTTAAGACAGAGAACATTCATGCGAAGCTAGTGTAACTTTTACAAAGATTACATCACAACACTACATATATAGAAGGAACATATGCAAACATACATACATACGCATCCGTGCATAAATTTTCACGAATCGGGCTTATTGGACATTGCGCCTGGCATTGAGCACAATGTTACCCACATACATACGTGTGCATATGGAAGTCTCATACATTTGACACAAACGCATAAACAAATATATATGTATGCAAGCGCAATTATTTAAACCTATATATATTAAATAAGTATGTCAAAGAAAGTAAAGCTCTGCTTGACCAAAGAAATTAAGAATTGATAAGCCTTCCAGAGATATCAGATATAAACCTACTGAGTTAACTTGCCCACGTTTTCAAAGCGTTAGTTGATGTAATCTGGTGAGTGGGGCATACCGATATCCATATATACATACATTTTCTAGAAAGATTCCGGAACTTCTTTATGAACCATGGTTGATACACTAACACAATTTTTATTTATTTTCATTAAGAGAAAGAATGCCAGGGTTACCGCCCTACTCCAAAAATCTTATTAATTCTAGGAGTGATATGATTCGTCTGTAGTGAATGAAGTGCGACACTAAAACTGCTGACCTCATTGAAAATATTCCTTGTTTACCGAACATTTTTGAAACGGCCATCAAGTCAAAATATTTATATTTAAACCAAGTCGTTAATTTTGATTATATATATTTCTTTACAAAATATGCATAATATGAAAGTTAATAAAGCATTTAAGTTCGAGGCTTAGAGAGAATATTATTGCATTTATATTTTTTGTTAAACATAACTAAAAAGTTATTATGGCTCACTGCCACAAAAACAAAAAATAAATTTAAAAAAACGTAATTGAAGGGGGTTTCAAAGCTTTAGTTATTTTCTTGATTTAGGTCTTCTTTCGTGACGCTCAATGTCATTATACCGTCTCCCGTTCTTTTATACTTTTCGAGAGGACAATCCCAAACGTTTACGAAGAGGAGCGTTGTCTTGTTGATACAACCTTGAAATCGGCTTAAAAACATTTTTTGAAAATTGGACAAAGCTTTTGAATCGCAGTTTTGTATAATTTGGATTAATATTTGTCAATAAAAAGAGAAGCTCACAGAGGGATCTCATAACAAGAAATTGTCCCGACACAATTAAGCTGTCCTCGTAGCCTTATTTTCGACTCAAAACACAGTCTTCCATTCGGTCCATCCAGGTGCACTGTTTCTTATTCAAAAATTATAATAATTTCTAACATGTAAGTATATTATGGAAAATGAGCTTGGCCTGCCCAATCTCCAGTCTTAGAGCTTGTAGAAAATTTATGGAAAGTAGTCAAGGAGCGCATAGACCCAATGAAAACTAACAAAACATGGTTGGAATATGGGAAAAGGTAAAGTCTGCATGATACTCGATCCAGCAAAAGTGACACCAGAATTTAGTAGATTCTATGGCCAAACGATGCTAAAAAAGGATATTCTGCAAAATATTAAAACATATTTTGAACACCACTTCTTACTTTAAAAGATTGTTTTGGCTTTGACCCTAGCTCTCTGTCCAAATAAGTTCTAATTAGATCAAATATTTTAATTTTTATGACTGATGTGAAACGTATTTTTAAATTTTAGATTTCTTTCCTATTTGCAAGGAAGACTAAGACGATATATATGATTTGAATTAATTCCTTTTAATAGTTGTTTTTCATTGGTCTTTCCAAAGTTTGTGTGGGTAAACTTTTTGCTTTGTCCATTACTGTATGTTATTAGAGGCGTAAGAATTTACATCTGGTCAATGTCGAGTGCGAACTGCTTTCAATTCAAACGGTTTTTCGTAGTGCTGTATAGTGCTTGCTCGCCCTCGGCATTTTCCACACGCTGTAAAGTGGGTGAGGTTGAAACTATTTTGGCTATTTAGAAAAAAGAAAAATGTCAATTGTTTTCTAATTGTTTCTATGGAAATTTTAAAGTGAGGCAGAAATCAAACGGCAACACAACGCGCGTCACTGCGTCACTGCGACAGCAATTAAGCGAAAATGTGATAGAGACACACTTGAGCGGCTCTAAAAACATTTCCAAAATTGTCACCTTCCTATCGATGCTGCTGGCGATGGTGCTAGCGATGGCGATGACGATTGGGTTAGCCACCGCCACTTGCCACCGGCAATGCAACCAACATCTCTATGCATGTGTGTGTGCGGGTGCGCGTGTAGTTGTACTTGGCACACGCTATCAGCGAAAAGTTGCTGCTTGGCTGTTCGTTTCAAGCGAATTCCAAAAGAGCAAACAACAACAACGGCAGCCACAGCCAGGGATGTCGTAAGCCCAAGGCGTAGTGCACGGTACGAGGAGCACCAGCGCGTGCGAATGTGTGCGTGTTGAAGTGGCATGCATGCAGAATGAGGGATTTTCAGAAATTTGTAGACATCAGCAAAAGTGTCTGTAATGCCAAGTATGAAGTATACATGCCATGAGTGGTGCACACAAGCGCACACAGACGCACACAAACAGCAACAAACACTTGCGATTGCTCCGTTCTCCCAGGAAAATACAAGAAGAAAAGACCTAAGCATTTCCTGTGATTTCAAACAAAAAGTGTCGCTAATAGAAATTGGAAAAAGCGGCATATGAGCACATGTGGGAAGACACGTCCGTATGTGCCTTGCACTTGAAACTTTAAAAAACGATTTGAGTAGCTCGGAAGAATGACACAACTGTATGGTGCCGAAAGGACTAAACTAAAAACACCGCTTAATAAAAGAAAGAGAATGTGACTACACGTGCGATTCAATTGACTTAAATGCATTTAAATGTAATAGTGGATCTCCCTACTCACATTAACATATACTGAGCATTACAATGAGGAGCTCTGAGCAAACTGCAGCCGGGCATTGAAACTTCCAACTAAATCAGTTTCATCGATTTATCAATGCCCATCGGTCCGAGCTCATCGAGAGGAATTCTGCGATTCTTCTTTACATTATACGTGACGTCATTGAGAAATATCAAGTGTAGGCAAATCTTTCTACACTTCGAATCCCTTAGGTAGAAATATTCTTTTCTTTTAATGTCTTAGTTGGACCTCGAATCTACATATGTATCTGTTTACAGTACCTTTAAAGTCGTGTTTATTTTGCCGGTTTTAAAGCAAACGATTTTCTTGAGATTCTAGATTTACTCATACTGTTCTGCGCACTACTTTACGGTCAGATGGTGCCACTGTCCCAAACAAACTTTGACGCTGTCAAGCAAACTCATCAAGACGACAATGTAAATGCCGAAGTAACTTTGCCAAAAACAATTTTGCAGTGCTCGGTCAATTTTTCGGCGAATCAATTAGAGGATGCTTGATCATGCACAGTTGCTCCTACTTGAAAGTAAGATAACACTGGACGGTCGCAAAACAAACCATTTTGCTGACAATATAAGGAGTGTGTTTGGAAATGGTGCAGATGATTCCGAAGTTTCGACCAAAAAAAAAATTACCAAACCAGATATTTTTATCCAACCCTGTTTAACCTACCATCCCAAATATTGACCATCAGAGAAGAGTATTAATTCGAGAATCATCAAAGGCCACCATTGTAGTTAAATTTTAGTTGAGCGTTTTAGAGTAATGATGTTATGTTAATAAGCCTAACTCCAAAGTCCCAAAAGGTATTATTTTTCGGGAATTCGAGCACCTAAACTATTAGGTGTTATAGAGTCGCCCAAGATATAAAAGTTTTTCTGGAACTGGAAATGCATGGAGTTAACACATGAAACTTTTAATTACCTCGAAATTACCTCGAACAATTCCATTTTCAATTTTGATGTTTATGAGCTTTGAGTAATTTGTGGTGAGCTTGCCATATAAAATTTGTTTGGGAAGTTCAGCATTAGGCTGACGAAAGTAGAGTAATCTATAAAATTTCGGATTACGGAGAAAATCGGAGAAAAATTAAGAGAATAAAAAATGTTTAAGCATGAAAGCAGGCGACCGAAGTTGTTTACATAACATTCAGGAGAAAAATATATTTAAAGCTTTCCTACCTAACGTAGAGGCAGTAGTGTTTAGTCATACTGGAGAAAATTTGTAGCTGAAAAGCAACATATAACAAGTAAGGAATGCCTAAGTTCAGGTTCACCTTAATATTTCATGCTCTCGTAATTTATCTCATCTTATTATAGTAGCTCGCAATTTGACCGATTCGGTTTGTTCGGTATAAAATCCACTAGAATATTGGTAGTCATTATAGGTTGTATATAAGGGCTGGGGTGATTTGTACTTGTGGCCATTGTCGATTTCACCCATTTTCGCGTCCATCCAAGATTATACGTTCACTTAATTTGGCTACGATATCTTCCATATTGGGTATATTGAAAATCAACATATTAGGTATATGAAGGCTATGGGAAATTTTTACCCGATTTTGTTCATAATTAGTACGAGGACATTTTATTATCAGAGAAAGATGCTCCCTGACTGACGGATATATACAGTATAAAGTCACCAGGAAGTTCAAAATGTCTTGTATTAGGTATATTGGGACTAGAGGAGACCATTTGGTCACAAGGACACACTGTTATCAGAAAAACAGACGTTCCCTCAATTTCATCAATATATCTCACAGATTGGCCGAAATCTTCGGCAAAAAGTCGGTCATAGACACAGAGATCCTGAACTGCTATACCAATTTCAACCAAATTTGGCATATATTATTAGCCTCATATTTTAATGTTACAGTGAAATCGGAATCCAATCACGCTTTCTTTCCATATATCACAATTCCGTGTCTCTTTACAGTGTACAGTCTCTTGCCACCATGCCTAACATGCCACCACCTTGGAAGTAGGTTTTACTATGGTTGGAAATGTGAAAGTAATAATTATCCAAGTGGTGCCTACATCTAAATGGCAACGGCAATTTATGGCAGCATAACGATTCATAAAATATCGGTATTTACCTATAGACCTATTATTCCTATTACTCCGCGAATTGGATCAATCTCTTTCCCATAAACAAAATTTCGCACCGGTATGTTTGCGCCACCGTGTTTCGCAGTTGGCATTAAACTTATGATTGAGTCTTCGGCGTTCCGGTCTTCTCCCATGTCATATATTGTGCATTGATCCAACTAAGAATAAAACATCTTTCCACTTCCGGACCATCTATTCTGCAATTGGTCGCCTGCCAAATGTTCATTCGTGACATTTTAATTTAAAGTGATAATGCCATTTAGATCGAGGCACAAACGGGATAATTATCACTTAAACATCTCAAACCATAGTAAAACCTGCTTCCAAGGTATTGGCATGGCATTTTAATGTATACAACTGTACAATTGGAACGAAGATCACAAAACACTATTTATAATTTAGAAAATATTATTACAAATAATAGTAATTAACACAGAAACGATTTTGTTGACGCTTTAGTTTGGCCTTAGGTAATACCTTATGATGTTACAAGCAAATGGTGGAATCTAGCCTGCAAGATTGTTGCACTCGGATATTTAAATATGTCCGAGTCTGGGAGTCAGTTTATAAAATCAGAAATCAACACATATTTCAAACACATATACTATATTGCTAATGCTTAATAAATAACTCCGTGAGATATTAATGCTTCATACAAATGTAAGCAAATGAAATTTATGCTCGCATGTGAAGGACAAAAGCGGATACAAATGCATGAACATATATGAATATATAAGGAATTAAATCGATTTTACTACATTTACATAAACATATACATATGTATATATGAAAATGTGCCTCTAAATTTGTATATATGGGTATATTTGCCAGTAAATGCTTGTTGAAGTCAAAGGTTGCAACTTCCACCGACATTCACAATATAATTTTCCTCTGTTTAATTTTCAACGTTTTCAACTTCGTAAACAAATAACCTTAATGGAGCGTGTACGCAGTGTCGCAGTAAAATAGCAAGCCAGGCAAACTGCCACAAAGGCCACCAAACCTCTACTTTTGGCGCCACCTTAGTTTGTTTGATTTTCGTTCGTCTTAACGGGAAGTTTAGCTGAAATAAATGAATGAATAAATGGATGAAAGGAATGCAATTTGCCCTTTGCTCCAAACACCCAGTATCCCCTCAATTCATAACGAAACTTCTCACACATAAACGTGCACATACACACATACACATTTGCGCTCGTTGTTCGTCCGCCGTATAGTGGTGTCGCCGTGCACACTTTTCGTGTAAAAAATTGTTCATATTAGGCATATTTTTGTAAAACAAGAACAAGCCGAAAGTTTAATTATGACAACTGAAACTGAACGAAAATGTAACATTAAGGGTGTCCAGGAGAACTATGCTAATGTCGGTTTGTTTAAATAGATTTCTTCTAGATATGAATTTGTGTAACCCGAAAACTATGAATTTTTTTTATATGGTTAAAGGATTTTTTAAGAAACTTTTGGGTTTTTCGTATGTTGATTTTCTTAAATCGAAAACCACATTCCGGTCTAAAGATTGATGGATAGATGGAGATTACGACAGTTTCGTTCATTTGCTGTAGATATAAAATGAAAGAAGACCAAGGGAACAAAGTTTTCGAAAAAACACTGAGCAAAAATTTGTTTACAATTCTCAAATTTAAAAAAATCTATAACAAATGCATTAAAAATTTATTATTAAATAAATTACAGTTAAAGCTCTCAAATAAAAAAGTTAATATTCAGATTTTTTTTTTGTATTTTTTTTCGTTGAAATCCCATAGTGCGTCGACGCATTTTACCCCAACAGCAAAATTCTTTTTCATTTCACTCGAATGAAAAATTGCTCTAGCGGGAATTCGATTTTTACATGCGAAGCTAGTGAGAAAGTTACTATGCAAGTCTCCGTGTGTATACATACATACATACATACAAATATACATACATACAGACAGATGTACATATGTATGTGCGTGTGAGCTTGTGTATAGCAACGAAGTCAACACCGTATTGAAAGGCAAGAAAACGTGAGTAAAGCCATGGCGCGTTGAGGATCCAAAGGACATCATTGCCATGCCATGCACTTCCACATCCACATCACACATCCCCGACGCAGTATCACCTCATACATACGCGCATATGCGCTGAGATTGCGTTCGCTGGCGGTGGTGTGGGGATGCAGCTGCGATGGTGACTGTTATGCTAAGTGCCGCTGGGAAGGTTTGCCCGACGCTAAAGCGAATTTATCTAAGCTGGGCGCACCGGGACTTTGAACGTATGTATTCGCACAAATGTATATACGTGCATGGCAACGCACACACACAGCTACATGAAGATTACGAACAGACGCACTTACGCAAGAGTCGACATTTGCCAACGGCCAGGCGATTCTCTGAGCTTTATGATTTTGAAACAAGTTGATTTTTTCACGAAATTTAGAAATACTTTTATATTTATCATTGTACTGATTTATCCCGAATCAAATCTCAAATTCAGCAAGATTTGCGGGAACAGATTTACAAAAAAGAGTTTCAGGCAACTCGAAAGACACCACAAGCACTAATTCACATAAATTTTCAGAGTATCTAATGTTGGTCTGAACTCGAATTTAGTCCTTTCATTCTCCGTTTACATAACTTTCATTTTTAGAGGGTAAAATATTTGTATTGCAATGCAGTGGTAAGCTGAGGAACTAAAGTTAACTCTTCTATTATAAAAATTGTGTCTACATTTTTTTAAAAAGTAAGTGTGTTTGTATAGAAAAAGTCTAGTAAAAAGAAATCCATTATTTTTGCACTAAATTGACGGGTTTACTTAGCATAGTTAGAATGATTCGATTTATATCAAATAGGCACCGTTTTGTCCGATAACTTGTTTCCATTTTGAAAGCAACAAGTTCATCATAATCACCTTCATTCCATAATGCCAGTCTCATAGAAACATTCCTCATCCCTATTAGCAAAAAAACTGGGACAGTTGATTTTCTCATGTTTCTCTTAGGCGAATTTTCCAACAGCATAATCATTCACTATAGACAGGAATAGGTAGTAATTACCTGATACCAGTTCCAGAATATTTTTTTGCGCAACATAGACTGTCACAGTAATAGTACCATAAAAACTTTTCACATTTTCAGCCGCTTGGTTTGTATTTTCGCCTTTACCGAAGAAGAACTGTAAAATGGGGCATATTTTATCATTGCTGGTGTCCATTTTGGACGCGTGCTCAAATAATACTGAGTCAAGCAATTACAATCCTATCTTAGAACTCTGTTTAGTACAAAATCTTGTGTTTCTAACGCGATATAGCGGAACGTAATAATGGATCTCTCTTTACTAGCCCGCCAAATGTGTCCTTGAATACGGAAATAAAGAATAGTGTGAAATATAAATATCATCAAAATAATCCAAAGATGCTGTTTTCTTCGAATGGCAAATTTTACAAAGAAATATCTATTTCAATACAATAATCTACAATATGCTTACTGAACAGAAAGTATTTCAGAAATTTTTAAGCCGAAACGGTTTTAAAAAAATTGCTCGTTTATTTCAGAATTTCCGGCATTAATTTAGGATTCTAGGTTTATATTATGAGGAATTTCTAATATTATCCAAATATTCAATATACATATAAACTTATGTGTATCTGTAGTCTATAGACTCTGAAACCTCTAAATCGAGCTTGTTCAAATTTTCAAGACAATATTATGGAAACCCTTTAAAAGAAGAAGTTTAAGACCGTTATCGATTTGTATCATACCTTACCTAAGAAATTGAGGAGAGTTTAAGAATGCGGCATTTATTTTTACCAAATTCCAGGAATATAAATATTCGAATTTAGTTTCGTTCAGTATTCTACCTCAACATCCGAGACATGCATTTTTGAGTTAACTGGAGAAACGGAAAACTGTATACTTGTTATATAGGACTAAGGGCAAATGTAAACCAATCTCATTCATGTCTGGTAATGAAAACAATTTATTAAGAGTTTATAGCTAAGTAAAAGCTTATTTAAGAGGACCGCATTCTTCAGTCTACTTCTCTAGAAGGATAGCTTATATCTAAATTCCCTAAAAAGGAAAGTTCCCAAATTTATCACGTTTATTTCAGAATTTGGCATTTAACAGAATAAAGAATAAGGTCACACATACTCAACTACCGGTTCGAATAATAGCGCATGTTCAAAAATCTGTGAAACGTAAAAACAAAATGTTGGATCCTACTGTAACCAATGAAAGAGAGTATTATTTAAAATGGGAATTAAAAGGTTTCAATTCAAAATTCAACTTCAAAATTTTGATGAAGTAGTCAATATTCTTTACCAAATTAATGTAACTTTTACTTGCCTGTAACTAAAATCTACTCTTCGGTGAGTAGAGCTTTAATCCATGAACGGCATACTTTGTATGATTTTTGGTTCCTTCTTATGACTATTGATATGCTAAAGTCAGTACCTTAAAACGTAAACCCAATAATGGGCTATTTTATTTTTTTAAATTTGATTTATTTCAAATTTTCTAAGAATTTCTGTTGTGAGTACATATATATTGTGAATCCTACTCTCTGACTTGTCGCACTTTCAAGAGACCGTTTCACTATTGCTAAATATTTAGCTGAGCTCTCCCAGTATTTTATATTCCAAATGCATTGCTGGAATTTTAGCTACATATAATTTATTTGTTCACTCATTGGTAGAATTGTGCCATTACTAGGATATTACCAAATAACAGGACGAATTTTAAAATAAATATGCTTTTTCGATTTGATTTCGATTCGGTTCAAGATTATACGAGAATCGTAACCAAAGCCTGAACTTCACAAATAATTGATTATAATCTGGTTTTAAATACCTCGTTGTTGTTCATAGCTCTAAACATTTCCATTTATGTTATTTTTTTTATTATTTGACCTATTTTCAAATAAACAAATGATAAATTGTGAGCAATCCGTAATGAAAGTGAGCTTGCGTTTAAAACCAAATGGAATGGAATAAATATTTCCAGCTGACTAGCTAAACATGCTTATACGCATATATTTTATATACATACATATATGGTCTAATATCCCCAAATGATGGAACACATAACAACTGCAAAGTGCAAAAATGTTAAATAAGGCCTTTTGTTGTTGGGAAACAGCCCTTTCAGAAGAAAGCAAAGCAAAGCGGAGGGGTTGAGAGTTCAAGCGGATGAAAGGAGCCGCGTGAAAGGTTTCAATGTCAGTGGAAGCATGCTAAATGAGCCGAGACACTACATATATACAAACATATGAACATTCAGTGCGATAAAATATGCGCATAACCAAGCAACATGAAGGTCCTGCAACAAAACGGTCCCCATAAGTCATTCACGGTGACACTTGAACCCCAACAAGGCATAGGTTTACAACTTAAACCGCAAGGTGCAATGTATTTATTGTTGTTGTATAACCAATGAAACCCACACTTGTCGCTGACTCGTCATTGTCAACGTCGCGACACCAGTTAGTGTTATTGAGGCATTTGCTTTTGAAATTTTTGCAGCTGTTGCACGCTTTGTCGCATTGATGTTGTCAATGAAATATTTGTCGTCGTACGGTACATTGTTGCGTGCGCCGTTCTGCCACTGCCTTTCTTTTATTTTTTGCTACCTTTGCAGCTGGAAAAAATTGAGCCTACCAGCACTGGCGAACGACAAAAACAACCACGACTAAATGCCGCAAAAGTGATAACTGACCACGCCACTACGCCGCACCTGACGCAACGCTGCACCACCCACAGTCGATGAGTGGACATCAAAGCGCAGCTGGCCGCGGAAAATGAAAGTTACAATTGCACAACACATGCACTGGACAGACGTGTTGTCAGTGTGGCCAGACTGAGACTAACAACTTGCTTTGACGCGATTTTTTTCTGGTCCGTGTGTGCGACAGCGTTACCAGTCCGCGGAGTTTCATTTAATGCTTTGAATTCATTCAGAAAAAGGCTGTGTGAATGGGAAGAAATACTTAAAAGTCAGAGATCCCTTTTTACTAAAATCAATACTCCGAAATTTACTTCGAATTTACTTCATATAAAGTAAATAACTAAAGCGATAAAATAGATCGTATGGTTTATTTAACCACAAAATCAATTCGTCCATAAACTCCATTTGAAATCTATAGCCCCTCTATCTATCTATAGCCATAGAAGAGAAGTATGTCTCATTACCAAAAAAATTTGAAATGAAATGAACAACATGTATATGATTGACTAGGTTCAAACTTCTGAATAGTGTCCGGCTTTTTTAAGAAAAAAAAAAAAATTCGGAAAAATTAAATTTTTTTAAGGCCGATATAGAATTAAATGTTCTACAAAAACACTCCTTTGAAATTTTGATTGACTTTTCTCAGCTTAATAAAACTTCAGCATCGCTTTATTGCTAGTACTATTAATACAGGTAATTCCAGCAACTTCTTATCAGATAATTTCATTCTAAATTAACAACATAAAATAGTTAATATAGAATTCGTTTTTTTCCGTATACCTTGCTTCCACCAAATGTGAAAGACCACCTGATGAAAACAACCGATTAATAATTGAACAATTTCTCATTTCGTTTTTATTGATATATAGACTTAATACACGATAGGTTGTTAATTTTGCTTAAATCTATTTCTGAATCTTCATTGTTTTTATTATCCGATAAACAATTCCCATACGATTTCCACAATTTCCACGAATTTCACGGAATTCAAATCTATGTTTTTTGATATCAGCTTTTTATCACATTTTTATAATCATCATTTGCAAATCACTTATAGTCGTCAGTCGTTCAGATAATTAGTTTAGGTTTCGCATCGGCTTAGTTTGTACTTCGTCAATGACCGAACTTTTAAACCTAAGTATTTTCTTGATGTTTTAAAGACAACGGAATTAGTGTTACACTGTGATCTCAAAGGTGTCTAGAAAGTAAAAGATCCCATATAATAGAAAACCACTTGTAGTAACGTAGTTAACTATCCAGAATTATAGAGACTAGAATGCGGTAATCAAAGTCATATATGAAACGAACTATCAAACCCTCTTAGTAATTTAAAAAAAAGCATTCCCCTCCATTCGTTTTGAGGACGAAACTGTCACTATTCCCAGTTTTATCATTCTACGGTAAATTTTAAAAGATCCTCACAAAACAGTTGTTAATGTAACAAGTGATAGTTGAACATTTATTTCAAAATAAAATCCGAATTTAGAAGGCATGCAAAGTGAGAAAATTGTTTGATACGAACAGAGTATTTATAATAAGAATTATGATATTGAAAACTTTTAACACTTCAACTTCTGACCAAATTCTTACATATTATATATAATAGAGTTCTTACATATTATAAATAATAGACGGAGGTATCCTTTACCGGCATACGCAACAGCACAATTCACCGGTTTGTGTGAATGGTTGGAGACCCATTTGCAGATATTTAGATATATAGATATAAACGGTTGGATACTCGTATCAACGGTTGGAAAAACGCAATTGAACAGCACCTACCCGAGCTTTTGTGAACTCGAATTGTGTGTCTGCGGCTGCATGCGTTTACGTGTTATCGCACTGACATCCACCGACGACAGCAATGATGACAGCACCAACAACAATAAAATCTACAACAAACATTCCGACCATGTCGGTAACTTGATGTGGCGAAATGCGGCAAACTGTTGCACGCTAATTCGAAAAAAGCCACTGATTGTGCGGCTGTTACCTTTATGCCCGCAAGCCAAATGGTGGCACATGGTGCATGGTTGGACCGCCACACATTGTGTGTGGCAGCGGTGTGCTAATGGTATTTTAGTGGAAGCCGGTTTGATATCAGCCAAAAGCAGTTTTGGTTGCAAGTGTTCGTTTCGGTAGAAAAATTTGCGTCGACTTGTGCTTGCTTCACTTCAATCCAACCCAAGGAAATGTTAGCACTTTATCGATAATGCGGCTTTGGCTTATCTAAGCGTTATGTAATTCTCGTAAGTAGCCGTTGTTTGCATGTGGTCTGACATAAAAAGAGTTCAATACTTATTTTATTGACTGTAATGTATATACTATATATAGAGGCACACAATTTATTTATTTATGAACTGTCGTTTCTCGAAGAATTTTTACTAAAATTCCCTATCCTACAGTTGCAGGCTAAAAACAAAACATATCTGACCAATTCGTAATAGATACTTCAATTCCGACTGATGTTCTTCAGCAAACAATCATATGGGACTTATATTTGTAAATCCTGTGTCTGTTAATTGTCGCCCATAGACAGATACAAATTCAAAGGGTTGTCATAGAACGAGAAGCTCGTCGATTTGTAGAGGACGGACAATGGTCCGATTTATGAGCAAGCAATTATATTGAAGTATTTCCAGCAACTAGAGCGGTTTTTAGTAGCGACGATTTGCAGACTTCGCAAAAGTTATTTACGACACATTTCAATCTCGCTTTTCTCACTCGAGGGCTTTGTTATAGAAACTGTGGCATAGTATATCATGGTATCCAAACCTATATTTATATCTGTATGGTATGTCTGGTATTGTATATATATGGTATGGTATGCTATATAGTATGTACTAAGCTCTGAATACGTTGGTTTCTACAAACATAAATTGTAAAATCTAAATTCATTTTACTAATTTTATATTTTTTATATTAATTCATTCATAAGTGTGACAAAATTCTAAAATTTGTTTACACTATAATACGATTATCGTCACCCCAAAAGACAGCAGGTGCAGGTTTATGATCTATGTCCTAATATGGAACATTTCTTAACATTCCACTGGCTTCAAAAACACCTATAAAGGTTGATCTATCGAAGAGAGATATACGTTCAAGATCTTAACCCGGTTGAGCCAAATGTTAGATACCCTCGCAAATCAAAACATTATAAAATTGGAGCATAGTAAATATTACAGGACTGGAGGACTGTTCTGAACCCGAAGTTTATAAACCGAAGTGTCCAACATACTTCTCGATAAAAAAGCAAGGGTCTTATTAAACAACAAAGGTCTGGCCAAGCGGCAAGAGTATAAATTAGGGACACGCGATTATTGTATTATCCTGGGGCAAACGAAAATTCAGTCGAATGGGCACTGTTGGCACAGATGCACAGACGCACAGAGTATTTTCAAAGAGGCTAACCCAGCTCTATTGATATTATCTATATGCACTGGGACCCCATAAACCTCGTATTAATTGTTATTAGGAAGCGAATGCTTTACAAATTCAAGAAGTGAGTACTAATTTAAAATTTGCATTATTTATACATGCATTTATTATATTTATGTTTATTATTTATTTACTAAATGAAGAAGATAATATTTCATTCGGTACTTAAATGTACATAATGTTCTTAATTTGTTTAGAATGTAATAATGTAAATATCTGGAATTCGTAGGTAATCAAATACATAATATATATTTTATATGTATATTGTATGTATAGATGTAACATTAAAATTTACACTTTGCTAGAACTACGGTAAATAACTAAAAGTGCATTTAGTATATATGTACTTATATACTATTGTATATAATATGTATATTGTAATATAATATAATAAATGAATGCTTCTGTATAACGGTACGAGCTTACTTTACGTTTATATTTATATAAGGAAATATGTATTTGTATATAAACTACATGCATAAAATTTGTAAAATTTAATGTACAAGCAAAATGTAACTGTATTTTATTTGATGCAAAATCCTAATTTTTGTTGTACATAAACAAGCATAAATACGTAAATGCATGTATGTATATAATTAGGATTGCTGCAATAAATACGCGCAAGTTTGCATGTGTGTCTAGATGCACTCTTGACTATGTAGTAACTACCATATGTATATAACATTATGCCCTCATTATGTAAACTTGCCAGCTTGCATAGTCAAATTTGACGTAGCAAAACCATAAAATACCTTCTATATAAATAAAACACATATATATACATATATACATGTAAGTGCATACTTATTTGCATAAAACCCGCTGAGAAATCTGAACAAAGTTCGCAATAGTCGCGGTTGTCAATGGAGGAAATGCGTCAGGGTTAGCTTAAGTAATTTTTTACCTTGTTTTTAAGCATAAGACTAAAATGTCAGTCGTGATAGGATCCACTGGTCAGTCTAAAGAACACTCAATGCTTAGTGAGTAAAATCGAACGATAGGCATAAATTCCATACGATTCCGGAAGTAAAACAATAGGTGATAGGGCTGGTTATTTCAATAAATAATTCTTCGAAAACGCAAAGTTTGTTCATTTGGTTGTTCTTGGAAATACACTGCCACCTGAGACACTGCCCACTTTTCCGATATACATACCCGAAATTTTTTTCACTTATTCCTACCAAACTTGTAATCAAAATTACAAAACATGAAATAACGATATTGTTATTTTCGTATATTTTCGATGTGAATCGGATACGAGAATCCTGGTTGCAATAATCAGTCGCTACACTAGAATATAAAATAAGCCGATGCATACAAAATCGTGTGAGTCTTGTATTTTTAAATTGGGTTGGAATACTCAAAGGTAACATGACAGGAAACTGACAGTACCCTGAGAGCTCTGTTAAAAGACACTTTCTATCACTGTGGCTACATTGAAAAATTCAGTTAAAGGATTTTTATTGAATGTTATAGAGCTATTAGTAAAACATTTACTTATGCCATTTTATACTCAAAATACCCTTTCGCAAAATATATTAACAATAATTATTAAGAGTAAGGTGAGCAAGGTTTTTTATTTAAATTGAATGCGGTGGAGTTAATAAATAGCTATTAGAAGAATACTGAGCTCTTTCAAACTTCACTGAATTGACTTTGTTGTCAACTCAAACTGAGTCTCGTATAGTGATATCTTTGCTAACCAATCTAAAAAGCATTAGCTTTCCAAGAAATCTAAATACTTGATTCCAACTGGGTACAAATAAATGAATTAATGTGAATGAATTAAAAGTGTTTGTATATATATGCGATACATATGCAGTATATATTCATATATGTATGAATGTGATGCAAATGCCTGTATAATATTGTGTATAATATATATATATGTCTTATTATTTTTGATATTGAACTATCGATATGTTTTGATAATATTTTACATTGCGTGAATTCTCTTTGCACTTCCATGCGTCTGTATAAGTTTTATAATAATTATGTGCTGACCCGTTCATATGAATATACACATGTCAGCTTAGTGGCTTTGAAACATGTTTACCTGAAGTACATATCTGTCGGCAATAAATGGATCTTATTATATTCATATGCAAATACCACAAATGAAGATGTTTGGAAAGTACATACAAGTAGAACCTATCTAAATGTCTATTAAACTACTTGCCCTCAGCAAGAAGGCTGCTCATGAGGGTATCTTGATCCATACCTGAGAGTTTTACTGTCACAAAGAGCAGTATTCAACTATCCAAGCGGGATCTCCGTGCTCTTCGTCGTGACGATCAGCCTCGAAACCTAACCTATCCTAACAAGAACGTCAAAAATGCATAAGTAACTAAATTCATCATTTAAGGTGCGAAAGCTATATTTGAAATAAATTAGCAGATGCTCGAATAGGGATCTGTTGAAATCAATATTATTTCATAGAATATATTTTGTGTATATTTACTTTTGCCTAATTAATGAGCTACCTTACAACGAGTAATAAAATTATGTGTTTGCTTATCTTGACGATTTTGTAATACCCGGTGACTGAAGAGGGGCGCCTTAGTGTTATCTAACAAATGGAGGGTTCAATAAATTCAGAATAGCCTACGATGATTTATGTTGTTAAATAAGAACCGTTTTCATGGCCTATCGTTACAAAGGCTATACAAGGTCCATAAAAACTAAACCATGCCGTTAGATCTTATAAAAATCTTTAATAGTCAAAAAGGTTTGACATCGCGTGTTAAAACTTTGGTTGTGAAAACAAAAACGATGAATATTTTTAAGCTGACGAATACATATATACTTAAGTACGTATATATATGTATGTACTACTTATAAATTCAAATTGAATCCGTAGAATTTTTCATCAAACTGAAAACTTGTTCTTGTTGATTTAGATGAGGGAACTATAGGCACTTTGCATAACGTCGCATAGTAAGTTCGTAAGTTAGCCAAGCCGCTCGGTTCTCTACGAATTATATAGGCAGCCATCCGGTCAGCAATGAAGCCAAGGCATGTCGTCAAGTTGCACAACGAGTTGCAGTTCGACCGTCACAACGCAAGTGCACAAAGTAATTATACATAGGAGTGCATATCATGTCATGTGTGTATATGTTTATGTGTATATGTGTGTTGGTGTGTATAACAGCATATATCGATATGAACAAGCTCATTTTAGTTGACTTAGCTGGGCGCCGTGGCCAATAATTGAGGGTGAACCATTCTATAAACAGCACTGGTTAGCATATACATAGATATATACATACCAAGTACATAAGTATAATTTATTTTGTGTTCATATATATTTATTTATAATTTTATTCATTACAAACATATCCATATAGATATATAGTTATACATTCAGAGGTGTGTGCGAATGTGTATTTGTGGAGCATCAGAAAAGTTTCTATGTACAATTTATGTGTTTCTGAGATATTTTATATAAATGTATGTATTTACATATGTACATAAATTGAAAAGTATACGTATGTGTCTATCGAAGAATGCATGTTGCATTTTATGCAACACTTGCACAATTTCATGTAATCCAAATTATATGACTTTATTCAGCGCAAATATATAAGTACAACAAAAATAACAAAAAGCCAACAAACACCTGAGGCGATAACAACAATTGTTGACCAGCAACTATGAGAATACTGTTAATAAAGCAAAAAACATGATAACGGCAATGAGTACAACAACACCAATAGCAAATACAGCAAGTAGGGAAGACTATGTTGCGGTTGAAAATTACTCGTTATATACCCGGCGCACCTTAAAGAATTTAAAAAGCTCGTCAGTGATTTTTATCACCCACATTCTTACGTGCTCTCAAAGTGCTTTGAGAAATTATATTTATAAGGGAAACAATTATGAAATATTTTTGGTCTTCGTATTTTTGCAAATTATCCTTCAGAAGTACCGAATAATATAACAGCTGTCTTCGTTTCGCCAAACGTTAGGAAGTAGCGAATCGAACAAACCATACCAGCTGTTTGAGCAGACTAGCAGCAAATACGGTGCAGCCTTGCGTTAAATACGTCTTCTGTTACAAGAGTAATTGTGTTGAGATTCTCTTTTTGGTGAAAAAAGGTTTCTTTTCGTGCCAAGTAACATTTTATTAACGTTGGTTTCGAGCAGCGGTCATGCCATGCGCTTTCTATAAGCAATACTATCTTACTGTAAGAATTAAATTTTTCAAATCGATAAAAAATAATATTTGTATTTTCAATTTTGACAGTAATTTGTCAATTGAGCTATTCACAATTTCAAAAGTTTTATGAAATATGTAAAACAAAACTGAAAGCATTGAAGAGAGCGATCTTACCACTTTAATGAGTTAACCGTATACTCTCTCGAATTCAACTCGCTAACTTTGTTGTTGCGTTCACGTGTAAACTTTTTGCCAAGAGAGCGGCGCTCCAAAATAGCGAGCAGAGAATGGCGAATCGAAGACGAGACTATTTTGGAAGTTGTCATATTTTCAAACTGCCCTTGATCAGCTTCAGTGGTGAAGCTAAGCCTCGCTGCGATCTATCATGTAATTTGCGGAACACAAAATTAGTTATTCACAGCCTTTATTCAAAGCTTTCATCTGCCTACGCATAATATTTGAATGAACTTTCAATTCTCACATGCAAAATGTTGTCTCCGGGTATTAAAGTAACTGCCAAGTAGCAGTCAACCCACTTACAGTTTCACTTACAAATGCGACCATGGCACCTGATCAAATGCAATAAATATCACACAAAATTACAACTGACACATGCATGCTTTGTGCGTAGCGCGTGCAAACCAGCTCGCACACATATACACTTGTGAATGCATTTGTACGTATATTAATGTGAAACGTCTGCAAATGTGCGAACGTACATTTAAATAGGATTTTCGCGTCCCAAAGACTTTGAGGGATGATGATGTTTTAACAAATCTCTTAAATTGAGACCGAATAGAATTTAGCCAAGTCTGCCTCTCCTAGAGCAACTTTGGTTAAAATGACTTAATACAAACTCAAACATAATTATACTTAACTCCTCTCAACTGCAAAACCTCAAAGTCTCGCAATAATCCATACCCCTCTAACTTCAGCATAATTCCGACTAAACTTAAGAAGTCTATATCTCCACCTGGACCTAGACGAAGTTACAGAACCCAGTTTCATAGTATCGCAATATCATATCGGAATGACCATATTCACCTTCCGTAGTACACATGCATTACCGCACTCCACTACGATCTCACTCGAATATCTGTTAAAGACTAAAGGTGGTGTATCTGTCGATTGACGATCCGTTTCCAAAACTTCTTCCGATAGGTCAGAATTGGCTTCCATGCTGGTGTTGGCCTTATCTCTAACAGTTTGGAGAATTCGAAGAAAATCCGCCTATAGCCATAACTTAAGGTCTTTTTGGGGTCGCTATGAGAACAAGAAACTCCCTATTTAATACTACCTGTACTTGCCGATATAACTTCTCGGTTATTTTCAGCTGGATCACCCTCCAGTTATGCGTAGAGTTACCTGCTATACTGGCCTATTCCACTCCCAGAAGAACCAATCCCAGAGGCTTTGTATTATTGATTTAGGTGTTGATGAAGTCCCCACTGAGAGCCACTATCCATATCCTGAAACGCAGTCGCCTTTAAAGACTACCTCAGCTTAAAGAGATAGTAATTTCAAATAACTGCATTGCCAACTTAATAACGGCGGAATTTGAACGAACCCAGAGGTCTGCCCGCGTTCTAACGGAACGGAGGCTGTATATACATTAGCCCACCAGCTAGATATACTGGATGTCACCCCAGCATACTCAGGTTTTGTTCCTTTTGCCGGATAGATTCAAAGCTGTATTCAGGTGTGCAATAATCAGTCTAACCACCAGAATTGGATCGCAGTAATGGGTCGGTGATTTCACTTTGATTTCTTAGCAAATAATATTTACATTACATCTGAAGCACTTCAGTTTTCTAAATAAATGCGTTTTACCAGAAGAAGTCGTGATTAGTCGTTTTTAGACGTTTAGTACAAGGGAAGAGAAGAATTTGTTGCATATGTGTGTAGGTGTTAGATTTCATGAACATTCTTTCAATGTATTTTATTTTCGAGTATTCGCGAACGGTTTATTTTTGAGAATGAAAAAAATTAGGAATTTGTTTGCATTCGGCTGAACTTTGAGCGAGATACTAAAAATTAGAACAATTCCATCTGACAACCCTAGTCTGATGCGATCTCTGCGAATCTTTGATATTCTCAAAACGTCCTACTTCAACAACTTAGGAAGCGCTAAATAGGCGCGCAATCGAACATTTTATACCCTCATAATTTTCAATGCTTTGATCGTCCGGGGCATTTTTTCAAGTGTTGGAAAAACTTTATATTAAACAAGCAAGAAAGGTTTAAGTTCGGGTGTAACGAAACATTCTATACTCTCGCAATATGCAAGGATCAGAGGCGGGGAAATGTTTTCAGGTGCTGGCTTTTTCAGGTTGGCTGTTTTCAGGTTTATATTAAAAAATGTTGCGGAAGAATTCAACATTCATGCTCCGAGGAAATTGTCAATGGATTGCAATCATATTTGGTATCTTATTAACTTATATTTCAGGTCGTAGACTCATGTAATTTCATTGCTATATTTTGCTTCGTGTCAAAGATATTTATATAAAAATCTACTAAATTAACTCCAAAGTGATATGTGCGATATAAACTCAACCAAAGTGGCTTAATTGAAAATATCAGATACATGAGGAAAATGTAAACCACAGAAAATGACATCAGTATATTAGGAATATGGGGCTTAGACCATGTTCTAGACCGATTTCTTACATATTTTGCGCGAAATCACATTGAGTTTAAGAAAACATATCCACTTAATTTCATTAAAATATCACATATTTTGACCAACATAAACGGTTTAAAGTCAGATGGAAAGTCGGGAATTCTTATATCGGTCCTTTTTATGATAGAGTAAGATCTGCACTGATCACATTAACTCTTTTCATTATTCAAGTATATTAGTGAACATGTTTTCACGCAATTTTGTGAAGTTAACTCACACAGTGACCGACATATTTGGCATAAAGTCTGCTAGAATAGCGAAAATCATTATATGTAGTATATGGGAGCTGGGATAATTCGCAGACCGATTTCATACATTTTCGGCAGTAATCTATGGTATATCCGATATTACACATTCACTAAACTTTGCTAAGATATTTTACATATTGACCGAAATATATGGTATAAAGTCTACCCGGAGGTTGAAAATCCTTGAATTAGGTACATAGGGCTAGGGGAAGTGCTTAATCGATTTTATCCATTTTAAGCACATGGACACACTGTTATCAGAAAGAGACGCTCTCTTAATTTCAAAGAGATAACTCATATATAGACCATTATATATGGCATAAAGTCTACACTAAGGTTGAAATCTTTATAATAGGTACATGGGGGGAATGGGAAGTATTTACCCGATTTCCCATTTTTGATACCAGATCATATTACTATCATGGAAAGATAATCCTCCAATTTCATTACGATATCTTACAAATTTACCGTGTTATATGATATAAAGTATATTAGGTATATGGTGGCTAGGGGTAGTATTTACCCGCTTTCACAATTTTGATACCAGAGTACATTACTGTCATGGTGGCGTGAAAATTTATAATCCGATTTCGTTTATTTTTACGCATGAGATGGTATATCTTGAAAGCACTATTTGCACAAAGTTTGATTTTCATATCTTAATTGCCGATTGATTTATCTACTTTAAAGTGAAAGAATCAGATGAAACTTAAAATTGTGTTATATGAGAAGTAGGCGTGGTTTTTATCCGATTTCGTCCATTCCACATTCCACATAAGAATGCAAATATAATGTCACATACCAGATCTTGTTGAAATGATTAAGGCGTTCTTGAGATATGGGATTCCCCTTAAAAGTAAAACCCTTCCGTATCATATGTGCTAAAATATTTACTGTTTCTAACGTGTTCCTTCATCGAGTTATCGCACTTTTAGTAGTTTCAAACATAACTTTTGTAAGGGAAATGCGCGTGATTATTATCCGATTTCACTCATTTTCTCAGTATATGAAGAGATAACTGAAAAACTTAATCGGAGCAAGTTCGATCGATAAAGTTTGAAGGGTTTCCGAGATATGTATATTAAACCTATTGGGGGGTGGGGCCATACACACTTTTACAGAAATTTTTGCCCACGGATGCCCCACCCTACTAGGATCCTCTGTACCAAATAACACGTTTATATCTTAATTTTCTGATTAGTTATAGCACATTATCTGTTTTCAATTAATGGCATTTTGTGCGCGTGGGAGATGTTCTGCTACGCCCATCTGCAATACCAATCGTCTTACGGTGACAAAGAATACGTGTACCAAGTTTCATCAAAATGTCTTAATTTTTACTCAAGTTATCGCTTGCGCGGGCGGACGAACGGACGGACGGACAGACACTCAGTCAATCGGTTTTCAACTCGTCTTTTGATCCTAATCATATACATATATATATATGTCTATACCTAACTCTTTTAGTACTAGGTGTTGCAAACAACCGTTAGGTGAACAAAAGTAATATACTATGTAGCAACATGTTGCGAGAGTATAAGAATGTTGTAAAGGAATTCAGCATTTGTTATTCGATGCAATTGTGAATGGACTGCAATCATATTCGCAGCATATTAACTTTTAAGTTAGGTCGTATTCTCATAAAGTCAATCTAACTAAGACAAATCATCTATGTATATTCATGATATTGATCATGATCGTGATCATTATATTAAACCATATTATGGATAAAAAAAAACGCTTAATCCCTTTAAAATGTCACACATTCAAAGGATATTTATATAAAGGTTTTAAGGTCAGCCGGAAAGTCGAAAATCGCAATTACAAGTACATTTGGGCTAGGGGAAGATCGGAGCAGATAACATTTACTTTTGGCATTAAACTAAAGTATGCTCAAGAACACATTTCCAGTCAATTTTGATTAAATCAAAATTAGACAGAAATATTTGGCATAGAGACAACTTGAATAACTTTAATCACTATTGGTAACATATGGGGGCTGGGGTAATTCGCATATCGATTTCACTAATTTTTGTACCAAACAATGGCATGTTCAAGATTATACGTTATCTAATTTTATTTTTCTAAGATGTCTTACATATTGACCGCTATACGCGGAATTTTTAAAATTCTCGTATTAGTCACGGGTGGTTAGAGGAAGAAAATTTTGGGATCAGGACACATTATGACCAAGAAGAGACGTAATCAGAATTTTAGAAAGATATCTTACATATTAACCGATATGCATAGTATAAAGTCAACTGGAATTTTTAAAATTATCTTATTAACTATATGGCCTATGGCTAGGAGAAATATTTTTGCCGTCAGAACACATTATTATCAGGAAAGAACGTTGTCTGAATTTTATTAAGATGTATTATATATTAACCGATATGGACGGTATAAAATTAACCGGAAGTTCGAAAATCTTATTTTATTTATGTGGGTACTAAGGGAAGCATTTGCTCGATTCTACATATTTTTGATATTGTGGCACACAATTATCAGGCAAAGATTTGTTCTGAATTTCAAAAGCATATCTCACAGTTTAACCGATATTTTCGGATTTTTGCCATAGGCAATGGGTCCACATATTCGGTATCTGGAGACTTCAAATGCTATTATCCGATTTCGACAATTTTTAATCATGAGATGGCATACCCTCAAGGTACTCTGTTTGCAAAGTTTCACTCCGATATCTTTATTAATAGTTGATTTATATACTCTAAAATTAAAGAATCATGTGGAATTTAAATTTGTGATGTTAACGCACTTTCAGTAGCTTTCAATATAACCGTTATATGTGCAATATAACCGAAGTGCTGCAGAGATTTCTTCTCAGCAACTTTGGTTGATATAAATTTAGTGGTTTGTGAGATATGTACATTCATATTTATTATATTTATATATATATATATCTATTAATGGCCGATGCCACACCCTCTATTTAAAAATATTCAACTTACGTATGCTACTCCTACTGCGGTTCTCTGTACCAAATTTAAATTTCGTGTCTTAATTGGGAGCTTAGTTATAGCATTTTAAAGGGTTTCGTTTAACGGCATTTTGTGGGCGAGGCAGTAATCCGATTACGCCCATCTGCAATAACAATCTCCTCTGAGTGCCTGGGAACATGAATACCAGATTTTATTACGATATCTTCATTTTTACTCAGGTTATCACTTGCACGGACAGACGGACACACAGTCACCCGGAATTCAACTCCTCTCATCATCCTGATAATTTATATGCATATATAAATCTATAAATAACCGTTAGGTGAACAAAACTAATATACTCCGTTGTAACATGTTGCGAGAGTATAAAAATTCAAAATTTAAAACGGCGTGGTAATCCAAAAATTATCAATGGATCTCAAATATGAAAACATTTCGTCGAGTTCTACGTACTGATCTTTGCACCCAGATAGCCCAGTTTACAATTGATGAGTTAAATTGCATTAGTATAACCAAAGAGATGTGATTTCCACTTTTGTAAAACAACAAATTTTTAGCCAGAAATTTTATATAAAAAAACAACAATTTACAAAGTGAAATTTGTACTGGAGCACAGAAATATAATTAATCCATTAGAAAGCAGCGATGCGCAACTGAAAATCTGGGTATTTTCCTAGTGAACCGCCAAGCAACACGCTCAATCGCGAATTCAAAGCCAAAGACACGTGTGTGTGTGTGTGTGTAAATATGTAAATAAATATAAATATGTAAGGTTTACTCGCTGGAATATGTTATTTTGCACAAATTTCCCTGCAAATTTTGTGATGCATTGAAAATTGTGCAAATGTTTCATTAAAAGTAATTTTTCTTTGAAAATTTCTCGTGCATCCGCCAAGCAAGCTAGTGATCGCTCCCCACATCGACGGCGACGGTGACAGTGAAAAGTGTAGCGAATGCAGCGCCGCAACTGGTTCACGCACAGCATCGCGTCGATTGGCTATACATATACAAATACATTGTAAGTATATATATATATATATATATATGTGTGTGTGTGTATGAATGGTTTGCTTTGCTTTGTGTTGTTGCTAGCTGCTTGCCGCTTGTTGCATGTGGCGACTACACCGTTGGCTGCGGTAAGTGTGTTCACTGCAGAGCGCTGACGTTGCACTTTTTACGCTTGAATTAGATACGCGAACGCTGACGCTGGTGAATTTCGTTTTTCAGTTTCACGCAATGGCAGAAAATACGGCAGCACCAATTACAGAGGCATAACAGTGGCGATGCGGACGCGGCGACAATTTCAGCGCCTATCAATGCGTATCAAAATCCCCTTTTTTCAGCTGTGACTCACGGTGCATGCAACAGCGACAAATTTCAGTTGAAATTTCATCTAAAAATAATAATTTAAAGGTACGAGTATTGCTTTCCACGGTTCGATTGCAAGTAGTCTGTCTGTGCCGTGCTGCTATATGTTCGCAAAAGGGAACGGACTTTCAACAGGCTGATATTGGTAATTCGCGTATAATTCGCTTATCTCTCTATGAAAATGTATTTATTTAAACAAGAAAAGTTTTTCGTATACAACGTCAAAGGAATTATTTATGAGATTTTCTTTGCCCTTTTAATCTATGGTTAAAAAACACTCAGTGAAGATTCCCTACTTTTAGTAGCGACCGTCGTTGCCGTCGATTGCATATCAAATGACTTAAAAGAATATAAGCTTTCGTATAAATAGCTAGTTTGAAATGCATAAAGCGGCGTCTAACTTTTTCAAGCTACGCACGACCGTTTGAAGTTGCACAAAAGAAACAAGTTTAACAAGTAAGGAAGTGTAAGGTTACTTGCCGACCGGCCTTTAATATTGGTGGTTCACCGAAATGATTCGAAAACGATTCGATTCGAATAGCTTCCTAGATTTATGAGAAATAGCGTTTCTTATGTGAATTTAAGTACAATTAAACTTTAACAATTATTTCACATAAATACAGCAAATTAGATTCCGAAAGGTTTTTTGTGCAATGTTTAGATCTTGGGCGATCGAAATAGTGCTTTCATGACGGTTGGACTCAACGATTTACATTATTTCATCGATATTTTCGACAATTGACCTTCCAGAGCGTGGCATCACTTTGACATCAAAATTACCGGAACGATACCAAGATTGTGTGTAATTGGGGGTTACAGTATCAGGACCATAAATACAATTCACGTTTTCAACCGCCTTGCTTGCGATTTCGCCCTTATCGAAGAAAAACTGTAAAATATGGCGTATTTTCTCATTGCTGATGCCCATCTTTGACGCGTGCTCAAACAATCTCAAACAAACAGTTATAAACAAGTAAACGAGTAAACTCAGCCAAACACTCTGAAAACATACTGAGAAGTTTTTTTTTAGTGCATAATCTTATCTTTCAATACAACACGAGATACGGAAAAATATGGATACGGAAACAAGACCTAATAATTTTCTGGGATGATAAATCTCAAATCACCTGTCAAAGTGAACACATGTGAGGGATAAGTATGCTCGATCATCATGCGAATTATTATGCAAAGCTCTACATTGGTACGACTTTGCAAACACTCCTGAGCTGACAATCCAAGTTCGCTTGCATCGAGCTAACGACGAAAGAAAGCTACGAGAAAAGAAAGCTACCAGCAAATGATTCGGTGCGCTTAAGTACTAAACGATTCCAGTAGGGCAGTTCAACCAGCCATGAAATACATGCAAGCATTAGAAATGGTCAAGTAAGTCGGGGAATTTAACTGAGCACAATTATTATTATTATTTATTATTTGTTATTACAAAATTATTATTTGTTCATTTGTTTACATTTAGTTAGATCTAAAATTATTGAAATTATTATATAATTCACACCAGGTCATTCACATGACTTTTTTTTTAGAGAGAGATCAATAAAAATATATTTCTACACTTTTGGAAAAAAAATGATGTGAAATGTGAAAAAATTTCGGTAACAATTTTATTGCAGTTTTCTTTCGACAAAGGTTCCAAATATTCGGGTGACACTAACAATTTCACTTGACAAGATCTGACAAATATTTCAAAACACAACTGTTTGAAAAATATTTGTTAAACAGAAGTACACACAGAAGAAGAATTTTCTGCTTACTTCACTAAACAAAAGCTCATTTAACAAAAACAAATTATGGAAATAAAAGATCGCCCCGAGCAAAGACGTACGGTAAAAAAAAATTACTAAGTCCCTACTGACCATGCTCGGGTGCCGAATACTGCACCCGGAACTGCACTGCCGAATATTTAGCTTCAAGGAAATAATTTCTGTGATGAGATTGGACGTACCTTTTGATTTAGTATTAGACCGGCTTTTTTATGCAAATACTCCTATATGCTGCCTTAGAATCCTCTTTGTGCGGCAACGTTAAATTCAAGGTCTTTTAAAATAAAATAGTTACGCGCGTTATTGATAGGGTGAAAAGTGATTGAAGATTGAACGGAGAGAAAGATTTTCATAACCAAATAAATACAGACAAATGTCATAAAATATGGTAATTAATAAAGCAAAGCTATTGCTAATTCCAATATTCTGTGCATCATATGAAATGAAAGTTATATACCCCTTATATTTTTTTTTATACTTCTTTTTTTTTTAAACTTCCTTTTTTTTAGGTTTATCGGTTTTATTTGTAGTTGCTTAAAATTTATTCTTCTCTGTGGCGTTGAGCTATCTTATGCATCATGTGTACGCTGGGTGTAATTATGAAACAGAAAAAATAAAAACAAACAACACTGAACAAAGTAGAGCGATAATGCAAAGGGTTGTTAAAGCGGTTTAATGTAGAAAATTCTTTATATATCACAATTAGAAACTTATTTTATCATAATTAATACTCGGTAAAATTCAATGGGATTCGAGTCAAACCCTCTAGAAGCCCTCAAAGGGCTTTATTACAATTGTTATACAAATTTGACAGTTCGTTTCGTTTATGAAGTTGCACGACACAACCTTGCATATAATATTCTTGTAATATTTTCGACCTCAACAATTGGAATCAGTTTATGAACTAAAGAATCCGTTATATTGTACATTACCTTCAGTAAATAAAGAGTATTTAATGAACTATTTTAGTTGATGCTTTCGGCTTATTTTTATGGCACATTTTATAGATAAGACCTCTACGTGGATGTAATAACTGTTTAAACAACTTAGAAGTCATACTTTATCAGCCGAATCCTAAAAAGAAACAAATGTGTACAAGATTTTATTATTTTCTTTAATTATCTTTCCCCTTTCCGCCATCACAAAGTCAAATTCTCACTATTATTTTATTTATCTATTTGTCTGTATTATCCTTAGAGGGTGTGTTTGTTAAACTAAAATCCATAATTTTCCTCCCATGTTGCTAAACGAAATTCTAAGGAGTTTGGATCTTTTTAAATTTAAAAAAAAACTTCAAGTTTTTTATTTGATTTAGCTTCTTTCCAATAGTTTGTTTATATTAATTCAGAATAAATGGTAAAATTGTTTAAAGAAGTTCATTTAAATTTCCGCTTCCAGAAAAAGTGTCTCCCGAGAGTGTGTATTTCGGTGAGGAAATGAAATCGATGGCAAGAATACTCCCGAGAATATTCAGAGCTGGACTTTATGATCTGTTGAGTACCTTTCCGCCAATCAAAGTGTCCAAGTTAACCTTGTACTCGATATTTACATTTTCTCCCAATTTTAGAATAACTAAATAACCATCTCATATCTGTCTTCTTAATATATATTTCCTAAACCTGACAAAACCCATTATTAGTTATTCTCATTATAGTGATTACTAAAGAGCTAAGACATGTATGCTTTAACACACATTCTTCAAAAGCATTATAAATATTTTACCTTAGAGATCCTTCGATCTCAAACTCTCAATGAAGAGCTAGATTCAGGTCCATTTCCCTTCCAAATATCAATTAAACAAATATCAAAAGTAACAAATATTTTTAACCTTAGTAACTCTATAAGATATCAAAGCCTTAAATTAAAGAGAACATTGAAAAAAAGCCGTGCGTGCTTCGTGTACAGTGACGACGATACGCTCTCAATGTGGCATGCAACCCGCTTAGAAATATATGCACGCAATATAAAACAAGAAAGAGATGCAAAAAAAGTTGTCTATGTAAATATCTAATAGCAAGTTGATGAAAAAACGAAAAACTAATGCCAAAAAGGCGAATAGGCGAATAGGCAAACTGAACGGGAATTATCATCGGAGCAGTCTTTTCGCCCACCCACGACGCAGCTGGTTGACACATGCCGCCGCATGCTTTAACCCTACTCGCTGGCGCTAACGGCAGGCATCATTGTGTTTCACCATTTAAGGCTGTTACTCCTTTTATGGCAACAGCTTCGGTGGCAGCAGAAAACTTTTCATCATTACAATTTAAATTCAAATGCGTCTTACCGCACGCCACCACACCCCTTTGCCTTCCCACCCATTTTGTTTGGCGACAGCTGTTTGCAAGATTGCCGACTGACTGTTAATGCTTTGCCTTTATGTTGCTGTTGCTTCGGTTGTTTTTGTATTCGTGCTTAGTTGTTGTTGCTCTAGCGATTGGTTAGCTTCGTCAATGCTGCTTTGAACATGCCTTAACGCAAAATCCTTTTATGCTGGAATTTCAATTTTGAAGCTTTAAACGCAAAAGTTGATTATTTCGCATGGCAGCTCGAAAAGAGAAGAGGAGACTGGCGTTGCGTGCATTGGGAGAACAAGAGGCGACATGGCAGCCAGACAAAAGAAAGTACTTGTTAGAAGAAGATGGGAAAGAATGAGGTTATGGCATATGCCTGAATGCATCCAATAGTGTGCATGGCAGGTTCCAGCCAGGTGGGCCGAGTGAGTTGGGTAACAGCAGTAGTAGACAGTGGCAATTGAGCTGCTGCAACATCGGAACCACTAGTAACGCCTTCATTTAAACTGGATTTTCCTCATTTACAACGCGAAGCACATGAGCCCACATCGCTCGGATGCCTTTTGCTTTACTTTCTGGCATTTAGTCCGATTTGTATGCCTTTGTAGTTGTTGCTAATTCCCGACATCGTTAATGTCATTGCTGCTACTTTTCTTATCTGTTGCTAATGTTTTGTTACTTTTCTTACGTGTCACATTGCTGCCGTCCGTTACTTGACCTTATCGCTGCTAATATATCTCTCATTTTGATTTTGTTATTTTTGTTAGTAGAGCATTTGTCTCGTTGTCATATTTGTGGGCAAATAATTATTCTACTTTTATCAGTCAGCCTAACTTATAGATAGTCACCAGTCTTTAACTTCTAGAGGTAATTACACACCCCTAATAAAGGCTAACACCACAGACTCTACTCATGGGATGCACTTGTAGTTTGTTTTCAACAAAATTACTTCTTATAGGTTGGTTCTCATTTTCACATTCTGTTTCAGCAGTGCCTTAAGGATCAACTAATCAAAATGCTCTAAATTTTCGACAGTTATAGAAGAGCATTCACTATGGATAAAATGAACGTCGATGCCAAGCTAAAGACACACTCTACTCTGCTTTCCACCTTGACCTGTGTGCTAGTCGGTAGTGTAGACCTGATTCGTCTGATCCCTTACCACTAGTGGTGATGGTATCAAAGGCACCTTTTAACTTCACCGCTCGTGTGAGTGATCTCCTGACGTGTGCATAACCATTTCGGTCTCTCAGTTGCCGCATCTATCTATTGCAGCAAGCAGATTAGTCTAAATAAGAGAAGAAAACTAATAGTTCATTAATATCTCTCATCTAATCGAAGACGAGCTTCTTTCATTTATTACTCATCTCAGAAGCTCGATCCACGTCAGAAGCCAACCTCACAGTGTAAATCTTATAAAGATGAGAGTTATCTCAACTAATATTAGAGATCAGGATGTTTAATATATCCTTACTAAAATTTACGTTAACCTAAAAAATATTCTAAAAAACTGCTAATAGATCAATATATCTCGAAAACATACTTCGAAATTCTGAGATTTTTAAGTAGAACAGTTTCTAGAAATACCCGCGATCTATTTATAGCATAGGAATATGAACCTAATACCGGAGGCATTTATCCAATCTAAACAAAATATCATAAGTAAGGCTATCGAGGAGATGTCTCGAAACATTTAGTAGACTTTTTAGATCTAGCAAAATAGCAGATTCGATAAAAAGGATCACAGTCAATTTGGTTTCCTTGACCTATCAATTTACCTTGCGAAATTTTCCGGTGAATTCACTTTCAACTTTAAAATTATTTCATTATTCTTTAACGTTTCTTTAAGAAAGCGGATTATTCCAGCAGTAAAATGCTTCTGTTTGACAGCTTTGGAACTTTCCCCAGTTAAATCACGTTTAAGGCACAAACGCAATTGAGATGGACATCACCAACAGTTCGCACTCATTAACGGCAGCTACACGGCTTTAAAGTCCATAAACTTGCCGCTCGCTAATATTTCGACAGGCTGCAGCTGATGAGAATCTTATCAAGCGCCAAATAAACTAAACTACATAACATTCGTCGCATTCTTTAACACCCCCACCATCTCTACCACTTTAAACGAAGTATAATAATCGTATGTTAGGACGTGCCTTAAGTCTTATCGGCAGCAAAACACTGGTGTGCTTACAAAACGGAGGAAAATGCGAAAAGCAACGGCAACAGAAAGTCTGCATCACAGAACCCAAACAGAGTAATTTAAAATGCTTTAATGTGAAAAATGCCGACTTTGCCGAATTTGTCGCACTCAGCTGTGCTGGCGCTTAATCGTTGCTCTGGACTTGAGCGCACACATCAGCCATAAAAAGCAAAAATGTAGCCAGCCAGCGCAAGTTGCCCAAGTTGGTTGCCTCACTGCTATCGGAGATTATACATATGTATGTATGTATGGGAGTGATGAGGACGGGGATGAAGAGACGGACTGGAGCATGAGCACTCGCGCGCGAATACAAATGAATAATATGTGCACAACGCTTACACCCTGGAGCTGCAGCAACACCGGCGCACAACCTACCACCCACTTCCTTGGCTGAAATGGAGGTGAACTGATACGACTTGACATTCGCCACAGTACCACCCCAAAAACGACAAATGCGAAATGTGTTAGCGCTGTGTGGCAACAACAACATGAACATATCCTCCGAGTTATTTTAGAATAAAAGCAAATACGACGTCCAATGAGTCCGAAACTTTTGCTGGCCAAGCGAAAAAGACACATACATACTGGTACATAGACACCTTTGTACATACATACATATATACGTACAGAAAAAAGCAGAAAAACCTAAATTATATCATACAAAAATCCAAAAAGGAAAATAAAAATTAAAACAAACAAGAATGCATAAGTAAGGGTCTCCCCATTTCGTTGAGTGTTTAACTGTTCGGTTTTTAAATCGAATTCTTATCTCAAGCGCCTTAATTATTCAACTTTAGAAAATTATCTCATCCATACGCTATGGATGGCTAATTCATGTCTTTTCTAAGAGACGACATCACTAGAATTCAATCTATGTGCTTCATATTTAGACCTAACCTTCAAAAGTCATATGTATAAATTTCACAACTGTGGGAGAATTGGTTCGTGAGATATAGCTTTGACAGTTACGCAACTTTTGGTGTTAAAAAAAAGTGTATAAAAAGATCTCACGTGTTAATGAAACACTATTTGTATGAAAGGAATGCTACTGATACCAAAAGCTGGATTGATGTACATACATATGTTATCCGCTCTCTGCGCCAGGCGATGCAACCATTCGTAAGTGGTTTCCGTATACACCATATGAGCACTGAAGACTACGAACACACACACATGGGGATGTCCAAAAGAGGCTGTTTCGGACGATAAAATAATAAATATCAAAAAAAAACTCCACTATTTGGACAACCAAACTCGTAACCGACAACATCAATGAATTGATGATTCTGAGCAAGGTTTAGAGCTACGTAGTCGAAACGAACTCAAATTTTTGCATCGGTATGGGAATAAATGAAACATGGATCCATCATTACACTCTGGAGTCCATAACACAGTCATACGTGTAGATTGCATGTGTTGGACCGAATCCAAAGCATGAAAAGACGAAATATTAAGCTGGAAGAGTTATGCCTTCTATATTTTGGAATGCGTATGAATTAATTATCATCAACTATCTTTAAAAAGGAAAAGTTTTAATTCTATAACTTGAATCATTGAAATTAATATCCCACTTATTATTACTTTGCATATAAGAAGTGATTATGCAGGCTCCTTATATTCTGGTTTTCTTGAATGTTATAAACACTAGTTAAAAGTACGGAACGCATAATATTTCGGCGAGCTAGCCTTCAACTAAACAAAAGGCTCGGGACAGTTAAGGCGTCATCAACGTCGAAAAACAAATATTTATATACAGGGTGTCAACGAAGTATAGTGAACAGATTTTTTAATGAAATAAATGAGGCTCAGTGACATTTGGTCAATATCAAGGAAGAAAAAAACTGCATGAATTTAAGTTTTAGTTCACCGTTAATTTCGATGGCTGCCTTCAAACATTGTGACACGGATGCTACTAAATTAGCTGTTTCATCAAGAGTTATTTATTCCATTCTTCAACAAACCCGTCCTTTATGACTTTCAGTTTCTTAATATGGTGCTTGTGGACTTTTCACTCCACGAGTGCTCAATAAGGTTCAGGTCCGGTCTACATGGAGAAGTATTTAACTGTCACTGGCATGGTATTGTAACCAGGTCTTACTAATGTGAACTGTATACTCAGGATCGTTGTCTAGCTGGATTTTACCAGCTGTTTTCAAAGGACAAATTTTCCACTGAGCTGCAAAGCTCAATCCAATATATTCTTTTATATAAAGTGGTTCATTGTACATGGAATAACTTCCAGTTTACCAGCCCAGCTGCAGAAAAACACCCCAAACCATAACACTTTCACCACTATACTTTAGGGAAGGTATACTTTTAAAGGTTCATTCTATCTTTCAATTGCACTATCCTTCACTTAGCTTATATCTAAAATAAGTACCTGTGGCTAATGAGAAATGAAAGAAATTCATACGGAATCTTAATAAATTCAACTAAAAATCAGTGACACCCTGTGCAATTAAAGGTAATTTGGGTATTTGGCAGGAGAAAATTCACAAAAACTTCACCGAAAACCAGTGAAAACAAATTGACGGAATACTTTTGGAATAAAAAAATTATATGGAATAAAAAAGTTTACTTCATTTCACAATGACATTTTAACTTACATTCGACATTTAGCTATGAAATATCATTTCAAATTAGAGAGTTATCTTAAAGATAAGCTCCCAATATGCATGAGTCGATCTCTGCTCAATAAAGAGAATGTAGAAATCAGCTGATTTTTCATGTTTGTTGAATTCAATATATAAATTCAAATGTCAACTTATTTTCGGTTGCAAGATTGATTAAAACTTTTTAACTTTGACTAATCAATTTTAAATTATTTTTAATTTTTAATAGTTTATTTTTTCCAAATGTTGAATTTTGTGTTAGGGACAACTAGCTGATAAATTTACACAGAGAATATCAAAAGTCTGCTGATTTCTACGAGTTCGGGTTGCGTACCCGGAGAAAATTATACAGAGGTGAGTTTTCATTTGCATGGTGTTAATTTGACCGTTTCACCTAACATATTTTGCGGTTTTATAACGGCAGCATGACAGCAGCGCAAACGTCAACATGCATCATTTGGTCTTTCTGTATATGTTTGAGTGCGAGAACTCAGAAAGCCTCTGAAATAATATTTGTTTATAATATTTCTTTCGGTTTTGAATAATCAAAATGTGGAATGCATCTTTGTGACACCCTATATATGAGTTCGAGAAATATAACGAAAACAAAAGAATAGGAGGGAACCAAGTTTATGTAGCTAAACACACACCGTTTCGTCTTATCAACATACGTATATATGTATGTAAGTATGAGCGCAGCCACGAATGTGAGGAAGAATAGGGCATTCGCATATGAGTTGCCGAAAAGGGGGAATGAGAAGCGTGGTGCTGGTTGGGAAGAGTTCAACACAGCAAACTATGTAGGAAAATTGCAAGTGAAGCAAAGAGTTGAGTTCGAGTCTTTCAACTTTTCGCTGGTGCAGGCAAAGAAATACACCATAAATAAATGGAAAAGAAGAGCACAAGGCGGAGCGAAGACATTTTCAAAAGCGTTGGCAACAACAACGAGCCCCATGGTGCTGAGTAAAAATGTGTGTGTGAGCGTCTGTGTTCGTTCCAAGAAGGGAGCGAAGCACTACAATCGTGCCAAACTCAATACTCGAACAAAAATAACAATTTACATACTTACATACATGCATGCTTCTAAACACGCGTACATTCACACACAGCCATACGAAGAATTGCTAGAATATCCTGCGCAAGGCAACGAAATTAAAGCACACACACGAGAGCTTTAAGAATTTAATGTGAAGTATTTCCTGAAATTTTGCGGTCTGCTGTTTGAGGCTCTTTAAGGGTAAGAGGAGTGTATGTACATATACATACATACATATACAGATGAAATGATAAGGGTTCAACAATCATTCCAAAATTTAATAAACTATTTTATTTTTTTTTTTGAATAACAATTCTTAATATAAAATTAGAAACAAAGACAAGACGGAGACAAAGCTTTAACAAGGCGGGCGCGTCGTGAAAACAACGAGTGAAAAACTTTGCCGAATCCCAAAATTTTAAGCCCTCTGTTCCAGTCTAGGAATTTTGGGAAAATATATATATACATATATAAAACTACATTATATATTTCAGATGAAGAGCCCAATTGAAATTCTAAGTAGCACCAGCTACTTAATTATTGAGAGGGCAATATTATACTTATAGGTTAAACTTCGAATTCTCAAGGCTTGGCATAGAGTAGAGGACCATAGTTAAAAAAATTAAATGCAAATAAGTACACAAAAATAAGTGCGACTATTTGTTTTATTTTGTGTAAAACTGTGTAACATTACCCGTAGCCGCAATTTACATAAAGTGAATGTGCAGAAAATATGGAACAGAGAACAGGATCGGGTCCCTGGACGTGGATCGGATACCTGGACATGGATTTCTTGCTTATCTGAATTTATAGTTGAAACGTCATCATCTTCATCTTCTTTTCTTTTCGCTTTTGTGCTCCCGACTTGTGCTCACATCTTTGTTAATTCATATTGAACTCGTAAAATTATTATTAACTAGACCGAAAATTTTTAAATACGTCCAAACGACGTACATTACAGATGTTCCATATTTCAACCATTCATAAACAAAACTTGTGAATTTTCAATTTTATTTATATCATCAGAAGTTATAGAGCTAGTGAAAAATCAAAGATTAATTTATAACAATTCAAGAGCAACTGTAGGAAAATATGTGCGGGCTCTTAATGCGAGTCTTAATTACTAATATGTCGGAATCGCTTTTATATTCTCGCAACATGTTGCACTTATATAATAGTTTTGCTCACTGAAGGTTGTCAGTAATCGAGACAGATTTTGAGTTATATATTTAAAATTGATCAGGATGACGAGACGAATTGAATTCCAAATATTTGTCTATCCGTGGACGAATTCGGACAATTGCCATGCCCACAAAATACTCTTAATTGAAAAAATATAAAGTCCCATAACTAAATCATAAAATTATCTACCAAACTTACATTTGTCAAAGGGGTTTTCAGAGAGAAGGGGCATACGTGGTTTAAAAAATTATTTAAAGTGGGAGTAGAGTGGGAGCTTACAATAATCGATTCTTGGTCAAACCATTATATAACGTCGATAAAACGCCTAAAATCACCAATATACAAATGATCACAGCTTTTCCATCCACATTTAATTACCATTTAATTATTACCTAATATGGTGGACAGGTAGTCTAAAACTATAATAGCAGAAAAGTTTGTGGCAGTAAATGACTCTTACGACCTTAAAATCGAGCTCCGAGTCGCAAATCTAATGATTCTTCTAACTACGAGATATTATCATCCTTCAAAGAAACGAACAGTTGGAGAATGTGACAGATAACGGGATAACAAGCAATCGTTTGGGAAAGTATTAATATTGCAGCCGCGAGATTTCAGATAAACATCGCCTGCAAATTCTTGATCAACAACAATAATAGATGAATTCGATTCTGATCTAAAGTACTCTAAGTTATGGTTAATGTACAAGCTCTGCAATACAACCGATATGTTTTCGCGCCAGTGTCTGGAAAAGGGGAAAAGCACTATACCAATTAATAATAACTCACCACAGACTACATTGCCTGATATCATATGTAATATGTGTGGAGTCCAAAGAAGAATTGATTCAAGGAATACCCTCGCTTTTTTACATTAACTATAGGGATCGTACCTTGCTAATTGAGTTAGCTCGAAAAGGAATGATATCTACGATCTTAACCATACCATTCAATCCAACATTGAAGGCGAAACAGTCACGTAGAAGTCATAGTAAGTCAGTGTAGACACCGTTTCGAAGGCAGATGCGAAATTCAATCAACCAACAGATTTTTTGAACTCACTAAATTTGCGGGGACTTCTACCATACATATCGGAATTGAAAAGTAGAACGATAATTATAATGCTGCCATAACATATTATATTATTAATAAGCCAAAACGTTGCAATGGAAGTAGGCTTGCAGTAAAACAATAAATAGTAAATGAATCTAAAATTAATGTAGAATGTAAAAGAAGCAGTAATTCACCAGACAATTCAAAGAAGAAAACGCCCTCATAACTCAAATTCAGATATTTCAGTCCAATGCTCCATTTCAATTCAAACGTCCACAGTCTTCCTCCGTTCAACAGTTTCCATGCAACTAGCGTCAGAAATTCTCTCTGCTAGTTTCTTAGTTTCAACCCGTTTCCAGCAGAAAAAGCTAGCTATTGATAATTAACAGTTAAGAAACATGCTAACTACCGGGAAAGCTCAGGGTCGGTCCTTAGAAATGTGTAGTCTCTAAGATTGGAGAAAAATTCCGTTTTATTTGTTTCGCCGATAGTAAAATCAAGAATATTTTTATGAAAGTTATAAACTATTTGATCTCTTATTCATCCAACGACTGTGTGCCACAGTATTGCGTGTCGAAAACCCTGATAAATTAATAAAATTATTTCATTCCATGCACCAATTTTTTTGTAAAGACGATCATATCATAACATCTTGATGACTTCTAGGTCTAGGAGAAAGACCGAAACATTCAATTCTACTTACCGTGGCTTCACTTGGTATTCTTTAACCGACTGAGCTTCAGAGAAAATTTCTCTTTAAAAAATTTTATTTCTCATACAAATAAATCCCCGGTTAGTTAAGTTAAAAAAAATCATTGGTAACCTATAAGGTGTGCTGAACAATAAGTGTAGGGACTTAATTCGTAAAAAGGTTTTGTTTTTGTATTTATTTTTGTTCGAGTTTTCTTGCACATTAAAATTTTTGTGTGCGGAATTTTTAAGATTTCCTCTTCATCAATGAGTTGCACAGTTATCAGCAGCCTTTGAGCAAACTAGTCGCCATTCTATCTCGCAATCACTTATCCTTTCACGTGCGAGAGTTTTTTTGTCAAACCTTCTTTCCATACGTACGTGAGCCAATGCAATCCCTATTGCAACTGAATACACATTTGCGAGTATATCTGCAACCGGATACAGACATATACTTACATATATAATTACATATTTCGTAACGCAATTTAAGCTAGTCAATTTTTATGAGCAAAGTTTTTCTTTGTGCTCGAGGCCTGCCGCCAAGCAAACTTGCCGCATTCACAACAACGCACACACAGATACACAGCCACACGGAGCAACAACCATTCATGAGATCTCGCCTCTGCCCAACACCTCTAAACATCCCGATACAATAGATATTCGCGAAATTTTTGGAAACGTTGTAATGCTTCCCAGCCATAGAAGCCCAACATGCACAAACAGATGTATATACCAACAACAAACATTACACCAAGCAGCAATGCGACAAGGAGTGAGAGGCAAGTTGGGGAATAACAGCACACTATAGGGCCCTTGAATGGGTGGCAACGGCGAAAAAGCAAAGCGATCAAAGGGAAGCATTGGTGGCAACGACGGCGGCGAATACATGGCGATAAGAATTGCCAATAAGAAGGGTGCGCTTACGGACGGACAACAGAAGAATATACACCCACACATCCGCCTCACATTTTTCATATACAAATACTCACATCTAGATAAGACAACCCAGTGAACTTACGAACAAAGTGACGTGAACTTACTTTACTCAACAAAATTAGTAGGTATCAACTTCACTAAATTATATATTAATAATATTAATAATAATTGAGTGAAATCTGACTCGAGCTTTAGCCAGTAAACGATGTAAAACTAAGCAGTCAATTATCCAAACGTTCTCCCTTATAATAAGAACCGTAAAATTGCCGGACGCACCGAACTCTTACGACGACGCCAAATAAAGTTCTACGCAAAACAAATTTAAGGGGACTCCATACTAAGCTTTTCAGAAAGCGCTTCAGCTCTCGGCGCTATAGTCGGTTACCATTCGTTTAGGTTGAATAATCACTGCAAACCTAAAACGCTTGGTACGGTGTTTTATAACGGTATATATATGGCCGTATATCACAGTGACCAAAGTGACGGGATGAATTGATTTTACAATACCCATATATCCATGTAACCCGTAGCTTCTCTAAATATTGGGATATTCTAATGAAATACTATTTACGTGTATCTTGAAACAATTTGGTATTACAAAGGTCAGTACCCACATAATGTCATTGGAAAATATTGTGAATGGCAAAAACTACAAGACTATTTAATTAATAGAATATTTGTTATAGAAAAATCAGGTGGAACTCCTTCGTCTGAAAAGAGTCCTTGCTAAGTTCATTGAAAAAAAAAATTACACATTGCGCATACATTTGTTGAAGTTGAAGTTGTCTCGAAATGCTAGTAGGTGTCCCCTTCTACAAAGGAAACTTTTCTTCCTCAAGGTTCGATTTTTAGAAGAAAAGGGTGCAAAAAAAGCTATTAGCCATTTTACGTACGGTTGAATTGTAAAATATAGTAAAAAAAAGCAGAGATCAATAGAAATGATCAGCTCAAAGAAACCCATCTCAACTTGGACAGAACAGCTTAACCAAATATGGAAATTTTTTTCCAATATTTAGAAAGTATCATTGTCCGTAATCGGTAATGAATGTGGGGAAAGCTTCCAAAATTTTCTAAGCAATTCATTAGTCTTAATAAAACAATATTTTTTGTCAAATTTGTTTAATATTTAATATAATAATCATCATACACCCATTATATCGATCTTCCTACTTATCGATAAAAATTTTATACTTTCGCAACATAGTGTACAGAGTATAATTGTTTTGTTTACCTAATGGTTATTTGTACTACCTAAAACTAATCGAGATAGATATGGGGTCACACATTTAAAAAAAAATCGGGATGACGCGGGGAGTTGAATTCCGTGTAAGTGCTGTCCATCCGTCCGATCAAGCGATAACTTGAGTAAGAATTGAGACATCTTAATGAACCATGGTATACATATTCCTTGGCAACCTGAGGAGGTTTGTATTCCAGATGGACAAAATTGAAACATTGCCATGCTCACAAAATACCGCTAATAAAAATATATAAAATGCTGTAACTAAGTAACAAAAACTGCTCTAAGAGAGGATCAAAGTAGGGAGAGGCAATTTTGATTTATAAAGTTTTCGAAAGTGACAGATTTCATTTATATATCCCATATATAATATTACTGAATTTAACAAAATAACTTCTTGTTCACTTCTTGTTCTCAATTCTGTCCAGCACTTCAACATATTGTAGGAAATAGGTGAAGTGACCTTTGGAAGTGGGGTATTTCCACACATTGGATTCGGTTCTTGGCGCGAAGTGTACTTGGATGACTACCAATTGGATTCCGAAATGAAAATCTGATCCATGTTTCATCGCTTGTCATCTATCGATGTAAGAATTCGGATTTTTTACAATTGAAAAGCTCGAAACACCCATATGGGCTATACAGAGTTCAGTAAACCACCAGCGAATGGTTGCTTCTCCTTGTGCAATTCCCGGATTTCAGAAGAAGTAGTGTTTTATTAACACACGAAATTCTTCTTAGTTTTATATTTTTTTATTTTTCCAAAATACCAAAAATAGCATCACTCGAAGTAATTGCTAGTCCAAGCAACCAGTCCTTGCAAAAAATAACTGTATTCAATAGTGAAATGATGGAACTTCGAGAACGATATAACAATAAAAGAAGATAAGGTATGACTAAAACGGATACCGAGGAGGAAAATGTTCATTCAAAAATTGTCTACACTTTTATACATATATACTTATCATAATCCGTTAAAGCAAAAGTGAAAACCGTAGTCTAAATTATACTACTAAATTCTGTGGTTTTAACTCTTGCTGTACCTCCATTTGTTAATGACTTCCAAAATTTAGCACAGGGTGAATTTCAAACTCAATGTATGGGTATGTTGTTTCAGCGCCTGGGATCAGCATCTGCGTTCTTACATTGAGAATGCGTTTGTTCGTTTGTCAGTTTTTTCCCTCCGAAATTTTAACATTTTTAGAGAAATTCCAATGACGAAGATGCCGACAACGCCAACACCAACACTGAGGCAACGAGACGGACAGGCACGCAGGCGGAATTCGGGCAACAGCAGTGGCAACAACGTTCGAGCGCACATGGCGGCTACAAAAAATGAACGGCTTGGCAGGAAAGCTTAGAGGTATTGCAAACGACTACTCACATATACATAGACACACATACATATGTATGTGTGCAAAGGATGAAGGAGGGCCAACGCGATAGGGCTTGCCTGAGTGTTGAGAAAGGCGACACACACACAGACATTTTGCCAGAAATATCTCACACACGCATTTGAAAATACATCAGTATGTGAGTGACAAGAGTGACGAGCTCGTGCAACAGGACAACAATACACTCGGCTACAGCGTTGCTAATGTTTCTTATGAGCAAACTATTTGCACTTGACGGAAGAAGGGAGAATGATGCCCCACCATCGCAGCGGCCACTTGCTGCTGCACCATCAACATTAGCAACACAACGGTACCAGCTCCAAAGGCACAAAGCGAAGAAAACTCAACTGAAAATGGAAAGTTGCTGCAAAATGAAACGAACTGCGAGCCAACGAAACAATTTGTAATTTATCTGCCAACAGGCAAAGTGAACCAACCAACGAACAAAAAGCAACAGCAACAACAACAAAAGCAGCATCAGTGGCAAGAACGCTGAAGACCGAGCACAGAGTGCCATAAAGAAAGGCAGACAAAGCGCACAGCAGTAAGAACAAAAAACTTCACCACACACACACACCCACATATATAAGGCAATATATAAACACAAATACATACATATACACATATACGTCTTTGCGAAACATCAACAAATGTTGCTTTGTGTGCCTCTGCCTCCGCGCTTGCCTAATGTATGCCACCAGCTCTGTTAGCTAGCTGCTTTAATTTTTGCCTACTACCCTCAAACTTTAAGTTTACGCTGCAGCTCACTGCTGGATGAGCATGTAGAAGACTAAATGCTTGTATTTCGTTGGCTTTAAGTCAAATTTAATAGCTAAAATAGATCATATCGTTGCTTTTAGAAAGTAATGAAAATCGCAAATGAAAGAGTAGTTATGTGTCAGTATAAATAGGTTTATGTGTTTGTTTGTATCTGTCTTCACCATAAAAGGGTTGCTTATGTGGATGCGAAAACTTTGCCCTCCACATTTCAGAAGCTTTAAATTTTGATAAATGTTCACTGATATTGGTTGCCTCATCAATTACTTAAGCTGAATACCAATTATACTTGTGTTTGTGTGGATGTGTTTGACTGTATATATATATATGTGTGTGTGTGTGTGTGTGTGCGTAGAAGAGCAAGTAACTTTCAGCAAGTATTAGGTGAAATCATGCATAATGTTATTGGTTTATAATACAAAGTTATTGCTAATGAATGCTCAGCAGTTGACGGCTTGTCAGAATTTACCATTTCAGATGCGAGTTTAAGCGAAAGGTTGCGTATACGCGGTGGCGGCGGCAACTAAATATATGAAAAGGCTATACTAAAGTGCGAATGTAGGAAATCGGTAGTTTTAGTATGTCCAGTTCTTAACATAAGAGTTTAGTCAATGTTTTTCAAAATTGGCAACCCTAATATGGAGTATATTTCCTTACATTGCAAGGGTATTTCATCAGTTACCTAATGTGTGTGGACATATAGTACGACTTTTTCAAACATACACAAGTTCGTTTAGCCCTAAAAATGTTCACCCGAATAATATAGAAGATAGTAGAAAAAGTTAATAATTATTTTTGTTCGCTTTAAGAGTTGCCAAATATCGAAACCCTCTTTATGCTACGTTTTATTTCAATGTATTTCCTGATATCCAATTTTGCCCAAAATATTTCTAACAATATTAAGAGGACGTAATCAATATTTTATGGACTAAATTTAATTCAAATCGGTGAAGTATATTGTGAGTTATCAAGTTTTGCCTAAACGTGGAAGTAAAATTCTTGACGTTATCGGCTAGAAACTTATCGTATTCTTATATATTCATGAATTGTCGATATGCATGATTACCACTTGGTTTTTTAATTGTTTTTTAATAATTTTAACGATATGGCAAATTTGAAAATTGTATAGGTTAAGTGTAATTTATAGCACTTTTGCTTAGAATTCTCTCAATATTCCAGCACTTAGTTTTTCAACTCTTAGTTGTCAAAATTACTCCAAGTGAAACACTTTTTCCTCAGAATCCATAGTAATTTTGAAATTTCGTAAAGAAAATCACCAAATAATCAGATCTGATCTATGAAACAAATCGAGAATCTGATCTATCTTTGTAGTAATACTTAACTTACTGGTTTGCCTTTTCGAAGATTTAATGTAACTTTTTTCAACTTGTACCTTACAACAACAAAGTACCAGTTACAAGGTACAAGTTTTTACAACTTGTACTTTACCTATTTAGAAAACTAACTAATTAATTGTACTAAAATAGGAGGTACTGGACTAAACCAACCGCGACGTTGAGTGGTAGGTAAAAAACGCAATTTCACCAATTTTCGAAGTTAGCTTCCAAAATCGAATTATTTGACTTCGAACTTCGAAACTGAGTTTTTGGAAAAACGTTATTAAGTATAGTACGTAAGTTATTAAAAAAGTTAAATATGGCATCATTCAGGCTTTTCTCTTATTTCAATGGCGAATAAAAATTTCGGTCAAGCTTATATGACAGATGCTCTAAGGGATCAAAGTGGAATCTTCGAAAAAAATAAAAATTTATATTGCAAAATAGCTAGCCCGATTTTTAAAAATTTGGTATCATTGTGAACGCGATTAAGGGACTTTTCTATTGGAATTCGTATTTAAATACCTTGCGTATAAATCTGTGAGGAAAAAAACATTAAAAAAATTTTCTTACCGAATATTTAATCGAAATTTTGTTGGAATCGTCAGTCGTTTTTTCATCTTCATCAAATTCAACGATCTTCTAGTTTTCCGTTCTTCTAGTTCCGATTTTTCTTCTAGTTCTAGTACAGCTATCATTTCGTTAAATTTTTTCCCTCTGTAGGTGGCCTCCAAAGGTAAAGCAATTCGGTGAAACTGTTCTCCCTGTTCATCAAATACACTTTTTTTCATGGTAGGCTTTCTTGGTGATATTGACATATTTACAAAAATAGCACAACGGTTCCCTTCATTATGTTTGAAACGTTAAATATACCACCATTATATACGAAAATAAATTATAGCAAATACAGTTTTGGAAACATACGTATGATATATATTTTTGCGGCATCATTAACCTTCACAAGCATCAACTGAACGATTCTATGATTATATATATATATATATGATTCTACTATTTTGTAACTCATTATAATGGTACTACCTGGCTTCCCTAAATCCTCCTTTTATAGTTAGTAGACCAAAATATTGCCTATATAAATTTTACACAAACATAATAAACACTCCTATTACGTATCTATAATAGCGCGAGTGTAGTTGCCGTTTGCTAACAGTATACCAAAATTTGCATTAGGAATGAATATCGGCTACCTATCGCAGGCAACTGAGTCGGGAGTCGCCATTTTGTGTATATTATCGATTACGATCAACTCTTATTATAGTATGCAGAAATATCAAAATCAAGAAACCGATCTTGAACAGTTGCATACATACAATATTTTGTGAATTTTGGAGTTTGAAAAGATTTAATATCTATTTAATATGAAATATTTTTTAAGAATTTACATTTTCTATTGATGCGTTAATGTAATTAAACTGATATTTATGACTACAGTAAATGTGCTCTGTAAACTAAAGTAAATTGTGCACTGTATTCTTATAAATTGATAGCTAGTAAATGATTTTTCAGGTTTTTTATTATGCCAATATTATCCACTTGAGAAACTGAATCATTTAACTCGTAAAAAATTGGTAAAAACAAAGTACTTCAAATATATTAAACGATTTTAAACTCTAATGAACGTCATTGTTTCCTATCCATTTCCAATTCATTTTATGATTTCTATCACATATTTCAGCAATGCTGCCAAATACTTTAAACAGCGCTTCCCAAAAATGTGAACTCAGGATTGTTATCTGCGTGTTCAAGTACAGTGGCTTCAGTAGCCTTCTGTTAAGTAAAATCATATTATAGCATCCGAAGCAAGTATACCGGCAACTATAATCCAGTAGCCTTTAGCAATAGGGATGAAAAATTCGATCTCCATTTTATTTCACAACATTAATTCGAGAAAATATATATTTTTCGTTTAAGTGTTTTTTCCTAAATAATTTTTATGCAAGGCGTTTAAATATACAAACCAGTAGAAAATAAGCCTTTCAACTTTCACGACGATACTAAATTTTCGGACCAGACCAAACGGGTCTGGCGTTTTTTTGAGAAATTACATCTCTACTTATAACTCAATCTCGAAAAAAATTGGTTTGGTCCAACAGCCAGGAAAAAAGTCGATTTTCCCGTATAGTGTTATTGCATCGAGTTCTGTCGATTCTTTGCTTTAAATGGTTCTTTATATAATACCCAATAATCGTATTCGCTCGACGATGAGAACACGCCAAACACTGGAAAGAATATCTGCTCATTGTGGGTGCACACATCTTAACTAGTTTAACCATTGACACATCAGTAAAATCTGTTTTATTAGCAGATTACATGTTTGTACAAGCAGGCTAGTATTTTAGATCGGTTGCTGCAAGTTTATCTTATGGATATATATATCCCTTTATGTGCAATTTGTTGTTATTGAAAACAACTAATTATTGTAATGAAAACATTCCAAATAATTTTTAGGTTGCTACCGAGTTGAATTTCTTTAACAGTTTAAAAATCCGGTCTCGTTCCGGTAATGTAGACTCTACTGTCATGGAAACGGAAGTATCCACACTCTCAGAATTTGGTTCATTCAGCCTCAACTTCTACACCTTCAGCAGCATCCATAGAAATATTCCGCTATAAATCTGAAAGTTGGTCTACAATAGATCTCTTTTGCTGAATGAGACGCAAACATATTGAATTTTTAATTAATGTTTAGTTTATAATAATGTTACTCATATAATTAAAATTATAATTACAATTTGCATAACTGTTATTTTTTATTCCATATGATACATTAGTTGTTTCTTAATCTTATTTTGGAACAAAATTACCTAATTAATATTTTATACTTTGTAATTTTAGTTCTCTGGAGAACGTGTCCAAACGAACAACAAACCGATAAAGTTACTTATTTGAACGTAGGTATATAAATGCCGAGAAACATCGTTATTGTAATTATGGTTTGGTAAATGAAGTGAAATATGTTTAACGAATTTGTCTTAAAGAAATATGAAATCTTATCAACTCATTTTCTTACAACTTCCGCTGAAATTTCTTTTTGCTGGTCTTATAAATCTTCATATATGACTAATTTTTACCGTTAATGCTTTGTAAAACACACGCATAGATCCATGTATATATGAATATAAAATGTGTTCGCTTAAAACGTTGGCAAAATTCATTTCGACTCTACTAAATTTTATTGGAGAAAAGTGTGTAGGTACGGAGAATAGTCTAAAAAACAGATTTTCAATTATTTTCGATTATTTTGGACTTTAGAAATTTGCCGTTAAGCAATAGAAGCTCTAACTTCTATACTGTGAGTGGAAGAGTACCGCTATGTTAAAAAAAAAAACATTAATTATTTCCTTACGATTTTTCGGTGATTTTTCGATTTTTTTGTTTGATTTTTCGAATAGAATATCGTCTGCTTTGAAGGTTATTGCATATTTTGTGATTTCAACACATATTACCTTATTGGCTGTTGCACAAATTCAGTGTATTGGTTTCACAATCGGTTTGATATAAAATACTTGTTTTATTGGTTTACAAAACTTAACGCTATTTTAGAAAAGGCAAAATTTCCATTAGAAAAATTACAATATAAAATTCCATAACGCGCACACACTTGCATATACATACATATAAATGTACTTTGTATGTTACAAATACAAATTTGTGAGCTTGTAAAAAATTCACTATTTCTTCAGGCCATAAGTAACGGCGTTGTTCGTTGTTTATGTATGTGTGTTTTCTTTGTTTTTTGTTGTTTTTGTTTTTCGCTGTCGAGGCATTTTTTCACCTTAACAGCTTGTATATTTAATTCGAAACAAAGTTAAATAATTTAGGAATACTTAAAATCTATTATAAGTTAAAAACAAAAGACCTTCGAGGTTATGCCGCAATTTTAAATGGAGAATTTTTCCAAGGTCACTTCATGCTTGCGAACACTATTAAATTGTGACGCAACGCTGCTTGAACAAATTTCTCAAAATGGTGTTATAGCTGCGTTAACCTAAGCGTAATTTCTAAAACATAAAAACAAAACCGAGAGAAGCTTTTACGTAAATATAAGTAAGTTCGTATGTATGTATGTATGTATGTACTCACATGAGCTTCACTATCAATTGAGAAACTTACATAATGGTATTATAAACAAATTACGCCTCGCTTGGGGTAACTTTAAGCTCAATAATCATAACCGCTGACGTCTCACATATTAGGCAACACAAAATTTTCAACTAAACAAATTAATTTATTTACGCATGCACACCTGTATGTAGGTATATATATATATATGTATACGTATAATACATACGTATAGTACAATACGTATAGTATTCGCTTGTTAAACAAATTATCGGCTACACGTGAAAATAGTCAACTTAAATGCTATCAACTTAACGCCAGCCAATTTGAAATGATAATTATTTAAATACAAAAATCCAGTTACAATTTTTTAAATTATATATTAATGAAGTATATTTAATATGTATTCGCTTTGCAATCACTGTGACGAAATAATAATACTAAGAAGATTTATTACAAATTTTATAAAATCGCACATTTTAGAATATTTTAAACTTAAACTTTAGTTTTATAAACAAAAAATAATAAGCCGCTAAGGAGCTCGACGCATATAGCTTACATAACAATGTCTTAAACCGAAAACTTAAGTATTCACATCTGCATTACATATGAATAATCAGTCTTTTTTAGTTAAAAAATATTTATGCTTTTCCTCAATTAGCTTGCTTAATACGCTTTCTTCGAGTGGTTCCAAATGAACGCAAATACATGTATATATTTATATATATATATATATATATATATTTATATATATTTATGGTTTCGAATGGCATTTGCCGAATTTGTATTAGAAAGAATCAGCTGCTCATCTCTGAAATGTTTTTTAAATATGTGAAAACTCAGTAAGCGAATGTATTTACTGTGTTGTAGTTTTTAAGTATTTTTAAATTTCAGACAGATGCATTACTTAAAACCAAGAAAGTTTAAAAAAGTGCTACGAATAAATTAAAATTTAATAAAATAGAATTAGAACATTTACAATGTTTTTGATGTTTTTGTTTTCGAATAATGTTCCGCTTTAAATAACAAATATTTCATTTCAAATATAATTATTGTAAACTTATTTCGATATTATTTTAACTAAATTTAAACTATATTTTATTAGTTTTTTCATGGTAACATGATCGTACGGCATTTACGTTATTATAAATATAAATAATTGAAATTATTTGTTGAGCTGCGGCGCGCAGTTCGACGCCTTAGAAACACAATGCATTCGTTTAACAAATATTAAGTTTCTCAGCTTTTGCACATAGTCAATGATTTTAAAATTTCAACATTAATTACAACTTAACTATTACAATAAAATTAAACACAATCTAGTATATGCTTATATTATTTACAATAGTCGCACAAATATGCTCAAGGACTCTGATAACAGCTGTGTTTAGTTGTGTTTCAACGACTTAGTTTTAAATAATTGATAGATCGTTTACTTATGCATGCAATTTACATTGATTTTTCACAGGTTTGTTAACTAAATACTAAACAAATTAAAATATGTTTGTGGAATATTTGTTTTTCTTTTTCTTATAGATTTTCGATTATTTAAAAACTATGTCTAACTTTACAATAATACAGTCGAATTAAAAACAAAAAACAGTAGTAACAAAGCTTGGTGGCTTATTTTCAATAACATATACAATGTAATACACTTGGAATTGTGAACGTATAGACAACTAGTCATTTTATTTTATGTAAGAAGTGCAATAGTGCGGTAAATTGAAGGTTGATGAGTAGTTCAAACTACTTGTGGTTATGTTGCTGGTTGTTTATTATTTTTTCTCTCATGTATTTGTCGCTGTACTTAGTGGTATTTTTTTTTTATATTTTATTTCTTTTTGTTTGCCTTTTAACGTTATTTATATAAGGACATTACTTTTTGAGTTTGTAAAAATGTCTTGGCTATAATTTCTAGTCTGAAAACTGAAGGCAGTGTTGCTGCATAGAATTACGCGCATTTTAGTAGAGGTTAGCCCTCATAGTCTGTGCGACTGTTATTATTTTATACGCTGCTTTAGCAAATAATCAAACAAAATTTATTGGCGTACAAAATGTTACAACAAACAAAACCCTACTCCAACTTTTCGGCACAATAATGACTAAATGTGCCCAGCAACGATATGCTCCGCATACCGCATAAAAAACTCCGCATACTATCCTACATATATATTTATATATCCTTGATTAGCTAAAACCGTGTTTGTCCTAGTTGCAATTACTGTGTCAATCCTCATAAACTCATTGAATTAACTGTTATCTTTTCTATTTGAATTTAATTGTTGCCGTTTCGGTGTGATCGCGTATAAAATTTAACTCCGTGAATCATTGCTTTCGCTAAAGCTTTGCTCACTGGACTCGCGTCGGCTGCCCACCGGTTTGGGTTTATATTCTGTAATGAACACTGTCACCGAATTCACAGTGACTTCGCGCGTTTGTGCCGTCGAACGATCGACGTTCTTCAAACGGGCCGGATACTTTTTATGTTTATTCTTATCGTGTCCTGCACCGTGCCGTGAGCCCGAGGCGGATTTCGTACCGTTTGGCATAGTACCTGATGCGCCGGGTAATGTGGCAGCTTGTTGCGCAACGAGTGCTGAGTTTAGTCGTGGCTTACGAGTAGAAGTTCCTGCAATAGTAGTTTCATTAATAATTTTTTAGAAATGAGAGTAATCGAAATATTATTATAAATTATTCGAAATCATATTAGAATAAGAGTGTACCTTCCGAAAACATACATACAACCACATATTAATTAATAATTAATAAAATTTTCTCAGAAATGCCCGCATAAACTACCCACTGACAAATAGATTTTAAATGCTACTCGTATAAGCTATTCACATGGCTGGTCTTGTTCTTATTCCAATTCAATTATTTTTGCAGAATTTTATACTTTCCTGTTCGTGTACATAAATATGTATGTAAATGCACATATTTTTCTTTCATGAAAATTAATGACGAAAACTATTATAATATAAACAAACAAAAAGCAGGTATAGATAAAACCGCAACCGTTCGCAGCGGTCTCAGCTGCTTTGAGAAGGCCGTCATAGTTGATTATTGAAATGAATGTTTTTGATTGGATTTCTTTTCATACTAAACTATCGCTGAATCTGTTTTTCGACACTTTCGCGTTGTACAGCATATCACGAAATTTCCTGCCTCTTGAACACCCTCCTCTTTCCTATAATAATGAAACTTGCCAGATATGAGGCCAATTTGCTGACAATGAAATATTTATATACATATATATATATTACGATATCAATATATTCACATATGAATACAATATGATTGATAACAATAAAACATGAGCTTGTACGAATGCAAAATCAGAAGATACATGGAATGCAATAAAAAACAAAGAACACAAGCAATTTTGTGAAGTGATACAGCAATACGATACCTATTTTAGATAATGCATACTCAACCCAATTTATATTTACTTGTGATTTTTCGCATTTGATACTATAACGAACGCCCGGCGTCAAACAATCCAAACGACCTAGTTGCTCTTTGTACATAAGTATGAAAATATACATATATAACCTCATTCCTACAGAATAAAAAAACAAACAACAAAAAACAAAGATTGCTTGATTGTATTTCTAGCCACCGCCTGCCACTGTTCCATTTGAGTTTGCTGTGTGCGGCCTACATTACAACGAAGCGCTTGGCCTCAGCCTCATTTCGCAGCTTCTCATTACTTCTGTAAACATATTGCACATCGTACTGTTGCTAGACTTTAACAGGTACACAAAAGTATTTCCACGTATTTATATTTACACTTTAGTTAATATTAACAGCACTTTAACCAAAAATGCGGAAATTGTTATAATGATTATTATTCACGTTGCGATGAAAATTACTTTTGCGGTATATATTGAACACATACATATTTACATTGAGATGCACACATACGTCAACATAGATGGTCCGTACTCGTAAAGGGGTCACTCACCTTTCCGCACGTCGCACATACGGCATTTAAATGCCTCAGCTGTATTCCTGTATGTACAAACGCTGCAGTCCCAGAAATTCTCCTCGATAGCTTTGGATTGTCGCTTCTGTCTTCTTACTGGAGATTTCTTGTGATCCATAATCTTAGATCGCTGCCGTTTATATGAAAGTCGTTCCTGCCTTCGCGGCTGGTGCTGCTTCAGCTCCTCCACCGCTTCAATAAATATTGTTACTACCCCTTCTTGTGCAAAATATATTTATATATTTCCAAGATGTAGCTTAAGTAAAGCTCACTACAAAATGTAAATCTAACAAATTCTCAAATTGGATGCTTTGGGTTCAGGTAAAGGAAAATATACTAATATTTAACTTTTGCAGAACTCTTAAATCACTTCTTAGTAAGTTTGAAATAACTTTACTATGCGAACTTTACGAAGATTTTACAGCAGCCATGAAATTCGTTTCGATTTTCCTCGTAACACACACATAAATTGAGAAATTCGCTAAAAGTGGCGAACAAAAGTGGAAAATATACATCTTACAATTGTGGAAATGTCAAATACTGACATTTGCGCAGTGCTGCATTTCTTTCTAGCACCTATGAAATGGTCACTGTCCACAAGATGGTGCAAAGCATTTTCAAAAGTTTGGCAGCACTTTCATATTTGGTTATTGTAGTAGATTTTTAATTGTAAGGCGGAAATAATTAGAATAGATAATGGGTAAAAATTCAGTTAAATTTTTATCGTATGCCTAATATTGAAATTGCCAAGCCAACATAACGGGGTAATCCGATCGACAAATCGACGAACATTTTATCAGACCTTAGCGTTGACTTGGTGCCAGTTTTTTTTTTTAATAATTATTAATTTCATAGATATATTAAAGTTAAATAGTAAGAGCATATAATATGGATTAGGGGAAGGTTACTTTGTTTTTAATTAATTCGTTACCACTTTATGTAACTGAATAAATATTTTAATAATGATGATTCTACCCAAAAAAACGTGGACTTTTACATTGGAATTTAAAAATAAAAATATTAGATTGGTTCTTATCTCTTGGGCGGAAAAGAGCTAGAAACGCGCTATATCTTTCTATATACGCTGCAAACGATTGTGAACATTTTTTATTGACGAGCGTTTACAAGAGTTTTTTACGCATTTCCGAAAAGTCTTCGATTGCGGCTTGTTACGTCTACATCCTCACTTGCAGCTAATGCAAGAGAAGGCAACAGGCTGTTCAAATTTGTGAGAAATCAAAGTAAATAATAGGAAAGAGCCCACCTTATGGAACTCACTATTTTAATAAATGAAAAGCGAAAAATTCGACACGATGATAAATTTATATATATTTCATTATGTTATTATTTAATATATTATTATATATCTTTATACAATATATATATATTATTATTATTATATATTAAATTAATTCTAAATTGAAAACTTACCTCAACGTCGACACCATTAAATCCAACTATTTGAAAACTGGAGCAAATTTAAAAATTTCAACATCGGGTCATATTACTCAGAAAAAGTTCTATAAGATTCGATTGTAATGTTTTAGTCAACATAATTATGTTGGAATTTTGCATGACCTGTCTAAATGAAAAAATTTAAATATCCTAGCGAAAATTCTTCACTTCCATTTTTTCTTAATATATTCTAGACAGCTCAGACAAGTTTTTTTGTGGTCTAACCTGTGCAGTGAAAAATAAAGCTATGGAACAACTGTCATGAGCTGAATTTACTTGGTAAATAAACTAAACATATATTGTAAATATTTTGATTATAATTTGTGTAATAATGTAATATTATTAACAAATTAAATAATATAATAATTAGCTCTTTAGGATGGCGCGACAGAAAAAAATCTCTATTTGAAACATTACATTACATTAAAAAGTTACAGTGATTCATGTCTCAGATGCAGTCTCAGACTCAAAAGGACACTAAGAGTATCAAATAAAAAACTGTAATATTTATTAGTTTTTCAATCAAATTTACCAACATGCATATTTTAAATATTTTTAAATATATTTTAAAATTATTTTCAAATATAAATATAGAAATGAAAAAATGAAAAAACGAAAAAAAGGAAAATAAAATTCACTCACAATAAGCTTGCTTTTGAGTAAAAAAACAACAATTCGGGAGCTTAAGAGGTATGGTTTTTTTTTTGAATTAGTCGCACCAATACATCGCTGTGGGTACCCGGGTAGGCGGTAGATAACCTAAGGGTTAATCAGACTTGGTGGAATCGCCCCTAAAGCTGTGCTAATTAGGATAAAAGTTTGCATCTCCAATTACAGCAGAAACTTCAATAATTTTCAGATTTCCTAACGGAAAATATATTTTCATAGCAAACACACATAGACAGAACTGTAATTTCTATTGTTGAACGAAAAGAGTTTGGCTTAAATATCATTTTAAATATATTTTATTTGTAGGCAGTTTCTGAAGAACATTTTAATGACATTTATATATAATGAACATGTTAAATAATCATTTCGTTATTCTTCTATATAATCAATTTCATGTCGGTACTGTCTCTTACGCCGGTTGCTGTTGCTGTGTATTTACTGTTATTTCTTGTTTGTCATAACAGTACTTTCATTTCCTTTTCAACTGTGTTATGTAAGGGTGTGTGTGTGTGATTTGTTTTATTTTTTTTTGTGTTTTTATGTGTTCCAGTTGTTTGCTTAATGTTTTCTGTTGAGTTATTTTCTATATTCATTTGCTTTTTATACTTTGTTCAATTTTTTAATTTTTTGTCCTTTGTCTATTACATGTTTTAATGTTACGTTAATTATTATTACTTAACTATGTATATATGTATGTATAAGTGTTTATTTAATAATTTATTTAATTACTTTTTATTTGTTTGCTTAAAAAACATTATTTTATTTATATTTTATTATATATATATGTATATATATATTTAATATATATATGTATGTATATATATATTTTTTTAAATATTTTTTATTTATGTTTCTATATATTTATAATAGTATTTATTAATATCGTAGATCACCGAATTTGTTAAAAAATTGTTTACAGAAAAATTTGCTGCTATATTATTTGTATCATAATTCAAACCACCTTGGGTGTTACCTTTAAATTTAATTTTTCACTTTTAATTTTTCTATTGTTCTTGGTATGAATCATTCTAGAATTTGTTATTACATACATATATTATATATGCAATGATGTGTTGACCATGAGTATTCTCCTTTGGTATTTTATCTATCTCTTTATTAATATTAATATTTAAGTTTTGTTTTTCTCTTTCTCTTTCTATTTATTTTAATTTTAATTTGTTTGTATTCGCTAGTTATTCCATATACATATACGTGTGTGTATCTGTGTGTGTTTATGTATGTATACTAATTTATGCGTGGTTATTGCATTCGCATTGATGTATATATATATATAAGTGTCACAAGTATTTATATTTTTACTGTTTAATTTGTGTTTTTGTTTCTATTGTTTTAGTTTCGTTTTCGGTTATGTATGTACAAGTGAGTACATCACCAAAAAATCGCCCCAATGCACCAACTTCGATCTGCGCACACTCAATAATTTTATTTCACTAATTTTATTCATACGAATTGTTTCTATAATTTGCGTAACATAGTTATTTGTTTTTGTTTTTTTTTTTGTTTTAGTTTTCATATTTATTTAGTTCATTTAATTTTTACCTATCTGATAGCCACTTTGAATGAGGTAAAAAATTAGTTAATTTATTAAAAATGCATCAACGAAACTCAACCAGGAATTTAATGCTAATTGGCTTTTTATTCAAGTATGTGTGAATAGATATATAAATGTATCTGCAATAACTGTAACTATTTTAATAAATTTGAATTTAAATACTCATGTTCACAGTTTTCGAATTTTTTATCATTATCGCTTGTTTGTTTTGTTCGTGTTTTCGTTTTTGTTGTAATTTAATATATGCATGTGAATAACACAACAACAGACATAAAATATGCTTGATGCAGTTTATTTACTTTAAGCTTCATATTTAATTGTTGCACATTTTCGAGGTTACGTAACTTTTATGGAAAGTAGATATTTAAATTTCTATTAAAAATGTATGATTTCCATTGTAAAAAACTAATCCCATATACTACAATATTATGTTGCTGCTTGTTAGTGGGATTTAGCCCCCCAGGGTTTAAATATATGAACTGAAATAAGTAAACACAGGTTATGGCAAATTTTTTTTGTTTGCATGGGGTTTTGAGAAATATCCCTGTTGTATTTATGTATTTTTGTAATTATGTAATAATGTTTTGGATTTTATTGAGCGATACTCGGCGGCGGGGATTCGATTAAATGCAACCATTTAAATGAATTATCCAATTGATAAATTTCTCTTTCCTACATTATCTATTCAACAGGTGCGGTTGATAAGTTTTGATTGAAAAATCAAAATAATATAATTTTTGTTACCCAATTTAATGATATGAATTGTGTCGACGGTAAATAATTTCAATTGTACAATTCAATGCAAAACGACGATGATGCCAGATAGCTCCAAAAATTAGAGAGCCACGTACTAGGGTCTCATCAATGTAATGCATTCAATTTCCGTTGAAAATTAATTTTGAATTTATTTTAATTTTATCATTGGCAATATTTTCATGGTGAATACTGGTGGTTTAATTACTCATTGTTCTGTTCTTTTGCTAAATTTTTGTGTTAGAGCTTCTCAGCTATCATTGCAACACTGTTACAATTCAATTAAAAGATCTCTTCCTACTCTTTGGAGGACCTCAATGAGATCCCTAAATACTCAACCGCTTAAAATTCTCTCCAATTGTTTCGCCTCTTTTTTTTAACACTTTCAGGGAGATAAATCCAAAAGTGCTTTAGTTATCATCGCTGACTAGTGGCATTGGTTTTTAAAATTTTCGTTTAAAAATTTGTGAAAATTGTTAAAGAAGCCAGCTTGACTGCATATCCCTTGTAGTCCTTACATCATATTCAAATAGGTGAATTAGCTGAGCTAATTAAGAGGTGGTGTTAGTGAATGTCAGCATAGCAACAAATAATAATTTTGACTACTGTTTAAAACTTGTTTAAACTTTAGACTTTGAATTATTATTTAATTTGAATTAGAAATAATCATGTCATAAATTTATAACAGAAATATTAAGTTTTTTCTGTCAATAAAGTTGAATTTATATTGGAATCTGGCTTTGTAAAAAAAAAAAAGAGAATAAAAGTTGGTATCTCCGTTTCTGAGAATGCTTTTCACACTAAACAGGAGCTTTCATTTTCTCATTGAAAAAACTTCACAGGGTTGTATGGGGCTTTTTCTTCAATTTGTTGCCTGCTCGCTAACGCGACGAACTTTGTACTGTCTAAGAAAGGAAAAGGAATGATTGAGGTCGATTGACTTGAGAATCGCTCGATTTTTTCTTTTCATTTTTGTTTACATTTCGATTTGTGTATTATCTATGTATTTTGGTATTGTCATAGCATAATTTTAAAGCGAATCGTTCCGATATATTAAAGCAGTTCTAGCAACAATGAAGAATAATTAAGACTTCTATCGACACAAGCTTTTCGTTACGAGAGTCTGGAATCAGAAACTTATCAGTCGCCTTCTTTGGAATCGTCAAATCATTAAACAATTTTTATTGATCTTTCTGTTAAAGTGTGCTCAAAAATGAAAAATATGCGCTTCTTTATGTATTTGTTGCATTGGTTATTTGCATAAGTACAACAATAAAGATTTGTGATTTAGTTACATTTAGCTACGGATATGTAGAGTTTTTGCCGTTAAAAGAGTTTTACTCTCCCAATGTGTATGCGGGAGTGTGTGTTTGTGTGTTTGTTTGAAAGAGAATCAGCAAAGATTATAAAGAGTTAATTTTTGCTTTTAACAGTGAGTACGTTTGTTTTGTGAGTATTGTTTCTTTTGTAAATGAATATTGTCTTCGCCAAAGATTGCTTTCCTTATCTCATTACAAACGTACACATTCTTAACTAACAATGTGCATATGTATTGTATCTATGACCTATTCATACACATACATACATACTGCGGTAAGGAGTCTGAAAGCGCTTAATAACTTTTATGGTTTTTCTAAATGCATTTTGTTGTTGTGTTATATGCACTTTAGATTTAGTAGATTAAGTGTAAAAATCTTAGTGATTGCGTTGCCACTTTGGCAAGTAGTAAAGAGAAACGACAACATTTAGAGTTTTTATGCCCCTAAAGAGTTAATTAAATGGAAATAAGAAATGAAAAATGTTGGAAATTGTTCAGAGCTTCAGAGCTTGAATCTATCTATTAACATTATAAATGTGTTTAACACGTTTTTAGGACCAATTTGAAATTTATTACTGTATTTTTTTAACTATAAATTTATTTAAAAACAATTGAAAACCGTAATTAGAACACATCTTTTTTTTTATTTTGATTATTAACTCAAAATTTCTTTTTGGTTTTTTTTGAATTTCCTTTCTGAAATCGATATTAAATCGTTTTACGAATTGTTTAGAAATTAAATCATATTAAATCCTGACTTTTTAGAGTAATCGCGGTTTTTTCTAATCCCATGACTACGGCTTTTTTCGTGTTAGATGTTTTTGATTCCATTTAAATTGAAGTTTTAAATAATAACTATATTTATCATAACTATTTGAGTTGCAAACGAAATATTCAAATTGACAGTGTTGTTTTAGGATGAAAACCAACCACCAAGGATTAAATAACTGGGTTAATTAATAAAAAGCCTTTGGTAAATAGTATGCAAAGAAAAATTTCCTGTCGTCTCATGTGTGTTTGCGTGTATGCAAATGTATGTGTACAACGCTTAAGGTAAGCAAGTGGTCCTGCTTACTGCAGTTAATAAAGATGTGTTACTCTTCAGTTTGTAGTTCTTGTAATGCATAAATTGAATTAATGTATTTTATCAGTTTAGTAGAATAAGGCATAATTCGTGTTTGTTTTTGTGTATTGTGTCTTCAGCTCAACAGTTCCATACTAGGATATTCGCATTTTAGCAATGAGTGTCACTCTAAACGCCTGCTACATGTTTAACTACATAGTTTACTTGCCACTTGTGTAACATAAGTAGCTTTTGCTTTAAACGTGTATATCAATATGTATATGTGAATGTGAGTTCCTAAGCAATGAAGTTTGTAAGGCCCTTCAGACAATTTACAGTCTAACTGATTTCCATTCAACACGCTACATATGCGTGTGTATATACTGCGCATGCGCCAAAGTATATATGCTATGTCATAAATTACATAACTACAAGTACAATATAGTATAATTTTGCTAAGTACTTCAAGTTCAATTACTCAACAATTGCGGCTTGCTTACTTAATTTCCGCTAAATGTTTTATGTTCCTCATGCTCTGGGTGTGTTGATGTGTGCAGTGTTGTTGTATATTTCGTATATTATGTCTAGTTGGGGTTAAGAATAGTTGTGTAGGTTTGCGCTTAACTGAAATGCTTTGTACAATAAATGCTCAAACATTGTTGGCTTCTTTTTGCATTTTTCGTATGTACATACATACATATGTACATATGTGTGTAAATTTTAATAAATTTTGTTTTTTGAACACGATCATAAATTACTTATTTAGGACACAATGCTACTCGCTATGCTATGCTATGCTTGTTCAGCGCCTCTCAATACATAAATACATATATCATTCGCGGTTACTTTGAGTGCCACTATCAATACCATTTTACACACATACAAATCTATTTATATATGGACATTTATCATATGCTTCCAATAAACACTTGTGTGCACATTCATTACTACTCCTCATTCAAAGGGTGCCACACCTGTCTATTTGGCGTGAGAATATCCACTCACTTCCTCTCTTTGCTATTTCAAATAATTGATATAACTAGTTTTAGCTACATTACACAATAAACTAAATTGCAATTCTCCGCTTCCTCTACATACATCTGTACGTACTAGGATATGTAACAGAAGTGCGTAGTACTTGTGGAGTACTCATGCGTGCATAATTAAATAAAAAGAGAGTGAGAAAATCAAGTAAGTGCGAAATAAAAAAATGTTATCAAATGCGCTCATTAAATAAGGCTTTATTCACTACTACTAAATGACAGACGAAATTAATTTATTTTTATATACATTGTTAATTATTATTAAGTTATTTGCAACATGGCAGTGATGTCTTAGATTTTAAATTTTTTTTCTCAACGTTTACATATATTTGCATTTTGATAAACGAAATATTCTGGTAGCATTGATTATGCATTGATTATGCATTGATTATGCAAAGCAAATTAACAAACTCTATGTGAACTCATTAATACAGTTAGATTAACAACAAAGTGTTGTATGCATATATATAAGTATGTACATAACGGATCAAATAAGACATTCCATAAAGTGTGCTACCTTCCTTATTTTAACAATAGTCATAAGACCTGTAAAAAGTTACCTTTGTTATGAGTTTTTGAAGATTTAGACTATTAAACAAAGACAACTGTTATGACATCACGATGCTAATTTATGTTGTTTGCGAGAAGTTAGTCAGCTCTATTATTAAGTGCAAAAGTTCCGGTTTTGGATATAAATATTTTCTTTCGCTGCTAATTTATTTTCCTTTTGACTGGTGGTCAATGGTGCCTTGCCTTGAATTTGGTGCAGTTTTAAAAGGATATTTGAATTTAACCCTAGAATTTTTTCTCGCTTTTCTCACATTTTCATCTATATGTACGTTGAATTCTAAATTTAAATAATATCCAGCAGTTATAGGAGTAAAGCTATATTATTTTATTGTGTGTAATGTTTGTTAACATTGTTTTAAAAACGTTTTTATAATACATACAATATTTCATATTCCTCTTATTTCAAATTCCTTTAAAAGTAAAATTTGTTCACCTCCCTGTTTCTTTCAAGTGAATGCGACAACTCTGAAATTTGTCAAACTAGTTTTCTTCTCAAGTAATAAATAATATAATGAATTATTGTTCAAACTATAAAGAAAACTTGAGCAACTTGGAAACTTTCCGATTGCAGCACTAACTGGAAGAAGATAATATCATTATATGATATAATAAGAACTCATTTGTTATTGCCTTAATTATATTAATAGATCTTACCGTTCAATTAGCAATGCAAGCTGTCAAAAAATTTAAATTCTGGCTAAATGCGCGAGTGCTCAAAAACCGTGCACAGCTGGATAAATGGAAAAAGTAAAGTGACAAATTATGTTGAGCAATAGAAAATCTGCTGTAGAGACATCTGTTGTATTGACAACCAGAAAACAGCTGATTTGAACTGACAATTTGAAATGATGAATTATTCCAAACAATGTAGGCAACGGTAAATCGAAAGCTACAGTCGTCGAATTTGGAATGTAAAAGTTTATTTAAAAAAATTTTTTTTTTATTTGATTCTGCTTATTTACAATCGAATAGTAGCGAATCTTCAGGAATTCCCTGCAGTTCGCTTGTAATCGAACTTTTACTCGAGCAGCCGAACTGACGCTTAGCAATCTTTTACCGATTTTAATGCCTCTCTGAAATGAACGAAATTTGCCAATATAACGTTGTTAGAGAAAGTCGTATCATGTACCATCCGGAGCTTTATATTACATTTGATCCGTTAAGTTTACTCGTATCGCATACATACATACTAATATACGTTTATTTTTTTACTACTCGGCAATTATCTAGTCAAAAGAAAATTGAATTCACTGTACGAATAATCGAAGATTTTGTGTAGTGAGTGTTTTTTATATGTGTTCCACAATGTTCCATAATGGTTCCTTTTACTATACACCAATATCGTACCCTTGATTATGTCTTTATTATTATAATGTTATTATCCTTATTATTAATATGTTATTTTTTTTATTATTACTGTTGTTATTTTGCTTTTGTAATGAGTTTATCTTATCATTTCAAACTGTATGTTTGCATTTATGAATGTGGGTTATGCAAGGATTTTACAATAAATGTACGTATGTGTGTATGTATATTATTATTGAACATTATAATATTTACATATATATACATTATGACTTAGCTTTAGATTATTTGCATAATGTTGTTATTTATTTTACGAGAGAGAAGCAAGAAATTTACACAATATATATGTATGTGAAGTAAACAAAGTAAACAGATAGAAATTTAAGGGGTCTAATGACATCTGTTGGGTAATAGACAGTTGATAAACGTTTAATTTAATTTAGAAAGCTAAATTTAGTTGATTAACCTTGCCGAAATGGCTTTAAATGTGAAAGATACGCTTGACAAACGGGTTCGATTTGGACTTGCAACTTGTGTTGTACACATATGCAGCTATTTAATTGTTGATTACTAGTATTATGTTAATATATAATCGCATATATGTATGCGTATGTATCGGTAGCCGAATATGATATTTGAATGCACTGAAATGAGGCAATTATTTAGTTAGTTAATTATTCATACATATACATATAAGTAATTGTATCGTATGCAGGTGTGAGTAGGCGTTATCTGCTCATATGGAATAATATACATATGCAAATATGGAACACGCTGTGAATGAACGTACGTATGTAGTTGAAAAGTACATTTGATAGGTACGATTACAATAACTATTGGATGGTCGTTTTCTGGGATTCATATTTAGTACAGCGTATTGTTGTTATTGTAGTATTGTTGTAAGAGTGCCACCAATGAAGTAAATCGGTATTAAATTTGTTTAAAGGTACTTTTAATTAATATTGCTGAATAAACTATTTATATTTCTGAAGTATATTTATATATCTTATTTACGAGTATGAATAGTTTGTAGTTTTCACTTTATAGTTATATTTTGTATTTCCTGTTTTTGTTTTTGTTGATTTTTATAATATATGTATATAACCATATTATATGTATGTATGTATAAAGGTATATTGCTAAATGTAATTATATTATATTAAATATGCAAATATGTATGTATGTATAGGTATGACTTATTTGTGTAACGAAGTTTGTGGCATGGCCTCTTGGTCCATTAATACACGATGGTATTGTTTCAATTTATGTCTTTGTAAATTTTTTTATATTTGTATATTTCATTAGGTTATTTAAAATAAAAGTTTGTTGTTTTTTTTTTGTTTGGTACAATTTGTTCTAATATTTACATAATTAAGTTTAGTATTATATTGTATTTCACTTTTTTTTTTAATAAACTAACTATAACTCTGCATATATGTAGTGCTTTTAGTTTTATTTTTATTTATTTTTCTAATTTATATATATTTATATTTGCTAACGGTCACGTCTATTTTGTTACACATATTTCCCAATACTCCATCTCGGCCAATATTTAATTTAAATTAGAAACACACCTACAATACATATTCATGTATTTCGTGTATTTTTCACTCTATAGATCTGCTACATTTGTATTCTCACCAAAAAATTCTCGTCCCACTCGCCAAATCAACGCGTTCGCGTGGAACTAAGTTTATTACTGTATATTTTGCTCTCAAATTTGTAAAATTCCGCGTTTGTTTAGCGCGCAATGTTCATTTTTAACATCACATATGTATGTATCATTACATTATTCATAGCGAATCTACCGTTACACACATACTTCTGCAGCAGCTTTGAGCTGGAAGCCTTCCATACAAATGCTGCCGCGCTGGACTTTCCAACTGCTCACTGTTGTTTGCCGACGCTTATTTGCCGAATATTTGCTCATTTCAATATGTATGTATGTGTGTGTGTGTGTGACGGCTATGTTTGTCGCCGATTGTAGTTAGTATGAAGAGTAATGAATGGAGTAGTACTTGGTTCACAATATTTAACATTAATCTGCGTATATTTGGTTTTGTTACAAGAAAAGAATAATAAGAAAAAGACAGCGTTCAGCAAAAAGTTGAGTAAAAAAGATTTCCAATACTTCTTTTCCATTGTTCATTATTATAATGATATCAATACTGAGGTTACTGGTAGTTAAATGTACAGTGTAATAAAGAAAAGTTTTGTTGCTTCTCGTATTTGCTTATTTGTTTTCAAGTTTTAAAGTAATGCTCTTTAGAAAAAGCTCTTCAAGAATCCAGCTGGACCAGCCTGAAAAGAAAAAATTCGCTTTGTACTAAATTTCTCACAAAAAATATTTTTTTCTAAAAAATTTAAATAATTTAAGCCCACAAAATTTCTTTAGAAACCTGGATTTGTACACGAAAAACGATGCATATTTTTTTTTAGCTTTCCGTCTTAGCTTTCCCTTTTGCCTTTTCTCTATTGTAAGGGAAACCACATTTTTACTGCCACATTATCTCTAGGGAAGGCGCACATTTCTGGCCTAACGGGTAAATAAATTAGCAAATTTGGCTCTGTTAGACTATTTTGCGATGATATGTCTATATGTTGGTGTATCACATATATATATATATTGACCCATACAGTTTGAAACTAATATTCAGCGAATATTGACGCAACATGCAAAATGCGTCAATATATATATATGAGTCGCAACATATTGCGACAGAGAATAATAGCTTTACTCACCTAATGGTTGCTTGTAATACCTAAAACTAATCGAGACAAATAGAGAGTTATATTGACCTAGTAAAAAAAATTCATTATTTTTGTATTAAATTGAAGATTTTATTTAGCATAGTTGGAATGATTCGATTTAGGTCAAATATGCCCCGTTTTGTTCGATAACTTGTTGCCATTTTGAAGGTAATTTCACAACGCCAGTCTCATGGAAACCCTCGTCCGTATTGGCAAATACCAAGGACAGTGGATTTTCACAACCTTCGCAGGAGGCGAATTTTTCATCAGCAAAATCATTTGCCATAGACAGGAACAGGTAGTAATCACTTGGTGCCAAGTCTGGACTATAAGGTGGATGCATAAGAACCTCCCAACAAAGCTCGCACAGCTTTTGGCGAGTCACTATCGATGTGTGTGACTTGGAGTTGCCCTAATAGAACGCAATTCCTCTCCTATTGGCCAAAGCTGGACAACTTTTCTGAACGATGGCATACATCAGATGGTTCAATTGCTGACAGCACAGGTCCGAATTAAAAGTTTGGCCATAGGGTAGTAGCGCTTAATAGATGATTCCCTACCAATCCCACCAAACAATTAGCAAGACCTTCCTGACCGTCAATCCTGGCTTGGCCTCCATATGCGTCGGCTCGCCGTTATTCAATCACTACTGTTTTCGTTTGACGTTGTAGTCGTTTCGTTCGTTGTCCTAAGTGACCCATTTTTCATCACCAATAACCATCCGCTTCAGAAATGGATCGACTTTGTTGTGATTCATCAGTGATACGCTGAAATTTGGTTCTGGAGGTTTTTTGGCGTTAACTCGTGTGACACCCATACATCGAAGTTCCTGTTCCTGAGGAAACTGTTTTTTGTTCAATGTTTAGATCATGGGCAGTCGAAACAGTGCTTACATGATAGATGGACTCGACGATTTCTATTAAATCATCGATATTTTTGACAATTTGTGTGTAGCGTTTTTTAAAATATATTAAAATTACCGGCGTATATTAAAATTACCGGAATGTAATAGTCGAAACAAAATTGCGCATAATAGCTGTTACAGTATCATGACCATAAACACTATTCACGTTTTCAGCTGTCTGGTTGCGTTTTCGCCTTTATCGGAGAAAAACCTGTAAAGTATAGCGCTTTTTCTCATTGCTGGTGTTCATCTTTGGCGCGTGCTTAAACAACACTGAGTCAAGCAATCACAAAACTGTCTCAGCAGTTTGTTTAGTACGAAATCTTCTAATACCATATAGTGTAACCTGATCACAATTATACAACTAGAGATACAAAAAAATATTTGAGAATATAATGAATTTCTTTTTACTAGACGTAATATATATCAAAATGATTAGGATTGCGAGTGACTGCCTGTCCGTCCGTCCGTACAAGCGATAACTTAATACACGATTCCTTGGTACTATAGGAAGGTTTGTATTGTAGACAGGTGGAATTGGACCATTGCCACGCCCTCAAAATGGTATTAGTTAAAGATTTATTAAGTGCTATAAATGAGCCGCAAATTAAGATACGAAACTGAAATGGTATTCGGTCCATATTATTCTCCTGCACATATTTTTATGGATTTCATATAGATGGTTAACTAGATGTTGTAGTAAATCTTGAGCTAGATGACATGCGGTTTAATTGATCCGATGTTCCTCGACATTTCGATGAAAGACAAGACAGTCAGACAATTTTTGTGTCTATTTCTAAAGTATTCTATGAGGACCTAGAGTAATGTGAGGGGTGAACAACCGAGTTTCATTGAATCTAAATTATTAATTACACCCGAAAGACATTTGAAGAAAATTTCAGTTACATTGCTACATTGGCAGGCCACATTATGACATTCTAATATGAGAAGGATATTCTAGATGTGGATTAGTACATGACCATTTAACCTGGTCTATAAGCTACATAATAAGTAAATATATTTGAGTATTTTTAAGTCTGAAAGAGTGTAAACTTACATCTTGCTGCTGCTGCGTTTGTGCTTGTTTCACTTTTGCTTGAGCGATCTTTAAGGCTCTGTAAGTGGAAAACGAAATAGAAAAGATTTTAATGGAAATGTGAAAACGTGCATCATTGCATTTGTTACGTACTGTTGTAAGTCCATAATGGTTTTCTCTTTGGCGTTTTGTTCTTCTTGCGACATTTGCACCAGTTGAAGTAATCGTTCGCATTCGGTGGTTGCCTTTTTGTGCTCCTCCTTGGTGTTCTGCAGTTCTTTAACGCAGCTGTGGGTAGTAGAAGAAATTAGCGTTATTTATGGTTGCATTCGCATATCAACAAATTTAGAACTCTTTTGGCAACTTACCCCTCCAGCTGTCGCTGTGTGTCCATGAGTTTCTTGTTAAGCTCCCCGGCTGCCGCAGCACCGCCGCCCTGTGTCTGCAGAGATTTCTCCAACTGATCCATTTGCTCCTTTCGTTTGCGTAACTGCACATCGAAATCGGCCATTTTCTTCTCCTTCTCCTCGATATCCTTGCGTTTGGCTTCGATCTGTTTGCGCTGCTCTTCGATGATCTTGCGCTCGCTTTCCGTAGCCTTGGCTTGGTTGTCGATTTGTTTGCGCACCTCCTCCAACTGTTTCTGTTGTTGCTCCAATTGTTGGCGCTGCACATCGGTGACCGCTGCGCCCGAAGTGCCCGCCTGCTGTAGTTGTTGTACTTGCTGTTGCAACATTTGCACCTGTTGCTGCAGTTGCTGCACTTGTTGTTGGGAGGTCTGCAATTGCTTCGACTGCTCCTGGTTTGAGAGCTAAGGATTTGTGCATTAATTACTAAAGTTAGTTTCTTAGAATTTTGCTGGCTTACTCACCTGGCTCTTTTCCAGTTCTTGTACCAACAACTCCAATTGCTGTTGGAAACGGTCACGTTCTGTACAGGCGGCTTGAAGTTCGGCTTTCACCTTCTCCAGCTCCTTCGTGACTACTTGAGCATTACCGGACACTTGTTGTTGTTGCTGCTGTTGTTGTTGTTGCTGTTGTGCTATCTGTTGCTGCATCTTCTGCATTTGCTGATGCTGTTCTTTAATGTGCTGATCCATCAACTGTAAAGTAGATTAATTAATAATAACTCTGGACAATGGGCGAAAATGAGAGATCAGAGCTTTATTTTACTTGTATGCGTTTATGCATTTCTTGTGCGGCTTTGTCGGCCATTTCGGCGCGATTCTTCTCAACTTCAAGCACCTTGCGCCACTGTTCGACCTCTTCCCGATTGGCGCCACTAGCGCCCGCTACAGCACTAGCGGCCTGTAGGGCTTTTTCGGATTCTTGAAGCTTCTGCTGTAGCAACTGGATCTCCTGTTGCATAGCTTGTAGTTCAGCAGGCGCCGCGGGTGATGCCGGATGACCGTTGCGTAATTTGCGGTTCTCTTCACGCGCCTTTTGCAGTTCGGTTTCGGCATTTTGCAACTCCTTTTGGAAATTCATCAATATCTCCTGGCTCTTTTCGAGCTGCAGCACTAGTTGTTCGCGTTCGATGGCCAGTTGCTTGCAATCGGCTTCCAATTTTTGCATGTGCTTTTCGAGTTGTGGATGCGGTTTGTCTGCGCCATTGCGTGCCGATTGGCGTAGTGACTCCTTCTCGCCCTCTGCCTTCTCGAGTCGATCGTGCAGGCGGCCGAGTTCGGCAGACATGCGTTCGAATTCGATGCGCGTCGATTCGTTCGCTTCCTGCTGTTTGGCTAAATGCATCTGCGCTTTCTCCAACTCCTTGGCGAGGCGGCCCGCTTCGAGTTCGGTGGCATCGCGCGACTGTAACGCCTTCTCGAGACGATCTCGTAATCGATCGATCTCTTGGCGCTCGCCCGCCGACATCGATGCGCGCACTGACTCGCCAGGGCTGATGGCCGACTGTTGCTGCAGACGCAATCGCTCCACCTCCTTCAGCAGTTTCTCGTGCTTGTCACGTGCCTTCTCGCGCTCAATATGCGCCCGCTCCAATTCGCTACGTTGCTTCTCTTGATGGGCCAGTAGCTTAGCAACCTCGCCCTTTGACAATTCCAGTTGCAGGGTGGTCTCATGCAGTTTGGATTCCATATTTTGTATTTCATTCTCAATCTTTTCATATTTGTCTTTGTATTTTTCGAACGATTCGGATTCATATTGGGACTTGCCACGAATCGTTTCGAGTTCCATAAGAGTTTTGTCCAGTTTTTCACGGAGACGCTCATTCTCTTCCTTAAGACGACGGGTCTCACGTCCAAATGTATCAGTATCCTGGAGTTTACGTAACTCCACTTGGCTCTTCTCATAGCGATCGCGCATTTTCTCCAATTCAACGGCATAGTGCGCAGCTTCCTCTTTAGCCGCTTCCACGCTGGCGCTGGCTTTGGTTTGTGCAGCATGTGCGCGCTCCAGTTCGTAAGTAACACGTTCCAACTCTGATTGTAAATGTTCTTTTTCACCTTGCGATCGTCGCAAATCAGTTTGTATCTTATCGAAACGTTCACGGTTATGCTCGAGCTCAACACGCGCATTGTCTTCGCTTTCCTTGGCTCTGCTCAGTTGCAGCGCGGCTCGATCACAGGCCTCCTGTAAGCGAGTGCTCTCCTCTTGCAATTTGCGCAGGTCTTCACGTGCCTTGGACGCTGCCAAAGAGGAACGCTCTGCTTCGACTTCCAAACGGGCGCGATCCGCTTCGGCAGTATCACAACGCGACTGTAGTCGGTAAATCTCATTCTGCGCGCGATCATATTTCTCAAGCATCTTCTCGAATTCTTTGTTAGAGGTGTCTTTCTCATCGATGAGTTTCTGACTAGCATAAAGTGCTTTATCTAGTTTCTCTTTAAGTATCTCCACTTCGGTAACAGCGTCGTCACGCTCCATCTACAAAGAAAATCATTAGCACACACCAAAAATTACCACCGTTTTCACACTACTAGAGGCCTTTTCGAGTTGTTTATGTTATGCATAAATGTTTACTAATAACGCTTGTCTAATGTTAGAACACAATTTACAAACAGCCAATTGGATATCTCAAGGCATGCGAATCGAAATTAAAAATAATAAATAAAATTCTTAAGCATCTTTGAAGCCAATTCGTACAATGCGCATAATATTTACTGAATGTATGTATACATATGTAGTATGAGTGAGCTGAGAGCGGTTCTGATTACAACCCCGGAGGGAAAAAGTAGCGTAGAAAATGTTTTTCTAACAAACAAAAGAAAACTCCTGAAGTAACAGAACAAGTTTATAATTTTATTAGAAGATCAAGAAATTAGAGAGCCAAAAAGTTTATTCTCTCACAAGTGTTGAAATGTGCCAAGAGAGCGTGAGTAACGCAAAAAAATATATTTCGTGCTCAGAGTCGACGAATCAGCTGTTTCACTTTCTCTTGCACTTATTCGACATTTTACTCGCCCCTCTTTTGGCACGAAGAACCAAAGATACCAGATACCGAAGTACCAGATACTTACGATCCAAAATTTCTTGCGTGAAGAACATTCTATGGGCTGCTGAGGACGCCCAGCTTGGATTGATATTGTTTTGTTAGTTGAATAGTCGGAAGTGAATGAGAAATACTGGATAAAATGTTTAACATATACAATATTTTAAAAACTATTAGAAGCATGTGAAAATTACGAGGATATGTTTATTCTCACAAGACACTTATGTAGTTTAAATCTTTCAATAGAAAATAGGATATTGTTGGGCATGTTAGTACTGTTGTCGAGAAGGATTTCACTAAACGTTTCTTAGACAAGTGACTACCGAAACTCTCGGCCTATATTTCCTTAACGAAATTTTCATTTTCAACAGGTGGTGGAAAATTATGTTGAAGAGTGCTACCGAGTTGACAGTCCTTGCTCGGGTAAAAATTCGGACTAGTTCCGGTTACGTACCCGGCTATGGTGTGAGCGAGTTTAACTTCCCTGTATTTGAATGAGGTTTATCTACAATAGAAGTCTACTAATTTTAATGGGAATTCGTATAGTATTTGAGCAATCGAAGCAGGAACCACGGAGAAGAAGCCAGCTACCAGTATGAGTGAAGTGCAATGCAATTGTGAATGTTTATATGCATGTGTAACTGAGTGCGTTTGTTGTTGCAGGGCATTACCTGTAATTTTTGTTGTATGGCGTGTGACTTTTCGTAACGTTCCTTAAGCACTTCTAAATCGGTTTGCATCGCCTCCTTATCGCGCGCCGCTTTCATCAGTAATGTTTGCGATGACTCGGAGCGTTCTTTGAGTGTTTCCAACTCATCGGAGAACTGATCCCGCTCTTTTTGTATACGTGCTAGTTGCATCTAATTTAGTGTTTGTTTTATAAAATATTCATATACTTGTATGCTTATACATATATATAATAGGTATATATACATTAACAACATTAAGTTTACGCCATACACATACATATACATAGCATTGGTTCAGTTGTATAGATAATAGTTGTAGTTGTTTTAAGAGGGAGGCTATAGTTGTAGTATATTAGTAAATACATACATACTACACATATACTGGTATATACATAGTGATTATATTAGTTAATAGTAGAATATCAGAGTTTCGATAGTGTTGAATCCTAAGGGCACGCGTCGAAAGTGATTATATATTTACAACGACTATGCAAATGTGTTTGTGTGCGTAAGTGTGTCGGCTGACAAAGCATACCTGCGTTTTCTCTAATTTCTCGCGTATGCGGTCCGTGTCGAGTGTGAGAGTTTCGCGTTCCTTTTGCATGCGTGCCGCCTGGCCCAGCGCCTTGTCCAGTTGCGACTGTAGGTTGTCATAGTCGTAGGTGAGCTTCTCCTTTTCTAGCACCAAGCGCCGGTTTTCTGCCACCGATTTGTCGAGTTTCTCCTGCAAGTGATCGACCTCATTCTGGGCTTTGTCCAACGAGTTCTGCAGTTTCTCCTGCTGCAGTTGTGCTTTGCCCAGTGTGGCCTGAGTTCGCTCCATCTCTTCCTTCATCTTCTCCACTTCCGAGAACGCCTAAAGTGAGTAATATTTTTGAAAATGGATACATGAAAACTGTAGTCAATATTGTTTTCCAATGAATAAAACTTAATCCATAAATGGATAGCTTGTTAAAAAATATAATAGAATAGAACTTAAGCGGTCATTGATTTAACTTTTGTTCATTTAAAGTGGATAATTGCTTTGAAACTTTAATATTAGCTCTTACTATTAAACATTGTTAAGGGAGGAATTCCTTCAGCTTATATACATCACATTGAAATCAATATTGTTCTGAAAAATCGAAGCTCAAAAATTGTTTTACAACTAATTTACGTTCGCAATCATGCTTATTTTCATATAAATCAAATTCAATATAAATCAACAATTTTATATAGTCGTTAGTTTTCTGCTGAACCCCTCAATTTCATTTAAGTTTAGACTTGATTGACAAATTCAAAATTTTGCCTAATAATAAGTAAAGTTTGTGATAACTTAGAAAGAACTGAAGTTGAACATTTGCTCTCTTTTTATCAAATAAGTCATTGACTAATAATTTGTAGCACACTCACCCGATCCCGATCGGCATGTATACGTGACACACCGCCCTGCACCTTCTCCAGCTCCTGCCGCAAGCTCTCCTGTTCACCTTGTGCATTTTCGAGCTTCGCTTTAAGGCGATATACTTCACCCTGACTCTTCTCGAGCTTCTCCTGCAACGCGGTAGCCTCTTCACGAGCACGCTCCGCATCTGACTGAAACGCGTAGAGGGGGAGAGGAAAACAAAAATATAAAATAATCATTGTTATTTTTCATTGAAACTATACTAGGTATTCTGACATAACAATTGCACAAAAGGATTTTTTGAACAACTACTAGAATCGATCGATCTTACTAAAATGTTGAAAAATAAGAAAAATTAATAAAAGAGATTGGTGTGATAATGTCAAAATGTTCAACAAATATTGATATAGATAAACGAAAAATATTGTTTGGATAACTTATAGCAAATAACCAAGAATGAAAGGAATAGAGATTATGACAGTTTCGTCACGTTATTTTACTTGAACTGGGTTTGACAGGAAAATACATTCGTTCGTGACGTCATTAACAAAAGATTTGCTTACAACTACTATGAAAGTTTAACAGTTCATTTCGTTTATGGCGTTGTGTGTCGTAATCTCGTACTCTAACATTCTTGGTAAACAGTTATGTACGCAAATGGAAACACAGAACGTGGAAAGCGCCACAACAAATGCATTTGGTGACAGTGAAACGAAACGGACACGAGCAATGCAATGACATAGAAACGAGTGACTTTAGGCATTTGTTTGATTCTTTACAATATGTACAGAGGTGTTCGTGCGTGCGTTTTATGAATTTTAATTAAAGTTTTTTTTTTTTGTTTGAAAGGTGATATGGCACGAATACAGCAGGAAACAAAACATACAAGAAGTTCTTTTAATATGCTATATGTATGCGCGATTATTTTACAAGTTCATAAGTGGAATTTTGTGGCTTTAGCATGAGAGCGATGACATCGGTTTGCTTCAAATGAACACAATACTCACAAGAAATTATCCAAGCTAAATAAACATGATCCATACTGAGTTTCGAATAACATATTGTTTCAATACTTAGCAAGCTTTGTTTGCACTGGAACAATTAATTTGAGAGCGTCTGTGGTATATTTGTAGTACATAAAACTAACCGTAATATATAATATTAAAATAACTGTACATTTATACAAAAATATTACAATTTCTTGTTTCTTCAGTTTATCTTTTACGAATGAATTCAACAATAAGTAAGAAATGGTACCCTCTCGTTAACAAAATAAAAAAAGAGGAACAAAATGGCACTAAATGAACTTCGATTTATTTGAGAGTATTCAAGTATTTTCTTTCGAAGCATATAATTGAAATTGCATAATTCTGGTTCATTCCAATGTGTTCTCAGTTTCTTGTGTAACTGTTTGAAGGCATAATGGCACGGATCTGTTCATTATCTCGCCAAAAAGTCGCCATAATATTTGGGCTCATTTAAAAATCTTGTTTGAAAAGAAATCTTGTATAATTCCAATTGTATTTTCTGATATGTATGTACGAAAGAGCGGCATCAGAAATTAGCACTTCGATAAGAAGAAGGGTTTTAAGAAGTGAAAATTGCTGGGTTTAAACAAAAGAATTTCACTTGTTGAATATATTGAAACAATTTGAGTTCATGCTAAAGCCATGGTAGAATGTAAAAAACTGTATATTTAGCCATATATGGTTTTTATAAACAATTTTAGGAACAGCTGTTTCCTGATCAAGGACTGATTGACAGCGCCATCTTTCGATAATATTGAAAATGGTTTGTGACCATGCTAAAATCTGGGTAGAATGTTAATTTTGTTTTGAAACAAGATTAGAATTAAATTTGATTAAAAAAATGCTGGGATGCATTATGGAAATTAAATGACTGAATATTTGCAAATGTTTTTGGCCATTTTTTCCACTTTATACCACAACTATATTTTCCGTATAGTTCGAAATAGTTTCCACAGGTGAGCTAATGTTAATTATTTGAAAAGTATGACTTAGAGTGCATTTTGAAAGCCAGATATAAATGTCATTTGAAATTCTCTACTAGTATCTGAATTCTGTGCGCGTTTGTCGCAGAATTCTTCAACTAAGGTTTTAAAGTCAATTAAATAATCTGGATAAATAGAGTACATATGAGTATGTATTGTATATTTAACAGTTACAGTGTTTACATTTTTAAAATGTTAGAATATGTAATTGTAAATTGAACATTTTGGATTCACTTAAATTAATTGTTCCAGTTATGTGTTTAGCAAAGAAGTTTGACAAAAAGTTAAATAACAAAGGCGTCTAAGGAAAATTTAATTACTTTTGCATTTTAAATTACTTATCATTACTTATGCGTTGAAAAAATATTCGAAAATGTTAAGCGAAAGTTTTTAAGAAAGCAAAGACAACTTCATAAAGTATTTGCGAAATTAGTTTTGAACGAAATAGTGGTTAGTAGGTGTGATATAGACAGATTGAATGAGAACATCAGATGAATATACATATGTACTATGTTTAGTATGTATGTATGCAGGAATTTCGGCAGGTTTCAACGACACTATGACATGTCTATAATACGAATCATACGAATCATACGAATTATACGAATGTACGAAAGTTTCCAATAGGCAGTTATGGTTGTATTTATAAGTATGTTGCATGTTAATAACAAGTATGTCATGTATTCAGATTATATGTATAAATGTATGATATGTATACAATGTAAATTGATATACTCAAAAACGAGGATTTTGAAACTTTGGATACTTGTTTGCGATTTTGGAAGCAATTACTCACAAAACGTTTGTCTGTACCGCCCTATAATACGAGATACGAGTATGAACGTAAGCGCAACACGGTTATTTGAATTGTTTGAAAATAACCATTAGAGAAAATTAGTTAAGTTTACATAATTAGTTGTTAGTAGTTAAGAGTAGTAAGTAGTAGCAATAGCAATAGTAGTTAGCACTAGAACAATAGTAGAAAAATATTAATACCTTTTTCTAAATTTTATGAAATATTTTATGCATTGAATAATTGTGATCATGAGTGTGTGCATCTGTATGTATGAGTGTGTGCAATTGAATCTAATGATATTTGTGGAGATTTCTGGTGTATATCGTTTTTTGATGGAGAATCTCTGAGATCACAGCTTCTGTAAAATTTTCAAACCTTCTTCTGCAGCCATATTTATATACACACTTATCTAATTATTATGTAAATACGCTGATGTGTACATAAATATCACTTGCTGTTTACACTTTAATGTACTTAAGCCGGCTAATAAAGATGTGTCGATTAGTTTTGGTTTGGTTTTGAATAGCAAACAAAGCTTTACTACAACAACTGCAATAACCAGATATTTTTCTTTAGACTTGTGTGCTACGAAAATATTTCTTTGCAGTTCTACCTATAGGATTAGACCAAATATCTGCTTTATATTTTTATAAAAATATAGTTTTGCTAATCGAATGTCTTCTCTAATTTATTAATTTAATGTCTTTTTTTTCGTGATATCGTATTCCATTAGAAAAGACTACTTCATTTAGCTCCAATTATGTAGACTTGACGAAAGTGTCTAAAAGTGTAAAGCATAGATAGCACGAACTATATGTAGATGACATATGTAGATAACACTGAGCATATGTAGATGACTAAGTATAAAATGAATTATATGAAATTACGAGAATTTACACAATTCTTAATTATTTTATAAACTCTGAGTGAGTTTAATAATTTTAATAAGGTAAGGGTACCAAATTCTAAAGTTTTATGGGTCGAACTACATAAAAAGTTATCATGAACAAGGTACTGCTAATGCGATAATGAAAGAGAAATGAATGCTCATATTAGCCGGATGAAAGAGAGAACAGCATATTTTAAGGCGCGTTATTCGGATGTTCAGTAAAAGCTATTTATAGGCAAGGGTGAAGTGGCAGGCTGCTGGAAGTTCTGTTGAAGCGAACACGTGAAGTGTACTCGGTGCAGAGTAAAAGTTATTAGGTATGCATATAAGAGAATTTAAGAAATAAATTACCTATGACATAAGAGAACTTTTAGTGGTTGTGTAAAGGTAAAGGTTGGTAAAGTAAATATTAAATTCTTGAATTTACAATACAATAAAAAAGTGATATGATACATTTAGTGACATTTGTTGAACATTCCTGTTATCAAAACTGACGGGTTTGGGAAATCGACATCGTCGATTTTACAAAATTTTATCAAAGCAATGGTGCCTTAATGCTCAGTTCAGACATTTACACAACTGGTGGAGTCTTATTTTCAAAGATATTTCAAAGAATTCAAATTCTAAATTCAAACGCAACCGGTCCCAAAATGTGTAAAAATGATCGAAATTGGTATTTTATCGAATATCAGAAGACTCAATCGATATTCGAAATGTTTCAGCATTCGATCACTTTTCTAATTCTCTTCATTGAAACCCGGATTTCAATCCATTAGGGGAGTGCTTCACATTATGTACTAAACAAGATCTGGGAAATGTGTCAAGGCAGCTCAAAGCGCTTGAGGTAAAAATTGATTTTAATGAAATTGTCCTCCAGGGCTGGGGAAGTTTTCATATACAATTAAAGAAATTCGGCGAAACCACGCGATACATCTCCGCTTATTTGCTCATTCAGAATTATGATTTTTGACCGCTGGTGATTTATTTGATTGTGGTGTGTACTTGATTGAGTATGCATGTATTTAATTACTCTCCATTCACTTTCGAACTATGTGGATAACTATGTATGTTTGTTGTGCATGAATCCGATTAAAACGACATACATAAGTGAGTAATGCTGTGTAGCTTTCGACTATGTCTTCTAATACCTGCGACATGTAACACACTAGCATAAGTGTACAATGTGAGTAAACATTTTCATGTCCGATTTGTTTGTGTTCGAAATACATACGATTAATTCTTTTTGTTTTTGTTCGAAATATTTGATTTTAATTACATTTAGGTGCGACATTATTCATATATTATAGAATATATATTTAAATATTTATATAAAGAATAACCAATAACACAAAATCAAAAGGCATTTTGCTTATCATATGCAATTAGTTTCCATTATAAGTACAATCAAATCAAATCAAATGCTAACACCACTTTCAAGTAAAACTTTTTTGAATGGAACGTCTCATTTCGATGAGGTCTAATGTTTGTTTGTGTTAATGTGAATAATGTGTATATATATTTATGATATTATAGTTAAATATATTTATATACTTCTTTATATACTTATGTATGTATGTGTGTGAATATAAATATTTGTGTGTATGTGTAATGAAAAATACTTCGAAATAATGCAATTGCTGATTAATGTTGTTGTATAGACGATAACATAAAATTGTTTTCGTACCTGTGTGACGCGGAGCTCAGCCTGTGTTCGCCTCAATTCCGCAGATGCCTTGTCGGCGCGCTCTTGTGCTCGGTCCAATTCTTGCGAAGTCGTCATTGTTGTGCGGCCAAATGTTGTCTAGGCGCAGGAACGAAAACAATAAAATTATTAGAATTAGAGTAAATTTATTTATATTTATGTGTATATGCATATAAGTACATAAGTGCAATGGTCCATTAAGGAATAGGATGCGTGCAACATTTTGTACAGCAGAGGATTTTTTTTTACAATAAATGTAGTTGACAAAAATGCATTTACAACACAACATTTATGAAGTATATACCACGTGTTCGTAGATGTGAGCGTATGTACATAATAATTTACATATGTAGGTATGCTGTAGGCGTCTGTACTGTATATATTGGCTATATCATGGCTTCACTTTAAACATTACCGTTATACTTAATTTCAGCGAATGCATTTTGCGCCTAAAAGCTGAAAAACCGTAAAGTTGTAAAGTTTAAACATATTTAATTCTAATTAAAAAATCTGTTTTATTTATCAACGAACGAACATTTACCACATTTTTCTCATTTAATCGAGTATCTACATTTCAGCACGCAATCGCCGTTTCAATTCTAATAAGCTTGAATTTAAATAAAATATGTATCAAGCGATACAAAGAATTATGCTCCTTACTCCTAAAATCGAAGAAACGGAAGCGTTTATTTAGTAAGTTAGTTAGAGTATGTAATCAAAGGGCTTTCAATGTACTGGCTCTCTTCTCTAAACATGTTTAGAGAGAGAAACATCTCTTTATATTCAGAAATTACTTACTTGGTATTTCACGGAGAATTTCGCGAATGATATTTCGTAAAATTTCGGTTTTATTTTATTAGGATTCGATAAACTTTTATTAGTTTAGGGACTCGATATAATTAATGAAGTTTTATGTATCACGATTAATAAAGTAGGTCAGCTTTGGAGAGCTTTTTCCATAGAAAATTTCAAGCTGAATGATCTGAAGCAGGATAAATATTTTATGGACTGGTCACCGTAGTTTCTTTTGTAATATAAGTCTTATATAGCGGTAATGGTTTTTAATACATAGGCGTACGATTAGTGCTTTATTAAAAAATATGTAATTCCGTTGCTTTTCTGAAGCTTTGGATACCTTTTTTACTTAAACTAGTCCCAATACTTCTGGTAGAGTGTTCAAGTGGAGAACCCTTCAGGTTAACCCACAATCGAACTACTACAAATAAGGCTTTACACATTTTTTGGAGGTGCGACTCAGTTAACCTTCAGTTGTTCAGTGGCCTACAAATAATCTTTCCCGCTTAAACGTTCCTCTATATTAAGGTATGATCTCTTATAATTGTAGATAGACATGCGCATGAAAAGCATGGTTTAAATGGTACAAATGCAACGGGCACTTATGGTTGGTTCATTCATATGAAGCAAGCGAACTTTATGATTTCGAAATGATGTACTTGTGTTAAATATATATTGAGACGGTGACTTACCGATATGCGTCCCGATTCGAGCATTAATTTTTGTACAGACTGAAAAGTATTTGAATATTAGTATATAAAAAAGTAAATTTTTGCAAACACTTCTTCTTCTTATGTGTGCATTTAGGATGAGCGCCTATGTTTGTGGCATTCGAAAACTGAGAACTCAGCAAAACTAAAGTGCTGGGGATATTGGGAACCGTTAAAACGGTTAAAGGTTTAAGTAACTAGCGATTGCTGGCTGATTTTGTTGATACTCTGGTGAACGTAACTGTAATTAGTTTCAATCGACAATATGTAGGCTTAAGTAGAGGGATGGAGTATTAGATTGAAAAGCATGTTTTGTTTTGATACGGTTAGCAAACGGTTAGCTACGGTTAGCATACGGATAGCAGGCTATTGGCAACTTTTGTATGCAATTTATCAATGCTCTGGATAATGTTATTATAACTAAAAAAAAATAGTTTCTGTGACCTTTTCAGAAGCTTTCTACTCTAAGCTTAAATAGGCATATAAGAGCATATATATAAAATTGGCCACAGATAAATATGATGTTTTAAGGTTGTATTTATATTGAACAACAAAAGGTTTTCAGCAGAAAAAAATTGTGAAACGTTAGAATTGAACATATCATTCCAACATCAATCACTGTCTTAGCTACCAAAAATCTTGATTGAGAACCCCCACTTGGGAATTCGTCTAATATGTTTTTGTGTGAAATCTTTTTAAGAGTTCTTCAATGGAAGATATGTAAAATTACATTAAAAGGAAGAAACAATTATCAAAGCCCACGAAAGCACCAAAGCACGGCTTCTAAGGAGAAGCATACGTATACAAGAAAATGGACAATTTATTATTTGAATTTCAATTCGATAAGTTAATGAGTAATGTGTGTTTTAATCGCATAAGGATAGGACCGTAAGTATGGAATACATAATATTAGTTATAGAGTTATATACATAATATATATTAGAGTTTCTTTCTTGCAAGCAAAAACATTCATTAAAGTCGCAGCTTCGTTATGTGGAAGTTCCAAGTGGAAAGTGAAAATGTAGCTTTATTGTATTTGTGTATTTGTAAGAGTGTGTATGTGTGTTGGCCTTAGCACTCGTTCGATATTTACGCTATTTAGATGGTGTGAAAATATAACTGTTCTTTAACAAGTACTTGTGTTTGAGGTGCAACACGACGTATATATGTATCAATAAATATCAATTATTTCAATATATATTTTTCGGCAAAGGGTAAAATAATTCAAAGCTTTATTATTAGAATCCATCCCTATTTATTTAGTAAACGAGAAAATTCTGAACTTTTACTCATCAAAACAACAGGACTATTTGTAAATACTTTTAGCGACTACTAATTTTTAATATACAGTGCAATTAAGCGTGACATATCATATCGAGTTCGCAATTGCCCACATAAGTGCTCACTCGTGAGCAATACGAGTATTAAACTCACGAGCTATAAGTGCAAAGCAGCGAGTGCAATTGTAGTCATTCGCGACTAAATGATCAACAATGCCGAAATGAGTATTTTTACGATTTCACTCGCCACTTGCTGTTCGCCAATGCAGAGACGAGCATTTACGAAGTCTGATACGATTCGTAGCGTGATTGTTAACGGTTTACTTAAACTGTAATGCTGTTCGTGAGGTAAAGTTAATTAAAAATGATGATTTTTTAGGGATTTCATAGAAAAAATCTTACTTTATGTAGTGTGGTCTGTTCTTCTAGCTGCAGCTATTATGGTGGTAGTTATAGTAGTAGGTGGTAATAGTAGTAGAACATAGTTGTAGATACATAGGTACATAGGTGGTTGAGTGGAGTAAATGTATACATGTAAATAATAATAATAGCACAGTAAAAACATTATTGCTTCAAAAACACACATGTATATAAGTAATAAATATATAAGTAAGTAAATTGAGTATTAAAGGTAAATATATATGCAGGTAGTATTGGATTCATATCTTTATAATTTTTTAACACCCGAATAAGTTTTATAGTTATAGTAAGTAGTTGATATCATTTGATTTGGTAATAGGTTGAGTATGCATTTATGTAATTAGACTAGTATCTTTGAGGGTATAGAACATCAAACGCATATTTATATCGCATATACATAATTATATTAAATTTTACTTTTGGAGAAATCAAGAGCAAGAAAGAGCACCTAACCGGTTGTGTTTAACGGCTTGAGTGTTTACATAAATACATTCCAGTACCTGTGAACGTTCCAGATCGTGTTTCAAGCGTTCATTTTCCAATTCGAGACGGGCGATACGTTGTTTGGTTGACTCCCAATCGGCATTGCTGCGTCCCATCTCGCAGGTAGCCTTCTCTAGCTCCGCCTTCGATTTGCCTAATTCACTTTGTGATGCCTCCAATTTGATTTCCAAGCGTTCCCGCTCGGTGACTGCACGCTCCAGTCGTGTATTCAATTTCTCCACTTCGCTCTCGAGTGCACGCAACTTGATTTTATAATCGGCAATTTCACGCTCATGTAATTCGCGCTCCTCTTGCTTTTCATGTTCGGCACGATCTCGCTGTTCTCGCAGTTGGGCCATTTGTTTCTCTTTATCACCAATGGCTTCTTCGAGACTTGTGAGAGCGCCCTCGGAGCTACTGTGATGAGCCTGCATTGCCGACAGACGTGCCCGCGCCATGTCCACCTGGTTATCTTTCTCCTTGAGCAGATCCTCGAGATTCTCAATCTGATAGGGACGTATAGTTGGGTAAAAAAAAGGAGATAACAAACGAAAACAACGCAAATTTGGAAAACCAATGGGAAATAAAAGTAAAGAAAAAAAGTTATCTTTCATTAGTTTATTTTGCAAATTTTGTTTGTATAACAGAATTGAAGAGTAGCAGTAGTAGTTAACAAATTATGTTATGTATGCAGCTTAGAGCTCAGTGTATGATTGAGTTGAGGTGAGTAGTAATGTGGCTGTAGAGCTTGGTGGTGTTGTAGTGGTATATGTTTCTGTATTATAGTGCACCTTTCGCTGTAACACGTTGATTTTGCGATCCTTAATCTCCATGTGATCCTTCAATTCGGTGAGTTCACTAGTCAGACGATTCCGTTCCTGTACCGTTTGTAGCGTGCCTTGCGTCTTCTTCTCTATCAAGCGATTTTTCTCCTCAAGGCGGGCGCGCAACTCCTCAACATCAGTCTGCAGCATATTGTAGTGCTCCTCCTTGGCACATAGCGACTCCTTCAGAACCGCTATGTGCCGCTGATAGTCCTACGAATTTTATAAGCATGATGTGTTCAAATTTATGGTATTATGAATTCGCAAAAATTTAAGTTATGTTCACACCAGCTTAACCCTTAAGTGATGATTTCAGAAGATTTGGATTAATAGAAGGGTAAAATATCAAATTTAATGGATAAAATTAATAAATATACTTATAATATGTTACATTTAACGTGTTCTTACTGAATTTTAAAAATAGAAGCAAATCTCAAACCCATCATCACTAGTAGGATGACAGTCTATTCTGACTATTAAAGTTATACATATGCATAATTGTACCCTCTGAATAATTCTTTAATGGAAATGTGTATGTATTTTTATCAATCGCGTATTTCATTTAATTTTAATTAATTTATTAATTATTAATTTCATTTAATTAAGAAAATGTTTATAAACTTGATATTCACCACACTCAATATTCACAGATAGTTCTACTAATTTCTTCCGGTATTAGTTGTAATATAAAGTGGTAATAATAATAAAACATTTCATATTTGATTGCAACAAATTAGTTGTTCTAAAAACTGATCGTACCATATACTTTTATTACGAGTATTACTCATTTGGACAGATGTACCAAAAATCATCACCAAAGAGTTAAACTTATGGGGTGTTTCTGTGAACATTGCCTTGTAGGCTGAACAAAAAATATACAACCGATCTTTTACCTGATGTTGCTCTTCCAAAGTTTTCATTTTGGCCGCCATCGCCAATATTTCTTGATCCCTTCTTTGTATTTCAAGACGGAATTCGTCCAACTTAAATGCCAATCAAAGTAGAATTTGGAAAAAATAAATTTTATTACATTAGCATTACTATTACATGGTGAGATCATATGTGTGTTTGTTGCTAAAAAGAGACAATTTGGCTAACGTTGAATGGCGATGAGAAGAGTTTTGTAGAATGCAACGCCAGAGCGTCATGACGTACGACATCGATGAAAAGTGAAAGTTTGAAAGAAAGAGAGAGAGGGATGAATACGCCGCGCGGACTTGGAAGCGTGAATATGAGGAGAAGTGCGTATAATTTATGGAAAGTAATGAATATTTGCTGTTGTCTATGGCTCTCTAGGTATTTGGTTATAATATTGTGTCTATTTTTTTTTTTTTTTTGGCTTGAATGCTGTGTTATGAGTGAAAGTTCTTGTTCGCTTGAAAGAGATTACAAACATTTTATTTATTTTTTTTCTACAATGTTAACAAAAGTGCACTTGTGCTCTTTACAATGACCAATTGTGTAGATCCGAAATCTTCGGTTTGTCTCTTAGTTATCGGAAATGATTCTTTCGTTAATGTTTATTTTGTTCAGAAAACTGTTAGTATGATTGGTAGGTGTGTGATTGATTGCTGATTGCTTCAAAATTGCTGAAGTGTGTGTTTTCTAAAATCATAAATTTTTATTGGTGTAATGATACTACATACAGAGAGTAAGCTTTGCCAAAATGTATCAAATATTTTATTTAGGTTTTTTATTTACTTTAATTTTTATTATATTTCAAATTTCAATAAAGTTTGAAGATTATTTATAATATGTTTTTGTTGTTGTTTATTAGCAATTTTAATTACAATGTTTGTTTCTTTTTCGTTTTTCGTTTTTCTTTTAACTCAGCGTTTATGTATATGTATGCATAGCATGTATATAAGTATAAGTATATTATAAATACTGCCTTGGAATACAATGTAATAATTAATAAATGCCTCAGTTAGTTACTCTGGAAATGACAAAAAAAAAATCAATACGCGATATTGGCTATATAAAGGCATCTATGGATTCTGTTGCATAGTAAAACTAATATAGGCTTTCACATTCACAAAATGGGGAAGTTTGCTTGGCCGATTATTTTCTTAATTCGAGATCCTTAACGAATAATAAATTTTCAGAACAAGTCTTATACTACATGTGGTAAAATGGTTTGGTCTGATCGCAAACAAAAAATCATTATCTTTGGCTTAGAGTGCTAACCGTAACTAGAATACTGTCAAAGTTTCAAAACATTTAATTAAATAGTTTACAAGTTATTGGTCTTAAAGTTGCGCTAGATCTGCCATTTTTGTTTGGAGTAGAAAAAAGTGAGTTTCAGATTTTAATAAAGTACGATATCCTGATAAGGATAGCTTGATAAGTGTTACGACAAATCTGACCAAGCATATTCAACATCAACTTCAACAAGTACTTGTTTGCTGAGTTTCGTCCTAACCAAACGATGCACCCTGTTGAGGAAGAACCTTAGACGTAGGCCAGAAAACATCGCGAAAATTCGTGAAATTGTGTTGGGTGACCGTAAAAAGAAATTGAGTGAGTTAATTAACACCATTGACATCACAAAGTACCACGTAGACCATATCATTCATGAATTCTTATAAATGAGAAAGATTTGCTCGCAATGGGTGCCAAGCATTTTTAACTAGTCCTTCACCCACCGTATTCCCATTCCCATTCCCAGACTCAAAAAGGGTCTCGCTGGAAAATGGTTTCATGCAAATGAGGAGGTCAAGACGGGAGCAAGCGCCTATTTTAAAGGCCTCGAAGCTTCATAATTTCGAACAGATGCACCCTGCCCAGGATACAACAAGTTATAGCATTCAAGAAAGCAGTTATACCACTTTAAAGAGGTATTCAAATACTTCCATGTGTCGAATTCAACTTGCTAATTTTGTTGTTGCTTCCTCTTGTAAGTTTTCTACAAGAGAGCAAAGCCCGAATTTAGCGACTAGAGAAATGACGAATCTATGTTGGGTAGTATTCTCTATCAGCGTTTTACTTTTCCAAAGATGAAAACATCCATTCAAAAGCATTTGAGCTGTTCAGGACAATGCTTTTCAAAATATTGGACGCGGTACCAGCTGGTGGTAGCGATGATCGATAGGCATCGATATACCAACCATCGATTTTTTTAATGTGACACCTCGCTTGCTACGATGCATCGAATGGTAGTCGATATTTCCGATGTATAGATGTTTTTATTCGATATATCGCATAACATTTTTGATGGTAAAACATGTATGAAAGCCGTTAAAAAAGTAAGAGGAATTATAACGGTTAACGCTATTGAGGACGCAGGTGGGCTGGAAATGGACTTTTCAGATTGTTATGACAAAATTGAAAACTTATTCAACATTTGGATTACTTATCATAAATTATTGGGTTGTTCGGAAAGTCATTTCGTTTTTTCCCGCCAGAGGACTTAATTACGTTTTTTCGAAACTAACTTCACACTTAAGCCCCATAACCATTATATGTCATGAGAGCTGATATTGCAGGGCTTGTGTGTGAAAAAGTTCTATTAATTCTACCCAGTAGTTTTTGGTTGGTGCCTTTTTAAATATGGAGAGCAATAAGCAGCATTTTCGTCATATTTTACTTTTTAACTTCAGAAAAGGTAAAAATGCTGTCCAAGCGAGAAAAAAATTGACGGATGTGTATGGAGAAGGCGTGTTAACAGTACGCCAGTGCCAGAACTGGTTTGCAAAATTTCGATCCGGCAATTTTGATGTCGAAGATGCACCACGGTCTGGAAGGCCGGTCGAAGCTGACAAAGATGCGATAAAGGCATTAGTTGATGCAAATCGGCGAATCACCACACGAGAGATCGGTGAGGGGTTAAATTTGTCGAATTCAACTGTTTATGGCCATTTGAAAGGCATTATACGAAAACTGTCTTTCATGTTCCCCAAAAAAAACGAAATGACTTTCCGAACAACCCAATAGTTTATATGTAGAGAAACAATATGTCCGATATATCAGATGAGCTTTCCACAGATTTGGGCGTTCCAGTTGGAAGGCACAGACAGACAGACAGAAAATCCGCTGGAAATTCGGAACGATCTGTAAATACTATTTCCTAGATTATTTCAAATACTTAACCATCGTTCCTACAAGAGGTTCATCCGAATGTCGAATTTCGAAAGATAGTCAAACAATGAGAGAACAAAACAGTATGAAACATAAAGGGTTGAATAAAATTCGACTTTTACAAAACCTAGGAAAAGAATATTGGGGTTTGTAAAAACTAATTGGAAATTTTTGTGGATTTAGTTTTGCTTTCCTTAGTATTAAATTATTTTTATAAACCACTTTAAGTATTGAACAACATAACTTTAAAATATTTCAATAAAAAAACTATTACACTTCAAATTAATTTAAGGTTTTGCTTATTTTGTTGGTATCCTTATAAATTTGTTGTTTTATTGCTTTTGAAACAATTTTTTATTACTTTCAGTAAAAGCTATGCTTTCGATGTATCGATGTTTTCATTCAATACATCGCATAACACCGATGTCAAGTTTCGATGCATCATATCGAATAAAACTTCGATGTTTTTTTATTGCAATTTACTTCACTTTGTGGTTTTTATGGTGCCAAATGTATCCGGTAGCCTATAAAATAGTGCTCAAATATCGAGAAAGTATTTTCTGGCACTAATTTCTGACCCTCAACCTAGATAGGGCAGGGGCACTAGATGCCCATGCAGAGCCAATATCGTATGTTGGTAAACTCATTAAACTCATGTTAAATCTGCGATTGCGTACTCACACAGAATTCGTAATTCTTACTTATACCGAAACTTATTTTAAGATTATAGACATTTGCTATGCGTTTACTTTTAATTACACCATATGTATGTATGCTTGTTCGTATGTATGTATATTTGCTATATATATGTATATATGTATATACAACTTTATATCAACTAGGTTTGTTTATTTATTGTGTAGATAGTTTCACATTTCGGCATCATCTTATAGCAATCAATATCAGCTATATAAATCTGCTGTTACACTTGTACATATGTATGTACGTATGTATTATGTATACGCACAGTACGTATATATAAGTATGAAACATTGTATATGCAAAATTCAAAAAAGAATAACAGTCAGCTTATACGTAAATAGTATCAGCACCGCTGCGGGTACTTTTGTTTAAATGCAAGTTTTTCTGTCTGTATGTATGTCGTACATATGTCATATGTGTGTAGTACATATGTACGTCTGTACTTGTAAGTTTACGAATACACTGATTTATTGGCTAGTCTGAGCTATTAACGAGTACGAGTATTATTATATTAGATATATTTGTTTTTGTTTTTGCTTTCTATCGTTTGCAAACATATTTATGTATATTTTCCTAAGTTTTTATTCGATTGGAAAAATTGGCAATTTCGTTAACAAGCTGCCTTTCATCCAATTGTCTAGATTATAAACTTTTTATATTAAGTTCCGTTTTCTACACTTACGAGTTTTGAAGAATTATCGTTGAATATCGTTGCTAATAATATGAACTTAAAGATTTTCAGAAGTTGTTAATATAAGGTTACTTTAGGACTTCAGTTCAGCATTTTTGAGAAATTTTTTAGATTCCTTTAGTTTGCTTGAATTTGTTTTTGTCTTTGTCTTCTTTACAAAATTTTGGGGTTATTGAGATAATTTTTTATTCTATGCGAATTTTAGAACTTTTTAACCCAGTTTTAATTAAGGCCAATAAGAATATATTTAAAAATACAAAAGACTCCTGAAAAGTACAATTTAATCCACAAGTCAAAGCGGAACTATGACACTTACGTCAATTGAAATTTCACTGTTCCACCGAAACCGCAAAGATAGCGTTTACTATCACTTTGAGCCCCCGAAATTAGCCAACTAAAAAAATCCTGTTTAAGTAGTATTAGTATAAACAATTTGCTAATTTAATAAATTAAGGGGTTGTCTGAAACGCCTACTAACCGTAATTTTATGAGCTCAATTAATTGTGTATTCCTTAACCTAGTCTAAGACAATACCTTATTTTCGATTGCTGGTGAGCACTTTTTATTGGAAGAGTGAGCAGTGAGCACGTTAGAAACAGAGCATTATATGATGTTCGGTACTCTTTAAGTGAGTCTTTTCGCGTTGGAACTAATTAAGAATATTTCAACGGCCTGTTGGAATTTAACTTCTCTTTAAAGGTTTTAAAGGTAAAAGGTTTTATCGTCTGTCTTTTATAAGTACGCTGTCCGCTAGTAAATCTACTGGTTCTTTTACAGCTTTCTGCTACACCATCTGTTTTTTTATAGAAGTAAACATAAGATAGGTGATTGATCGGGGAGATTGAAAGCGATGATCAATCAATCAGTAATGTACCTACCATTGATAAAAATGTTATGAAAAGGGTTTATATACTCTGAAAGATGCATTTGCCTCCAAGTCTAATATAAATTAAAGAAAAGAAGTGAATTCGTTTGAAAGTATCGGGTATACATTCTTGATATTACTAGAATGGCAATTTAGCAATGTATTCTGAAAGCTATTGAAGTGTTCCGCTGAATTTGTAATTCTAAAAAAATTTATAAGTATCAAAATGAGTAAGACCAGTTATTATTGCCCTATTTTTAGATAGGTCGTTTTCGACGATTTTATTGTTTTCTTTAGCAGCTCTCTCGCTTATTTTAGAAATGCTGTCTTAGAATAAAAAAAGCTTTAGTCGGCGGCGAATCGAACAGGGAACTCGTATAAATACATAACGCAGTGCTAATCAGAACATGTGGAGTCTCAAATAACTAAAGTGTAATGAATTAATTTATCTCGAGAATTCGTGTGAGAGATTCCCTTAACAATATTAATATAATCTGAGTCTCAACTCCCTCTTATAGGCGAATATTAATTTAAATAATTTTCCAAAAATGCTGTAAAGTAACTCGGGCTGGGCTTGGGTAGTTAAAAATGTGGTTTTGTTCTTTAAATTTAAGTCACACAGAGTGTTTTTTTTTCAGTTTTCAGCACAATAAATATATATGTATATGTATAGTATATAATTAGGGCAGTAATGTGTCTTAATTAGAATAGCGGGATCTTGTAGTATGCATACTATATTTATGCATTAGCCTTGTTTGGTTTTAACAGTAAGTTGTTTCATATATTTCATTGGAAGCAAAATACTTTGATTAGGATAATAAATTTCATTTATAATACATTATGCATCATAGCAAGCAGCAATAAATAGTAAATTTTGCATTCGAAGTTTTTGAAATTATTCTCGCTGTTTTCCAGCATATATATCTTAATACCATAGTTGCATCCCAGTTCTACGTACATACATCCACATTTCATTTAATTTCCTTTAATGCCTACCTTTATACATATTCCTGTCTAATGTTCAGTTTTTATTTTTATATTTTTGAGTTTTATTTAAAATACATCAACGTCTGCATTGCATTATGAACAACATTACATTACTTTTTGTAATTGACCTTCATTACTAATCACACTCTAGCTGGGGAAAAAATTTGTATTTGCTGTAAATTTAATATTCTTATTTTGTTTTTGTTTTATTAATTAATTTACTATTAAATGCCTACTTATTTGTAAAAGGAAGTTTTTTGTTTTCTTGCATAAATGTAATGCCAAAAAATTTAAGTAAAGGAATGTCCTTTCAGAACTGTCACTACATGCTGGGGAATACTTGAAAATATTTCTGAAAAACTAAATTGGCTATTTTCGAAATTTTTCTATTAAATTCAAACAATTAATTTAGGTACTTTACTCTTGGTGTCGGACAAACTTATAAAAGCCTTAACTTCGACATATTCTTGCTTCACTAAATTTTGACAGATTTCTTTCTATCTGCTCAGAGAACAGTGCTAATTTTATGTCACGAAAATGTTTTCGTTATTGCTATCGAAGAATAAAGAAAAGTAATAATAGTACGTTTAGCATAGGATATCTGAGGAGACGGGAAAAGTATTTTTCAAAAGGAGAAAAATATATATAACGTACCTTTAGGGGACGCTCAGTGTTTCCAAATACCAAATAGCACAGATAAAAAAATCTGAACAGACAAATGTCCAAACAAGGAATAATTATATTAGATCAGGTTAAAAATGAGAAAAAAAGACTCCTGTATAAAATCGCAGCTGTCGCATATTTTGGTTATGGGGTACAGCATTTGTTGGTATTTCCAATAAAACTGGATGGAAATGAATTTCGCTTGTTAATGAACACAAATAATAGTAAAAGGTTTTCAAAATGGAGATGACCCCAGTGAAAGTATAAAAGGAGCGCAGGGAACAATGAAAAATTTTCAAAAATATTTCATATAAACTTAAAATGAAGTTGATCCAAATAGCTAACACTCTCAAGCCATCTGGGGAACATATGTCCTAGAATGTTCATGAATATTTATGTTATGTATGGGTATGTATAACTCTGGAAAAAGTGAGTATTGTGCGAGCTCACAATCGAGATTACACCCAACATTTTTTACCCGAGTTTAAATCGGATTGTAGTACTGTGCGGCTCTTTTGTATGCATTTAGAAAACGAATTAGTGTTTTTAATACAGTTATTTCACTTAACCAAAATATTATAAGTCAGGCAAATTTTTGTTGTTCTTGTGATCGCCATGTTCAAGTAGCGTAAGTTTCAAAAGCACCTAGCGACAGTTCTCAATGTATTTTTTTTTTTTGTTTTTAATGTTAAGATCCGATTTAATTTGTAAGAATTAAAAATTTCTTACAAAATTAAAATACTTAGTTTTTTGATTAAATTTTAAGTTGCAATAAAATTATTAGTTAAATTTAATTTCTTTTAATTTTGCTTCTGTAATTTAATTTGCAGAAAGTAGTCTATAAAGTAATGCTTTAAGTAAAACGTCATTTTTCCGTAATGGATATTGAATTAAATTTCACTTTTAAGTTTAATATCAAAATAAAAAATTTTCCAAATGAACAATGAAAGTATTTAACATTTCATAATATATATATGTTAATATTTATATGTATTTTCTATATTTATATATACAGTCTTAATGGTTTTGCTTTGCTTTGCGTTTTTGGTGCAGTGTAGCGTTTTTTGCTTTTTCTTTTCTGCTTTAATTCATTAAGCATTTTGTTTATTTTTCGCTTATAATTTTGTGTGTTGCTTTCAGCGCGATTTGCCGGGCAGCTAAGCGCAATTATTAGCAAAAGTCTTTACTGAACAATTTATTTCACTTGGTTTTAGTTTTTAGAAATTTGTGAAATTTTTGTTCGTCTTTTTTTTTTTGTTTTTTGGTTTTAATTTTGTGAAAATTGTCCTGAGTTCTCTGCAACGGCTTCAATTCAACTAACTCTCATTTTCTCTTTGTTTTACAGTAATAATTTCCCTTTCTCTGTCACTTCAATTATGCGTATATATAATTAAGTATATAATAAGTAAAAGTAATCAATGCTGGTGGACTTTTAATTAATGAAATTTCGCGAATAACTTTCCTTTGTACAATAACAAATTGGAAAAAAGTTGCATTTGTACACTCTTTAACCAAGTACATGCTTATAATAAATTTGCAATAAGTTCTGTAATTACATTATAATAGAAAAGATTTGCTTAGCATTCTTCTACAGTTTTGTTTCTTGTATTTATACAAATTTATACGTAAATTTGTAATACATGAAAATGGCATGGCACATCGAATTGGTGTTTTACTCTTTTCTTCGGTTTTCTTTGCTCTTCTTTCTCAGCTTTCTATTAATTTCTTTTACATTATTTTCAATTTCATTTTTACATTTTGTCTAATTCAATTGAACTAATAATTACTAATTTTGCTTATAAGTTAGTTACTTTATCTTATTCTATTATAGCATCTCTAAAACAAAATGAGTCAAATGAAAAAAAGTATTTCAAAGCTTTCAAAAATCATGCGCATACGACACAGAGTTGTATTTTTCTATTAATTCTGTTACAGGTGATAGTCAAATATTATTTTTGTTCGTATCAAAAAACGACGCAAGTTAGCTGACTACCACAACATTAAGTTACACAGATATCTTTCTCATAAATTTAAAATTTTCTGGAATTGAATTTCAACTTTCAAATTTCGAATACTTTTAACCTAAAAGTGGTCTTATATATATGATTTTATTCCATACTCCATTTTTTAAATATTTCTAAAAAATTCTGAAAGTACGAAACGATCTAATAAAAAAAGGGTCAGAAAGGTCTGAAAGTACAAAGAGAGCTCTTTTTTGATCACATCCATAAAAGTAATATAGGTTCACAATTAATTGAGATATATATATGCTAACAAGTTCTAAAGCTAACTTCTATCTGCAATCTGAAGCATCCAAGTCAAAATATGCAATATCAAAATCGCTACCTTTTTTGAAAAATTGTCTTAATAAACCCAATGACCAGAAGTTGTCGTTAAAAAAGTGTTGCTAAAGAAATCCGTAACAGAGCCATCTTTGGTACCTAAAGTTCTTCGAACAACAGAAATTTATATATTTTTCATAAATGTTGTAAGTTCAGTGCTTTTTCCCTACGATTGGCCTCAATTATTACTCATTAGTTGGCAACTCTTCCGTTTGGAATTGTTGAAGTTAATGAGCATTCTTTACGTAATGTTCGAAATATCTTGAATTGTATTAAATATATCAGATATACATATATGATATTTATATATGATATTTATATATATATATGATATTTATGATATGTATATATATATATATTCGTATGTATATATCTATATATATATATGTATTGGGCATTATATATAAAGAGCAATATAAGAAAATCAACCAAATATATATCATATATACATATATATATATATATATATATATATATATATATATAATCTTTATATAATCTTTATGAGTTATACAACTTTTTAGATAACTCACTATCTGTCCCCTATATATCTCTTCCGACTTTTAGCTGCAATATTCGTTCTCTTTCGTGATAAATTTCTACTCAAACCAATTGTGTCTTCTATAGCATTGTCTTTTATTTAAATATGAAGTGAGTGACACAAGGGTGACTTTTGTTTGGCGACATATGCTAATTTTCAGTAATTGAGTTTGGAGTAATTGAGTTTGGAGTAATTGAGTAGTGTAGAGAAGCAGCTGTGACATAAGATAATGAATGGAGAAATACCTAGAAACTAGAAATTAATAAGATTACTGAATGTGGACTCATAAAATAAGCGAAACTAGTTAATCAACTAGTTTGTAGAATATCGTACTGATATTTTTTACTTTGTAACTGAATTGCAAGTGATATGTGATCGAAGTTATCATAAAATCGCTCAACTAACTTGAAGTACAACCAAAGTAACGAATCTTCAACGACTACTTCAGAACTATTTCATACTTAATCAGGGGCGTAAAATTTCTATATTATGGGTATTTAAACACTTTTTTGTGGAGCGCACTAAGGGGACTTACAATCACATTCGGCTCCTGAGTATTAACGCTTACTGAGTTTCAATTATACGCTTTACTTTCACACTCTATTTAGACTCACTGGCTTATTGTTTATACATATACATATTTACGTCTGTTATACATGCATTTTGATTATATTAACTATTCATTAGCTAAATATTTGACTACAACGCGCCTGCTATAACGATTAAATGCCTTCGTTAGCACCATTTTTACGAGTATAACGAGTACACTAGAGAGCACGAGTACAAGTGTGAATAATGATTATTTTACTACATACATATCTATGTTGCATAATATTGTACAGTGATATTATGCGCGAATATTTAATTTAGATATATTTAACACTATGCCTCGGATTGGCTTTTGTTGTTTTTTTTCGTGATTTCTGCACTTTGTTAAGATTATATTCATGCAATAATTTAAGTATGTATGTACGAGTATGCGCATGATATGTGAAACACTTCGCTTAAAATTGTTTATTATCCTTTTTGTACGTTTTATATACGAGCAATATACGTACTCCTGTGATGTTAGTCGCATGTTGTTGGCTTAGGAGCTGTAGAGTAGTACGACGGGCTCAGTACACAAACAAATCAACTAATTATCTAACCAACTAACTAACTGACTGACTAAGTAACTAACTAACTTACCAAACGCCTCCTAACTGGCGGGTACAAGGAAGGGACTGGATTCAATTTCTCTCTGATTTCCTGAAATTGTGTTTGTGTGAAATTATTGTAATGTTGTGTGTGCGCAACGCGCTGCAGCGTCGCTTTGTAAGAGCGGGTTCATACCCAAAGACTATTGTTGCCGCGACTCTTGTTACTAACAGTTGGCTGCTACGTAGTTCAGCATTACTTTTCATTTTGAAATTCTCTCTATGGTTGCAATTGGTGTCAGTTTCAAATGATTATTTACAATATGTTGAGAAATTTGAATTTTATCATCTTTTTTTGGAATGTGATATGCAAAAATGTATAGTAGTACGCTTGATATAATGGACATATTTTAGAAAATGATGAGTAAGAACAAAAATTAGCAGATGAAAAATATTTTCGTGTACCGCTTAAATAAAGCCTACAAGAATTTGAGAATATGATATGAAAAGGAAAGTAGAAAATTGCGCGGCTAGAGTCCGTGTGAATGCAATGGGCAACACCAAAAGTGAATTTCCTGGTAATGAGCAACAAAAGTTTCCTGTATAAGCCCAAACCAAGTGTTCCAGGCGCTTTTCAGCAGTCAGCTGACTCTACAGCGCGTCACGTGGGTCATCAATCATTCACCAAGTCTTTGTTGCTGTCCCTGTGGATGCAATGTCTAAACGCGCACATTTGGGTGTGTGTATGTGTGTTATGCGTATACAGTATGTACCTACATAAGAGGGGTGTGTCTTCCAGTTGCAGTCGCGCTCCAATTGCCGTTGAAGAGTTAAATGCGTAGCGTAAATGCAATCAGCCTCTTTCTCACTGCGCGTTGTGTTTGCACTTCACCCATTCCTTATGTTCAATTAATTCATTATGCTTTATTATTAGTTCTAAATCTAAGTTTTCTTACTATTTTTCTAGTTGCACAGCAAGCGTGGCTTTGTTTTTGCAACCAGCGAGTGCTATTGAAATTTTGATTTATGCCAATCTACGAATTTTACTAGTGTGATCTAACGGTATTTTCTAATTCTTCTTACGTCATAATTTTGCTAATTTTCACTTTTCAATAAATCTATGCATTTTGGAAATTTTCGAATATTCAATCAAATGTGATTTTGCTGCAATTTCGCACTCATCCGTTTGTGAGAATTTCTCTTTTTCTGGTTAATACTGCCCGCGGTTGCTGTTTGGCTTGCTAGTTGTTTGTGGTAACTTAACCTTAGGAGTCTAGTGATAGCGTATCTACATCAAATTTGAAACTTACTTGTCGTTTATGCTCGGATGGCAGTTTCGGATAGTCTAAATCTAGTTTCGAATATGGCGACATGTGTTGGTGATGATGGTATGGAGTGCTTGTATGGCTTAATGGGGCTGATGTTGTGGGATGATGATGGTGGTGGTGCAGAAGCTGTTGGCTTAAGTGACTGAGGTGTTGCTGCTGCTGTTGTTGTTGTTGCTGATGATGTTGATGTTGATATGAGGGCGCTGTATGGAGGCTATCATATGCCGACGCAGCTGCAACGCCCGCCGCGCCAGCCGCCACACCGCCAACGCCACCAACGCCACCGCCTGCACTGAGGCCAGCGCGCCCAGTCAGCCCCGCGTCATCCAGCGCGCTGCTGGTGAGTGTTGCCGCGAATGGACCACTCGTTTCACGCAACGCCGCCAGTGGATGCGTTTGCATGTGATGCTGCTGCTGGTGCACGTGGTACTGATGCAACGGATTCAGCTGTTGCTGTACCGAGTGGTGGATGTGCGCCGACGGGTGCTGGACGCCGGGTGGCAGCTGGTGTGTGTAATGTTGTGTGCCCGCAAATTGCTGTTGCAAATTGTAAGCAAGCGGATGCGTATGCGGTGCCTGTGTGGCGTACTGATAGTACTGCGATATAGCCGGATTGGAGGCGTGCAACGATGGCATGAGATTGCGTTGCTGCAACAACGTACTCATGCTATATGGCAAATCGGTCTGACTGAATATGGACTGAGAAAATGGATTCGTATAACTACTACTACCACCAATACCACTAACACCACCTGAAGTGTATTTGCTCGGATAGTTCAAGTAATTTAAATTTGACACTGAGTAGGCGGGCCGCAATAGCCTTCCACCCAAATGGCCACTGGTGGCCACTTGTTGTGCCGCTACTGCTGCCGCCGCCGCCGCCGCTGCTGCTGCTGATTGTTGGGCTGCTGCCGCTGTGGCTGCCGCCGATGTCGGTGCATACTGTTGAAAGTACATGTTCGGCTGGGATGAGAAACTCGAGGACATCTGCAAGAGGTTGTCGTTAAGATATGGCGGCGATATGTCTCCCGGATGCAAGGTTGGATAGCTAGAGATTATACGTCCGGGATAATGTGAAAGCGGTGTTATTGGTTGTGTGGCTTGTTGCATGCGCGCATGTTGATTTAGTATCTGTGAGGAGCGTGAGATGGATTTGTGCGCCTCATTCAACAGATTAACTATATTCGAAGAGGAGGATTGCTGCATTTGTGGGGCATAGAGACCGTAGTAGTCGTTCATCATCGAGGCAGATGGCAGGCCGGCGATGCTGTAACGGCGTCGACGAATAGGCGATGGATGCTGATCGTAGAGGCCGGCGGCGACAGAACTGCTTACTGTCGGTTCGTATAGATAACCGGTAGCCGAAGTGGTAGGGCCAAACATGTCGTAGGTGCTCGGTGGTGGTGGCGGCGGACCAACACCGAGACCGTAACCGGTCGGCACGTAATATTGACCGATTATGTCGGGTAGTGGCGGGCTTCCAGTCGATCCGTATGTGCCGTACATCTGAAATGGGCGATTTGAAAGAGTTTTTGCTTGGGTAGTTTGCTTGTTTCTTGTTTGTTTGTTATGATGTTTGATTGATTGGCTTGATTAGATGATTGATTATTTTTTTGTTTTTTGTTTTTGATGGATACTTTGCTTGGCTGTTTAGATTCATTTGGTTGGCTTGTGGGACAGCAGAGTGTGGATTTCATGGCATTTTCTTTTACTGTTTCTTTTTCTAGTTTGGTATGTCTGTATTAGTGCTAGGTAAGTGTTGTCGACAGCATTATTTTATACTTTTGTTGTTGCTCTAAAGAGGTGTAGGCTTTCAGTTTCAGGCACTTGAACTAAGCACTTTCGCGTTTTCTTTGACAAAGCGCACATTAGTTGGAGCACAATATGTAAAATATATACGTCGTCTATATATCTAAATATATATATATATATATATATATGAGAGTTATTATAAATGTATATGTATTAACTATCTTCTCATATTCGAACATTCGAAAAAACGCTTGCGTCAAACAAAATCATAACTACAATAACAATTTTCAATTACTTGCACACTAAATCAATAAAATATTTAACTGCATACTAATTAATTGTTCGGTACTGGTACTGGTAATGATATTGGTAGATGTACTGTAATTGTCCAATACTTTCGTAAATTGTACGGTTTAAAAATTTTTTTATTATATTTCTAGTTCCTCTCGATTTCTCTATGCATCATATTCATCACCAAAATTTTAGATTTTAAGCGAACACTTACGGACTACTGGCCCCATTAACTTTCTTGTAATGCTTTTCAATTACATGTATTTGAAGATCTCAATTTAAATATACAATTCAATGATAGAGTAAAAATTTTGCTCTCGTTTGTGTAAGATTGGTTGATATATTTTTATACATATAAAATTTAATTATTTTTCCATTACAATTCGGCTGTTTAACAGCTCAGGCTTATTGTTGTTACATTCGATGTTATATTTTGCAAAAACTTTTGCGTTCATTTTGTTGTTACTATTTACATAATTTTTTAACTGACAAAATTTCGCTACATCACGTGAGTCGCAGCTAAAATACAAATACTAACTTTAAGCAAGAAACTAATTTTACATACTTCTTAATTTACAATACATTTTTGTAATAATTTCGTTTTTATTTTCGCCTTAAATTTTAGGTATTTACACTTAAAGCATCGTTGTGGGGAATCGATATGGTTCAAAGGAATAATATATTTTACAAAATTTATTTGAATGAATTTAAGTTATTTTTAAATTTATTTGGCAAGCTTCGCTCTGCTTCCTCTGCTCAGTGTAGCAGATGTGGATGGTGTAGGTTAAACGAAACAAAAAATACTTTCATGATTTGCTGCTTGCTACATCTTTGAGTATTGTGTAACTGATTCTTTAAGTAAATAATGCGATTTTGTATCGAACACTGAAGAGTTTTGCGTATTTGTACAACTAAAGTGCTTTTCTAAAAAAATTGAGTTTAAACTGAAGCCAGAGGCCGAACTTTGAGTGAGTGTGTGTGTAAGTATGTATGTATGCGTGTAGATTGCTCCAATAGATGCAAGAATGTGGCTTCGTATGGTATGTATGGTTGTGTGGATGAGTTCGGATAGCAGTGGTACTGCTTGCTCTTAACACTCAAACGTTTAATTGCAGCGTTAATTGCTCCCACACTGTAAAGTGGTGTGCATTGAATTGGTGACGATTTGTTTTGTAGGTAAGGAGAATCTTCAAGTTTGACAAAGTTTGGATGCATATAGAATAAACGTGCAAAAATATGTGTATTTATGGTATTTATGGCGGTTGAATACGATAAATAAATACAATGTTGTAGAAAAATGAAATTTGAAATACGAAATATTCCAAAAAGATAGCGAGGTTAGAAAGTGAACAAATCGACGCAGATATATAGTTCGAGGTAGAAATAAAGACAGCGATATCTTGCGACATAGATAGAACAAAAAAGCGCTTTTGTAAAATATATAAGCAATTTTAAGTAAATATTTTTAAACATATCGAAAATAAAGGTATGGATATATGCGAAGACAGATGAGTTTGGCTAAGTGTATGAAATAGTTTTGTGGCTTGTGGCTTATTAGCTCCAAATGGCAGTGTACTTTTGTATGTGAGAGTGCGTGATTTTGTCTTTTTGCTTACTTCAAAGTGTTGTAAGATTATTTGAAAATTGTTTTTAATTAATACAAATTTTCAATGTAAAAGTATTAAAAATAATTCAAACACTCTTCATTTGCTGTTATTGAGTCACAGAGTTGAAACTGTTTTGTGTAAACAATAACTGCATTATAATTCAGTTACTAAGTAGTCTAAGTACTTTTTTGTCACCAGGGTGGCATTTTTCTATACATGTGGATTAGTGAGTGAAACGTTATTAAATGATGAGTCTATAGAACAGCTCAAATTACAATTGACCTTTTAATAAACCACTATACTATAATGTTTGTATATTAACAGCATAGCAATTAGCTAACAGATAGCAGTGACGTAAGACAACCATTGGCAAGGTAAGAGTAAATATTGAGTGGGCCAAAATAGTACATTGGCTGCAGATTGAGAAGCTGAGTTATGAGCGGGTAACTGTACGATTAGTGAGTGATTATATGATTGAATGTAAGTTTGTATGTCTAGCAGACGGGCCTAGCGCGCTATCGACAACAGTAATGCGTTTGACTTGTAACATGTTGCATTAGAATTAAAGTTTTCGTAAAAATCAGTTTATACTGAAATCTTTGAGTATTTTGGAATATTTTTGTGTTTAACTTGCTTTTGAATTATTGAAATTTACAGAATTTGTTTTTTTCTTTCATTTTGTGCCAACAAATCGTTAATTATGTAAATATGTAGAGTTATATATTCATATACAAAACCAAAAAGTAATATATATATATGTAGATATTCATATTTTTATATACTTTTAGTAAGTTGAAAAACTGCAGTTCAAAAGTGAAAGTGAAATTAGCCTGGAGGTTGGAAAACATTTTACAAGTATTCTGTATTTGTGTGAAATGTAAATTTCCGTTTGCCGACCACAGCCAAAGGCAAATAACAACTGCTGGCTCAGCACTCGCCGCATTTCAGGTTACTTGCGAATTATTTCAACATTTTGTCGTTTATCGTTCATCAATTTTCATTTCGTAGCGTCTGTCGGGCGCGTTTAACTTCTTTTTCAAATTCATCAGCTAATATTTAACCAGATTAATTTTCGGGACATATTTAATACAAAAGAAATTTTGTCGCATGTTTCATTAGTATTCCAGATACCAGCTATACATAAGGTACATAAGTTAATTGTGTATTCAAACATAGAAAACGACGCATACGAATAGTGATTTTCAAGTATTAATTTCATTCAGCAAAAAGTATTACAAAAGCATATTGTAAACAGCATCGATTATCAAATATTATTTATTAATAATTAAATGGAAATATATATTAACTGTACATGTTGCAAGTGTGTCATAACGCTCGATTTCGATTTATTTGCTACTTCGAGTGAATTATGGAAGTTTCCAGTTGCAAATTACATCAAATAAAATTTAAATTACATTTACCTACACTTTTAGGTTTATGTTTCAGTATAACTTATGATTTGTGATTTTTTATATTTGTTTAGTTATTTTTACTGATTTCGCATATGACGTAAGAACAACAATGAAAGAATAATATGTAATCAATTATTTTATGGGAAAAAACAGTGCCGGTACATTGAAAGTTACACCGCGCACACAGTGCCAATTAATTGGAGCCATTAACAATCGATAAGTTTTCGTGAAAAATCTATCTTTTGGCAATAAAATGACAAAAGAATTACTCATTTCGCTTATTCGTTCGTTCGTTCGTTCATTCGTTCGTGCTTCATTAAATCTTCTCTTGTTTCTCTTCTCGCCTGTTAATTTTACTACAAAATCATATATTTTTTATTTTAATAATGTAAGTGGTTCAACTAGCGATTTGTTGTTGCTTTATTGACTTTTATTTATAGTTTTGTTAGTTTGGTTTGATGTTAGTTCGTTAGTTGGTGGATCTACGTGTCCTTATTTGTGTTGTCGTTGCTGTTAGTAGACTCCCCACTAATAGAAACAACACACCGTATATGTATGTATGTATATGTAGCTGTTCGTTCAATGTTCCGTTTTATTATTTATAGCACAATATTACTTTTTGATTATGTAAATAGTAAGTAGAGCTTTGTAGAAATTCAAAATTATTGCAATAGTTCAAAAGGCAACAATGCATTACAAAGTAAAGTCTTCTCAATCAAATACAAAGATTACTTAAACTTAAAGCAAAAATGTGGAAATATTAAAATATTGGAAACAAGCTTAAAAACAGCAAAGCGCATTAGAAATCGAATTAATCAGAGTTGGTAAAGGTAAAGTGGGTTGATGGTAACATTTTCTAAAAAACTCATGGGATGCAAATTTCATTTAATGAAACACTAGGCACTAACGAAAATATCTACAAGTTAACTCATAACTTAATATAAAAATTAGAAAAGGTTATAATTTTACTAATATATTTTAATCTCAACTATTTTATTTAATTTTCAACCAAAACTAATGTCATTAAATGTTTTCTTTGTACTCTCGAAATGCTACTGGACTTGTGATAAAAGCCCGGCACCAAAAAGAGCCACTCTGATATGTACACTGAACTTTTAGCAGTTGCTTTCTTAAAAAAAAGTTAATACATAAAATGTTTCAACTACCGTGTGCTATTGTTACTACTTATTTTAAGAATTTTATCTTTGGATATTATTTCGACTCACGAAAGCTTAGTGAATCCAGTTTTATTTGTTCAAAGTTGTATAGAATTTAATAGGAATTTTTAAGAGATTAGAAAAACTAAATATTTGCACTATATTTTTAACTAGTCGGAATATTTATTATTACTGCTCCCTTCCAAAAAATTATTCAAAATATTGTCTGTACTTTTTCCTTTTCTTTATGTGGAAACATATTTAATGAAGTGTTATTACACCATATAAAATCTTTTTATTATTCCTGATGTTCTTTAACATTGAGTTCAAAAAATATTGAGGAATATTTCAATTTGCTACCGGTTGCTCGAAAATTTGCATATTAATGCCTTGTCGAGTCGATATTGGGATAAATAATCTACGTTTCTTTGTCATCTGTGAAGATTTATTCATTAAATTAATGAAGTTGTGGGTAATACTGTTTTCGAAAAGTGATGCCACATATTAATGAATCACGATCAGAGCTATCAATTGAATTTATCTGCTGATTGCTGATTTTATATTGCATTCATTCGCTGTCATAATAATATGTGCCAGTAAACAGGATGGAATGTAAACTGCGTAATCAATAAGTCCCTCAGTGAGTGCTACACGATCCTTGCACTATACGAATGGTTGATTCGTTAGTCGTTTGCTAAAATCGGTCCAAGCCATCTGAGCACAGAAGATGAGAAAACGATAGACGAAAACATCAAATCATCCGCAAAATGATAACCAATTTGGGTGAATTGGAATTGTTTGAAATTGGTTCCTAATCCACAGTATTATATAGAATTGTCCCTGCTCTCAGACTTTAAGATAAATAGCTTGACTGAGGCCTATTTTGAAGTGCAACGATAACGTAAGGCTAACGTAGTTAGTGTAACGCTCGGAAATTATGGTTGTAAATGTAATATGAATCTGAAGTAATTTCCAAGAGGCACTATATACTGAGCTGAGCTGGAATTGTTATCCATGCTATGAATTATTTTATCCATGTCTCCTTCGTCGTTTCATAACTGAAGTGCAACTGAAGATATCTAAACATAGACCCTAACCTATTAATTATATGTGTATATATACACTGATGTTGCTTTGGTATTTAAACAAAACTGTAAATAGTGAAGCCATTATTTTTATACTCTCGTAACATGTTGCTACAGAGTATATTAGTTTTGTTCACCTAACGGTTGTTTGTAGCACCTATAACTAATCGATTTAGATTTATACATAAATATATATGATCAGGATGAAAAGACGAGTTGAAACCCAAGTGACTGTCTGTCCGTCCGTCCGTCCGTGCAAGCGATAACTTGAGTAAAAATTAAGATATTCTAATTAAACTTGGTACACGTGTTCCTTGGAACCGTAAGACGGTTGGTATTGCAGATGGGCGTAATTGGACATATGCCACGCCCACAAAATGCCGTATATCGGAAACAGATAAAGTGCTATGAGTAAGCAGGAAATTAAGACATAAACCTGTTATTGGCATAGAAGATCCTAGTAGGGTGGGGCATCCGTGGACAAAAATTTCTGTAAAAGTGGGTATGGCTCCGCCCCCAATAGGTTTAATATTCATATCTTGGAAGTCGGTAAAGCTGTATCAATTAGACTTGCTCCGGGTAACGGCTAAATTTTTCTAACATCTCCGCATATACTGAGAAAATGAGTGAAATCGGATAATAACCACGAACACCTCCCATACAAAAGTTATGTTGAAAACTACTAAAAGTGCGTTAACTCGCTGAAGGAACACGTCAGAAACATTAAATCTTGCAGAAAATATAATACGCAAGGGTTGCATGTGTAAAGTGTAAACCGTGTAAAGTTTTAATGATGGGCGTTGCACCGCCCACTTTTAGGAGAAATCCTATATCTCGATACCCCTTAACCGATTTCAATAAATGGTACGTGACATTATATTTGCATTCTTATGTCACGTTGTGAAAATGGAAGAAATCGGATGAAAGCCACGCCTAATAGGCGTAACACAATTTTAAGTTTCGTCTGATCCTTTCCTTTGATTTTATATAACCAATTAATAAAATTTTTTTCTTAAGGGAAAACAAAAAATAGAATCGTCTTACTGACGTTTTGAATACAACATAAACATTGAAAATAATTTCGAAAAATTGGATTGTCTCATTTGATGAATTAAGCTTCAAAAATAAATTTGTTTTCGGAATTTTCTTTATGAATTAAATATGGTATATATATTTTTAGACATAGAGAATGTTAGAATATTTTTTCTCTAACTAAATCACTCTAAATGTACTTTTTCATAAAATTAAGATAATCTTGAATTCTTTCCTGGGTGTGTTTGTTGCCCAATAAATTAATTTTTGTTTTGCGGAAAACCTTACGAACTCTCAAACAATCAAGAGCTTAAAAAATAATTTTTCTCAAAAACAAAAAAAAATATTATTACTAAATATATTTAAGTTACTAACATAATTCTCAAATATCACATTTAATTAAAGCACTCAGTTCCAACACTACTTGTCTCAGTTACTTCGTTTTGGTTGACCTTGATTTAATATGATTTATTTTCAATTTGTAAGAACGGAACTCTGAAATAATTCTTCTGTCATTTCTGACATATTAATATATATATTTGTGTATGCTCATAAATATATATGCATACCCATAATATATGTTATAACTAAATGCTTCACAAATATTTCAATATCAACACATTTTCAAATGCATGCAAAGCAAGGTTAAAGCAAAACAACATACACACAGATGCACGAGTATGAATACTCGATATAAATAAATGATTTGGAAAGGAAACACTGATAACCTACAAAATATAAATCAAAACAAATCGAGCGATGCATAATGACATATCGGATGGAATGAAAGAAATGTGAAAGCTGGAATGTTAATGGAGTGTAAACGTCGAAGGCGAATCGGAGACTACGATTGTGGGGAGCAGTTAGGGTGATAACTGAATGCTGAATGCTGGCTACCCGTGATGACTCCGCATGAGCTGATGTTAGCTCGATTCTAGATAACAAATGATAAATTAAAGATTTCGCAATACCAAAATGGCCTCAAGGTTTAGTTGTACACATGTATGATCTGTTGTGAGTTAATTACTAAGTGTGTCTGTGGTCGCGTTCGAACGCCGAACAACGACGGATATTAAGTGTATAGCAAACAAATAATTGAGCGCCGAATTAAATAAGTGTCGAAACGCAAAAGGAGAATTGAACTGTCAGGACTTAAAACGACAGCAATCACATATACAAATGTAGAGCAGAATCCATGGCTGCAGCGACACAAATCCATTTCGGCGTAAAACTCGTTGGTTGCGTAATTGCGAAGCCGCCGAGCTATCAACTCAACAGTCGAGATGTCTGACAGAGAAAAGCAATGCCGTGGGAAACGTTGAGTAGACGCCAAGACGCCTACGGGCGATAAGATGCGAGCTTCAAGCCGAAAGACTACGCTGTCCATCTGAATTCTCATCAAGAGACAAAAAGCAAAGGCTGCACGCGAACAAAGTGAAAGAGCGCCGACCTGTCCGTGAGTGAGAGTGAGCGTATGTGTGTGGGCTTGAGAGCGTGGAAGAGCGATAGAGATAGTTATATGTAAGCAAAGAGATGATGAGAAAGCGAAAAAGAGAGCAAAACAAAATGAGAGCACATTTTGTATTTAAATTGTATTCCCCAACAACTCTTAACCGCAGCCGTTGAAATGCTGGTAAACTTACTAACTGATGCTTTCACATTTCATGGATGGTTGGTGGGTGGCTCTAGTGGTGACTACTGTTATTTGTCCTCGGACAAGTTCTTCTTTTCGGTGCCAACTTCCCTAATCAGGCACACCACAAAGCGCAACAACAATATCACATACACTTGTACAGTCATTCGCCCCTACCGCTTGTGGCGGCTTGCGGTTCCCCACGGGAATGAAGACATGAATCAAAAGAAACTTTTTGGTTATCTTCTTGTGTGATTCTCTTCTTCTTGTTGGGATTTCTGTGTCATTCTCGAATGATAACACAGTGGCGGAGAAACTAAAAGAAAACCTCGAGACAGTTACAGGGGCAATGGCGGCAGCACACATTTATTGCTGAGGCGTCAAAGCTATATACGTACATATATAAATATATATTTGGGTGTGTGTGTGCAAATCGTCGAAAAACAATGAAAAAACTGCCGAAAGAATGGTTAAAAAGTAGCTCAAGAAGAAGATGGTAGAGCTGCGGCTAGCCCAGGGCAATAGTAGTTACAGTTCTTGCTCGCTGAAGGTTGTACTTGCGAGAGCTGCGTGTGTGTGCGGCACTGCAGAGGCAGAGTTAAAAATAAGCCGACAATTATTGCAATGTATCTGCGTATCCGCAGCTCTAAGTGCTTACGCCAAGGTTGAACGTGCGCTGCTCTACATACATATATATATATATATATATATGTATATAGATATTTATTTGCGTATATGTAAGTGCGTGTTTTCATGTATTTTTAAACTTTTTATAACTACATATGCCGCCTTCGTCGGTAGATAATAACTCACTCAGTTTAACCGTCGTCCAATTTAAAGCTAATCGGGATTATATAATAAGATATTAAATATAAGGATAAGGATATAAGATAAGGTATTAAAAGATGTAGGAGAAACCCTCTATGTAATGTTTGCAATGCCTTAGAGAGTATTGGAAGAGGTTACACTTCCTTAGCAGCTAAAACTTATCGGATCTCTAAACTACTAAAACTACAACGAACCTCATCGGCATCTCCGGTGTACTATGGACACCACCAACAGTGTCACTCAGTGCCATATTACATATAGCTCCCATATACATAACCGGTAAGTGTATTGCTTAGAAAGTTTGCTCTCAAACTCAGGGAAGCTGAGAAGCGCTGAAATTATTCTTATCGTACTGGAACAACCAGTACTTGTGGGCTTAAAATTTCCTTCTGACCTAGAGTAGAATAAAAGATGTACGTCGAACTATTTGCTCTCTGCAATATTCATACGAGTATTACTCACATTGTACAGTTCTAAGTAGACTTTGTCAATAGACACACATGCAGTGAGGTTATAAATTTTGATAGACACCAATTGTCACAGATATATGGAAGAAAGCGAGAAGGAAATATCTCGATATTTTCTTCTCGACTGTCCAGCTCTCACTAGACTGTTGGCTGATGCCTTATCTTCAGTCATCCAGGCGAATTGGCTGGAATCGAAACTAGCTGATTAAACAGATTTGTAGGCTCAAAACGCTACGTAAATACACGAGGTTTTCTCGATTCACAACTAGCAGTTTTTTGGCATACAACGGACAAGGGTTGTTTCAACTATCCAAGTGAGTGCTGCGAAGAGTGCGAGTATGCGTATTTTCAAGCAGAGAATCATAAAAATTATAATTTTTGAAGAACAAATTTCGAAATATAATGTTATAGTAAAGGAGAGAAATATCTATTAGCCATATACTTGTTTCCGTTAGGAATTAATTCATTGATTTTCACTAGCAATTTTTATAGTAAAACTTAACGTCACTAAGAAAAATTGGCTTCATTTGCAGACCCATATATCTACATAGGGTAAGTATGTGCTGTAATATTGCTTAGACTTTTTGATTTATATATACACTTGTATATAGGTATAATATATACAGTAAATGTGTGTTGCATGTGGGCATAAAAAATAATGAATTAACATGTGTGTGACTGCGCACAGTTGTAGCTCTTGCTCACAAATAGACACATGAGCAAGAACAGAGGTCCACATACCAGCATTGCCATATGAATGTGTATACATATGTATTATATGTTTGTATTGAGGCAAAGATGTCGGTGTAAAAATGCGTACTCGACTAAATACACGTGCAGAGACCTTATTACAGAAACAAGTGACGTTTATGAAGTGTACCAGCTTAGCGTGTGATATTTTATGTTGCGGAATGTTTATGGTACATAAATACACATAATATATGTATGTATGTATGTATGTGTGTACGTGTACTTTCCGAGCAAAGTAGTTAAGAGTTAAGACCCAAGCAGTTTGTAGGCGCCGAGTGTCAGCTGCCCTCTCCTGACACCAGTGCTGGCTTGCTAACTGCTTGATTGCCTGCTTGACTCATGCTTGAAGGCACCCTCGTTTGCGTGGGCGGAGAAGGTGCTTGACGTGTGTTTTCGCCAAGTCTAAATATTCTTTCGCAATACCTTCTTTGTATTTAGTTGTACTTCCCTCTACCCCCTACCCGCTCTGCAGTGGAAGGCAGTAGACTTGTTTTTATTGTCTAAATACATTAGTATAACATATGTAGAAAAGTATGCTTGATTGTGTTATGTTTCTCCATGTTCTTGATATGGTTATGCTTCTTATTGACTTGCTTCCTTTTTACTGACTGTCTTGGCCACGTGTGGGTATTTTTAACATTTTTGCTTTGTGATACTGGCTAGAGAGTAATGTCGTCATTACGTGCAGGCAATATTAGAGTAGTGGAGTTCAGACCCCACTTTCACTACATACCCTCTAAGGTCCAGAATAATTTTTAATTAAATAGTGCAATTGTAAGTAGCTTGAATAAAATTTTGATTACAAACGAATACTTGGACAACAGCGCTCACTTCCCACTCGTCTTCCAATATATTGAGAGAAATTAACTTCCCGGATTACCACATTTTCAATATATATCTATTATGAAGAAATGAGGCCGAGCTGAACTCAGTACGGTTTGATCCTAAACGGTATCCAGTCAGCATGAGTTCTTTAATCTAACGTTTGTGAGGTTAGATACAATCCTTTATTAGAACGAAGAGTTGCTGCGACTGCGTCTGCTTGAGTTCGATTTTATTAGACCAAATATTTTTCTCCAGACTGGATAAGAAAAACAGATGAATGACTCTGGTGATCTTAGATGAAAATACCAATAATCCCTGATTGTCGATTCTTTGGAATCAATTTCCAAGCATCACTTTGGACTGGGAGAGCGAGAGAGAAATCCATTTATAAAGATATCATCATTATCGCCCATGTGCGGACGAGGACAACTTTGGAATAATTCGAACACAAACTCAGAAAACATCAACACATCGAGAAGATTTTTGAAATGCTAAAGAAAATGGTAGTGTGCTATGGTGTTCTGGGAAAAATTAGTTTAAGGGGCTGATTCGGTACAACCCCGTAACATTTTATCCCATGAATGTTTTTAAACACCATCGTTGGCTAAAAAAACACGCTTCCTTATAATTTTGTATTTTCCTCACCTGTGTGTTGAACGCACCATCAATCGAGTCAACGTTGTCGGATGTGGTCCGCAATAATACATTGTTATCACATTTAAAAGCTTGCACCCATTGAAGTTGACACAATACTTGGCAAAACAGTATCAGAATACAAGATATCAAAAAACACACCCTTTCAGAGGCGACTGTAAAAGCGAAAGACAATGAAGAGTAAAACAACAAATGATAGGAAAGTAAGTGTGGGAGAAATTAGTGAAGTCAGCACACACCGCTTGATTGTTGATTGTTGTGAGTCGTGCGCGTACGGGATTTGCACGGAATTTCGTGACTATCGCTTTTGTTGTTGGAAAGTACTTTTTTGTAATTTATTAACAGACTGTAGATATTGTTTGCAAGCTTCTTGTTCAAGGCTATGCGTGCTGGGTACACTTGTGGAATCTTTTCAGGAGTTCAAGTACATTTGGCTTTCAATGACGTTGGCAGCAGGAAATAGAAACTAGAGCGATGAAAACTTTAATTTGTATATACATTGCGGCTTAGGGCACACGTTTCAGTATTTATAATATAGTGATTTTAGAAATTCGCCGTGAAATCAAATTTCCCACAGACCGAAAATTATATTAGAGTATTGCTGGGATTGAGAATAATCCTGACTTTCTTTCTCTGAGAAAACTAACTTACTAACAGCCTGACCCAAGTGAAATATCTGACCTTTATGAAGAGACCGAATTGTGTGAGAAACATTAAATCAAGGGTCTTTCATCATTATCTCTTCATGAATACATGGTCAGCCAAAATGTTTGTTATCCATTCCAAACCAATAATTCGTCACTCATTCCAAAACAACTAACTTAAATATAAAAAGTTCACAAGTTCCCATATAGAAGTCGATATTAAAATAGGAAGAATATAAATAAAGGTGTACATGTTATATCTGATACTATAACTGCACTTGTAATTACTTTGACCATCCGACGAAACCGTTGGTCGACGAAAATATACTAAAAACTGTCAAATAGAGTCTATAGTGAACGAAAAGCGAAAGACTCGAAGAGGTCGGTAAATACGGACTTATTTTCAAACAGTTTTTGTTTGGATGTTTTCGTCGAAACCGTTCCTGTAGACATTTGCTTAAAGCGGAACCGCTTCCTAGAATATTATTCATATTGTAGCCGCATTCGACACCATAAAGGACAGACTTTACAGAGAAGCAATTAATACCTAATTAATTAAGTAATCTACTTGTAGAGGAGTTTTAGGAATCAAATTCCCACTCATCGTAGATCAAGAGCTCGAGTTGTCTCGCTCACAGGAGTTATTTGCACCCAATCGTCTGCACATTGTAGCAGGTTAAAGTCAACACCTTTATAATATAGACCCAGATTTCTCACATAGTCCGTCGTCAGCTTTCTCCTTGGTCCTACCGTTGATAACAAAACTTAGCTTAATTTACACGAAACAGGGCTTTGATAACCGCCACCACTACATGAATAAAATATATCTAAACTTTCCGTTCATTGGCAGAAGTGATACAAAAAATTTCTTCCAAAAAGTTAAACTTACTAAAAATTTTTCAAGAAGATCATGAAGTAAGAGCACACATACGGTAATTATAAAGAAGTAATAAAAAGCGAAAACTTCAGACCACTTTAAAAAAAAAACAGCACCTATCTTGCTAAAAAATGTTGGAAGAGCCAGAAATCTTGAAGAAGAAGCGAAATGTTCCTTTCTGATGTAATCAAGCCGAATACAGCCATAAAAAATGTGTTTTGTACTAGGTCTGCTAAGCGACGAATTATCAACTGGTAATAGAGCTTATATAAACCCTAAATGTACATAAGATATCATGAAATAGTTGCCAGTTATGAAAGAAAATCTTCAAAAATGTTACTTTTTAAAAGCATGAATAACGTCAGGAATAAAACACGAAAGAACTCACAATGACCCTCATATGGACCCATAAGTCCCTTTCCTTGTATAACAAATTTATTGAAAATAACATCATCCTTATACGAATTACAAGTCCTTCTTAGCAATCAATTTGGATACCATGAAATTATTGGAGCGACTGAGCAAGTCAAGCGTTTTTCTAATAAGACTAACCGAAATATAGTTCTTTAATGTTTCGTAATGCAACTTAAGCAGTTGATAAAGTATGATTCGAAGATCATTTATACGAAATAAAAGATTGCCACCTTATCATTATGTAGCGAATAGAACATTTTCGTTTGTGAAAAAGTAAAATTATTACGTAGCACAATGGGTTATAAATGCAATGGAAATATTGTGGAAGCAATAGTAATCCATGGAAATCGATATAGTGCTTCTTCTTGGTGGTAACTAGTTTCAATACGAAGACAAATGAAAGTACATGGAATCTCAATATATTCTGTTTTTGTAACAAATATTACCAGGAAGTTAGATCTCTCGATTTAACTCCATGGACTTTAATGGATTTTAATGAGTTTGTTTGGAAAACAAAGTATACGCCATCAATTTTCTGAAAATTGACGAGCTCAATTCAAACAGCCGTGCCAAAATCATCGCTATGTTATGTATGATTTTACTGTGACCAATAAAGGTGGCACCTTGATCGATGCAGTATTCAAAAGTTAATCCAAATAAATTTTAAAGCATCAAATTTATTAGGAGTATCTCAAATACAGAAGCCATTACAGAAAAGATTTCCCATTCTTTATTGTAAAATCAGTTACATTGTAACATGTAAGATATCAGTGGATACGGAACTTTGTTGAAAATGTATCATAAATATATTTTGTGCTTAAGGATAAAATCGAAGGATAAAAATAAAAGGCCTCTCATAAAAATATAATTATTCCTTTCCTATATATCCAAAATTATTTAAGGTAAAATACTGACATACATGTGCAATGAATCTCAAATCAGTGGAGAAAATGTATATTATTGGATAGAGGCGTATCACCTATATAGAATTAAAAGCAATAACGTTTAATTTCTGACTCGGAAATAACTCGGAATATAACGACAAATACGGTTTAACCCGATGCATTGAGTGACTTTTAACCCTTTTACATGAGAGAGTAATTGTGCAAATAAAAATACACTATATAGGTTATTTAAATTATTAGACTTATGATTTCCTAGAACACAGGCGTAAATTATTATTGGTGTAGTATGTCGACATACTTATTATTCGATTTTCGAAAAAATTTCTGTCTCTATGGAATTCGCTATGTATGTTGAAAGTGTATAAAAATTAGTATTTACATATGGATAGATTTATGTAGTTGTTTGTAACTAGTAGCAAGTTGGCTAATTTCTGACTTAAACATATGAACTCTGGAAGAATATATAAAATATTATTTAGTGCTAGCAGTTGCGGATTGTGGCATGTAGCATGTGGCATGAGGCATGCAAATGTTGTCGTTTCACTCATTATTGATTTATTGGCGTTGTGTTGGCATGCTGTTTTATTGTTTATCAATAATTATATGTATATGTACACATATATGTATGTATTTGTTTGGCTTTCGTTAGAGTGGTGGTGGCGGTGTGGTGGGTGTTTCTTAGTGATATTGGTGTTGGCTTGCAGTTATTGTTGTTGTTATTATTATAATATTAAATTTTAAGGCGTTATGACTTTAGAAGTGCCTGCATTTGTGGCTAACTGATTGATTGATTGACTATTTGATTGACTATTTGATTGACTGTTTGATTGTATAATGCTTTTTATGCGGTGCGTGAGCAATTTGTTAGGTGAGCGATGGCAGATGATTTGCTTGGTTATTCAGCGTAAATTGTTGATGATTGTAGATTGCTGTTGTTATTTTTGTTGTTAATGTTGGTTAGATAACATATTGCATGGTCGCAGTCGCCGCTTGAGCTGTGTACTTGCGACTGCGCTGCTTTCAATACTACCTTATAGTAGACGTAGGCATTGTCCATAAGTTAGCGTGCGCCGGTCGGTGTGTAAATGAAATGCCTTACAGCAGATTTTTCGCGTTTCCTTAGCGCAGCGGAGCGTGTGGCTTGGTGGTAGAGGCTAGAATCTAGCCTGTTCTTTGTTATATTTTGTATAGGTGTTTTCGGAGTGCAGTGTTGGCAGGTGCGCGCAAGTATTTAACTTACACTATTTTTAGATTAAACGTTTTTTAAAGCAATTTTTGCCTTTCGTATTGCTTTCTATATCTTATGCTGGCAAATATTGCTATTTAAGCATGTGAATATGTGTGTGTGAGTCTATCGTTGTTGGCACGAATGCAGTGAAGTGGCAGTAAACGTGCTGCTTGAGTGGGCAGCAAGCCAATTTTGTAACACTTTTGGCTTTGGGAGCACTATTCCTTGCTTTAGTCGCCCCTTTTGGCGCGCTTTCTAGCTTCTTTTGTTTTTCTAAACTATTTTCCCTAAATACGAGCAACTACTGGGAGTTGTGCGTTGTTTTATACAACGGGCCGTATAAGCAACTGTTTTGCACGACGCCCCAAACACTCACTTGAACACTCAGTTTTATTTATTTTTTGCTTTTTTACTCAACGTTTGTTCTCCCTTTCGTAGCTATATTTCGTAGCTAATACGCTTGTTGTCTTGCTTCGCTGCGCATTTTTTCGTTAGCTTTGTTTTTCTCCGCTTTTGTTGTTGTGTTGCGCTATTCAAGTATTGCTTTTATTTCAGTGAGTTCGGCGTAGTACAGCCGGCGTTCAGTGTTATTTGATATAGCTTGGCGCTAATATTTTCCACTGTCCAGAACTTTAAGTATTGTTCCAACACACACACACACACACACATACATACACACTTATTCAAGCGCGGAGGTGAGTGTGTCGATTCTTGTTTGTTATTGCGCTGCTCGCTTTGCTTTGCTTTCACTTGGGTCTTTCCTGCCACTTCCCAGATTTTGTCAACTTAATAGCGCAATGGTTCAAGTTACAAGATTTTCCTCGTTTTCTTCCTTCACTCTCTCTACGGTCCCTATTCACCCTGCCACACTGCACGCCGCTGTTGCTCGTTCGCAGTCCGTCCGTCCTCGTCTGTAGCCGCGTTTAGTCGCCTTTGCTCCAAAGCTATGCCACCTATGCCAGCTATGCTGCTTTGATTATTGTTACTATGCCTTCGTTGTTGCTGTGTTCTTTATTTTTGCTGCTGTTGCTGTTGCTGGTTCATTGGGAATTTGTGCCGATTTCGTTGTCGCCGTTATTGCCGTGTTATTGTTGCCACCCTGTTGTAGTCAGTGCTATTTTTTTGTGCCGTTGTTGCTGTTGTTACATCTGTTCGGGCTGCTGTTTATATTGCTACTGTTGTTTTTGCATTTGCGTTTTCAGCCTCTTGGCTCGTTTGTTTCGCTTCGCTCCACAGTGTCTTTTATGCTTGTTTTTGCTTTGCTTTGTTTTTTAGATATTATCGATTTTACTTTTTATCGCATTTGCAGAGAAATAAAAGAAAATACATATCTCGTGCATTTCCTCTTCGATTTCAGCATTGAAGCATAGATTTTGGAATCTTCTTTGAATTTTTCTATTCTGATAAATTATTTGTCTTATTTCTATTTGCTAGTCAACACTTATTTGTCGTGAGAAATTGCTTTTTGTTGCGTTCGTGAGTTGGCAGCGCGTGTGGTCAATAGCAGCAGATTTTCGGGATGAAACACTACTATTTCTTTAATTTGCAAATGTGTGAAAAGGCACAGTAATTGAATGGTACGCTTTTCAAGGACTCGATTTTTCCCGCACACACACACACAAGCGCACTACCATAACCGACTATTATAAGCGAGCTGGCAAATTCACTCCAGCGCACAAAAAACGCACGAATTAATTGATGCGCGTCGACTTTTTGTGTTTCTTGGTGCTTTAGTGGCGATACGCTAGAAATCCGCAAAGTATTTAACGACTCGGAGCGCTGCGCTTGGCGTTTTCACTTTCGATTTATGCCGTTTTACGTATAGTGCAAACTCCACTCGTTCAAGGCTTTTCAGCAGCATTTAACGATTTGCCCACACGCTTTACACGCTTTGCTCGAACACAAATCGTAGACTGCTATGTATTTTCCCGTTTACTTGACTCGCGTAATGGCGCTCCGTAACCGCACGCGTGCTGTGCAGCCCTACAGTCGGTCACAGCGTTTTGGCCGCCTGCCTGTCTGCTGGTTCGCGCTATAAAACGGAATTTATTTTTATTACACAAAATCACTGAAATTTCACTTATATATTTGAGTGTGTGTGTATTTATAAGTGTAGGCGAGGAGCGAGCGACCGAACAACGCCGTGGTATAATCGCTTTGATATCCGTTTTGCGTCTTTTAGCCTCAACGTTGCGTACACAACTGCCCGCACCAACTCGGAACTAAGCTTTTCGAAGCAAAGTCACCATCGCTATACTGCGCCGCGAAATGCATTCGCCAGGAGTGCTGATACATTGCACTCAGGTATGTATGAGTATGGGAGCGCGTGTGTGGGCAATGCAAAAAAGCTCACTCGCATTCGCATGTTTTGTGTGCTTTGCGCTCTCACAATTTGCCATCCATTTCCTTTGGTTTTACGTCAATGAGGCGCTCTCAAGCTGTGTTTGGTTCTCCTGCTCGTTACTATTTACTCTCTTTACTTGTATGTATGCGCTCTCCCATTCGGCGGAGCTTTTCACTTGGGCCATCAACGAAGGCAGAACACGAAGAGCTTAAAAGCTTAGGCTGCGCTTAGGCTGCGCTTAGGCCAACAGCCAACAGCGCCAAGAGTTAGGCTCATCTTTGTAGCTCGGATTTCGGCGTTATTGATTTGTCTGTTTTGTATACTTGACACCATGCGTTCACGCGTGGAAAAATGTCGCTGCGTGTGTGTGTGCTAACTATGTTACTATTGCTGCATTTGTTCCGCATAGTTTTGTTTTTGCGTTTGCCTTTTCTCACTTTTTGGCCGATGCTATCCTTGTGCCCATTTGCTCTCGTACACATTTGTTTGTGTTGCTTTGGCAAGAAATAAATCCGTTGATTTTACGTTTACGACTTTCTCATACATTTACACATGCATATGTATGAGTGTGTGTTGCATGATGTTATATTCTTGTTCTTGTGGTAATCGGAGCGTTGGACAGCAGCAGCAATTCTACAACCGGCGCAGGCAAGCGCGTGCCAAAGAAATAATTCTAAGCGCCATAAAAACACAGTTATTTATTTAGTTTAATGGGTTGAAGTTGCCATGAATATCTATAGCGAATTTGTGAGGCTAGAGCTTTAAATGGGTGCGGGAGAATTTGAGGCTGGCAATTGCTCGAAGTGCAAACGGGTTGCGTATTTCCTTGAAGTCACGCTTTTAGTGGTTGCTTTAACACGCGTTGCCTTCTTGATGCTATCAACAGTTTTACGACTTCGTTGCTTCTAAATGCCAATTGGTGATTTCAGCCAAACTACCCGGATTTTATTTCTTAGTTTCAACTTATCCTGGTTTACCATGATACTTTTAGTATATATATAAGCTTCCATATAACGTATGGAATCTCTTACTGGATTTTCGCATATCGTCACAAAAATCTTGCAAACTTTACCTTAAAGCTGTTTATACAATAACAATATAATGAAAGCTGTGTATCACTTCCGGTGACTCATCATTAAAATTGACCTCTTACGGTAAGCCTGAGAATATATGCTCAGCTGACAGACCATAATTCCCACTGAATTTCTATTGCGTGGATTTTAAACCAAGTCTTGAAGTTTTATTGAATATTATTCAATCTGAATGGATCCTGAACTGATTGAATTACGTTAATAAAGCTCAGGCCTTTTAACCCTTAATCGGACAGTGGGACCGCACGACCCCTTTAGAATGTTTGTCCTTAAGAGGCCAATGTTAACTACCAGTTATGTTCAAATTTTCTACTGCATTTTCCATTTTCAAATTCTTAAAAAAAAGTCTTTATTTGCATTTCTTCAGTCTTCACTTTATTTCTGGAAAATCTGCCTGCTTATGAACGCCTATCGCCTATGAACTTCCCATTAGCCTAATTAAAAATTGGAAGGCGGATGTATTTTATTGAAGAAAACATCAAAAGTGGTATAAATAACAGAATTTTTAAATTTTCAATTGCAATTAATTAAACAATTAATTTGTAGGCACAACGTATTAATAATACTTAAGCTTACTGCTGTGAATGATAATTATCTCCTTAGAAAACTTCATCCTAATGGCCTGCGCAGCCAACATGGTGACAGCTAAGGGTTTATAATAATATGACCAATATCAAATATTTCGCTTCTCTCCTTATTCTGGCTAAAGAAGTTAAATGGAGCACTAATTAAATCGAGGCTTAATCGCATAAAAACAACTACGCTTAATAGTAGTGTTAGTTTTAAACATTAAAACAAGAGTTAAGGGTTAAGTTCTCCTTAAAAAATAGTCGTAGTTGGCCGAAGGGAAATTTTTCACTACATCATAAGAGAATCACTCTGATACAATAGTCTACACACACGAATTTTATTTAATATTTATTTCATAAGAACAAAGGACTTAATTCAAGCATTCTTTATAATCATACATCCCAATCGACAATCCCAACATCATTAAATATGCGTGGTTATTTATGACCAGAATAAGCTAGAGATCAGTTGTTTGAACAGAACCCTTATTCGCATTTTTAATGCATACACATTAAATTCCCGTATAATTATTGGATTATGCGAATATAGTAAATATTTCTTACCTTTTGAGAACATTCCCTGTAGTAAATAACAAGTAATTACTTCTATCACTTCGCCCGACTTTTAACTTCTTGTGATTTGAATAAAATGTCTTAGTGTTTTGACCATCCCATTCAGGCCAATTTCAGGTATTACCGTCATACAACTTTGGGATAGTTTTCATACACAAATGTTCACGCTAACTGCTAACTCCCGGCGAATCAATTTCACCAATTCAAATCCTTAAATTTACGCCACCTTTTTATTGCTAAGTGAGTGCTTATGAAAGCAATCTCAGCGCATCAAACGAGCGGAGCAATGATTACCACTTATGAGTGCCAATTTTCGCCTTTACAAGTACGAATAAGTGCTCGGCAAAGTTTACTGCGTGGCCATGATAGAGCCATCAAACGCGATATCCTTGAATTCACCGTTAAAGCAGTACGATTGCCGCGCGCGAGCTGTGCCCAGCCAATACACGGAAGACGTTACACTAATTTCGCGCTACTGCGCGGCGTTGAGAGATCATTCGCTTTGCCAAAGTGTCACGGCTGTGCAAAAGAGCGCGGGGGGTGTTTGTGGATTTGCGTATGTAGCGCTTATATAAATGCAGCGCGGAACAATGTACTTTCTTGTAATGGCAGGTGAATATATCTGTCCGTTTTATGCAAGCGCTAGTGGAGGTAAGCGCGCGTTGCTTATGTGTGTGTGTGCGTGTGAGGGCGTAACTCAACAACTGCAAAGCGGTAGTTGCGATTATCCCCGGGCATACTGCACGGGAGGCAGACGTAACTAACTGTCGATAAATCAATAGTTTGACATTTAAATTTAAAATGCTTGCCAGCGCTGCAACAACACCCACGTTAGCCGCAACAAGGCAAGCTCCACCCCACTTTCGTGCCAAACCAAGCCGATAGGCATACACACATATATTTACTTTTTGTATGCAAATATGGTGAGCATGTGTTTGCATTTTTACCTCTTTTGTGTTTAAGTTTCTTTAGCGCTGGCTTTGCTTGTTGCCACCGGAGGTGGGTTGATAGGTATGTGTGTGTGTGTGTATTGCTCTGCCTTATCACTGTCCGCTTGTTGTATGTTGCATTGCATTTATTTGCATGTTTATTTACAGTTACCATTACTTTTTGCAATTTACTTTTTTGCTGCTGTCGCTAGCTGTTTTTTGTTGCATGTTGTAAGTGGGTAGTGTCTAATGTGGCACATTGTTTGGCTGTACTTTATTCCCCCGCCACAACGCTACAATCGTTAACACCGAACGCAATCATTATTATTTGTCGTTTTTTCGCCATTTGTGCTTTGCCACTCACCGCACTTTCCGCCCACTTGCCACCTGCCACATGCAACTAACGCAGAGAATCATTGCGCAGCGTTTTGTTATGCAAATTACAAACACTCAGTTGCATAAACGTGCGTACAAATGTCTGCTCTTAGTTGCATGCGCGACTGATGTGACGTAAGCCATGTGGCGTGTGGCATGTGGCAGGTAGTATATAGCATGTAGCATGTAGCATGCTGAACTTCATTCACTTTGTATGCATCACTTCAATTTTACTTCAATCCCAGACACTTCAAGCGACAAATACACAACTCGCTGGAGGCAAATCACAACTACACACACACACATACAAACGCACGCACACATGCATACATCAAAGCGGCAACATTGTGGCATGTAATTATGAGCGACGCAACTTTTCGATAAATAAGAATTGCAGTGAAGTAAGCCGTAAGAAAGGCGAGAGCAATGCCTGACGGTCGTTCCACCTGGCGTATGAGCAACTTTACTCACTTACTTGTGGCACTCACACACACATGCCACAAGGTGCTGCAGGAATTTGTGGGCGTCTGTGGCTCTGGCTTTCAATGTAATTAGAGGCGCACGCAAGCTTTGCGGCATCAGCAAACACTCACATACGCACACACGTTGGCTTTTCTTGGTGTCATTATAGGCTTGTCTGCATAATTTTTCTACTTCCCTTCATTTATAGCACACGCATGCACTCGTAGCTTCACTGCCGCCGGAGTGAATGTTTTATGATGCTGTCTGCGGCCATCACTTTTCCCCTGCAATTTCGCTCACATGAGCCCCTCGAAAATTCTCATATCACAACGCATTTAAACTCCCCTTGTTTGCACTTTGTGAGCTTTTTGCTATTGTTGCATGCCACAATTTTCACTGAAGTTTATAACAAACTTTAGAACCTTTAATTGCAGTTAACTCGACTACGTGCATGAGCGTAGTGGTGTATCTGAATGCCACAACATACGCCAATAAGCATTTTTGACTGTGTGTGGTTGTGTGTGCGGAATTTCATGGACATTTGTGTTGACTTTTCAGAATGCCATAAGTGCTGATTAAAATCTTAATAATAAAAGCGTACACAAACTCTGCTCCCCGCTGTAACTTGTAGTTGCTGTTGCTGTTGCTGTTGCGCTTGAATAAAGTGTCACTTGGAAATGAGTTGAATAAGCCTGACACTTTATTAATAAAAATTGTGTGTACTTTGTGTGTGAATTCTGATGTGAATGTCTATTTCAATCAGGATATTTTGAGAGAAATATAACAGAACAAATTGCTTACTCCTCCCTTTCATAAAAATACATTTTTTGAGCTTTCGTATATTGAAATTATTTATACTTTTTTATTTTGTAAATTTTCTAATAGACATTAGCTATATATATATATCTATATACTGGTGAGAGATAAACTTATTTTTCAAGTTTCCAGTTTCAGGACAAATTTAGATTTCATGTTTTCTGCACTTTCTCTTTGTACCACTTTGATCACAAAGTTTCAGGAATGCTCTCTCAGTCAGTCCATACCCTACAAGTACTAGTTTCTTCTTGAGCTGTCACATTCGCTAATGCTATTCTCACCAAATTTCATTGGCATTGTTTGATATACTTAAAAGTTTGAGCACATCTATCTCAGTGTGCGATGGAATTAAGTTTGCATCAGCGTTTTTGCGTAAAGTTTTATGTTGAAGACATTAGAAAAAGGTAGTGGAGTGTTTCTGATTCGATATTTTATTGAAAACAAGCGTGTATGTAAGGCATGGCATTAAAGAAAATTTAACCAACAATTATAAATCGACCATCATAGGGATGGCAGAGGAGATCAACTGCTCATTTGGTTCCATTCAAGGCAGTATAGTCAATACAATGGGCCGGGAAGGCCACGATATTCCACTGACACACAATGCCTGCATTATCTAAGTTTTTCTGAACAACCACCGAATTCACCTAATTTGTCTCCTTGCGATTATTTTCTCTTCCATTTGTCTTCCATAGATTCAAAAAATTGACACCATTCCGAATTCTGAGTATAAAAATGTCTCGAAGATTGGATCAAGCGTTGCAGTCAGCGAGGAGTACTTGGAAGGAGACAATATTGATTTGGCTAAATAAACATTATTTTGAATTTTGTGAGTAAAATCAAAAGTATAAATAATCATTTGTGCTGGCTTTAGCATTCGACGGTATTATAAGTAACCCTAAATAACAACAATCCAGACTTCTGTATCAGTTAGCTTTTAACTATATTAGCAACAATTAGACTGAAGTACTAAGTTGGGAAAGTACAGAAACCTAAGCATTCACTTTGAGAAACAGTCGACATTTCGAGCAGCCCACCTCTGTCCACAACAAATAACACGTAACACAAATTTACTTTGGGTTAATGTGGATGGCGGACAGACCAAAAGGCTTCCGCTTTAGGAAAGAAAAAATTGAGTAACATTGCAAGGGTCATCACAGTGCACTTTTTCCTAAGATCTCACCCTCAGAAATTTGGCAAAGCGGAATCAGCAGAAAGCAAGCAAACATTCAGGTGAATAGTGATATTTTCCAAGACAGCTAGGGTCAAAAGAAATGTTGGAAAAGGAATTTTACCAAATCTAACGAGTTGTTCAAAGGGGCTTTGTTGGAACTCACCATAGCTCATTAATGACACACCCAAAAACAGACAGCATTAAACTTCGACTGAAACTCCTTATGGCCTTTTAATATAAGTATGGACTTTAACAAGCCTCAACATTTCAATGAAATGCAACAGTCGTTGAGTTTTCTATGAATTTTGCATGTGTATGCCTCCAAATAAAACAATGATTTAATATTATTCGGTTCGCAGCTGGACACTTTTGGCCTATTTAATTAACAGCTCAACGAAAATTCCTTTCGAAAAGGCGGATGTACGCAGGCTTTCGGGAATATAGCGGTAAGCGTGGGCTAGGTTAGGCATAACAGCCGCGTAACTGTAAACGCGCCTAATTTTGAACTACCTTGGGATTGAAATTGACAAGGAGCCCACCTTTGCCCACATGAAGTACTCCGCTGCTGGGTATTACTGCATTCAAACATATGCTTTTCAAATACACTCATAAGTGGATACATATATATATGTGTGTGTGTGTGTGTGTGTGTGTGTGTGTTTGAAATGGCGACTGTGTGAATGGCGGTGCACTTTGTGTGTTGACAAAGCAAATCAATTTGCTTGCTTTGTGTATGAATTGTAAATTCAATTTATTTTCGGTTTTGTAATCCCACCGGCTAACACACACAAGCACACACATCACCCAAACACTGTTGCCTACCGACAGGCGCACCAGCAACTATTACGAAGCACCCCAACTGCCTGCAACTATCGCTCGTTCACATTACGAGTTTCGTGGAATGGAGGTGCGCCGACAATTGCATGTTGAAATAGTTCAAGTTAAATGGAGCTAAATTATTTTTCTTTTCAACTTTGTCACTACTTTTATTTACAGTATGAACTTAAATCGAAATGGCAGCAAAATGAAAAGGCGTACACGACCGAATGCACTGACTGAGTTTTTATGTATTGGTGTACATTGTGAGGCTAGCAATTGATGTTTGGAGTGCCGACGAGAGAGGCTGGGGTAATATGATTTGTGATTTGTTGTTTTGAAACGTGAACTCATTCATTATTAATTTTGACCTACAAAATACACACATACACACATACACATAAAATGAGTCAAACAAACGCCGCTGATGATTGTACACGCGTTGCCGAGCGGTGTGCACGTGTGCATGTGTTGGTGACTGAGTGCTTGAATGAACTGGCCATTTAAATCTAATTAATTGACTGCCTGCATTAGTGTTTTCAGTTCTACAAATAACAGCACTAAATTTTTCATAAATATTACCTGTGAACTGACGGACTAGCCTGCCGTTATACGCCCTACTTGCTTACTTGTACGTGTGTATATATATATATATTTGTGTCTGTATGGGTACAGTTGCTCATGGCAAGGCCTTGTTATTTATGAAATTGTTAATGGGCGTGAAATCTGCACACACACACAAAGCGGCGCATTCCAGCGATAATGCAGAGCTAAACCGGCGAAAGCAACATGAAACAAGCTATTTACAAAATCTACTTATTGCCGAGCACCAACCAGTTACCAATGCTCAAGGACCCTCCAATTTGCGCCAACACTAATCACACAGCAGTTTGGCGTTAATTAAGCGTGCTGGAATTGTTTTTTATTTTTTTATTTTTTACTTGTCTTGTAAGTCTTTCTTTATGTGTTTTTATTTTCATTCAAGCTTACTGGTCAACTGCGTTTCGCTCATTTTGTTTTTGTTTTGCTGAATTTTGTATAGCAATAGCGCAACTTACCCCCTTCTCTTCATTGGCGAATTTCTTAATTTCCTTTTCCAAATCAACCTGGCTCGATGAAGGTCAAATAACGGTTAGATATAAATGAAAATTAATTTGCTATGAATATTTTTGATTTATCTATTTAAGTAAATTATTTTGACCTGTGCTAGTAACTACTTGGAATTGTGGGATTTTTGTGTGTGATATTCAACTCACTTGTATTTGTAGGTTCATTAAAGCAACGGGGTTCGTTAAATCATATTACAATGGAGAGTTGGAGTACATATTGTACAGCATAAAGAGTAAAAAGGTTGTTTATTTGGAGGTATAGCAAATATTGTTTTAGAAGCATGGAACTTCGATTTCGAATAAAAGGAAAGGATGAATATTTAGCTACGTGAGTTCGCAAAGTTTTTCATAAATTTTAGGCCTATTGGCCGATATATTATGCTTGATATTCGCAACTTTATAGTGATGGTGTCACACATGTTCCTTTTTCCCGATGTACGCGAAGAGCCCTTTCAATTTGTCAAAAAAATGGGAGTTTTTGAAATAATTTTCTACAATTATGAAAAGTTCTTCCAGTGTAAGGCCATGCATGATGGTTTGCTGAACATAAAGGTCAAACACATACTTTCATTTGAAAGCTGATTTGACATCTACCCCTCTAGGAAGTTCAACAAAAATCTTCAGCACCTTATAGTAGTTAAAGGACTTAGTGAAAATAGTTTGCCTTTGACCATATGAAAAATGTTAGCTTAATATCATTGTACTTCTCTTAAAGAAAAAGTTTCTTAAGAAAATGTTTAAGAAACTAGTTGAATGTTTCAAGATCTCCAAAAAGCATTGCACATCGCTTTTAGTAATCCGGATTTTGGTTCACCAGAATGGGTTGAAACTAAATTGATCATATGTTGTTGAAACTACGTGGAGTTCTCGATTTCCGTTATAATATAAATCCGTTCAGACACAACTTTCCCGAACTTTCGACAAAATCTTTCTAGTAAGATTCCCTAAAAATCTCTAAATTTGTAAAACTTTAAGGATTTAAGGAATAACTCACGGTTGATCAATGAGCAAGTAATCATCGAATTTTATTCAGTAAACACGACATAAAAATAAGCAGACACATCACACGTAACTTTATATTTAAATCGCAGTATCTGAATAAATCTGTAGTAATGACACTACGTTGCCTCTAGGTATAATCAAGAAAAAAAAATTTAGTTTCAGCTGTTAAATCACAGGCCAAAGAAGTGCCCAATAATACTGTTAGGTCATAAGGAGAACGAAACTGCTGCGTTCTGTCTGGATAAAAATGTCATTTTGAAAAAATTTTAGTAATTGACCAAATATAGAACAGGAACGCCGATATTGTGTTAACTCTTTCTCAAATAATATGTTGAAACATTGTATTCGGTTGTTCGGAAAGTCATTTCGTTTTTTTTTGGGGAACATGAAAGACAGTTTTCGTATAATGGCCATTCAAATGGCCATAAACAGTTGAATTCGACAAATTTAACCTCTCACCGATCTCTCGTGTGGTGATTCGCCGATTTGCATCAACTAATGCCTTTATCGCATCTTTGTCAGCTTCGACCGGCCTTCCAGACCGTGGTGCATCTTCGACATCAAAATTGCCGGATCGAAATTTTGCAAACCAGTTCTGGCACTGGCGTACTGTTAACACGCCTTCTCCATACACATCCGTCAATTTTTTTCTCGCTTGGACAGCATTTTTACCTTTTCTGAAGTTAAAAAGTAAAATATGACGAAAATGCTGCTTATTGCTCTCCATATTTAAAAAGGCACCAACCAAAAACTACTGGGTAGAATTAATAGAACTTTTTCACACACAAGCCTTGCAATATCAGCTCTCATGACATATAATGGTTATGGGGCTTAAGTGTGAAGTTAGTTTCGAAAAAACGTAATTAAGTCCTCTGGCGGGAAAAAACGAAATGACTTTCCGAACAACCCAATAGTTGTTTTCAAGTTCTTTTGCACTATTTTTACTAAATAACTAATTTCAATTATTTTTAATTCTTCGAACGAGCATTAATTTTAAACTTTGTTTAATGATAATTAATAATGTAATAATAATAACGATTAAAACTTGAAATAAGTACAATTAATGTAATACATAAGATGAGGGTCCGTGTCGTATGAGCAATAAAATAGCCTCACTAAACAAAATCAAATGTGTGTTCGTCAGGGCGTATGAGCGACAAAACGAGACATTTGTATTTTCACAATTTGCCGACTGACAGCGAAATTCTGTGTATATGCTTACAAAAACATATTGAAAATAAAAAATATATATGTATTTGGTACAAAAAGTACAACTCATGCAACAAAAATGGCAAATGGTGTGGGAAATGAAAATCGACGTCAACATTAACAAAGTCGATGCTCAATTTGGACGACGGCAAAAGGCACCGAAAAATAGTGCCAGCAGCAGTGACAACAACAAGAGTAGCACAATATCAAAACACCAACACTAACAAAAACAACAACAACTCATAGCAACAGATTTTTATTATTATTGCGCTCGCATTAATCCCCTTTCCGCCGCCAACACCGCCTCATCTGCGTCAGTGCAGTTTTCGTGCCATTTAGTTATATCCGTCACACGTGCATCCCTCCGCGCCCCGCGCTGCACCTTACAATGTAAAGAACAGTGGAAAGCGTACGCCTAGCTGTGCGTATAATTCGCGTATTGTGAGCCGCAACGGTTTCAAGGGCATGTTAAATTTTACCTCCACCAATGTGTGAGTATGAGTGCGTGTGTGTGAATGTGCTACATCAAGTTGCGGGGACGCGTTGTGGGAAAAAGTTTTGTATGCTTGACTGCGACTATGACTGTGACTGCTCAGTATTGGAAGTTCGAAGTAAGTAGCGGCAAAGAGGCGTGGGGCAGGCAAGGCGGACTGTGCGGTACGGTGCCATGCCATGCAAAGTACAAGGCTTTTGCGTTATTGTGTTTGCTTGCGGATAGCGCAGGGGGCGGCCAGTGCGCTTCAATTGCGATTACAGCTCGCTCGGTGCCAGCAAGCTTGACATGCTCGTGGACACTTTGTAGCCGCGCGCTTTGTACATTCCCTAGCAGCAAATAAAATATACACTCTTTCGCATTTGGCACAAATTATAAGTTATACATTTATGGTTATGCGCAATTATTTATGTGAAGAAGTGGCGCTACTTCGCGTTTTGTGGGTCGTTAAGTAGCGGCAACTGGGCACTGGTAGACGCTGGTCCCGTCTGTTCTCTTGTGGTGTTGCCAGCATTAGAATTTTTTAACATTATTATATGCGCAAATTAATTTAAATGCAGACAAAAGAAACCAAGTAGTTACAGTTTCACGTTTCCTTAGAGCAGAGGGAGCAGAGGGGGTGGCATGATACAATAAGAAATCCAACGGATGTGGCAGGCTGAGAGTGCGTGCAAAAGGCGCTGGGTAATTGGCAATGGAGGCAAACAATATAGAGGCGAACATATAAGACGCTTAATCGCGATTAGAATCAAACAAAAAATGTGCAATTACGATTGCGACTTGGTTTTCTTCATTCCTTTAACATGAAGTGGGAGCTATAGTGTGAGAAGGCAACATAAAGTGCCGAATTACAAGAAAGTGTACTTTAGGATGACAAACAATGTCGGAATTGTTCTTAGTTTCGTTGATATTTCATCTGTCGATTTTAGTTCGTGCATTTGACATCAGTAATAATAATCTTTATAAAATCGATCAGTTGTAAGAGATGCAAACAGACACAATTGAGGGTAAAGCGTAAAAATTTGTCTGCCTTGTATGTATGTGTAAATGAATTGACTCAAACTAAAACCGGGAAGATCAATTCTCATGAAAATTCGAAGAAATCCCATTATTCCTTTAGAAAGTGTCCATGGAATTTGCTTTTGTTTTGTTTCATTGAGTAGAACCGGAGTTATGGTTTATTTATGTAAATCAGCCAAACAGCGAAATTCATAGTTGGCAGAATGTTCGATTGACGATCCGTTGGTAACAATCTACTAATAAGCCCTGCCGGAGTGACAGCAGACATAGTTCTAATTAGAGTGTTGCCGAGTAAAGTGTTAAGTTAGTTGAATTAGAAATAAAGACAAGTGTATAGCCACCATTAAATGGTGACTTTTATTTAACAATCCGGTGATTTAACACAGGGTAGAATTTCAACCTAGGTGATTAATATAGTAAAATCGTTACAATATTATTGTCAATGAGATGGAAGCATCACTACGATAAAATTCTCCCGCTAGGTGACGCGATGGTCGATTTAGAACTGATTGAAATATCGATGAACTTACCAAAGGGAACAAACAAACTTTGAGCTAGCTGAAAGTTGAAAGAAGATCACCCGACATTATTTGAGCGCCGATATTTATATATTTCTAAATGGGCTTAATACAAATTTTAGGTACAGGATATATGAATTTACAATTTAGTAAAATAACTTTCCAAATCTAAAAATTTTAAGCGAAAGATATCATTAATGTGCGATCTATAATCGAATAAGAATGTCTGCCGGTTTATGAACCCAGATCAATGGATGGATAAATGACACAGAACTATCAAAAAAGAACAAAGGGCAGACGAACGCCCAGTACTTCTTACGCTTTCGTCCTATAGGAATAATAGAAGGATCCCTTGCACGAGATGAAGTAAATATATGAGATGTAAATATATGTGGGTATACGGACTCTCAGGAATGTTAGATTGACAGCGGCACAAAAAACTGAACACATAATTGACGAAACTAGTTTTCCCAGTGATTTATTTGCGTCAATTCCAAGGTATGCTAATATCCCTATATAAAAGTATGAAAAAAAGTCAATGAAAAACAGCAATCTGGACATATTCAACAATGCTCGCTTCATCTATGTGTCACTCTGTGAGCGCTTTAATATTGAGAAATGAATTGAATCGAATCTTTATAAAGTCGGCCAATGAGAAATCAGTGTTGAAGCTAAAAGACGCCTCACCACCCATGAACGAGCGGTGATACAGAAAGTGTAACACACTTGCCGAACAAAAATTAACAAAAGGACGCCTAAAAATTTCACTAAGATATACGGCGGGCTCTAAAAAAATTTCTGAAACCGTGGGAAAGATTCTTCCTGAAATGAAGAGAGAAGACTCAACTTCATCCAGGCATACTAAGTTCATACAATTACTATACGAAATACTATTCAAGTCTAGTTTTTGTTAATGAAACTAGCTTTTAAGCACACTTGATTTAATCGTTTCAGACAACACGCGAAAATCGATCTCGCAAGGGGCAAGGGCACTGAGGCGTATTGCTTTGCTATTGAATACTAGTTCATGTTGTTCATATTGTTGCTATGGTAGCGGCAAAAAATACTCCACGAAGAATGTTGAGGAGTCCTGTCAAGTTGACAGGCTTCGGAGCAGTCTCATATCCCCACCAGTCACTGCTGTTTCTAAAACTAATCACATTTTATTTTTAACCAAATTTTAGAATATTTGTCCGTAAATTCGTAAAAAGTCACTGCTTAAAGCTTTAATGCTTTAAAGCGAAGCAACGCGCATCTCGGTTGTATTGATTAAATTGGGGAGTCACTGCGCAAAAGTCCTTCCACATACCAACGCATGAACTTCTACCTAAACATACGTACGCACTTATATATAAGGCGAATCGTTTGACTGATTTTACTGCTTCGCGGCCTTTTTTTGTACCGAATTTTATTACTTCAGTATTCTCTTTCATTGGGTACACGAAATGCCATTGCGTGTAGAATTATTGGCTCCGAGATAAGTTAGCGACGTACAGAACACTTTGATGTGGCGAACAAGAAAGGGGTGACAGTGAGCGAGTTGGCGCCATAAAAAGGAAGCCAGTGCGACGGTTTTGCATGCGAATTGGGTTATTTGACGACTGGCAGACTGCTTAAGCGCTTGGACGAAGGGCTGATATCCAAGAGAGAGAGTGAGAAGCGGGAAGCGGGAAGCGAAATTAGCGGAAAAGTGCACATGTATCTGTATGTAAGTATATATATATGTGTGAGAAGATGTGATGTGACGTTGAGGACATTAAGTATGCACATGAGTCCAAACGCTGCGCCTTAAAAGGCATTTTATTAAGACATACTCATGGGTATGTGCGAGAATCGACCGACACGCAACAGGAGGGGCAACAAAGAAGATAAAATCGTTACACGCAGTTGGTGAGCACTAACGACCAACGTCTTATTGCCAATAATTCTCCATACTGCATTGCTGCAGCGAAGTTTAATACAATCTATAAAGCGGTCGCCGGAGAAGCTGGCTGGTCTTACACACACTCCGGCTGTTCGCGTGCGCTTTTCATGCAGTTGTTGTTGCTTGGTCTGCCCTGGTCTGCTGGTATAATGTAATTAAAGGCCGCTCGCTTTTATATAATTTCATACTGACATTATAGCTGGAGGGCAATAAATCCGTTATTGCATAAAGCTATATTCTATTACTATGCAATTATTAGTGACCTAATTTTTAAGAGTTTCCGCTTTCTATGCTGGTTTTTGGCTATCATTTTTCCAGTCACACTCGGTATGCTGCACTTCACTCAGCTGTAAGAATGTCCAGCTGACAGTCAGCACCCTTTGTCCCTGCCCAGTGATAATTTTTAACATCTCTGTTGTTGTCACGCAAAGTGCTGTTACTGGCTTAGCGAGTCCGTGAACTGAAAATAGCTGGCGTTGTAAGGTGGGTTTTCACTTAGTAACACACACGCCACTTGTATATTTGGGTTCGTATCTCGATAAACTTCTGTTGGCTCATCATGTGCCACATGATTACTTAAACAGTAAAGTGCAACATCGCACCCCATTACAAACAAAATCTATTCACACTTTGAATGACTTCCGCTCCTTATTTGCGTCTTCGCTTGCAAACTGATGCACTTGGCTGTGGTTGGCTTCGTTCTAATAACTTCCTGTGGACTGAAGGTGCATATATGTTGCAACATGTGTGTCTATGTAAATCTTTCTGTTATAATGCTTCAAATATAAGTTGAACTGTACCTTATAGGGACTAAGCTGGATCTAGTCTATTTAAAGATTACTCGTACCAACTTTCGCAGGGGTGTACCTACTATATACCATCCGCTGTCCTTAAACTAATTGTCGAAGCATTGCATCTGTATAAAAATTGAATGTAAACTATCTTTGTTACACATCCTTAGTAAAGGCTGAAGAAACTAATGGTGCTTGAAAGATAGGCCATAAATAGTAGAAGCTTAAGGCTTTTACTCTTATTTGGAAAGATTGCGAATCAGTTTTTTTTTGATCAATGGTTACTCAATATTAAGATTATTTTTTATCAGTAACCTCATATACTTGCTGTAATCTCGTCTACCAACCAAGATAGAGGGAGATAAAGAATATGTCTTTCATTTATTACTTTTTTTTTACTCCGCCCAATTGAAAACAGATTTAATTAAGAATTAATAATTACTGCACATCATGTATAACTTTTTACACCTTACCAACCTGGAATAAATATCACTCAGGCGGCATACTCAAGTAACAGTACACGAAATGTTTACCGTTATGCATTATAAATGCTTTTTTTTTGGAAATTTTCACATTGAAATTAAGAGAGAATAAGAAATAACTTTTTATGGTCTTATTTTCTACTAAAGTTGTTGCAATCCACACAAAGAGTTATCTTCTTCACTAGAAAAATTTAGTGCACCAGTTCCTTTAAGAACAAATTAGAAATTTCCATATTCTTCAAATATATTTTAATCCACGTGGAAATGCCGTGCAATAAACCAAGCTGTTATAACTAGAAACATGAATAAAAAAGACAACAATTTCTGAAGGGAATATGTATAATAAGTGAGATTATATGGCGAAGGAGATATTAAAAGGCAAAGAAACCATAAGAATCTAGCGAAAATTAAAACAAAAAGCTTTGCAAAGCAGCGCTGAATTGAAAAGTGAAGAAAAAGTAATAAAGGATAACTTAAAATTTAGCAAAGAATGCAACACAGAGTGCGAAACGATGCAATGAACAAGGCAACAATAACAATAACTGCTACAAAAAAGTGCAAAAAGCAATGGACAGACAGAGCTGCCGTATTATGAATTTATGTATATATATATATATATATATATATCTGTGTTTGTCCTTGTAAGCATAAGTATGTGTAAAAAGGTTTCTCTGTAGACGCAACTATCAAGGACGGGAATCAGGAGCAGGGAGTACAAGGAATGCGCTTCAGGATTAAATGCATATAGATGCAACGGAAAAGCTGCAAACATAAAGACGCTTTGGTTGTTTGCAAAAGCATATTACTTAACTTTTTTCTATTTCGTTTTTCGCCATCAAGTAATAACGGGAGGTGGGTATGCGACGCGATTGTAAGTGTAGTGGTAGCGCTTAGGACATATGGGCCAGGAGATCTATCAAATTGAATTGTGCTGTTACGTAGATGAACACAAAACTTATGGAACTTGTACACGCAGAATCTAGTAGTTAGATATTTGGAGCGAAAGTTGAATGCAGCGGAGGAAAAAAACACAAAACGCGCAAATAATCATGTAGCACTAACGAAAACCAAAAGGAAAAGTGCAAAAATGAATCGAAAAATTTATTGGAAATAAATGCTTTGTGTGTGTGTGTGTGTATGAGTTAAGAAACTGGTTATAAGTAACGAATATGCTAAGAAGATGTACAGTAAAAACTAAAGAGAAAATATGTATGTGTTTGTGCGTGTGCGTGTGCGTGTTTGTTGTTGTGCTCTTTTATGTAGAAAGTGGAACAGTTCACTGCGCATTGTAGCTGCCCCATGTCAATATCACAGCGCACTAGCTAAACTATAGACCTACTTATGTACGTGCATGTATATGTGTATGTGTAAGCAAAGACGAGTTCTAGTTTACTACTCGGAGCTAGGGATTTTAGAGAAATTGAAATTTTTGTTTTATCAATACACCCACACATACATGACTACATCTAAGATATTTATTTATTTGTTTGCTGTCTCATTACTTTCTATTGAATCACCTGTGGAGGCTGGGTCAGGGGGTATGGCGACATTTACGGTTGAACGCTACACAAACAGTTACACACATGTCTCTATGAAGTATGTATGTGTGCATACTACAGGGTTAAGCAAGAATAATTTTCATCGAAAATTCTAATTTTTTTAGTTACTGTTATTTGCTCTTTTTTGTTTCTATTAAGCGCTAGATACACTTTCAGATGCAAGTTAAAGCAACAACAATCTCGAAAGTAATAACAACTAAATAAAGGCAAAAACTCATAATTAAGATAATGTGATGAGCAGATTTCTAAACAAGTGTTTTTAAACAAAAACTAAAACAACAAAAAAAGTGTTTACTTATGTATGCGCAGCAACCTTAATTGTAATGATGTAAAGTTGTTGCTTTTTTAATTTCATTCCAACAAAAATAACGGTTGTTTCATGGCAGATGAGCTGATGATCGCATGAGTAGTGAAGCATGAGTAAAAATGTATTCACTTCACTTTAGATGCGTGGACGATTGCATAATGAGATTTATCAACAAATAGCTGCTGTTACACTAAATAATGGCGCATTATCATATGTGTATATATATGTTAGTAAGAGCATGTAATTAGAAAAATATAGTGAACTGCGTAGCAAATTTCTAAAGTACTAACAATAAACGAGAAGTTCGAATTTCATACGAACAGAAACAAAGACAAAATACATTTTTTGAATGTGTGTGTGTTCGTTAATAATTTTAAAGCCAAGTTAAACATTTATGATTAATTATAACTATTGTATTCTTCAATTAGAAAATTCAAACACGGCACAATAAAAAATTAAACAACGGTTGGCTAATTTTCGGGAGGCACAACTGAAGAACCATCCATTTAAAGGCTAGTTTAGAGGTTTTTTTTTAACTTCGGTTTGCGATTTTTATACATTCAAAGCTGATTCACGACGACTTTGTGCCTGATAGCCTTTGGTTCGAAAATTTTATTCAATAAGCCTTTATTTAAAATCATTGAAAAAATTCTTGTATTTCTTTTACAAAAATCATTTGTCGATTTCTTTTTATTTTTGTATGAATATCCGCTTCGCTGATAAAATTTTGTTTAGCTTTTGAAAAATGTAACTTAAACAGTAATTACCTGCTTTTGGGCCATGGCTTGCATTTGCTGGAACATCTGTCGCTCCTCCTCTTTACCTGTAAATCGGATGAGAAATTCAAAAGATTCAAAGATAAAAGAAAAAAGAAAAAAGTGTGTGTGTAGTTGTATACAAGTCGATAAAATACACTAAATTGCATTAGAACCACATCCCTTGAATCTTTTCTAACCTTAATCTAATCTTTTTTCTTTCATTTTTTCCACCGTTAACTTGAGATATTTATACTCTATACTTTCTTTCCGCCTTTTTTCGTTTCCATTTTCTAGGACATTTCAAATACTGAACAGTTGATAATAGTCCGAGAAATATATCTTACATCCCTTGGTTCTTTTTGGAATATTTCTCTGAAACTTTAAGAAACTCCAATGACATACAGTGTGTGGGAACGTCTTTTCACGAACAACCTGAACCCTCAACTCTTAAGAGGGTTAATGGCATAACTTGGCATAAGTCGCATGACCAATACAATATACAATAGTACAATATAAGAATTAAAGACAAAGAAACATACTTATAGGCTTCAGTTTCTCGAAATATTAAAGAATTTTACGAGTTTTTCCAAATTTGCTTCCATAGGTGAGGTGGATTTGTAAAAGTGTTATATTGCAGGATATCTTTGGAAAGGTATAGGATACTTAGAAAGATAGAGAGTATAATAAAATGCTACAAATCTCTTTTCCTTTAATTTAAGCAAATATTGATATTGTAGTCGAGTGATATTAACTCATCTCCCAGACTGTCCCAAATCGTCATTGAAGTTATTTGTTCCAGATTGGAAAGTATTAAATAAAATCCATCTATATATTAGTACTTTTTCAATATATTACTAGTCACCCTTCATAATAAAAGAAAAACTCTTGGTGTTCCTGCTTTTTATGGTACCTCACTCAAAGGAACTTCTCCTGTGTTTTTCTTTGTTCCCTTTCTTTGTTCTTCTTTTTACTTCTTGCATTAATTGAAACACTTTACTATTGCCCTGAATCATAATACTTAACGTAGGTATGTCTTTCGATAAGACTCCCAGCCCGGAGAATGGTTTCTTTCCGATATATTTTCGGTTTTCGGTTTCTATTGTTATATAAGGATTGCAAACCTGGAAACTACTATATGGGTCGGTTAACTACTAATGTTTTGGGAAAATATATCGTTCTTTTCTTGCAAAATTTATTAAATTGTATTTTTAGGGAATGTACGAAAATCAAATATATTATAATTAATTTTCAACGGATAATATCAAGCAACCGATTATACATATTTCTGATACTTAGAGATGTGTCATAAAGATTCAAAAATTAAAAAGCTTTCAGTAATTCGAAATACTGCAATAAATTTTTTTGGGTACTGCGGCACCCATAAAGAATAACTAAACCTAAACTAAATAAAGCATTTATGTTCAGATACTCGACCAAGTGTTAAATATTCTTTTGTGTTTGTGCTCAAGTTTTAATTAGACCCTTACAGCATTCGTTCATAAGCAAGATTCTGTATATATTTATATGAAGTATTATATTGGTTTTCTCACTACTTACCCATTCCCTTAGTTTGCAGCATTTCCAATAATTTCTTGATACTTTCATCACGCGCAATGAGCGTTTGCTTTTGTGTTTCAACGCGGCACTCAAGATCCTTAATTGTCTCACGTAAAATACTGATTTCGCGCTGTAAATGATCGTTTTCCGCGTACAAAGCTTCCATTTGTTGTTGCATTTCAATGTTAGGCTGTCGCATGCGCATGCGCAACTCCTCTTCCAATTGACGCACCAACATTGCTTGTTTCTGATGAAAAAGAATTAAGGAGAGAAAGTGTTTGATATTAGTGTCATTTAGAAGCCGAAAGAATACTTGTTTAGAATTAATCTAATATGGCATGCTTCTACGACTGCCAAAGCTACTAATACTACTAGCCAATTTATTTTGAAAAAGCATGAATACTTGATAGTAATGCTTCTTACTTGATTTTCTGTGCTCAGCAACTTTAGCTGGTCATTAATCAAACTGTATTTGGCGCTCTCTTCTTTGCGCAACGCGCGCTCTTTCTTTAACTCTGGCGACCAAAACGTCTTTATGCTGTGCATCGAACTGCCCAACTTTTGATTTGTCAGTTCTAATTCTCGCTTAAGTTGGCCTAATTCGCGCTGCAGATCTGTATTCTGATGCTGTAGATCGCCCAGATACGCTCGATCCGACGACGGTAAGCCCGTTTGATAACCTGAAATAATCGAAATAATTTAGAGTACAGTAAATATAATTGTTAGTGTTATTATAAGCAGTTAAGATTGTATCACTGAAAGGTGAAAAGTTTCTATACAATTTCATGATATGACTATGTGCCTTCATTTATGGAATATAATCTAAATTACGATACTATCACATTTTGAAGCACTTACCTATAGGATTAGGGCTTTGCCTCGCCGAACGTCCATACAACTCGTCCTCCAAATACAATCCTCTCTCGAGAGACCTGTCTCGTGAGCGATCACGTGGCTCACGTATGGGTATAAATTCACGATCGTGCGGATCAACCAAGCCACCGCGATCTAGCGACTGGTAACGTGTTCCTGCGCAAAGGAAAGTTATAAAACCGGTTTGGTTAGAATATTTTATAGAATATATATTTTTTTATAGAATTCAAATAAAGAAATATTTGCGAATGAAATACTCAGGTAAATATATTCGATTATCTCAAATTAAATTGACAGTTAACATACTTTTTGAGTTTAAATGGTAACGGTTTTCGCATACTCTTAAATTTTCAAATTAAACATAAGCTAACCTTCGGTTAAAATCTAACCAACAGTTAACATCTACTTAGTTTTGAGATTTTGCTAAAATGTTTGAAATGTAAAAAATAAAATTGAATTACTTGGATAATCCATGGCGTGTGACATCGGCGGTCTACTGGCACTCCGACTCCGATGGTGGCCCGCACCGGCTGGACTTGTTGGCTCATCCATGTCTCTATAGTAGGGACTGCCCATTGCTGTAATTCACACAATTATGGCGATGATAATAATGAGGGTGATGTGGCTAAGGGATGTGATACGTGAGAGTAGAGAAAAGTGATTGTGAGAGGATTATGGATGTGGTCATGGTCGGTGGTTAGTGGCTGTTGGTTAGTAGTAAGCGGTGTTATTTGCTGGTGTTCGCTGGTAGAGGATTTCTCATTTCATTTTTGGGTTAGGTTGGGTGACTCAGTGTGGAACTAGGTAACGTATCAAAATAAACAGTGCATTGGGGATTTATCGCATTTTTTCTGGAATTGCTAGTACGTGTCAAAGCATTTAAATGATCGCTTTCAAAATATTAAAATATTTTAATGCGTGTGAAAGTAGTAAAGAAAAATAAAATTTTAAAGGCTGAATGAAAATTATATGCAAATTTACATGGCAATGCTATCGTGTATGTACGAGTACGAGTATGTTGTTGCTGGTTGATGAAATTTTGCAACAAAACAAAAGGCTGTTAATTAATGGGAATACTAACGGAGCAACGAAAGGAAAATGGGCCACTAAAAGTTCTCTATACAGTTTTTACAGTTTAACTAATTTGAAAAAGCGGTAAGCGTGTGTGTGTGGATATGTGTGTGCGTGTGTGTATGGGTGTGTGTGTGTGTGGACAATGCTCATATGATGGGCGTGCATTGAACTCCTCCTGTACTGAGAGCGTTATTTTCAACTTTAATGAAAAAGTATGCGTGCGTTTGTAAGTTTGCGGCAACGTGCGTGTTTGTCTGTGGTAAACTACTGGTTTGACCTTCCTCTGGATATTTAAATTATTGGCTTGGGATTGCTATACATGCAATAACAGTGTGCGGAACGTCAGAGCGATATTATCAGATTCTACTATAAAGGAACATTGAATGTAAAGAATTATTTTATTATTTTGATAAAGACCTCCTCTGGCAGAAAAATACGCCAAGCGAATAATGAGAACTTGTTTTAGCTTCACCTTTCAGTTTCTGCTTTCATAATAGGAGAAGAATTGACTTGGGGCTTTAGCGTCACACAATAATTGCTGATACTATTTCATAACAAATGAGTGATCCCTCATATTTTCGATGACTGGTGTGCTAACTATCTAATACAAAACCAATACATAAACCTTGGTTAAGATCAAAATGGTTGCGGCAATAGACAGTTGCATGAAAATTGTCGGAAAATATTCCATTTTCTTTCTCGCACTCTCAAAGTGATACAAACAACAAAATTTCGAAAAGATATCGTTTCACTTTTATTATAGTTGTATAAGTTTTAATTACCACAGTAAGTTGCCATTTAAAATAATTTAGAATGGAATAGAATGTAATATGAATCTTAGTTCTCATAGGGACCGTTTCTGCACTAAGTAAGACTATCGGAGAGCTTAAAAGTTCCGGAACAATATTCATTGCAACTTGAAAGTAACACTTTAGAGAACCATTCATAATATAGAATCCCAGCTTAAAATTTTACTGAGAGTGAATTTTTTTCTTATTTCACTTAACAAACTATCTAGCCAAAATTTTCAGCTATTTAACTACTCATAATTTCATCCGGTTAAGCACGCTATTTCTCAATTATTTTGATAAAGGTAACGGGCTTGCTCTACACTGACAAAAACCTCTGACAAAAACTCGAAAGTTATACATTCTTTACCCAGTTAAGTCTATTTTTAAAGAATGGAAGCAAAGCAGAATGAAAGCATTCTATAGGGTTAATATAACACTCAATTTTGAACATGACGTATAGCCAGCATCTCAAAAGGTTATGCTAAGTATATGTTCTCAATTCAAGTGATTTTGGATCTCAAAAGCAACATAGTTAAAAGTATGTGTTTTCGAAAACATGAAAATTTATTTAGTTTTATAATATAGTAATTTGTTTAGTAAAAGCTATTCTTCGCTCGAACTATAGAATCGACTCCAAGCAAAAAATCTGATTCTGATTGACGATTGGCGAATTCTGCCAATTCCGAATTCTAATTAACTACGACCACAGGCTGATAATTAAGGAATCTTATTTCTTGTTAAAAACGATTTAAAGTGTCGCGTGCCACATTCCGACTACCGCTGTGGAGTCAAGGTCTTGAATGCTAAATCGCTCAAAGCGAAAATTTTATCACCTTTTGAATTAAATTATACTTCATTTTAGCGATATATATGTGAAATATATATAATATATATATATATATAGTAAATAAAATATATAATAATAAATATAAATAAATATTATATATATATATATTATATATATATATAATTATATAGCTAATGTGAATGGCTCTATAATGCAATGAAAGGCTGGGTTGAAATGTGTATTTTACTAACCATAGTTGTAATCCAGTTTGCAGCCTTAATTTATTACGACACAACGAAGGAACAGTTATATAAATGTACGTCGACGTGTATGCGACACGGCTCGCAACAAACCAACGCGTCGCACCTTCTATCGGGAAGGAATTTTTACTACTTCTAAACTACATTTGATAACAAGAGGCGGCATGTGTATTGTGTGTGTGTTCATATGATAGGTGGCAACAAATTGTCACATAATTAATGAAATGGAATCGAAACGGAAAACGTTAATGTATGCGCCAAGCGATGATAAATGCAACAGAAAAATGTTTCATGCGCATGCGTGATGTAAGATATAATGAATATTAGGTTCAAGTTTGCAATCTTTTGTTATTCAAAGAAAACAATATCATAAATTATAATGCACGAGCTTAAGTTCATATACAACAAACAATAATAATATTATAATTTGAAATATTTACTTAAACTTAAAAGTAAAAGACTGCGAAAACTCTTACTTAACTACGTAGCAATTATTCTAAGTATAACTATTGTAAACAACAAAAACAACAATATTATAATGTAATAAATACTTCAACACTTTACTGGTAGCGCAATTCAAAGTGAAGTTATTTGAAATTAGTCTGGCTAACCAGATAACCTTAGTAGGGTTTCATCCAAAGAGTTTGCAACTGTATTAGATATGTGTTGGCGGTTGGTGTGGTTATGGAAACAGCTGAAAAAGTTCTCCAAATAATTTTTGGCAATTTTTGGCAACCGTATCAATTCGTATAAGCGAGCAGAAATATGAAACCCAACTCACAAAAGGCAGTAACTCGTACCAGCAAGCTGTTCTTATACAGGAGCATGGATCTTTCACAAAGGTAAGCAATTCCCGACTTCCAAATAGATCTTTCATCTATTTACGTTTCTCTAAATATATTTTGTAGAGAGTTGCATCCTTATTTTGGGTTTTAATAGTCACTACACATTGCACTGAATTGGAATTAGTAAATATAGTCTATTAGAGCTGGTTAGCTTTTGATCAAAAAGGAAATAACATCCTGAATATTTAGTTATTCATCCACATAGTTATTAAAAATCTCAAAATCAACACAACAGGTTGAGTTTCGTAAGACCTTCACGAAATCAAAATTAGAAATCTGTCAGAAATAATCAAAAATGGATATGTCAAGAAGAATATATCAAGAAATTAATTGAGCATTAGTTCCTGTTACATGTGCGTATTTAAATTTCGAACGAATATTTCGTCGTCGTCGGGATTATTTACATTGCTGCAAAATAATTAATTAGTTATTTTTCGGGGGACGTCTTTTTCTGCCCTTTATTTGCAATGCATTTAGTTTTTGGGGGACGTTTTTGTGAAAATAATTTTTGTTGCTTTCTACTTTTAACTTTGAGAATACTAAAGTATTTGAAAATTGTTGTCGCAACCAGTGTTCCATAGCTCAAAATTGCAAATCACTATTTATGAGCTCAAACAAATTAAGCTATTTGAAATATTTATTCAAATTATATGAGATATGGGAACTTGGATGCCCATGCAAGCGTTGATGTACTATAATTTGGCAGCAAAAATGTATTACATGTTAAATATTACTGGCTCATCCTTCCTTTAGCCCTTCTTCTTCCTACTTTCCGCCGTCCAAAATATATAATATTGATCAGTTGAAATGGTAAAGAGAGGTGAAAGAAGAAGTTATGCAGAAGAGTTATTTATTTACATAGTACATACATATGGACCATAAATTTTTATGAAGATTACATTGGGTATGGCTTTTAGTACATATATAAATTTTGGATTATCGAATTCATTAATTTCCATTCAGAAATCAGGTAATATATATGTATCGGTAGATGTACATATGTAAGTCTTATTAACTGGAGGAGTTCGAATTATGATCTCAGCATTTAATTACACTCCTTTAATTTTCTCTGTAAACTGTGCCATCAGTAAATTTTATAAAAAAAAAACGTAAATAAAACTGAGGGGAAATAAAATATTCGCTAAATTAATTGTTATAAAATATACATTAATATTAATTTAATATTTTGAAAACTGTTTTCGTGCAATTTATAGCTGTCAATGTCGCAAGATATTTACTTTTTAACGGTAAGTAAAATCTTTGAATTCCGTTATATCGAGACAACGTCACAAGCCAATTCCATGTATTCCCTGCTGCACGTAAATAATAACGAATATACTATAAATACATATACATACATAAGAGATTTGCATTATTTTTACGAGTTAATAAAATTTGCAATAAAAATATGCATATTTTTACGTTCAGATATTTTCGAATAATGCATTGATATGCCACGCGGCGAGGTCAAATGAGCATAACACACACACACACACGCACGCAGCATGGCGGAAATCACTTTTAATGGACTTTAATAAATTTTGTATGTGTGTATGTGTTCATGCATATTGATTCATGACCTTACCGCAAAATCTCGTAACGCGTAAACGCAAACAAGGCAATACGCAAGCGAATGCGCACTGCCCCATGTGTGTGCATGCGTTTGTGCGGAAAATATAAGACAGTAAATATTTTATACATAATAATTCTTAATTTAGATGCTCAATTAAAATGTTCAATCCAATTCACCACCAATTTTCTATACGTCCTTATTCGCGTTTATTTATACTTCACAGCCGGGGAAGAGAAGGAAAAACACGCGTAATTACCAGGGTGAAAGCGTACCGCTCATCATAAAGCTGTCCAGATAATGAGAGGTTATCTTTTTGGGGAGAATTTGTTGCACCATAATACCCCAAACGCAGGTTTAATATAAAATTAAATATATAATATAATATATATATATATAATTAATATAAAACAATCCTAATAGAAAGGTAGTTTTCTGTTTATTTCGTTTGAATTTTCGGGTCTGGGAGCTCTACCATTGATATCGCAAATGCTTCAGTATAAGATTGCTTTATTTGTGTGGTGGAAAGGTAGGGGCGCGGACAAGGGGGTCTACATCTTTATATAATGTCGCCTTAATCATATCCTTTTTTCACCACCTTTTTTCGCAAGAAATTTTGACAGATAGTCTGAATAACACTACGCTTTAACAACTTTGGATGGAAATTTGTTTGATCGTACTTCGGCAATCGTTATGACTCATAGTTTTGGGCTGTAAGTGGGGTCCTCGGAGCACCAATTTGAAACTTTTTTGTGAAGGGTTTTAAACAACCTACATTATGCCAACGATGTGTTTACGATGCAGTGCCTTGGGAGCAATAGCGCGTGACACAGTTATATTACACAGTATATGTCTGTGACTATGACACTATATATAGTCTATGACTGAAGCAATTACCAAAAACTGTATATAATTCTCAGGCAGTTATTAGAATGAAATTAGTTGGTTTTCGTTTTCGAATAAACCAAACCTAGTGATATCGAAGAGCGCTTGTATTTTATATACGGTGACTCTTCTCCTTTCTGCCTTGGCAATAACTTGGCAAGCCTGCTCCGGAGAAGGCGAGTGATGTCCTATCGGCCAGAGAAGTAATTTCTACATTTTCTGGGACTCACAAGATGTCATCTGCATCGAATACGCGGAGAAGAACAAAACGGCCACAGTGCTCTACTATGCTGAATTACAGTACTATAAAATTGCAGAAAAAACTGCCCCACTTGACAAAACAAAAATATTCTTCCACCATGACAATGCTCCGGCTAACGTATCCGCCACGGTCAAATTTGTAGACATAGACTACGAACTGTATGTAGAGCTAAAAGTAAAATCTAAGTACTTAACCTACCGCCCTCGTATGGTTCTGGAAGAAACTGTTCTATAAACCAACAGAGTAGGACGCTTAAACCAATACATCTGATACGTCTCAACGTTATAACATTTTGCTACTTGCCAAGAAAACAGGTCCTTTAAAGTTCTTTTAGTTCATTCTTTAAAGTTTCTCACTATTAGAGATATATATAGTAGTATATTCGGAAATTCGACAAAAAATTTGTTTGAAAAGTATCTGAAAAGAAGAAATGGAAGAAAAATGATTTTACTTCATTAATACGGCCATTATTTATTTCCGCCAATATTTGACCATCCATTAGACTTCATATGATTTACTGTTAAATCATTAGAAAGAAGCTATTGTAGAAGGTGTAGAGATTTTTTGGATACTATTTTTGTCTAATTAAAGCATAACCAAATAGTAAGCACTGTCGTTTAATAGTACATCATTATAGATGGAATTTGTATGGATAATAGATAATTGTATGTAGACTCTATAATAAATAAAATATAGAATAGAATAGTGAATAAAATTTTAATGAGGGGCCCGTATACTCTGCTATATTGAACTCGATTGGATAACTGTGTAGTTTCTTTCCCATCAAGATGTTTTTCAAAGAGAATAACATTCAAACCTAACTAGCAGAGAAGTGGCGAAATAAGGATCGGTAATATATTATTCGCAGTTCTTCCAATAACTGGTCGGTAAAGCATTTCATAGCCAAGAAAGTTCACTTAAAGCATATTTTTTTACCTAAATGTTAAAGAATATGATACTTTCAAAGATATCGACGGAGTAAACAAGTAGATCTGTCGTGTCATGTGCAAATAACCAGCAACTTAACACAATTTCTTCATATGATATAGCTTAAGGCTTCAATATTCTTAATATATATCTTAATAGTATACTAAGTGCATTAAATGGCTAGTTAAAATCAAATTTGCCCGATGTGCAGTCTTGCATTGAAACCCTGATTCAATAAAATCATAATTGCTCTGTTTGCATTTTGCACTTGTCTCAACTCATATTTGCTATCAGCGACTACAACTCAAAATACGAAAACATCTCAAATTATACGAATATGTATGTAAGTTTAAGTAATTAACTAATAATTTAATTGCTTGAAATATCACTTTTAAAATTTGGTCTTCACCTAGGGGACTTCCACGTGCACCGTAGTCTCGTGATGGCGACCGATCTACAGTTGGCAATTCCGTGAGCCGCCTTGAGCGACCCGGGCTACGAACACCAGAGCTAGTTACAGGATTGTAATCGTCTCGTGACATAATCTGCCGCGGTCGGTCCGCGGTTTCTCTCTCGCTTCACACAGCTCAGATTATGTTTTTTCTTCTTCTATGTGTTTTTTCTTTGTTTTCTGGTAATTTCGTCTTTATTGCTTTCTTTTTCCCTCTGCTATTCTCCGCTTTCACATATACGAGTATAGTAGCTTGTATATATATGTATATATATGTGTGTGTATGTACGAATATGTGCAATTAGTTTTTATAAGGCGACGCAAAAAGTAACTATATAAATCTGCTTTAATAATTTGAAATTTTTTTCAGTTTTCTTTTGTTTAATTCGTTAAAAAGTTTCAAAGAACTGATTCTAGTTTAAGTCCGATTGGGTGCTAAGTACAACGTTTAGAGGGTGATTTTGTATTGTTTTACATTCTCTTTTGTTTGCTTCCTTTATGTATTTGCTATTATTTATTTTTGTTTTTTTTTTTCTTTGTTATTGTATCTGTCACGTTTTACAATCTGCAAATGTAACAAAAAGAAATACGACAGCATGAACGAAAACGCAAACTTGTATTCTGCATTGTCTTCTAAAGCAAACTAAAAGCTAATTAATATAAATGACAATGACATTTTAGGTAATCAACAGATCCAGTAATTATTTCCAAATGCATAGCGCATATCACGAGATTTACTTTAGCATACCATGTACGGAAATAACGAGCAAACGAAATCAAAATCAAAATTAAGCAATACAATAATCCCTCGCAGCAAACCCAAGCCTTTATACCACAAATTTTTACGGATGAGTTAGTTCGCTGATTAGAAGGGACATTAATAAGGATCTCATAGAAATCGGTAGCACTTAAACCATTAATGGCGTCTCCAAGAAATTCGAAATAATGAGCAGGCTAAAATTTATCAATTATCTTAAAAAATTAAAAACCATCAACATTGTCTATTATAGTTATTGGAACGTTTAAATGGCGAAATATCGTAAAAGTTATTACATTTAGTAGTCGTTTTAGAAGAAAAAGTAGTTGTCGTTTCAGTAAGACACTTTTTCCATTCTCAGACCTCAGGAGGGTGCTCGCTGGGAAGAAATTTAGTATCAAGGAAGAAGAAAAGTCGAGAATAAGACAAATTTTGAAGCAAAAGACCAACAATCTACAACGATCGCTTCATTAGTGAACTCAGAAGAAAATGCTGTTAAATATCTTTTGATTTGTAATTTAAAATAAGTAATAAAAAACTGAGTTTTGTTGAACCCGAATGTTATCTATCCAAGGTTTATTACGTTTTTGATAGTTTTGCATATACGGGAGCAGCTTAATGTGGTGAAATACAAGGTAACAACGTGTCTGCAGGAAATTGCCTTAAAAATTTATGAGATTAGCGTATTAAATCTATTAGAGGGCAGATCAATGCCAACATTTTCAAAACTTAAAGCTCCTTTTGTTAGTGATCCCATTTACTACAATATACAATTTAACTAATTTGTGGTCATGTCAATAGATATTTTTATACTCTCGGAATATATTGCTAGAGAGTATAATAGTTTTGTTCACCTAACGGTTGTTTGTAACACCTAGAACTAATCGACTTAGATATATACATATATATATATATATGATCAGGATGAAAAGACGAGTTGAAATCCGAGTGACTGTCTGTCCGTCCGTCCGTGCAAGCGATAACTTGAGTAAAAATTAAGATATTCTGATGAAACCTGTAACACGTGTTCTCTGTCACTGTAAGACGGTTGGTATTGCAGATGGGCGTAATTGAACATATGCCACGCCCACAAATTCCCATTAATCGAACAGATAAAGTGCTATAACTAAGCAGTAAATTAGGACATAAACGTTTAATCTAGTATAGAGGATCCTAGTAGGGTGGGGCATTCGTGGGCAAAAATTTTTGTAAAAGTGGGTATGGCCCCGCCCCCAATAGGTTTAATATATATATCTCGGAAAATACGGTTAAAGATATATCAATCAAACTTGCTCCGGGTAACGGCTAACTTTTTCTAACATCTCCGCATATGCTGAGAAATTGAGTGAAATCCGATAATAATCACGCCCACCTCCCATACGAAAGTTATGTTGAAAACTACTAAAAGTGCGTTAACTCACTGATGAAACACGTTAGAAACACTAAATCTTGCAGAAAATATGATACGGAAGGGTTGCATAGAAATCCGTATAAAGTTTTAGTGATGGGCGCGGCACCGCCCACGTTTAGGAGAAATCCCATTTCTCAAGAACACCTTAACCGATTTCAACAAAATTTCAACAAATGGTACGTGACATTATATTTGCATTCTTGTGTCACCCTGTGAAAATGGACGAAATCGGATAAAAACCACGCCTACTTCTCAGATAACACAAGTTTAGGTTTCATCTGATCCTTTTAATTTAAAGCAGATAAATCGAGCAGCAATCAAGATGTGAAAATCAAACTTTGCACAAATAGTGCCTAGTATATAGTATATCTATACCAGATTATACGCACATATATGCCATCTCATGGGCAAAACTAGACGAAATCGGAATATAACTTTTCAAGCCACCAGATACCCAATACATGGACCTCTATCTGACTTTTTACCCAAAATATCGGTAAATATGTAAGATATTGTAATGAAATTTCAGGATTATCTTTTCATGAATATAGCGTGCCCTGGTTGAAAAAATGGGGAAAATTGGGTAAATATTTCCCTTAGTCCCCATGTACCTAATATACGGATTTTCAACCTCTGGGTAGATTTTATACCATATTTTTCGGCCAATATGTAAGATATTTTAGTAAAATTAAGTGAAAGTGCGATATTGGATATACCATAGTTTACTGCCGAAAATGTGTGAAATCGGTGAACGAATTATCCCCGCTTTCATATATACATATAATGATTTTCGCTATTCCAGCAGATTTTTTGCCGAATATGTTGGTCGCTGTGTGAGTTCCCTTCACAAAATTGCGTGAAAACATGTTCCCTAATATACTTAAATATGGAAAAGAGTTAATGTGATCAGAGCAGATCTTCCTCTATCCCAAAAATGCCCGATATAAGAATTTCCGACTTTCCACCTGACTTTGAACCGTTTATGTTGGTTAATATGGGTGATATTTTAATGAAATTAAGTGGATATGTTTTGTTAAACACAATGTGATTTCTCGTTAAATATGAATGAAACGGGTCTAGAGCGTGGTCTAAGCCGCTTGTTCCTAATATAATGATTTCCTTTTCTCTGGTTGACTTTTTCCTCATGTATCTAATATATTTATTAAACCATTTTGGTTAAGTTTATATCGCATATATCACTTTTGAGTTAATTTGGTATATTTTAATATACAATAAATGTCTTCGACACGAAACAAAATATAGCAACGAAAGTACATGAGTCTATGGCCTGTAATATAAGATTAGAAGATACCAAATATGCTTGCAATCTATTGACAATTTCTTCGAATAATGAATGTTGAATTCTTCCGCAACATTTTTTAATATAAAAGTTATGCCAGCACCTGAAAGCATTTCCCCGCCTTTGGTCCTTGCACTTTGCAAGAGTATAAAACGTTCGGTTACTCCCGAACTTAACCCTTCCTTACTTATTTGTCTATTTTTTTTTGTCTAAAACATGACATTATTTGTAGCTACAAATGTCCTCTAATATACATAATTTATATATGTACACTCCTAAATAATATACTATATAGTTTAGCCAGATTGTGGATGTGCCAAAATTTCGATGCCTCCAATATGCAATTATAATCTACCTCAGTTGACAAGTAACAAGTTTCATCAAGATGTCTTCCTAGCTATCCACGAACGGACAAAAACAAATCGCGAAACCAATTCACCTATATATATTGAGCAGTTGCCAACACTATTCTTAGAATTCTGGAGTTTGAATATATTTAATACTTTTGCTTTATATTTATTAACGAACGTTTCTAACTAAATAATCTAATAAATAGATCTTCAGAAAAATCGTTGCTCTTTAAACACTTTATGAATTCTTCAACTTTTAACTTTTCGGTATGAGTACCAGCAAAATTATACAGTTTCAACAGAAAAATTTCTACAAATTGAATGGACCAGGTATCTTATATGAAATGCGGATAATTTTCAAGTACTCTATTATTTAACTATACATATATTAAACAAAATTTAAAAATCGACTCTAAAATATTTTTATTAACACTAATAGTAAAGTTGTTGGGCATTAATGAAGATTCAAACAGTCTTTCTGAAAAAAGGGTTCCAACGAGGACTTGCGAAAATTTTTCACTTGAGCTACTACCGCGAAAAAATTCCTGATTTCATATTTGCCCACAAAACACACGTAAGTTGCACTCAACCAGCAGTAAGCAACACCACAGCACACGAGATGCAATTCATTGTTTCAATACCCATTTATATATGTAAATGTGTGTGTATGTATTTTAACATATTTATGAAAAATAGTTCTAGACGTGTGCGTGAATATTCCATGGAAAGTGCTCAACTCTAAATATTGTCATTATTTCTTCCTCCACGCCTTCCGAAATTTAAAAATCGCATACGCGACATGGCAACCCTAGGCGTTTTCGCGTAAATATTTGTATCGCCTTTTTTCGCTGGAGAAACAGTATCAAACAATAGCAATAAATTCAATTCAAAGAATTCGATATATACAAACAACACGAGATCAGTAGTGCAAATCCACCAATACCATCACTCTCACACACCTTACCACATATCGAACAGGCTGCCGGAACTGAGTTGTCCTGCGTACATATATATGCGAGCGCATATTGTTGTAGTTGCCTCTTGGTTTTGCTATTATGGAAAGCTTTATAAATGAAAATAAGACAAACGAAATTTTAAAACAAAGTGATAAAATCAACGAATGCGCAACAACAACAAACAAACGAAACGAGCTTTAAAATAACAATTAACGCGTCCACAAATCCAAAAACGAAAAACATAGAAAGAAACGACAAGCGCATACATATCATATGCGGAAAAAATATTATGCAGCACGAAAAATAGCCAATATTGATGCCCTAACGGTCAATAGCTATCCCCCACCAAACACCTAGAGCAACAACTTGTTTTCTTTCCTTTGCTATTGGTCCCATGGATGCCTGCCTAGCTGACGGCTTACCAGTCATGTTAACGCCAAAGGACCCACACATCAGTTCGTTGAATTTAAGCGACGTCGGCGATAGCGTCGTGAGTTACGTATGTACTTGGAAATAGCCTCGCGTGCAACTGCCACCTCAATGAAAATAATATAATATTTCGTACCTCACCCGAGTTCTTAACCCGTATATATTGTACACAATATCTTGGCTTTCAAATGTGTCCACCATTAGGGAATCGTTAGCTATTTTCGAAAATCAAAAGTTACTCGTGCTACACGAGTAGGCCTACTGTGATATACAAATAAGTATATTAGTAATAGGTCAATAACCAGTTTTAAGGATTATGAATGCCTTTTTTTTTTTGGTTTATTCAAATACCAGATTTGAAATACAAGCTAAAAGCCAAATAAGTGTCACGCAGAGAACATATACTTAAAATGGAAAATAATCTACCGACTCCAATGATATACATAGCTAGAACTATCTTTTAAAAATTAAATGTAAGAAACCGAATGAGCCTACAAGAGCATGGAAATCAAAATAAACGTTTTAACTACTAATAAGACAATACGAATAATTCTGGTATTACGGATGTTTAACGGCTACCCAATTTCAAGTCACATTATAGAAATAGATACCTTATATTAGTAATGCGATTCGCCTTAATTTGTAAGTATTGTATTTGAAGAATACACAGGGTGTGGACGAATACATACATACTCGTATTAAGCATAGATGTTAAATAGTTTTTATATTGCAGGTTCTAGAACACGTAACTGAAATTGGAAGCTTATTTCGTTATTCATGAATAATCAAGGAGGACTCCGGCTTCAAACCCGACGACCCGACGGAAAATCCAAAGTTATATGATTTGTAAAAGTTGCAAAACTCTTTTATGGAATTATCGAGACTTTCTGTTAGCTTAGATGTTGTTTATAAGCTTTGCCTTCTTTTTAGATGTGTGTTTTTTACAAACACCAGGGAACGTGATTACTAATGAAAGGGTCTTGGTTACGAAGCCCGTTCTAAATATATATTTAAAATAATAATATTAATTCCTTTTTTAAGGGTGGTTGATCCTCAGCAGGCATTGTGGAATTGTAGATTGTATTTCTGATCTAAAAAAGCCTCCGCCTGATGTGGTTGTGATGTGATTTCTGATAATGTCAAGAAGTACGTTACTTGAGTGAAAATATGTTTAAAGCTCAAGAAACACTGGGATAGAGCATAAGTTGTGTTTAGGTATAGTCAGCGAAATTTGGCATACAAAGTCATAAATCTTTCTAGATAAAAGAAATGTAAGTCTTCGTCTACCTAGAACTTACTTTGACCCATATCATTCTCCTCAAAATTTTTTATTAGAATCTTGTGAGAAATTTAGGTGATATTTAAAATTTTTTTTAAATTTGACCTTACCAGTCGAATGATCGTGGATATTAAGGTTTAACAACAATAAGATTTTCCATCTTATAAAAACATGCAAGATGGTGTTACAGGATAAATTTTTTTGGTAAAAATTGTTGGCCAAAATCCATGGATTAGATACAGTGCAAAAGTTAGCCTCTTTAGTTATGCAAAAATAGCTACCTCTAAAAATAACTAAAGGCGTACACAATAAAATTAAGTCGAAAGAAAATAGATGATTAGTTACACTTTGTAATATATTGCAATATGCAGATGAATAAAAACGGAGGCACAATGGCAGGTCCTGTGGACTGTTTGATAGCGACGAATCGTGAGGGGGAATGAGGGAGAAGCCCACAATGGCTTTAAGTAACTCTCATTGAGGGAACACATTTCAAAGGAGGACTTATTTATACACAAACAAATCGGAATATTTGCTGCTGTAATTTGTGACGGTGCTGTCTTTATTCGGAATTTTTCCTATTTCGTAAATTCTACTTTGCGCTACTTATTATGCTACCATAAAAATACATCAAACGAGTTGCGTTTAATTTCATATTCACTATTTCGTAATCGTTTGCCTCTCTCTCAATCGCAATCTCTTATTTCATTGACTCTCCCACACATTACACTTCTTCTTCTTCACTTTTCATCTCTTTCACTCAATTACTCCCGCTCTCGCGAGTGCATACATCCATAATGGAGGCATACTTTTAGGCTAAAGCATAGCATCGCACGGCTAGTCAGCTGAATGATATCGCCATTTCCAACTTAAGATCCATTCCAAAAACAAAATACATTCATGCGCATACTCAATGCTGTACTCTCGTCATCCGGCTGCTATAAACACAGGTAAACAGAGCAGAAACGCGGTTTGAGGTACTCAAATGGTTAGCTCGTGTTCGAGCAACATTGTCGCTGACATCAGCGCGCGAGTAATTGAGTATACGGACTGCCAAGTTTACGAGCAACGAGCAACGTACAACACACACACACCCACATGTACACAGAGCGATATTTAAGGGGCTGATGATACACTGCTGTTGTTGTTGTTGTTGTTGTTGTTAATGTTGTGCAACATAAACGTAAAATAAGGTTGAAATTTGAAATCAATAAAAATATATTTCTGAGCTAAAAATAGCATAGCCGCTGGCTGCGCTACCGCCAACTGTCAAAAGTTTATGCACGCATTCACACACACCCCCACCGACTCACATTTCCACACATCTCTTATCCAACGCTCTTGACTCGCATTCAAGCCAAGTAGAAGAGCATAACAAAGTTAATGTGCTTGAAGTAGGGCAGTAAATTATTGAGGAATTTTATTTATTCTCCTCTTTTCGTTGCCTTTTATTGTATGTTTTTTATTGCGCGCAGGCGTTGAGCTGAAATCAGGTGTTTGTCAATAAATAAATGACACGGAAACCTTGTCGAATATACTTCCAATTGCGCCCCTAATTTCCGTAGCGTATGCATAGGGGCGACAGAAGCGAAACGAATTCGAATGCCAGCTTATTTATGTATGGATGATGAGCCCATGTGTGTACATATGATTGACAGAAGTATAATAGAAGTAATATTCATTGTTGATGGACACTTGAGACCAAAGCTAATATGCCGGTTGATCCGCTGAACATTACCCACAATGTCCGCTATAAATTTGTGTACACTTCTTCCTTAGCAAATACACATTTTTTTACTTGTACGTATGTACATATGTGTGGGAGTGTGTACGTTTTTACATGCATTTTTTGGAAAATTGCGTGTTGCATTTGATAGACAAACCTAGACAACTGTGCGTTGTGAGCCATGTGGGTCATGCCTTTTACGAGTACACGCAAGCATTTACGGTAATTATTTGTTCGCATATTAAACGGTGTGTAAAACGCGTAATTGCTCAGAGAGTAAGAGTCTACGATTACTTGCCTTCCATTATTAATGTTCAAATGAGACATTGCAATCGTTTTTCTAAATTGCTTCTGTATTATAAATTAATGCCTGTCTCAGAAAATTGTTAGCACTGAACTTTTGCTATGCTAACGGCATTTAAGACTGTTACAGAATTTGTGGAGTTTGCTGTTATATTTCCCCGTCGACCTAGGAACTGTTACTGTTATGGAGAAACAGTATTGGCCCTTACACCTTTGTTAGGTAAATGGCTGAGCGTCTCTTCCCATTTTCCGAGTGCACCTTGGGGTTATGACAAATGAAGATGCCTGGGATCTCGTAAGTCCTGAGCTGACGACTAAAGAAATTTATAAGAAACTTTTTCCAGATATTATATGTTATTTATATATTACTAAGAAATTAGGTTCGGTGGGCCAAAGCAAACCCATGGCATACCATGAAGTCCATTTATCTAACAACGGTAGAGCGGGTAGCGGGGTAGCAGGGTAGGCCATTCTAAAGAAGTGTTCAATCTGGGGGCTACCCCGGATAATATTTGTGTCTTCGAGGCAAAAACACCTGTAATGCAAGATCCGATAAGAAACGTAAAAGAGGCCGTCACTAGGGTGCCCAGAAGTAATTTTCTTTTTTGTTGTCCTTGAAAAAACTTTGTCGATGCCCGATTACCCTTTACCCTTTACCTTTTATAATAATTAAAAATTAAAATAACTAACCGAAATTAACTAATTGCAAAACACCTAAATGGAAAAATTCAACTTAGCCAATTTGAAGTTAAGCTGACGTTATTGGCTTAATGATATCGACAGATATTCATTGAAATTTAAGCTTGATGAACGTGTTCCACTGTAGACTGTCTATAATTAATCATCAACCAACGATAAGGAGAAATTCATGGAGAAACAAAACTCGAAAATATGCAAAATTATATAAAACACACGAATTAGTTAAATGCGTATCGTTCTTAAAAGACATGGTTTTCGACGTCAACGATACAGTAAAACTGCTGTAGAGCACACACCAAAGAAAAAGTTTAAGCTAAAAAAGTAGCTATTCCTTGATATATCTTACACCCTTCTATAAGCCGGAAGCGCATTTAAATATTTGCTGAATCAATTAATGCTAGGCTGGACTATGAACCGTATAAATGCACTTTGCCAGACATTTAAGTATTTAGTGATCTTTTATGCCGTATGGCAATGACGTCCGTGAAATGAAGGAAAGTGATAATTTCCAAATATATTTGCCAGTGATGTGTACAGCGTTTGGTTGAATTTAAATATGCGTTACAATTCAAAAAATCCACTGTTTGTGCGGATAAAAAAAGTTGAGAACAGTAAAAAATGGTTGCTCGTTATCGATGTATTATACCTCACCACCAAGAGACCTCCTCAAAAACGTAGAAATAACATGTGTAACTCCTGAATCTTCACACTGCCTGCGAAACTATCTAGGCATGTGTGTTTCTAGACGAAGACTTTCCTTGTGTATTATAGATGAAGCAAATTGAAAGTTAGTACCATCTCGATTAAAGAGATCACTGCAGCTCTCAAGTTACGTAATAGTATCCAAATAAGCTAAGTAAAAGAAGTTTCGGGCAGCAGCAAATCCGCGTGGTTTTTTTAGTTTTCGAAATCGAACCAGAGCGAATGGCTGTATCAGGTCAATTGTAATCTACAAGTAAGTGTGAGATGGAGCTTACCCCACACAAACTAACTGATTACGTGCTACTGCCTGTCCAAAGCGAAGATTTAGTGGATCAAATTTTTATCTTTGTGACAATGGGTTCAAGCGGTTTTTATACTAAGCTGCCATTATACCAAGGGAAATGCTCATTTCTTAAATATTATCAGATAAACATCCGATCCGAACCGATCCTCTTTCAATTGGTCACGTTTCAATGTCCTGTAGAAATATGTATGTCTCTACGGCATCGACGTTTTACTGGTTTGAAGATTTTTTTTTCATTTAAGAGTGTTAACTATTTCGGATCAATGCTGGTAAATGTTGTTCGGTTTAAAGAAAAGTAAATTGGAATGCATTTTACTTGCGTAATACTCGGAAGAGTACATATCGAAATCGCCCACAGTCTAAATACTAGTCTAATATGTGGTCTCGAAATTCTATGATATCTTTAAAATACGATATTGGTGTGAACAAAATATTTAACTCCGGACTCATACGACAACAAAATAGTTCGCGGAAAGACAAATATCATGGAATAATTCGATTCCAAAGTATTTTTCTACTGAACTAACAACAAAACAATCAAGACAAGCAAGCAAGACAACAAACCAAATGTGTTTGCTACAAATGTGTGTAAGTGTGTGCCAATATCAGCCAGCAGTGAATGAATGACCAAAAATTTTTTGTTCCGTTAGTTTCCAGTGAACGCAAGTGAACTTGCTTGCTATGATCATTTTGCGTGTTGTTCTTAAAAAAACGCTGTGTTGTTGGGAGCCAAAGTGAGCCAAGTGAGCTACGACGTTAGCACCTCTATTTAAAACTTGCACGGGCATCTCATATAGCAGGTACTCGGTATCAAACTGTCTGTCTGTCTAATACTGCTTTTTAAATATGCTCACGGAAGTAGAATATGTTATTACATAACTATATATGCACAAATAATGTCTTAATTGTTTTAATTTCAAAATGCCTATTGTCAAGAAAAATAATCTAAGAAGTTTTATACAATTAGGATGTATCGAAAGGTCATATTGGTACGATTACATGAAACTAAGGCTACAAAAATTGTTGATTTAGGATTTCATTAAAATTTTAAAAAATTAATAATTTCTCCTTAAATGCAAGCCACTTTTTCAGAACTTCGTCACTGCCTCAAAGAGAGACTTAGAAGACATATACATATGCCTCCGCAGGTCTTTCATATGGATCTTCGAAACAACCAAGTATCAAATGTTGGCAAAAAGGGTCGTGCTTATTTGCCCAAAAGAATAACTTATGTGCCGCGTTAATCCCGATTTGTTCTTTTATCATAATAATAAAACTCCGGAGCTACCCCCATCGAGTGACTGATTTCAATGATTTTTTAATACTTTCTCAATTCTATGGCACTAACATTATAACATGTAAACCCATTTTGAATTGAACTTTTAGCGCATAATATTTTTTTGGTCTCTATATAAAATTCAAAGAGTCAAAAATGCAAAACCAAATAAATTTTTACTTCATTAGCGTCCATTCAAAAAAATATAGAAAGCCCTATCAGTTAAAAGATTTATAATTAATATGCACATAAATTAAAACTTAATTTGCAAGTTTTTTACAAGAGTTTTTATTTTTTTTTATTAAAAAACTTTTGCTTGGAACCTCGCACACCTTAAGTTTCCTCAATGTCATTTAAGAAAGCCATACCTAAAATAATTTTTTCATTTCCTGCCACATAAATATGAAGGCAACCGAGCTGTGGCTCCGTTCGGTATTCGACTAATTTAACCGTCCTTACGTTCGACCTTGTGCTCGACGCGACGCGACATTGCATGGAATTGTCATTTATATTGGTCCTTCCAAGCGAGCAAACTACTTAAGCGCTTACATGGCGACTTAGTAGATATGGATGTACACAATTTTATACATATAAACATATATACAATATCGTATGATATGAACATACAAACATACATATATACATATTTACATTGAAAGGTATGCGAATTGGATGTGAATGAATAAATTTGCATAGAAATTTCGCATTTGCCAAGTTTGCGAAATCAATTTGGATTTTGCTGCCAATTTAACCTGCATAAATGCATGTAACTTAAGACATACCGTATGCACATGTACATACATATGAATACATACATACATAGATACAAACGAAAGTAGGCAGATAAAGGAGCTACGAGCAGCACACACGCTCCACCGTCTATCAACTTACCACTCTTGCTTAGCCGGTGAATTTTGACTGCTTTCTCGGAACAACCGTTAAAAGAAGAAAAATTCCAATTAACCGCCTACACGGTTCACCTCAGCTACGCATACACTGCGAGGGCTAAACGAATCTATTACTTCCTGCGACCGGACGCCGTTGTTGCTGTCACCTTCGCCTCTTCCCCTGCTTATGATAGTCCGCGGAATGTGTTCCGTTCAGTTGGTCGCGCGGTTAGACAAACGTTCAATCCAATTTTATGTTCGCCCTCAGTTCTTCATTTTTGCATTACTGGCTGGCACCTAGAGCACTTGTGGGTGTATTCGGTTGGCTTTTGCGTTGCTGTGATAGTATACTTTTAGGCGTTGTTGCCTCTGAGAGTGTTTAACAGTATGTTTGTTGCTTGTTGTTTGTCGTTCAATTGCTCGGTCAATTGGCTGTCGACGCAAACGTCGCTTTACTGATTGTTTTAGTTGTTGTTTGGTTATTTTAGTCGGTTAGTTTGATGAGTGTCGCTGTCGCCGCCACTGCCGCTGTCGCCGATGAGTTTCTTAGCATATGATTTATACGTTTAGCTCCTAGCGGTTTCTTTACATGACGCAGCTGAGGTTGTTGACATTTGCGAAAAATTGTTTGCACATTCAAAGTGCCGTTTGCGTTTCGAGTTAAATAAATGAAGGGGAAATTCACATTTAATATATATGTATATTTTGCTATTAGAAAACTCTTAAAATCTAAAACATATTTGCAAAGAACACGTTTTTATTTGACAACTTTAATTTGGTATTTTGTTTTTAATATTAGGTTTTGCTCATAAGAGCTCTTCTACAATGGAGTCTTCTATACATCTATTTTTAACGGTTAATTCTGTTGACAGGTTTAGTCATTACTTATTTATCTATGGTTTTCTTCAAAATAATAAAATTTCATACACTACACAAAACACTTCAAAATCTTTATCATTATTACATCAGTTATTATCGGATCATTAGGCAGATTGAACCAAACCTCCCTCCGAAAATTAATGGCATTTTTACCTATTAACGTTATTACGCTATTAGGCGTTATTTCACAGTTCTTTCGTAATTCCGTTATTTCGTATCTAACCTCAAAAGCACATTTCACTGCATCTTTCGATATTAATGAGATGTTATTACTTACTTATTGTTATTATCATTTTTATTTGTATCATTATTTTGTTTTTTCCATTAATTCAATTCATAAAAATTTATCCATTAATTTTAAACTTCAAACCTTGCCCTAATTCACCTTCTTTCGCATTTTCATATATATATTTTATATGTGATGTCATATCATAACATCATATATATATTTTTTTTTTCGGTGTAACGTTATTTGTTTTTATTTTTTGTGCACAAAAAACTTTGAGGAAATCCGAAAATCTAATTTCGGCAACCCCCTAACGTTTCATTCAAGCTATAAGAATATCTCAAAGAGCTATAAAGAAAGCCATATCTGTTTGTATGTAGGATCCATCACCTGGCAATTGTTATTCCAGATAGATTTATTTTAACCCATCTATCGAAAAATTAGGAATAGTAAACGTTCGAACACTATATACCCCTTTTAAGATTTCTTTCATAAAATTCAACCAAACTACATACAAATACATAAAGTGTGATGAATGATAGTGAGAATGTTGAAAGAATCACTGCCGACCGTCAAGCTGACCTATAATACAGGCTCATGTAAAGTTAGGTTAAACGGATCCCATTCAGCACTCCACAGTCGACTTTTGGATGATGTTCCATAGTTCCATTACTAAGGTTATGAACTGTTTAGGTATTTAGATGAAGGAAGTAGTAGTAGAAACGTGGGATTCTGAGTACTCTACGGTACTTCGCATCAGAGTTTTCTGTTAGCTGCTCTTGGCAGTTGTTGCATTTGAAGTCGCCTTGTTGAAACTGCAGAGAAGATGGTTTTCAGTGGTAGATTGTACGAATGATGGACCGCATATTTTCAAAAAACGTTCTTCTCGGTCCTCTCAAGCGTATCCAGTGCTATATAATCCAGGTAGGTAGGTAGACAAACTTTGTTTTAGTGTCCGATTAAGTTAAAACCGAAATGATTTTGTTCAAACTAGTGGCAAGGTACGTTTAAAGTTCGTAAACCTATCTAAGCAGAAATAGTCGGTAAGAAACTTACGACAACAGGGAAGAAAATTAGTAACTCCAGATCTACCAAAAGCTGTTAGTTTAATCATATTTAAAACAGATCACTTAATATATTCCCAGCCAAGGTCGTAACCGTTAGGAAAATGATTCAATAAATCTTGGCGCAAATTGACTCAGTAAAAAACGAAAAGTTTACGAAACGGTAATCCGATCTTGAAAATTCATAACTTTTAGACCCGATTTGGTAAAGGAATGCTTTCCAACTGTCTGGCAGTTTGTTACACGAGTTTACACTTTTAAGTGAGCATTTGAGAACACATGAGTGCGTTCTGTTTTCTCCCGAATAGAAGAATTCTTAAGCCCGTCCTATTGAAAATCTCTTGACGCCAGTGGAAGATATTGCAAGTCACTCTGCCAATGAAACTCATATGTGTGTCTTCATATTCATAGAAACCCCTACTATAAAAAGTGCATGTGTAGAAGACGCTGTATAATCATCGCATCAACTCCTCATGCCATTGCTAGATATTACTCCAAGTTGTAAGTCGTTCATTTTATAATTGCATAGAAGTATTATTAATCTGAGCAGTTTAAGGATAATACATAAAACTTATTTAACATTTTATGATATATATTGTTCGCCAAATGATGGGTCCTACGATACTGCGGCCGACACCGAATTGCTGATGGATATAGTGAAAAAAATTTACATATTGAAAATAATCTTGAAGGTTGGCATTACGCACAGAGTGACGCGTCATTCAGAAAAAATTGCTACCTATAATATAGCATTCTGTCTCAGCCAGAATTTAAACACACAACCGTCAGAGTGGTAGTCACGCGCACAATACACAATACACCCGGGCCCAACGGCCGAGGTGTGTTTGGGAGTAGGACATATAATTTATCTAATAATAGTCTTTAAGTTTGTAGATGATGACACAATAGAGATGAAGTCACCTCCGCCTCACATTAATCACCGAGTTGTTAGTATCGAATTCACGAAATGGCTAATGGAAATCGAAATTACGCTACCTAAATACGGCAGAGTCGGGATTTTGTAAGCGCATTTCACGTTTAGAAAATAACAGTAACCAACTACTTGGCTACAATCAATCACACAGTCCCCGGCAAAATTTAGTATTCACCAGTTAACAGTATATACCGCTACTAAGACAGTAATACCAGTTATTGCAAAGAGACACAGTCAATGAATACATTCGCGCCAAAGACCTACAACTAACGGCGGAAATAGTTTTGGGCTCTGATGGAGCCGAAAACAGACGTACTAACGAGGAGCGGTACTCAACTCTGTGCTCTGCGCACTTACTGAGCACAACTCAAATGCACTCAACTCAAAGCAACTCCACTCCACTCTACTCAGCTTCACATTGCCTTTGCGCTCCTTCCTTCGATGCTCAGCTCCTTTTGGAGCGCCGTTGCGCTGCGCATGCCGAACTCCTTACGGTGAGTATGTACTTCGTACATATGCATAGATATGTGTGCGTTTTTGTTGGTGTTTGCTGTGTTTGCCAAGTAAGCAGGTATTTGGTGGTTACTCTGTAGCCGCTAAAATTATGCATAGATACACAAGTGTATTACTGTGCGCTGTTGGGAGTGTGTGTGTGTAGATGTGTTTGCGCCGCGTGACTCCGAGTCAATAGTTGCTCTCGTGTGAATGTAATGATACCCAAGCGATTTTATTTTTATAACTCTCCTACGCTTTTCACAGTTTTCCGTGTGTACATAAATTTGGATTAATTAAACGTGAGCTCGTGCCGATGTGTGTGGGTGTGTGGTTTTGTGCTAGTATACGTATGTAAGTAAGGCAGCGGGTATTGTGTCAGATGTAGGTTGATGTAATTTATAATAAAATTTCTGTTTGCCTGCAATCGATAAGTATCACACCTCCACGCTCCTGTGGGTTCTCAGCGCCTCACACTCAACCTCAAACCCCCCTTCTATGTGAATAGCGCTTGCAATGCCCCCTTTGTCTGGCTTAGTGTTTAAGTAATGTTACTTTGACGTTGGGTTCATGCTCGCTCACTCACCGCATTTTGTGCTCGAGCGCCTAAAATTATGCATGCACACGCATTTAATGAAATTCACTGAACGCCAGTGTGTCCGCAGTGCCTATGTGTGTGTGTGTGTTTCTTAAGATACTAGCACAGTTTTGCTACGCCCTAGCTTTTGAGCCTAAACCGCTGGCTTGGCATGTATCGCTGCATGCTTTAAGAAATTTAATGAAGTTAATTGTGGAATTTTTTGTTTTTGCTCGAACATATTTTTCTTGTTCTCACACACCGTTGCCGCTAACCGTTTTCTGGAAATCTATTTTTAGCCATACACAAGTACATGACTCAAGTTGGAAAGATAGCGTTACACGCATTTCGCTGCTTGTGTGCGTGCGTGTGTGTTGCTTTTGTTGGAGTAATGCATTTTTCACCATCACTTCTCGTTGACTCGCACTCACTTTTCTGTACCCAGAAAACTCCCTCCTGCCACTTTGCTTCGCTTTCACACCCCACTTACTGTAGTTTTCACATCACTTGCTTGCTCGTTACACTGTCTTCTCTGTTATACCCAACAAATTTTTCACGTTCATACTTTTCCTTCAACTTGTTTCTTTTTCGCGAGTATTTTTCTTTTTTTCTTACTTTTTTCTTCAAGATTTACTCGGTTTTCGGTAGAAACTTTTTAGTTAAAAGTTTCTTTAACACATTTGACTTCTTTTTTTTTAATTTTTCGTGTTTGTATTTGTGTGTGTATATGTTTTGAATAATTAATTAATGAGTATACCTTTTGTATAATTTTTGGTGGGTTGCACAATGCATTCGATTTGTTGCTAGACTACGATATTTGGACTTTTCCACATTTGAACACAAAATTTGCATGAATATTTTATATTTGATACACTGCGGTATACACTTTTTCTGCAACTATTACCGATTTATATATACATTTTTCAGCTTATTGGTGGCCCTCTGCTCTCTGCCCGTCTTCTGCACCACTAGTTTTGGTATAATACAAAAAAATGTGCTATCAACCCAATTGTGCGGCACCGTTAGCCCGATTTGACGCCGTTTTCCAACTAACTACCCTTAAGAACTGAACACCAATTCGATGAACCGCTACTGTTATACCCAAAAGTGCTGAAGCGTTGTCGCCGCTATCGGTCGTCGCTGCCGTTCGCAGTTGCTTATCACGAATCGTGAAAAGTCCATTTAGTGAAAGCAAATTTGTATTGAGCAAAACTTTTCACTTCGTGCATGGCGTATGCCACTCGCCAGCCGCTTGCGTATGGAGCACGTTCGTATGAGTCAAACACATCGATATCAAATCAGTTGGTTGCAATAACAATTCTTGTGGAACAACAACATTCATGTACACACCTCCATATGTGTTGCCGCCCTCAACCTCCTAGCCATCGGTATCTTCAGGGAAGAGCTAACCGAAATTATACTACACACGAGTGCTCGCACTCAGCATACTGAGCATATGAATGTGCCGTCTGACATGCGCTTCGTTAGTAATGGCACTTGTAATCAATGAAATGTGGCGCCATCGTATTGCCGCAGGACATCAGGCGTTCGCGAGTTCTCACACCGAAGCATAACGCAAAGCAAAGCAAAGTGAAAGAAGCGACTCGCTCACTCTCTCCTGTTTGCATTGAGTCTCTACTCAAAGCAATTGTGTGCTTTTGTCAGCAGTGTTGTATGTAGGTATTTCGTTGTAAATATTACAGAAATTCCATTAGAAATGGAGGAGCAAAGAAATTTGAATTCATTGAGAAAGGAAAATAGCAAATAGTTGAAACATGTAAGAAATAGCAAGTGTACGCTTCTACTGGGAATCGAAGGACAATTTTGTGCTGGCAACACCATATATTGAGCAATTCAAAAGCTAAGGTATGCTGAAAAGCAGTAAACTTAAAAATTTTTGATTTGACATAAAATAGCTCAGGAATTTCGTGTGACTGTTTTTAAAACTAGAACCACTAATGCCAGAGATGCAACGGTGTTATGGCATATATAACGGTATATATGCACATATACATTTTTTTTCCGCACAGTATTTAACTAATTTAAGGCAACCTTTACAAAATTTTAGAGCAAAGAATAAATGTTAAAACCATTTTAAAGCAAATAAGAAAGAGCTAACTTTGGGTGTAACCGAACATTTTATAATCTCGCAATGTGCAAGCATCAGAGATCAGAGATCAATTTATATTAAAAAAAGTTGCGGAAGAATTCAACACTCATTATTCGAGGAAATTGTCAATGGATTGAAATCATTTTTGGTGTCTTATTAACTTATATTACAGGCCATAGACTCTTGTACTTCCGTTGCTATATTTTGCTTCGTGTCAGAGAAATTTATATTAAAATATACCAAATTAACTCAAAAGTAATATATGCGATATAAACTTAACCAAAATGGTTTAATAAATATATTAGATACATGAGGAAAAAGTCAACCAGAGAAAAGGAAATCATTATATTAGGAACAAGCGGCTTAGACCACGCTCTAGACCCGTTTCATTCATATTTAACGAGAAATCACATTGTGTTTAACAAAACATATCCATTTAATTTCATTAAAATATCACCCATATTAACCAACATAAACGGTTCAAAGTCAGGTGGAAAGTCGGGAATTCTTATATCGGGCATTTTTGGGATAGAGGAAGATCTGCTCTGATCACATTAACTCTTTTCATTATTTAAGTATATTAGGGAACATGTTTTCACGCAATTTTGTGAAGGGAACTCACACAGCGACCAACATATTCGGCAAAAAATCTGCTGGATTAGCGAAAATCATTGTACGTAGTATATGAAAGCGGGGATAATTCTTTGACCGATTTCACACATTTTCGGTATTTAACTATGGTATATTCGTCGATTAATGAATGTTAAACTATTAAGCAACTTTTTTTAATAAAAAGTTTTACCAACTACTGGGAGCATTTCCTCGCCGTTGATCCTTGCACATTGCGAGAGTATATTCTTCGTAGTATTCGGAACTTGGCGCTTCCTTACTTGCTTTCGATTAGTTTTATGCATTACAAACAAGAATTAACTGGAGAAAACTATTATACTCTGTACAATACATTGCGAAACTCTAAAGACGATATCAACCAATTGCTTTTAGCCTCTAGAATAAATACCATATAACTTAAATTAAGGCATATATATATTTTGATCGGACAGATTGAAACGCTTTTATAAGTTAAGAAGCATAGATGGCGGGTTTGTTTAAAGCTACTTAGTTCGGCAACCTAACATGTAATTTTAATTTCATAATAATATTTTACAACGAAACATCGTCAATTTTCTATCCAATAATTTATGTTTTTCCAGCGGTGTCTTCACTTGCTTATGAGCAGAACATCTGAATGTGAGTTGTCTTCACCTCTCACTATATTCAGTGTCGAAAGCGAAGTGGAGCTAGCAACAATATATTCGTGAAAAATCTTGTATGAGATCAGGGTGGAGTTCCGACCGAATTGGGGGCACTTTGGATCTCATACATTTAGCATTTCATACGAACTAGCAGGAATCGAACAGGAAAACTTACCACAGCGAAAAATATCTGATTTGCTGCGACCCAAAGAAAATTAACTGAAGGAAACAATATTTGATATTGGAGTTACAATATGCATCTTGGCGCTTCTGACCTTAAGCTCTCCAGTGTAAAAGTGTAGTAAAAATAATAACAGACAATAGGAAATTTAGTTAGTTTGCCCACTAGTTCTTACATTTTCGGTTATTTCGAAAACAAATTCACTCAATTTACACCCTATGAATGAACGAAAGTGCTAAAAAATTAAAATAGAATATTCTTTATATGTCTTTCGATTTCGTTTTTATTCGGTGCGAAATATAAATTTATATACACATGTCTCCATTTGAAAAAATCATGAATAAATAAACTTATCAAAATTGAGAAAAGAAACCTATACTCTTACTTCTATATACTTATATAGGTACACATTTCCAAAAGAATATATCTGTAAGAACGAATAACCTTACGACTACAATATACACATAGGGAATATCTTACAAAGAAACAAATAATTAACTAATAATGTTTTTTTTTCTATGAAACCTGTAAAAGATAACCTAAACTGGTATTTCCTTAAACTATTTATTTACACGTGAACTCCTCGTAATTTTCCTCACACACGTCACAGGTCACATCACAGCACCAGCGGAACTGACAACGACACTGTGCTCTTCGTCGTACTTGGTGCGTATTATAGCCACGCCCACAGCACAATAGATCACAGCTTTGAGGTCCAGTCAAGGTACGATTGCAAACACGACCAGTCGTGCCGAGTGTGCCCAATTGCACATTGTGTTCGCAATAATTCGGCGACGCTTGGAGATAGACCAGCTCCATACGCTTCGGATTACCAAAACGATGCTTCCTACAAGACAAATAACAATAAAATCATTGGTGATTCTTGAAGTGTTTAGTCACTTACTTGCTTAATACTAGTTTCAGTCCATTAATGCCTTTAACGGCGTGCACAAGTTTGGCTTTATTGTATTTCCGCATTAGCACCTCGCCGATTTGACGAAACGGTGGCAGACTCTTCCAACATGTCTTCATCACACACGAACCGCTCACACCATGACACTTACACTCCGTCTTCAGCAGATTCTTAACTAACTGGAAGGAAAAGATAAAACAAAAGTCGAGCGTTACGCAGTGTTGTCTCCCAGTTCCGAAGTGTTGAAGTACTCACCCTTCTACCAGCGCGATTGTTATGTAGATTCATCAGAGTGCGCGCGTCGCCTTCGATCTCGCGCGCATCTAAAAACTTCCGTGCGAACTTCATGCCAAAATCGACATCGGCCGAACAGCCGCCCCACTTCCAAGGTTGTGTGCCCGTTTGTGAGCCACTGACATCAAGGTTTGCGGTATTCGCACGTCGTATACTGGTGGGTTTGTGACGCATGTCGCAGCCGCACAATGATATATTGCCACGCGCACAGGCTGCCGTCACAGAGTGCGCCGCTCCGGCACTGGCGATGGCATAAGTGAAGGCCGCCTCGCGGGAGCCTGCAAGTAATATGGCATTTTGAGACTGACTACCGTACAAATGTTAGGTGAGTTGTATCTGGTTTTAACCGACCACTTACCGACAAACATGACGTGCGCGAAGACACCTTCCTGCCAGACTTCTGAGCAATTCCAACGGTGCCCACGAAACTGGTGCTGACACTCATGAGATCCCATTTGATGGCCTTCACCCAAAGCGATCAATGCATCCGGCGACTCACTGCACAGCTGCCGTTGTTGTGGTGTAAGACCTGGTATGCGGGAACAGAGGATGGCCGACGTAAAGCTGGATACTAATCTAACAAAAATTAAAACAGAGAAGCACGCCAATTATTTTCAAGCTTAGGAATAAATTGTGTATTAAATATTTGTAGCTCTTGATTATCGTAAGCTATGCAAAGAAATAGAAATAATTGCAAAAGAAATCGTTGTCGTTAGTTTTTCTATTAGGAAGAGCTGCTAACACGATTTCTTAATTTGAAATGAACTTGAAGGTTTTACAATGACTGTCTAGTCATTCTAAAAAAATTGCCGAAGCTCTTAGAAACAAAAGGTTTTTATTAACGTCGCACTTTCCACTGTACGGAGAAATTTCATGTCTCACAATCGAAACGAATAGAGGCGCTGACATGTGAAAATTCTGGATAAAAAATGTGCCCATGTACCCTGCTTTATAGCATACATATCGGTAAGTAAAAGTGATAAAAATAAATAAATGAGAATATTTTGCTTCGCACAATATGATTTCGTACAAAAACTTTGTGAGGACGTTATTGTGATGAATATGTAGATTTCTGTTAGTGGAATTGACTTTAAAATATAAATAGCACTTATAAAGCAAGATATACGGATAAGACTAAGTGAATACATGACTTAAAATATAAGCCAATGTGATAATAAAAGTAAGAGCAATTCGTTTACAATTTGGTCTAAGTCGGAATATAAAATTTTAAATATTTCATTCGCCTCTATATATAAATTTCGGCTTCATCTGAACTTAGTACTTCCTCTCTTGTTGAATATTATATTTTTGTTAGCCTTTCGAGCAAAATGTATTTACTGAATATAATTTGAAATTTAGGACTATTCTCCTTTTATCTTGATATTTAGAAATTTCAGTTGTTTTTCCACTATGAGATATGAACCAAGAGATGTCTGATTTATTGAGGACGAATTCCAATGAAATTATTTATTCGTAGTAAGGATGCCAACCCATGCATACAGGTACGACAAACTAAAAGTGACAGTTGTGAAAACAAAATATCCAACAACCACACCTGGCTTGACTTAAGGAAATAATAAATCAAGTGTAATTAATAGAAAAACTCACTTTTGACATAATTATGATTAGAATTGACTAATCTGAAATGAAGTAGTATTGTCTGGGGCTGTTTGTGTAGAAAGCACCATTTGCATCAGTTGAAAATATTTACACCTACGCAAGTAAAAAATGATTTGTTGGTATTGATCAAGTTTTATTTACACATATACATACATAGTACAAACACGTAAATCGATCAGTGGCTCGCGGCAAATAACAATTTTTACAAAATATAAAAAAATTATTTAGTATAAATATACATGTACATATCTACAATATTCAATATTCACGAGCTCATTTTTTAATATTTCATTTCATTTATTTTAATTGTTTTGTAAATACGACAAACACGACTCATTCCACATACATGTATATGATTAAGTGTAATTATAATAATCTGAGCCACTAATCTCAATGTTTACAAAGTACATGAATGTGAGCAAATGTATGCACCCGAATGCACTTATAAAGATACAACAACATATATATATATATATATGCATACAAACATATATGTGCCCATATAAGCACGTATTAATATTTGCGTGCCGCTTAGTGAGTTTGCCGACAAAACGGTATGATTGGCTCATAAAATTGTTTTTGTGTTTTTTCAAAGCATCTTTGCCAATCTGATAGCGAATAAATCAAAGCGAGCACATTGAATGCAAAAGACTGAAAGAGGTTTAAGCTCAACAGCAACAACAAACGCTTGGTAGTACATACCAAACGCTACGAAGTATATACATTCTCATGCACACATAAGTATATATTTGTCCACAAATGTTTCGTACATACATATAGGTTGTAGTTCACTATTTGTTAAATTTTTGAAAATTTGGTTGGCTTATCTTATTTTCCGTATTTGAAAATTCACTAGTATACTTGTATTTTAAATTTATATTTGTATGTATTTTAAATATGCTATATATTCTCCTTTACTTTAATGACATTTTTATGCTTTCACAACATGTTGCTCAGGGATGTGTATAGAATTAATAAACCATATGTACCAATATCGAAACATTCAAGATGTCCCACAAAGCGATCCCCGTCCATATAACAGATTACTTATGTGAAATTTGAAACACGTGTAACCTGGCGCAATGTACAGATACGTATTGCAAATCCAAATCGGTATTTTCGAAGGTTATATTCTATGTAGATTACTCCTTAAAGATTTAACACTAGTGAACATATAACGTATGTGTCTTATATAAAGGGTATAATTTCGACAACACTGACAAACCAAAAATAATTCCTCATATCCTTCTTTTAAGACGTTTTTAAAATCGTTTGACAATATTGGGCCATAAGCATATAACGTTTTTATATATAAGGCTTTGAAACTTAAACATCAAAAAGTGTGTTGAAATAAAGTCGAAACTTAAGGTACTTGTTGTGGAATTCTTAAACAATTAATAAATAACAATTAAAGAAAAGCTTTTCCTTTCCCCCATATAAGGAATTATCTGAAGAAAACTTGGTGATAACATTGCCTTTTGGCATTCAGAAATTTGTAAAAAATTAGCCCCATTTAATTCAAGATTTTTGGTAACCAACTCATGTCAGTAAATCTCTCTAAGACAAATACTATGTTAAATTAAGTTTTTTTTTGACGATGACAAACATATTTGCATTGACAGAACAGAATTTCGTGCTTGTGACCATCAGGACACTGTCTTATGGAGACCATTCCAGTTCACTTTTGCACTACTTTTCCCTTTCAATCAGCATATTTGCCTTTATCCTAGTTCGTTTATCGTTTCTGTATCGTGTATCGTTTATCGTAGTTCGTTTATCAACAAGGGCTATTGACTTGACTTACCCCCTCAAAAGGTTGTCTTTATGAGTAAATACGACTTGGTTGCCAATTGAGTTATAGTTTCACTCGTTTTACAGCTTGTCGCACTTGTACTGCTGGAACCATTGATCCCTTAGGCAATTGATATTGACGTGTGTGGCGATTCCATTCACCCTAACATTAAAAAATATGGACCAGTTATGACTCTGGCATGCAAACCACACATGACCGTGACTTTTACTAGATGCAACCAAGTGTGGAGAGTCTCTCTCATCTAGCCAAAAACAAATTTTATCGAAGTGATAAGTTCTAAGAATTCTATTACAGAGATGTATTCTATCAGAGCAGACTTAATGCTCACCTTTGCTTTACAGAACGTTGTCAATGCAGCTGCTCATTTTGTCCTTAACTGGACTTAAGTTAGTTTTCATTGCGAGCATAGCCATATATATTTGTAAATATATGACGTATGTATTGTATTATCGTGTTTTTTGTAATTCGATATTTCTTTTCCGCAGTATACTATCCATGTATGTCCACTTTTAAGAATTGGCTGCGGTTTAATTTTTTTTTATATAATATTTTGCAATTATTTCTAATACATTTTTATTTCTTAATATTGTATGTTTGCATTGCAACTAATATATATACGCACATAATGGCGGTGCGGCGTTGAAATCGGCTTTGAAGCTCTTAATTCGACAAATTGGTATTCGCTCCCCAGAGCGTTAAAAGCAGCTTAATTACTTATAGTGACACTTTAATCTAGATAAGCGGAAATGTTTCTTTTCATATGCAAAACATGTCAATGTCTTGATACATTTTACTCCTTATTGAATTTGTTTTATAATTCCTCATTAAAGATACATAATTCTATTATATAATTATTATTATACATTTTGTCTGCAGTCAAGCCAGGCCTTGACTAATGAAAAGGTGCAAAAATATTTTATTGATTTTCAAATGTGCATGTAATGTTCAATTAAATTCTGGTTTATTTTGTAATAAACCTGTCGGAATAATTATTATCGCAATTAAATTTTTACAATTGTATGAATGCGGAAATTTACATAAAATATTTTACACAAGATTACCAATACACCAAATCACATAAAAGCTGTTAGAACACCTCAAAAATGCAACGAGGAATGAGCGAGTGCTTATGAGCTATAAGTGGATTTGCCTCACACCATATATATAATACGATCAAAAATTGTGTTATATAAATTATAGATTATACTGGATATTTAGGAGTATTTATTACAAAAGTAATTAGTTTTAAATGTGGAATAATAAGAAATAATAACCTTCATCGAAAACTCAAAGCGTAACGCTCATAATTGTTCTTATTTCGATATTGCCACTTGTAGGAAAGAGTTCACTCATCGTGGCAACAACAGTTAGAGAAAGAACTACTTCATCGTTGAATTCTTCATATCCAAAATTTGTTTTTTAACTTGAAATTAAGAAGGCGATTTCGAGATATAAAAATAGAAATTACGACAGTTTCTTCTCGTTAATTTCTTTGGACAGAAAAACACATTAATTCATGACGGACTTGGCGGTTATGACGTAGTACTGCTCAGGTTTATTACTTAGTTTTCGAATTATGAAGGTTTGAAGTTCTGTTATTAAATACAATACAAAACTAATTTGAAGTGATACCGTTATACAAGTGATAGTTTTAAATTTTATAAAACAAGAGCTTTAAATGTTAAGTCCACATGTTTTGGCATCATAACCTCACTGCAGTTATCGTGTGAACGGAGAGAGCGACTGACATGACAAAATGTTTTGTGCTCCCGTAACATGCATATATGATATTATTGGGGTCGAATTTCAAAATAATCAGAATGGCAGACGAATTTTTCTTTCTTTTCATCTATTGGCAAAGCGATGTAAGAGAACTTGAGCAATATTTAACTATCTCAATGAAATTTTACCCAGATGCCTCTTTGCAATCAATGTAGGTTGAAGTTGCAAATGAGTGAAATCAAATCATCTCTAAGCCAACAAATCGGTATTATATATATATTTATGAAAATCTTATATTTTCCTTTCTTCTATTCTTATATTTCTTAACTTGTAAGTAAAAACTGTAAAAAAAAACCAAACTGTTTGCAGATGCTCATAAAAACGGGAAATATTTATCACCTTATTAACAAATGTGTCCAAGTAGCTTCAGTATTATGTATACCAAATTTACTACAAATATAAATGTGTATTGAGATATAAGATGGAATATACTTTTTTTAGAGGAAAATTAGTCGATGCTGTCATTTTATTTATCTTCTCGTGTGAACACTAGAAAAGTACTTTCGGTTGTTAATTGCGAAAAGTAAACTTGCACAGTGATCTTAGGTAACTAAATGTATCAAGCTTTATTTTCCTGAAAATGTCGTAGAGATTGTTGATGAATTAAAGAGAACAATAATAATTTATTTATTTAAAATAACAATAGTTAGATTTTTGTAATGTATTTATTTTTTTGCCCGCTAAATTGACGAACAAGTTTATAAGCATTTTTTACAGGACAGTTAATGTGTGAGATTAAACCGTTTCCTTTTTTTGTGATAATATTAATCATAAAACTTTCTTATGTTCAATAACAAGTTTCCAATAAAAATATTACTAATTTTCAGTTTTTTTTTTTTTGATTTTGTATGAGTAGAATGTCACATTGTAAACAGTGAAGAAATATTTTCGCAAAAGGGCTGTTCAAGCAATTTTCCGAAAGAAGAAATCTACTTCGGAAAGTTATCCTACATTGCAAATTGTAATTACTCGTGCAAAGTATTTCGAAATGTTGCAGCTTGTCAGACATGTCCATAGTAGTTTACTTGGAATGCTGTCCTACAGAGTTTTTATATGACAGAAACAATAGGTGAGTAATCAGTCCTTAGTAAGCAAAATAAAACATTAAATAAAATTCTAAGATTATGCTTTTTAAGGAAATTTTAGCCTTTAGCCTTTAGCTCTTTCAGCGATGCACTTTTAATGTCATCTATACTTGTAAAACTACGGCCCTTGAAATATTTTTGGAAATAGGAAAACTAGTCTCACAGAGCCATGTCTGGCGAATATGGAGGCTGGGGCACCGCTACACTATTGTTTTTGATCAAGAATTCGCGAACAAGCAACGAAGTGTGAGCAGAATTGAGCAAAAGTGAGAAAAAGTCATAAATTGTTACAAATCCGGGCGTTTTTTTTTTCGAATTGCTCCACACAAACGGCGATGTACTAGTAGGTAGTACTCCTTATTGACCGTTTGATCTTAAAGCAAGAATTCGTGATGCACTATGCCGTTAAAGTCGAAGAACACAGTCGGAGAACATTCCGGTCATTTTTTGAACACACCACCTATAAATTATTACGATCATTTTATAACTTACAAGCAAGAATGAAAGTTCAAGTTCTGTAGTAATTCGATATCCTTACAGAGATAAAACATTCGTAGAACAAAAAGGCCGAAATTGCTCGAAAGCGAAATTGCTCTCATAAAACCAAACTCGCATTCGTAACTGAAAGAGCGAAATAACTTATGTTAGATGAAACAGCGATCAATTGATAAAGTCTTTTAAACCTTACTCTCCCATATATGACTCACAAGCCATGACCCGATGGGCGTTAAATTTCTCTATCTCTCTTATGCAACAAGTGGTTTAGCTTTACTCCACTTTTATAAACAATATGTACAAGTGTATGTACAACTCTATATACAAACTTTATCCACTTTACTCTACACTTGTGTGGTGCGGATTCTGTATTTTTCATACTTTATCAGTCAAATACAGACGTGGGTTCATATCGGCTGATAAAGAAAACAAGTCGAACTCATGTTCAATGCATTTAACTGTATTTCAATTTCAAAATTCAACACGTTATCCCACAATTCATTTGAAAATATTAATTCAATTTATAACATTTTCCGAACATTTGCAATGAAAGGCGATTTGTACATACATACCATATTACATGACCACATTTATGAGTGTGTATATATGCGTCTATGTGACAGTAATATTGAGATCAAGAAAAAGCGACACAAAATCCCACACATAGTCACCCCAATGCTACACATTGCCACACACACGCACGAATTCACGAATTTTATTGGAGATGTGGGCATTTTCGCGAATGCATTCATGCCTTCATCCAGCTACACATATGTAAGTACTGTGTAGGTAATTATTGTAGGTATATGTGCATGAGTATGTGTGTACATGATGTCTTACAAGCCGTTTGCCGATCTCAATCGATGTCTCAGCGGTTGTTAACATTCTTGTAAATTATGTTGAATTACTGGACTGGTGCGCATTGTCAGCAGCTCGTATCAAAAACATACATTACACACGCTCATATGCTGTGCTATGCTGTGTTATGTCGCCAATATGCGCCGGTAATTGCCCAGGGGCATCGGGCCTTACGCGTACCTCACCACTGCATAAGCGGGAAGGCCATGAGCCACCGTGCTCACCGCAAGAAATAAAGTGCTTGCAATTAAAATTACCAGCCTTAAGTAAACCGCTCTTTAAGGGGTTTCGCCCTACCTTCAGCCCTCCACGCCCTCCTGCCTTTTGCCTCTAGCCTGCCGTGGTCGTTTGTACGCGATGCTGCATACCCTTACACGTTTATTCACGTCGCTTTTGATTTACTTTTTACTTTATTCCATTTACTTTTATTTCATATTATTTGCGTGCTTCTTCATTTTTTCTTCGTTTTTGCTGTTTTTGCTGTTTTTGTTGCGCTTCACTTAAAAGTAAACTGCAGGCCAAGCGTGTCTGCCGCTCTGTCGCGTTCAGCTGATGCTGCCACTGCCATATTATTGACCGTATTCATTATGTTTTTTAACCTGTCATTAAATAGCCTCGAGCATGGCTCTTCCTTTTTTCACCGTTCTGTCACTATTTCCTTGCCGTTGCCCCTGTTCGCTTCCTCATTGCACTCATTTTTGCTGCCGTAGCTGTTGATGGCAGCGTGTTACCGCTGCATATTGCTTTTTATGCTCTTGTTTCTTCTTTATTTGCTATCATTATACGGTCGCCTCGGCTGTTCCTCAATGTTATTGTGCAAATTGGTAGTAAAGTAATAATTGGTTTAAGGTTTAGTGCCAAATTCCGTTTCCTAGCCACTGTATTCAAACGTATAGTATGTAAGTACTAGACGATGGGTTCGATTACAAATGGCTCTCTCTTGCAGTGCCCTTTAAACTGTGGATGCGGTCCAGCTGACAATCGTTCCGCTCTATGGTCAATTCTGGCAAAAAGAAGTCCATACATATGTAGAAGACAAAATAGGAGGGTAAATTGAAGACCAATGTCCCTAGTATCGGAAATTATAATTATCTGATTTAAGTGAATAACAAAATGCAATTCGATTCATTAGTAATTCTTAGGAAATATTTTCATAAAGTTTATTTTTGCACCAATCAAATGGATTCTGTATAAATATGTCAGAATCAGTCTTTAGTAACAGATGTATTAGGGCTGATCCTCGCACCAAAGGTAAAGGAGGATTCCTTGGATAGCTGTGAACGCTGGCACTTTGTGCGGAAATGTCACGCACTTCTTTCATCGAATTTCTTTTCAGAACCTGGTTCAACTCGTGGCAGATTACATTCGGCCGATGTTTAAGCTTCGATAACAACAAATATAGCAGGAAGTGAAATCTGTTAAAAAAAGTATATGAAGATGATTTACTTTTTCAATTCAATCCAAGATGCTGTTTCCAAGATGCTGTTTCAGAAATGCATATATATATAAGATGAATCGGCATGTCCACAGACAATTGGCTTAAGAAGCCAAATAGTTCTGTGAGAGCATTTAGTATTCAGGAATGACTTCTGTCTATATGTTTTAAAGAGAACTTAAGTTAACTAAAGGAAAGGCTTGAGTTTCAGCATAAATACCTAACTTAATAAAAATGATTTATATTATGGAAGTATAATGGGAAAACATTTTGAGCTTAGATATTTCCTGGTAATACTACTGCAAAAATTAAATTTTTTTTTTTAAAAACACTCCCTTATTCAAGCGAATGTTTCTACTAAGCGAGCGCCAATTAGACACCATTCAACAACTGGCTGATTCTAACCGCAGCCGTGAGTTTATTCATTCATCCCACCAGCCCAATTTCTTTTGGATTGGAACATTGTACACTAGAAGACATTTGCCAACACATGCCTAAACCAGCCGGTTGTACCATACTTCGTTTCAGGAGGTGAGATATCAGGAGTAAATGCACTCCGGTGACCCCTACCATAGTACTGAACTCCTATGATGGATAACATATGCTAAAATCATCTTCCTGTCCCAATTACAGTACCCCAACAACCTCTTATTAAGTGACAATCATGGCTGTTGCAAACGAGCGAAATAACCGACCAATTGATAATTAGCTGCTTCGTTATCACATTATCAAGTATATTTTAAATACGGACTGAGTGATTGGTATTACGTGAGTCATTGCAGTTGAAGCCCTCAAGCAGCGCTGAAGGCGCTGACGCATGCAGCACAGCAAATTATAACAGTATAATCATTCCGCAATGTGGCCGTCATGTCCTCAAAGTTTTTGCCGTACCTAGTCGAGCAGTTTTTTTTATTGCTACCTTTATTACCGATGACGAAACAATAGCAACCCTCCCGAGCCCCATGATCATTGCCCACAACGACCAGACCAGACGAAATGCTTGATTGCCCAATGTTATGGTATTTGTCTGTCATGAGTCTCTGACAGTGGCGAAAAGTGTTCCTGCTTTCCGCTATTCACCTTTTTGCCGCGTTTACTACAATTCAGCGCTCTTGCCACCCACCCCGCATCCCCCCCAGAAGCAGGCTTAGCATGAATTGCATGTCATGTCCATCATCTATCATACATTTACTCGCTTTTTCAGCAATATAATTTTTTCCACTTTTTCCGCTTCATATCTCGGCTTGTTGATCGTTAGTTGCCGACGTAGATGTCAACGTTGACACGGACGTGAATGTGAATGCGGAGCAAACCCTGTCATCATTAGTGGCGTTTTTACGCTCATATCCGTTCTCCTCACTTCACCGATTTCAACGCCCTGCCGACCATTCAGGCACCTCACTTTCCTACCTACGACATTCACAACAAACACACGCATAATATTTAATTGTTCATCTCCACAACTCAATTAGAACTCGACTCACATGCGCTGAGAAATTCACAAATTCAATGAATGGAAACAAAAACGAAAAAACAATAAATAATGGGAAATATATGCCTGTTGGCCTGTGTATATTCGTTGTGTAATGCATTAAATAAACAAATGGGAAATATATAAATTGCAAAACAATGAACCGGCGCGCGTAAGCGTGAAATTGAAATTAAACCTTCGACGTTGATGAAGTGCACACAGCCGGACACATGGCTGAAAGTCTCTGGATAATGAGACTCAATTGTTATTTGGCGGAGCGGAAGTCAACGGATATACCGGTATTGGTGTACTTATCAACGCTTTGATCATCACTACTCGGCGCTTGATGGATTATATGTGAAAACCGATTAGAGTTGAAGCAGAGACGGTCACTGGATGAGTATTACATAAATTTAGTTGCGGTTTAACCCGTTATACATATTCGCATATAGATCGAATAGTACCATCCCATTTTTCCCCTATTAAGAGTTGAATTAAGCAAACCAAGGTCATCGATTCTTCTGTTTTGAGCAAATTATACAATTTCAATATTATATGAAATCCAAGGGCTTTCAGCCGGCATCATTTTCTAGTATAATCTAATCTAATCTAATCTAATCTGAAGAATCTACTGCATCGATATCTCGTGGAAACTTTCTTGTGAAGATCAATCATATAATAATCGCCCGAAAGGTCAGTCGGAATTTTGGAGCATCGTATAAGAGACCACATCCGTAGTGAGGGTGTACTTAGGGCTTGACTACCACCCAAGGGACATGAATGCAAAGTGGCTGAAGTTCTTTACAGTTAGTTCCAGCATCAAAATTAAATATGTTTTAATGAATGGTCGGACAAGATCATCTTCCTGAAAAATGCGCTGATCCATTCGATATTATCTTTCATTTTATTTTATTCATTCGCTTTTGATTATTTAAAAAATCAAGAAAAGTTATAAATCATAAGTTACTAATGGAGTATCTACTATGGACTATCTTGTACGGTTGGGTAAACAAATATATTTATTGTATAATCATGATAATTATATAACAGAGTTCGTACCATGGCAGGTACAAGCAGGGACTAACTTCGAAGTGTATTTCTGAGGTCAGAAATCGGCTCATAAATGACTAAATTTACTTTAATACAAAAGGTTATCTTCCCTAGTTCTACTAAATATTTCTCTAATATCAGGGTGTAGCTAGAAGAGAAAGGTGTTTAGTTCGATTTAACTTTTAACACCATTGTACTGCAGGAATTTGAGAAGTTTACAAAAAAAATACGGTTTATCGATTTGCTCCATTCAATTAAACACCTACGGAGTTTTTTTAAGATACCTTTTTCCTCTCCGAAAATTTCCACTTTAAAGTAAAGTGGAGAGACAAAAATATGTATGACGTATGTAAGAAGATATTTTGATCTTATATGCTTTTTATATACCCGATAGAGGGAAACTCTTATATTCGGATTAGGAATTGATATGAATCGGTTTCATAAATTTTTTGGTCAATTGTAGATAATTGTCAGAAATATTTTGCAGAACAGTATTCAGTTATCCATAAATGGAAAGCAAAGTCGAAATTGCTTCAATGAATAAAAATTGTTTTATATGGTATGTAGGCGTGGTTGTAGTCTGATTTCGTCATTTACCAGTTAGGCTGAAACATCTTATAGTTGCTATGAGAGAGAACCACTAAAATTGATGTCATATGTATTTTTTAGTTAGACCTAACATTCAAAATATACGCATATAAATCTGACACTTATAACGCAATTAGTTAGAGATATGTAATAATCTGAGTATCGAAAATTTTGGTGTTTTGAAACAAAAGGATCAAAAAGAGGTGAAAACATCATTCGTTAAATGTTTACTAAATTCCGTAGAGACCGAAGACGATGAACATAGTAAACCGCAAAATGATTTTGAATTATGAAGAGAAATTGATCGAGATGGTTCATACTCTAAAGACATAAAATAAATGTGTTGGATATATCTTTATTGAAAAATTTGGGTAGTCGAAATTTCACAAATCCATGAACACGATGGCAAAAACGTTTCAAATTGCCACGCGCTTACTGCAGTATCAGGACCTGATCCTCATCTAATTTTCTCGTCCCCAGTTTTCAAATAATTGATTTCAAGCCGGAAAGAAATTTACTCACGATAAAGAGGAGATTCCCGAGATTAATGCTAATTTATGCTAACATATGTCTTTTGCTACAAAAACTATATCGAAAAGTTGGAAGATCACTATGATCGGTGTTTCGCCTTTCATAGCAACTATACCGAATAACAAAATCGCGAATCGTAGCCTCTTTAAAAAATTTCGAAATGATCCGTATGTAAGTCTAAGTAAAATTCGTTAAAGAGCAATCGTTTTACTCACACGGTGGTGGCCCTAAAATAAAAATACGATACTCTTACTGTTTTGGTTTTGCTCTTCTCTACCAATACCCGTTTTCGATACACTGATTTTTTTGAAAAAGTTTGATTTTGTTGCTTAGTGAATAGTTTGTGAGTGTGTTCCATAGTAAACTTATATTTATTTATGAGTATATATTGCACATATGTGTATAAGTGTACAAGTCGATATGGTTGAGCACATTGGAATTGATTGATCTAATTTATAATTTAGTTCTATGTAATTTTTCAAGTGTAATAAGTAACTGAAAGCTAAAATCGGAATTAATGAGAATTTAGATAAATTTTTAATAGATTGATTAATTTCTTTGCAATAACATTTTTGTGTATACATACATACGCATAGATGTATGGGTATGGTCCGACGTAGCTAATTTGGAGCCAATTTATTGTTAATGGCCTCATATAAGCATTCTAGCATTATATAAGCATATATTTGAAAGCTTCGAACTTCATAAATACCAAAGTATTCACACACACACACACACACACATATATATATATATATATATTATATTTTCAACTCCATGAGCACATATTAGACAAACAAATAAAGCACTTAGCGCAGACGCATCAAATGTTCACATAACCCCAAAGGGCACTTCAAATTTCACAGCGATGATTGAATGGACATCGAAACCAGAAATTCAACAATTTAATTGCCGTGATCATAACGCGTTTACAAGCATTAAATTAAGTCATATGTAAATGACATTGCCGCCGTCTACCCGAATGCCAGCTGGTGCTTGGAATTGAGGCGTTCAGCGAGTGGCGATCATTAAATATGGATTAAGAGAGGCTCACATAATTTACGCGATCGCCGCTGACGAGTGTTTCATATACCAATTAAGCACGACACTCGACAGCGACGCAGCGCAACCGCCGTCCGTCCGCGTAATCGACCAGTCAACTAGCTGACAGTACGCGTGCCTGCGGACACGTAATGTGGCAAGCAATGGGCTGTTGAACGCAAGCTAGAAATCTTAACGTTCAAGTGGAGTGGCTAATATCCATAAAAGATGACTATTATCTGGCAAATTGAAGTGCGGAGCCGAGTTTTCGCGCGTTCTCCTTCAGAGGCCAGCGCACTCTGGAGAGGAGGAAGAGTTACGCACACACATCTACTGTGAGCGTGTCATTAACGGTGAGTTTCAGTCATCAAATAATTTTAATGCGTGTAACAGCTATCAACAACAACACTGAAAACAATCACATAATTCTGCTGCATTACAACTCTTGCCAATAACAACAATAACGAGGCCTATTACAGTCATATACGTGCACGGCACATGTGCCAATAATAGCAGGTAAAAATCCCACGACCAGCAATTACCGCCGATCGCCATGTACATACGTACACACATACCCACACACATAGAAATGTAGGTAAGTGAGTCTGTGGACTTAAAGCGATGGAAGAAAGCGCGCAACTTTGCAATGTACGGCCCACCGCAGTTCAAATTGGGTCCTCAGCTGCGCGCGTACACGAAATTACGGAGAGTATGCGCTTAAGACCACTACCGACCATAACAGCAACAACAAGCAACTACCACCACGGACAATTGCGCTCATGAGCCGCACGCAAGCGTTTGGGTTTCTGTTATGGCTCAATGAGCGTCGGTCGTCTGCTGGTGTGGGGTGTATCCCGATGCCGGTCGCATTGGTCGGTAATTACTAACTAGCGCAGCCGCACATGGAAGCCGAACTGACTAGGGCGATCGCGCCTGTCTTGTTGTCTAATAGCGGACATGCCAACATAAAAATCCGTATATTTAAGTAACAAAGCACAACAAAGTGGCACGTTTGCAAGCTGCGTTCATATGTGTGTGAATGTGCGCGTTATCTTTATGGATCATGGAAAGTATGCGCGGTGTTTATGCCTTAAATCTATGTTTTTATTAGATACTTTTATCTCGCATTCAGCTGCCGCTACAAAACAAACGAGTAGTGAAAGATTTTGAAGGGAAATGAAGTACACTCTCGAAAGTGAGGCGTAAGATTGGGAAGAAAAACGAGGTGTGCGTTGCTATGGCAATGGAAAGGGAATAAATCTAGAGTTACGAAATTAAAAAATTTTTATTTTTCTAAGTAATATTTATTATGAGCAAATATGAAATATCCAGGCTTAGGTAAGTGGCAATACTAATTTGCAGGATTTAATATTTTGAAAAAGCAGGAAACTCTGCTCCAAAACTTTTTTAGTCTAAAGCCTTGTTAAATATCATATATTTCCTTTTTGTTTTTAAAAAGGAGACAACTCGTGTTAAATATCTTTCCATATAAATGTTCTTTAATAAATTTCAAGAACACCTCCTATTTGACATATATTATTTGTCTTAACTTTGAAGTAAATTAGTAATCCCGGCGTATTAGTACTAAAGAAGACACGACCAGATATTACTAAATTTTACTACAGAATCACATCATAATAAGCGAAATATTCTCGAGACTTTTATAGAGATATCTTGCACTCGGTTTAAGGTCAAGCAAAACGTCGAAATTCATTATAGTGAATATATGAGGAATGATGGATCGAGTGAACCGATTCTTCCAGTTTTCGCTTAATATGACTCTATGTCAAACGCATCCGGATGTCAACACATCCTTTAACATTACAGATATATACTTCCTCCCTCACTAATTGATATGCACGAGATGAAAATGAAAATCATTGCATTGGGTATATGCGAACTGAGAGAGGGTCTTGAGCGATTCTTTTTGTATTTGACACCAAGCCAAATTTCTCATAAGAAAATCTGCTCAATAAAATTGATTAGAATATCATTCGTATTGTCCTTAAATAGTACAAAATTGACTGGAAAGTCGAAAATCCGTATGCACCAGTTACATTAATGTTTGCCTCCAAACCACATTGAATTCGAAGAAATATATCTTAATTAATGACATAATGGGAATGGAATGGAATTCAAGTATTCAACTTGATTCAAATCTGTCCAATAGTTTATAAGGTATTTCAGCAAAGAGTGGGTGATGCACTTCCGTTGTATAGTTTTTAATGATTTCATATGGACGTCTGTTGTAAGGACGTTGTAGTTAATTTTCACATCACATTGACTTTTAGAGATGTATCGCACTTTTCATTGTTACGAACATAAGAGTTATTAATGAGGTGGACGTGTTTATTGCCCTATTAAGCCCATTTTCGAACTGTGGAATAAGAGGTTGAAGTTGAATATTATAACGAAGTTTGGCTGACATAACTCTAGTAATTTATAGGCTTGATATATGAAAATTACGTGCACGAAGTTTGTCCGCGATGAAATCTTAAGCTACTGGACCGACTTTAATGAAGCTTTGCACAAAGCGCGCAGTTTGATCCAACTTCAAACATATGATAGTTTATACCTGTAAGTATTGTTGTAATATCTTTATAGATATAACAGTTTTGTTAACCCAACGATTGTTTTTAATACCTTAAAACCTTAGTACCTTAATACCTTAAAACTTATCGAAGTAGAGAGTTACATTATATATATCCAAACCATTGGGATGACGAGACCAGTTGATTTCTGGATGAATGTATGGCCGTTCGTATAACCGCACAAGCGATGCCTTGAGTAAAACTGGTGAATATCTTGATGAAACTTGGCACACGTGTTCCGTGGCACTCTGATGAATTTGGCATTGCAGATGGGCGAAATCGGACCATAAAGCGACTAAAACAATAAAGTGCTATAACTAAACCAAAAATTTATGTACAAATATATCACTTAGCATTGAAGATAACAGCAGCTGCCGTTAAACATTTTTAAAAAAGCGGTTGCGCCCCGCTCCCTGAAGTTATGTCAACCAAACTTGCTTAAAATATTTCTCTTTAACACTTCATCACACAGTTTGAAACTGTCTTTCCTATGGCTCACTTGTGGTAAAGCCATTTAATATATTAGTGTTAGCTAGAGACATGTTAGCCAAAAATATTAAGCACCGATTAGTACTGAATTAAAATAAATTTGAAGATGTTTGTAATTCAAAATAATAGATATTATATATTTAATGCTACATATTATCAACTAGCAACTTTGTAATTTACACATTTATATCAAACTTGGTTAAATTATTAAAAACTTATAAAATTCAACATTTTATGTTGATTTGTGTCGAATATAAACTCTATGAAAATTTTTATTCATTTCAAATTTTGACCTCAAGTTCAAATCTCAATCCCGTGGATTTTTATACCGGCTATAACGTTTTCAGCTTTATTCGTAAATCATAATTTCACTATTGAATATCAACTAAAATAAAATTTCATCTATAGCTTAGCCACAGCAATGGCTGGCCGGGACTGCTAGTATACATATTATATAATATATGTCCTAAATGTTCTAGAGAGCGATTTCTACTGCGCGCCCTTATTCCACATTTTTTACCATTATTGGGGATAATTTTTATATATTTGGTTTCAAAGTAGGCCGTTTGTGGATGGAACTGAAACTAACTTCGATGGTAGAACTCGGTCGTGCTCGGTCAAAGTTTTAATGTTTTCTAATACACAGTTCAACTAAAACAGCTACAAAAGATGAGAAGTTAAATTACGACACGAACAATTGAAATAAGGTGATCATTGAGGCGTTTTGAGAAATGAAAGCTACTCATTAAAGCAAATTCGACTAATAAAAATGTTCTTCACATTTCAGGTGTGCATCTTAAATAGAACAAAGTAATGTTTATATATGAACCCTATAAATACAAATATGTATGATATGCTGTCGATATAAACAGAGTACAATAATACTAGAATGCCATAATAAAAATATCTCACTTCAATGCTTATAGATAAACGGTTCCAAAGATAAACGATGTGAAAATATTAGTAAGTAATAAGTTTGCAAATGCTAACCTGTCGATAAGTATAATAAGAAAATAATATATCCCAAGAATTCGAATCAAAATATGTATTTAAATACTTGACGTCTCATATTTGACTCTTCTAAGAAAAACACAATACTGGCTACAAATAACCACTCTTTTTTAACTAATACGCAACTCTTTTTAAATAAAAGCTGGCAACACACGTAAAATTCAGCACAAATCAATCAGATCTCAAAAAGAACGAACTGATTTCTTATCATATTATATACCCTGGGTGTTGCCCTACCAAGCCGAATTAAGCAAACAGCGGTTATGGATGTAATTTGCAATCAATTTTAAATCCAGTTGGTCAAAGGTTGTCTTACAATAACTTTTCAGAATGAGTAGGTTAAAAAATTTTATTGTTAATAGAGTCTTGATGTCAAGTCATACTTTTCAGAGCTATGTTAGTATAGTGAATCGGTTCATCAGTCTCATAGGGTAGATTTAATGTCACTACCCAAAACGCAATTTTCTTTCCTTCATATGAAACCTTCTGTTGAGCTAAGGCAGATAGTTTCGGATCCAAATCTAATTTATGGTCTATGGTAGAATATTTGATTTGAGAACGAACAGGACTTAAGCTTCTACTTTAATTTGTTAAATGAGTTTACAAATATTTCCGAAGTACTTAATAGGTCTGCCTTTTCGCACAGTGTACTCTGTCGACGGCTAAAAGAAGGAAGTCCATGGCAATGATAAAATCTGTTGCCGCACTTTATCATTCTACTAAAAATGTTTAACTTCTAAAATCCATTATTACGCTTGCTTGTTTGGCGTTTACACTTTTGTTTGCTTTATAATTGCAATAACGCTCTCAGCTGAGCGTTCGACTGTTGGAATTCGGCGCATCGATCGTTTCGTCTTACAAAACATTAGTATACCAATCGTTTTTACGGCTATTCGTTATCGACGATGACGCTGATTTCTGTGCTGCGCTGCACTGGTCGGCTTTGAGTTGTTAGTACATGTATTTTCATTTGAATTACATGCCTTTTCTCTTGTTGCAACAATGATGGCAACGATAACATGCCAAAGCAGCCAGCAATTGGTGCATAAGGCGCATGCGCAGCAACCAACGGTGTGATAAATATCACTGGCTACAAATCGGCAAATGGTTGGCAACAAAAATGCAGTCAAGAGCCAACAATTGTGGCAGTAACAGCTGTAGCAGTGTTGTTCATTGCTTCATTTCTTCGTGTTTACTCGAACAGCTTGTTCGCGATTAAATGGTCATATTGCACAAGGCAAGACCACGAAATCTCAGTGGAAAAGTTAAGCTGCCCAGAAAGGAAAACTCCAACAAGAATTGCAAGTCGCTTCGCGGCGGCGCGATGGACGCACACATGCATACACAACATTTGTGCTGTGAACTTTCTTGGAATGCTGCAACGGAATACCGTGTGAGTGCACTGGTGTGTGTGTGTGTGTCAAATGCGCTTAACTTCGAACTGCCACTTTTTGCTCCGTGCACCGTAGTACCAGGAAATATCCGCATAACTTACCGATTTCAGTTGTAACAACAATAATAAAAACAACATCAACTTCAACAGAAATCCTCCAACTCTGTGTAAATTGGTTTTTATGCATTTCTGTTTGTGCATTTTGAAGGAATCACTCATCTATGCGCATCAGATAAATTGTAGGCCGCGCACTAAAAGCTCGAAATGAGGCATTTAGTTCGACCGCGGAGTGCTGCTGAATTATTGTTTACGACTTTGGAATGATTAAAGCTTTTCCCAGTGCTTTGCTTTCCCAGTGGTTGTACACAAAGGCCCATTAAGGTGGAACAAATCTATGGAAATTATTTTAGTTAGAAAGTTAGCTTGATATTTTCATTCCATACAATAACATTTACATTTTGTACCCTTCTGTGGTTTCGATAAAGTTTTGACTGCTTTATTTTCAGATTTGGTTTTCTTTCCGAATTCGTTCACAATACCATAATTTTTGTCCAATAATTTTTCTAAAACTGTGTTGAAATCAAAATCTGACCAACATTGAGTTTGACATTAACATTAACTTCCTCAGTTAAGCGTCTAAACGCTCGCCTCCTTAGATCGAACCTTGAACTGCATATTCCCCTGTTCATCTTCATACAAAATATGGCAACACCCTGTTGGTCATAATTATAAGATTTGTCTCTATTGCAGGGAATTTAAAAGATCTTTGACACAAAGCAGCCTATGTGTCCTTAACATGATCTCTATGAACTTGTAGATATACCTTGTTACACTTGTTTATATTTCAGGCCCATTTTCATATATTTTGTTCTCAACTTTGAAAGCTGAATAATTTTACTCCCCCCTAATAAACACTAGAGAAATATATATATATATGTATACATATGTAGGTGTATGTATCTATGTAAGTATGTATACATTTTTAAAATATATTGCAGGTATTTTACTTATCTTTCCCAGGCCAATTTCGCTTCCTGACAGATTTACTTACGTAGAGATATAGTATATATATATGGTAACTTCTACATCAGAGTGTATCATCATGTATCAACATGTATGTAGTCATCATGTATCCTGTCCGCGTTTCTTTAAAACCAAGTAGGTTCATAGAGTTAAAAAAAATCAGAAGTTATGGCAAACAAAAGTCTTAAAAAACATATACTAACCCATGTGTCTCGCTTCACTGAAAGTTTGAAATTTTGTAAAAGTGTTGGCCCAATAAGTATAGTTATGATACTAGTACATCAAGAGCTGACGTCATCTGTAGTAACTTCGGTAAAAGTAATTACTAACTTGAAAAACACCGATGGAAGTATTCGTGATTAATTGTGGACCGCCAAATGGTTAATTGTGTCTATGTTCCAAAACAATCCCAATGAGTAAAACTCGGTTGTATACGTAAATCTGTAGTCATAACTGGTTTTAATTTAGGAGATTTTTCTCGATTATAAACCAAAAGGGTACTTTGTACGGTACATTTATGCCACTTTTCGGCAGAAACACAACTAAAATTAAATAAAAAAATCTAGTGGCAGTTTTTGTTAAAGATCTTTAACTGCACAAGAATTTGCTCAAGGATTCATTAGGATAGTTTCGAAAATTTCATTATCATCGTCCAAATTGGCTGCAGGTGTATCAAGATTATATCCGATGTCTTCTGTAGGTCAAAACTTGAGGAAAAGCGAATCGAACAAACAACAAGTATAATTCAACAGAAATAATATGATAAGCAAAAAATACTATTTCACATAGAGGTATGCATTTCCTCTTTTCGATTGAATTCAAATAGTTAAGTTTGTTTTCGCAACTTCGTTCAGCAGAACTTAGACAAATCGGGTGGAAAATCGTTGAATCGAAGACGGCTTCAATTAGTGAAACCTGAGTTGATTTATTGTTTGCCTATAGAGTTATAACGTTTCTAATGTTTTTGTGTAGTTCTGTTTCCGACCTCCAAGAGACTGTTTGCCCATACTCAATATTGATCTACGCAGAGTACCAGGGTAAATAAGTTCCAACAGGTTGGGAGAGTGTGAAACGCAGTTTTTTTATTACTCATTATTGATTGCTCACATCAACTTGAGGATACTACAATACTCAACTTGAGGATACTACATACTGGAGGATACAGGAAATTTCAATTAAATAAAACGATCAAATCAACGTTTTAGATCAAAGGAAAAATTTTTTGGTACTAAAAATCCACTTTAAGTAAGAGGGGGCAAGTTATCTTTCGCGGCGCTGCAAAAACTTCACCGGCGAATATATTTTTCCTGAATAGTTTACTTTCTGTTATATTCAATTTGTAGCTTCAACTCTCTTATGAAAGGTCATGTCCACATTGCACCGCAGATATTTGCTTAACGAATGACATCTTCGTAAGCTGCAAAACAACAAAGGAAAAAGCATATACAGTTTCTTAGGAGCTCATTATTGGCATGTCTCATCCGCGGACATCCACCAGCATAGAAGCTGTGACCTCTTATGCTCCTCATCCTCATTACGCGCCCATTCGTAGCACCAGCCGCAGCCGCCGGCACGGCAACTAGCACTGAGCTTTCGATATGCTTCGATATCAAGCGATTGCATGCGATCGCAGAGCGAATGGCTAAGCGAATTTGTATAATACATGCGACTGCAGCTGCGTCTAGTTGCCAATATTGTTGATTTGCAGTTGTTACAACTATGTATTATTAATGTATTGTTGTTGCTGTTTTTATTGAATATGGCATAACAACATGAGCATTGTTAGTGCTGCCGCAACTGAGAAGAAAAGAAAGATGAATTGTGCAGCGAGCGAGTACATTGCCTGATAGCAACAACAACACTAAAGCGAATAAACTGCGACAACAAACAGGCACCCATTGTAAGGCAGCAACGATCGTTTGAGCCACAACTTAAAGGCACTGAGCCACGAACAATCGCCCTGCATTCCACGCAACCTTTTCGACTATTGCTCCGGCTACCAAATGCCTTAAAATCCAAGTGTCTAGTTAGACGGCTGCCTGACGAGTTGACGAACAGTTGGACGACATTCCCGACGTTTGGACACGACAAGATGCCAACTGCCATATGCCGCATCTAGCGGATGAGATGAATAGTGGAGCAGGAGATTGATAAAAAAAAATAAAATAAAAAAAACCAACAAACATTATTTGAGGGCCTTTCTCTGTCAGTGCTGTTTTTAAAGCAGCACGTTGCCTAGTTACTACTACCCACCCGCTCCGATGGAACAGTTTCTTTTACCTTAACCGCTACGGCCGTTACGGCCGCATTGGCCTCATTATTGTTGTTATTGTTACAAGAATTACTGTGTCTACTGGAAGATCTTTTGTTGTATTTGTTTTGCTGGCGCTTTTCTAGTAATTCTATGTTCTTGTAACATTTAGTCTCATTCCCCATACATCTTTTAGCTCAAGCCTTCTCTGTCCTTAAAGAGAAAACAATGTCTTTTTAATAAATACGTCTTTTTGCTGCTTAAAAGGCAACTTGCTTCCCATTTAAGCTTTAACCATTTAGAATTTCCATCATCACCAACAATTTCAATATTCAACACCATCAGTCGTAACTGCCGCTATCGCCTTCATCGCCGTCATCACGGCTGCTGTCGTGACCGCTGTCGCCGGTGATCTTGATCGCTATTACAAAGCTTGCTATGTGTGTGCCTTGCGCCTTATGTCAGCCTTGTGCGCGGAACTCTCGGCGCAAGGAGTTCAGTTAAGTGTGGTAATTACTACAATGTAGCCAAGTCTTTTTCACAAAGAAGTTTTGTATTTTTTTAATTTCATTTACACAAAAAAGAATTTGCACATAAGTTACACTTATTCCCAGTGAGAATTTAGTATGCAATATTTTTGTATGACATCCCCTGGTTGGAGAGTTAAGATAAATATTCGAGGGCTGCAGAAGTTCACCTGACCACATCATCTGATTTGCAGTTTTTACCTGTCTTTTGGTTTTTAAGAAATTCGTTGTTAATGTCGGAAAGTTAAGCAGAGTAAAGTTTTCTGAAAGGCTTTATAAATTCTTCCACCATGTTGTAAACCATCTTGTTCGAAATTTGGGCGATTTATCGTATGAAACACTTTAATTTTTATTGGTTCTACACATAGTGTGGGGATATATTCTATCAAATTAGATATTATTATTATTGGTGGGTCTAATTTGCCATCTGATTTTGGGAAATTGACCAAATTCTATCTTACTTTAAAGCCTTGTAACCCCACCCTGCTCTTCATATACCGAAAATATTATTATTATGATAGTAATAGTATTTTCCCAATTTCAAACCCAGTACTCCAATAGCTAGAAGTAGTCATTAAAAAATTACATCATCTCACGATTCTGATCAGATTGTTTTATATAACGCTGCATCTTTCCCGATTACTTTAAGTTGTAAGAATTTAGAAATAGCTTGCTAAGGTGCTTTGAATTTTTAAAACCTTAATAAATTATTTTCTCAAAGCTAAAATTTCCAGGAGCCTGACACAAATATAAAAATGCATTTTTTTTAATCTGTTCCTTCCAAATGTGCTTCTACCATTCATCCGATTTAGATAAAGTTTTGTCAACTTGTTTTTTGCGTTCGTGAAGCATATTTATAGTCCAGTTTGTAAATCGCCCCTCGGGATGGCGCCAGAATCAAATTTCCGACCCTCATTTTTTAATATCATATCTTCATTGCATTCATTTGCATTCTGCATTCAATCTGCAATTCTTAGATTCTTAGAAAAATTTAGATGGATTTAAAATTCTAACACTTTTTCTCCATTTTTCGATTTTTACAATTTTAGGATATGGTAGGCAGGTGAGCTAACCTTAGGGCATAGTCAACGCTTGAGTGCAGGTATGGAATACTGTAAGCATGATTTAGGCGTTAATATTTTTACTGGCATCAGGTATTTTGATGAAAAAAATTTTATGAGTTACTTTCTATATTACGACATTCCAAAAATTAAGATCTTTGGCTGGTACCCTGCAGTCAAAAAGGCTTAAACTTAGCTCTAGGAATTTCGTTTTCACTTCAATACGTGAATTTTAGGAGCACCTAACGGTAGGAAATGATAACGCACTTTACACTAATTTAGAGTATATGCCGTATTGATAAAAGCCTGGCTGAAGTGGGAGATATTAATAAATTATAACATACCGCTTTTAAGACTTCAAGGTCAAGTGTATTCACACTAATATGAGTAATATAAACTTGAAGAGCTAATGAACACGTTTGCACTGATTAACAAGAATAAGGTTAGAGCAAATTAGAGAGACGATAGTCAACAGTAAACGCAGAACCCAATCAATTACACATTAATTACTTTGTACCTTGTACCAAAAGAGAATTATAAGGGCTATGAAGCAATCAGATATGAGTGAACATTTATGTCAATGAGTTTGAAACGTTGAAAATTACGTATTTGTGTATATTTAACATTCATGACCTTCAGCTGCTCTTGCCCTTTATTTAAATCACAACAATGTTGTTTTGCCTTTTTAAATTAAAAAAATTGTCAGCTGTACCTTCTGTAGATGATTAGCTGAGCTTCATGTCTTGTCTTGTGTTGTGTTTCTTCACAAATTACGGGACCTACAAGTTTTAAATTAACCAATCGAATCCATACAGCTGGCTGACATATTTTACGAAAATTTTGGGGTATTCTCAGTGTTTGCCGAATGCGATTTCTTTTAAGAAAAACCTTGTTGACTCATGATGACCACAAGTGCTCTAGGGCAAGAAGACAGGAAGGCTAATAATCAAATTAAAGCTCGCATAGCTTTACTAAAGCCAAAAAATATGAACAAGATAATAGAAATGGCGCCCTATAATTTACTTTCTAAAAAATATTATTCCTAATGATGATAAAAAGAAATCGAAATACTCGATCATTCGATTACTGATTAATCGAAATGATTTGATTGTTAATTGCAATTAATCACATAAATATATTCTTGAAATTCCAAACGTTTATAAAAGAAGTTTTTCCTAGTTGGCAATTTAAATAGTATGCCGCTCAATTATTTGCACCAAACTACGCCTATCCCGCTTTTCAGTTCACACCCGTCGATCTAATTGACATAATGGCTTATTGTTGAATTGTCATGCAGATGCGGAGCACTTTTATTTCAATTGGCGCATTGAATGACTTTGGCGGGCAATTATTGGGTTGTTCGGAAAGTCATTTCGTTTTTTCCCGCCAGAGGACTTAATTACGTTTTTTCGAAACTAACTTCACACTTAAGCCCCATAACCATTATATGTCATGAGAGCTGATATTGCAAGGCTTGTGTGTGAAAAAGTTCTATTAATTCTACCCAGTAGTTTTTGGTTGGTGCCTTTTTAAATATGGAGAGCAATAAGCAGCATTTTCGTCATATTTTACTTTTTAACTTCAGAAAAGGTAAAAATGCTGTCCAAGCGAGAAAAAAATTGACGGATGTGTATGGAGAAGGCGTGTTAACAGTACGCCAGTGCCAGAACTGGTTTGCAAAATTTCGATCCGGCAATTTTGATGTCGAAGATGCACCACGGTCTGGAAGGCCGGTCGAAGCTGACAAAGATGCGATAAAGGCATTAGTTGATGCAAATCGGCGAATCACCACACGAGAGATCGGTGAGAGGTTAAATTTGTCGAATTCAACTGTTTATGGCCATTTGAAAGGCATGGACTTAACCTCGAAGCTCGATGTGTGGGTGCCCCATGTCCTTACCGAGCGAAATTTGTGTCGTCGTGTTGACGCGTGTGATTCGCTCCTCAAACGTCTAGAAAATGATCCATTTTTGAAGCGGATTATTACTGGGGACGAAAAATGGGTTGTATACAACAATGTTAAACGCAAGAGGTCATGGAGCAGAAAAGATGAACCGGCTCAAAGCGTGTCAAAAGCCAACATTCACCAAAAAAAGGTGATGCTCTCCGTTTGGTGGGATGTCAAAGGAATCGTTTTTTTTGAGCTTTTGCCGGACAATACAACGATTAATTCAGAAGTCTATTGTCATCAGCTGGACAAATTGAATGATTCACTTAAAGAGAAGAGGCCCGAATTAATCAACAGGAAGGGTGTAGTGTTCCACCAGGATAATGCGAGACCTCACACAAGTTTGGTCACTCGCCAAAAACTTTTACAGCTTGAATGGGACGTACTGCAACATCCACCATATTCTCCAGATCTGGCGCCTTCCGACTACTATTTGTTCCGGTCCCTGCAAAATTTTTTGGATGGCAAAACCTTTACCTCAAATGAAGATGTCAAAAACCACCTGGACGAGTTTTTTGCCAGCAAGGACCAAAACTTTTATGAGAGGGGAATTATGTTACTGCCAGAAAGATGGCAAAAGGTGTTGGACCAGAATGGCCAATATATAATTTAATAAAATATTTATTCATTATACGAAAACTGTCTTTCATGTTCCCCAAAAACAACGAAATGACTTTCCGAACAACCCAATAGATAGTGAAATACCTGTGTGTAGGATTGCAAGCGCGTCTAGTTCGACCAAAGGTACATACGTAGAGCTTGGTCCCAGTCGAGGCACTGGTAAACTGCCATTTACCAGCCGCCGTCTCGTCAGATCGTCAGAGGGCATTCAGGCACTCACGCGACAAATGCAATAAACAGATGAATAGCTAAATCGACAAGCTGACAGGCATACAAACTGACGCGCCGCACAAACAAACACGCAAACAATATGATGGATGACTGCAGGTCCATCCAACTATCCAAAGCTCGCTGAGGCATCAATACTAGATAAATTCAAGCCCTTGCTCACCGCGCGTTTGTTTACCTTTTCGGTTGTGCGGTTACAGCGGCTTCGTTGGCGGAATTGTAGGCTGCGAGGCTGTCTCGTTGGCTGTCGAATCGCTGATAGGTCGATCGGTCGGTTGGTCGGTCAGTCGGTTGTTGCGATGGATGAATGGCAGGTTTTTGATGTGGTAATGGTGGAAAATTGATTTTTCGTTGGAAATAGAAATTTACTTAAATTATTGCTTGTTGGCCAGCTTAATTGGATATTTTAATGAGGTTTTACCCTTTTTTATGTTTCATTTTTATTCGCTCAACATTTCGGAGCCTGAGTTGCTGAGGCTTGTCTAATGTCGGATGTACAGACACAACAGCTACGCAGTAAGTGAGTGATGTGAATGGTGCGACAGTGAGGGTGGACGTGATTGTGGCAACGCCATTGACAAAGCAACAAGCGACAATCGCGCCGAGTTCGAGTGCCAGCCGCCGAATCGGTTTTCGGTGTTTAGGCGTTGAAATTGCACATTTTTGTTGTAGTTTTATTTAGTTGTTATTTTGTTTTTCAGTTACTCATTTTACATTTTATGTTAACAAATATTATGGAAATTCATGGGCTCATAAACATGTTGCCGAACACAAATTTGCTTACGAGGTGATGATTTGCTAAAAATGTAATAAATCAAACTTAATTGATTTTGACGACAACGGATGCGATGTACTGTTATTTAGTATGCAAATTAATGTTTGCTGTCAACTTTATATTTATTTGATTTTTAATTTTAAGCATACGAATAAATTAGCTCGATTAAATCACCTCATTAGCATCACGTCGAAGATATAGTTTTATAAGCCAAAAATGCGTCAACACATTTCGGTTTTCTTTTGGCCTCGTTATCGCCAGCGTTCTCGACAACTCGACATCTAAATTAACTGGGTTCTTAATATATGAAGGCGAAGCTGAAATCATATAATTTCCGTTAGGAAATGTCAGAAGAGGAATTCATTCGTACTCAGATAAATTTTCATGACTAATAGTTAGTTAACCATGCAGATTTGGTCCAGATATTATAGTAATTGCATAGGGAATGTTACAAGTAAGCATTTTATCTCCTTATTCTAACCATTTTTGAGATTGCTTAAAGAATAAGGGACTGCAGAGTTAATGCAAACGGAAAAGCAATTCAGTTTTGAATAGACTTCCTAATAAAAATATGAAAAGTCTTGTTTGAAATTTGAACAACAACCGAACTCTCACATAACAAAAATCCAGCTAAATGAAGTCGACGTAAGTAATAATGAACGGTAATTATTTTTCACGCGAGTTCATTATTTAATTGATCATCACAGTCATTCAACAGTTTACCAAAGAATCCCCTAAATAAATTATTTTGTTTTTATTTCCTAAGCTCACTTGTTAAATATCGCTGAATATCGTTGAAGTTTATACAAGTCGAGCATTATTTTGCATGCCCTCTGAAATATGTGGTGTGTTCAAAAAATAACAGGAATGTTCTTCGACTGTGTTCTTCGACTGTGTTCTTCGACTTTAATGCCATAGTGCATCATGAATTCTTACCTCAAGGTCAAACGGTCAATAAGGAGTACTACCTACAAGCTCAACGCCGTTTGCGTGAAGCAATGCGAAAAAAAACGCCCGGATTTGTGGAAAAACAATTCATGGCTTTTGCACCACAATGCTCCCACATGTTTACACCTTGTTGCTTTTTGGTGAATTCTTGGCGAAAATAATACTGTAGCGATGCCCCAGGCTCCATATTCGCCAGGCATGGCTCCGTGCGACTTTTGCCTGTTTCCAAAAGTAAAGAGAACCTTAACGGGGCTTCGTTTTACAAGTATAGATGATATTAAAAGCGCATCACTGAAAGAGCTAAAGGATATCCCAAAAATCGAGTTTGAGAAGTGCTTCGACGATTGGAAAAAGCGCTGGCATAAGTGCATAATATCGTATGGAGGATGTTCTGAAGGCGATAACATTAATGTAGACGAATGAATAGATATTTTTTTCAAAAAACGCAAATTCCCGTTTTTTTTTAACACACCACGTATGTCATAAAAATACATTAAGTTAACAAAAATAGCTTACTCTGCACAACGTGTTCTGAGGGACGTGGACTCGGGTTGATTTAAAGCATGTGAACGAAATAATTTTCCGAACAAATTATATTTAATATCAATAGATATCAATTAGTTAGTACTAACCTACGGTTTTAGCTTTGGAATCTGCTATCATTGAGAAAGGGGGTAGAACCATCTCTAACCCACTGTTAGCAAAACGCTGTTATAAGATATGTGGAAATAAAGCAAAACAACTTATCATGACTTCTCAAGCTGTTAATAAAATTGCTCTTATAAAATTTTCCATTAAAAAACTGTGCAATTCTATCGTTTAAGAGATCATCCTCCTTACACGGATTTATAATATTTATTTCAAGATCAAGTTAAAAATGTTCAAAAGAGAGCCGGTCAAAGTCAATAAGTAGTTTTAGTAGTCAAAAAACCATAAATATTATAGATACTCATCTATGTTCGGTTTGGAAACAATTAATCATGTACTCATAATGTTATTCTACAAATGAAGCAGCTTTACAATTAAGTGGTCAAATTGTATATTTGATTTACAGCTAAAGGTTTGTTTTGCTTACTATATATATTTAAATATTTCAGAATGATGAAATTACTCAAAACTACCCATAACCATGCCCTGTTGTCTTCGTAGTCGATATAATAACTAATATGTGTGGTCGTTTCTCCAAAACTTCGAGACTGGTATAACTGGTCTATATCGAATAACAAGCGATTATGCCACCATAATGTGATATCTACAAATTATTTGGCATTGAATAGAACGACATACCTTCGCCTTCTCGTGCAAATATTTTGACAAGAGAGCCGAGCTCAAGTTTAATGAGTAGCTAAGTGGCAAATTGAAGACAAGACTTAATTTGCATAGGTATATACTTTATGTTACAGAATGTCCTTGTAACAGATTCCAGCAAATCTCAGCATTCTTGCCAAAAAGTCGATAATCAACCAGCCAATTTAGTGTTAGTAATACCTTTGCTAAATTAATCAGCTTAAATAGTAAATTGCACAGGTACAACTTCAGTTTTCGTGCCAACCAAGTCAATAAGCTAATAACCTTGGTGTACTACTCCGCGGCTGCTCAAAATCTTGACTTCACGCACGCACTTAAAACATCTGTTTATGCTGAGTATATATATTCAAATGTCTACTTTCAATGTCACTCACCTTATTTCCATGATCCAAAGCAGAAATATTAAGAGCTTGTTACGATTTTTCCACATTTCTTCGCAGCGTTTTTGTGCGTGCGTCTGGCAATCGCATCGTTTCACTACACATAAACACAACAACAACCACGGCACTGACGCACTCCGAGCTCACTCAGTTCATAGACGCACACACACACACACACACATGTATATATAAATATATATTATTTATTGTGTGCACTTTTTAAACAAAATATTTGCTTACGTAAAATAAAATATATGTGCTTATGGTTTTTCTATTATTGTATTAAGTATATACTCGTAGGCTGACAGCATTTCCAGGCGAATGCGAAAATGCTAAACGCTTCGAATTTCACAGTTTGGCGTTTAGGCGTCGAATGGCTGCGTTATATTGGGCATTTGGATGCTAATTGGATTGGCTGGTCCACTGTTGTTGGGTTGATTGCGCGCACAAGGAAATGCTGCTTGCTCGCTGGTTGTTAATGTTGTTGTAAAGATTGGTGGCGAAATTGGAAGTTGTAAAAATTCACACAAAGTGCACGGGCAGCAAGCAGTGTGAGCAAGATTCATCCGTGAAATTCGCAACAACAACAATAGCAACAATAACAACAAAAGCAAGAAAAAGTGCGTATTCGTCGTTGGCCGCGTCCGGTAAGGTGCTAGATTTGCTGGTGGTTATGTTTGTGTTTTTATTACTTTTATTTTTATTTTATTTTTGCACCTGCAGCTTCAGAATTTCAGTTCGCTATTGAGGCGCCTGGCTTGCACTGTAACACACAGACGCTATTACATATTTAAGTAGAAGCGTTTAAATGCAGGCTTTTAGTTGGAAACTGACCGCTTGTTTCTTTTTACAAATTGTTTATGGGTTCATATTAAATGTGCCTTGATATATGCTTGTTTGTATGTATTTTGACTATGCGTTATGCCTATGTGCATATTTAACTGTAAATTATTAATATTTTTATTTGCGAGAAATTTAGAGAGAGTAATTACTTATGGGTTTATTAGCTCCGAATTAGTTGTAAATATTTATGATATTTTCAAAGCACCAGCTTTTTTTAAAATTTTCCTACAATTGGCTTACGAATTCAAGACAGATTTTTCCCTAGTTTATTTATTCCTTGAACTTCGAGTGCTAAAATTGTTTTTATTATTTTTAATTTTTTCATGATTCGAGAGGACGACGTGGTGTGTGTTTATATGTATGCCGCCAAAAATTTAACAATCAATCACAGCGCATTGGCATAACCTGAAACTTATTTAGGCGTACAGAAAAGTGTGATATCAGTTTAATAGATTTTCAAATAAAACATTTTATAAAATCTAATAACGATTTTAGTCACACACTTATTTACTAAAAAGTAAATATTACTTGAAAGATTAAATGAGTAACAGATTAAAGATGCATGCAGCACAAAATTTACATATATATCAAGGATGATAGTAACTGATTTTTCGATGGTTTCGGACATTAGTTTTGATTTTTGTTTTTTTTTTGAGTATCATGCTATCATTATATCAAATTTAAGAGTTGTGGAAAATGAAGAGAAAATAGGAAGATTAAAAATATATTGGAAAAAGCAGTTATGTTTGCTGACCATCTTTTTGAAAGTATTTGAAAGCATTATAAATGAAAAGCTCTTGAAAAACTTTGGCATAATATCCATTATTGTTCCCTTTAAGTTTTGGATAACTCATTATTAACTGTTTAAAAATACCATTAAAACTAACCAATAACCAATATAACAATAAAATAGTAGGTATCCCTTATTGTCACTTAGTGTCGTGATCGACATCCGATTATGTTTTAAAACTCAGATAGAGTATGCGACAACTAAAGTATCAGAAGACCACTCTAACCTGTCGTGTTGGCAGATCTGGAAAAACTAAGAGGGAATTCCTTAAGCATAATAATGAATTATGTCTACAATGCTCAAATTTGGACGATGATCACTAATTAGTCTAGGAGATGTTGATTTTCTTCTGACTCAAGTTAATTTCTCTTGTATTAATTGTTTTCCAATAGACTTTATTTCGCTTTTATGCGCCTTTTTTACAACCTCGACGATGTCGGAAAATAGTCCAGTTTTTACCTTCCAGCATTTTCGAGCATTCTTTTGCGACTCGATTATAAGATAACGGTGCATATATTATATTAATTGAAAGATAACAGTTAGAGCCACTTATATATTAAGATGTTATTATAAATTAATAATAAATATATATTTATTAATTTATTTTTGCTGAAATTTAATTTAAAGTGATTAACATATTCTTAAATTCTTAATCAGTGTTTATTATCCATATGGATCTTATGTATGGCAAATGCACGAAAAGTTTAGAATTTAATTGCCTATATCATGTGATACAATTGTATTCTTTAACTGTATAAATCAGAGAGACTGTATAATTTTCTTATTTCTTTGTTTTTTCAAAACACATTCAAAATATTGGTCATATGTCATATATATCTACGTTTGTATGCTCGTATATGAGTTGCCCGTTTCGTTCGTTATGCAAATGCTGTTACAAATTCACACGTTAATTTGGGAGTAGCCTGCGCCACCGAACACGCAACTCGCTTACATTGCCTAACAACGTTTCGCAAATCATGTGGCATGCCACAAACTGGCCGCAAGGTATATGTGTCAATTCGAGTGGTGCCAACTATGCATAAAGTTATTAAGTCATTATGCTAACTAAGATTGAGGCTGTGTAGACAAGCTGGCAAGTGAATGCGACCAAACATTCCCGAACACACAGCCTTCTGCATATGAATGTGATTTGCTGTTGTTGTTGTGCGCCACAGTGAGTCGGCGTGACGGCCCGCTGAGCATCATGCTGACGCTTTGTGTGCTGAGGATTAGCATAAATCATCTGGTCTATTTTTCAGCAGCGCTCTGAGTGATGCTCAGCACTCCCAGCGAACAGATGTGAAAACTTATATGGGGTTGAATATATTTCAAAGCCTTCTGCGGGTTAGCGGCGAACCATATCACAGCTCGTCTCATCTGCATTTCGGCCAACTCGCAATCGCGATCTCGGCAGTTGTGCACTCATTTGGTTTGGCATTTTATTTGGTTATTTATTTCATTTCACTTCTTTAAAATCGCATTCACGCTTGGTCAGCAACAGCAAAAAATACATAACTAAATAAATAAAAAAGAGTTGTTGCGTTTCTGTGGCCCCATCAGCTCGGCAACCAGTTCAGTCCATTTATTGCTGGCCAGCTATTGCCGCAGCTTCTAACTGAGCTCAGCGCGACTCATCATACAGATCGTGCTTTAATGCGTTGATTTATTTAATTTATTATTTGTTATATTTTCTACGTTTTCCATTTTATTCATATTCCGCGCATTCGGAGCGCTTTGTTTTTTATTTTTGAGCAGTTCCTACTAAGGGGTATGCCAGAGCACCGATGGCGTGTTTGTCAAACGCTCGCCTGACGTCGACCGCAGCTGCGGCGAGTATTGATGCGAACCCATCAAACGCACAGCAGGTGAAAACATCTTACTACCAAAATATGCTAATGTGTTGAGATAAATTATCCAATCACATTCTTAAGCTGACGCGGTAGCGCGGACATTATTTGACTGCTGAAGCTGCGGCGATCGCTTAGTGTTTAATCGCCGAAAAACGATTGGCTGCCGTTTGGCGGCTTTGCCACTGCCGCGGGTCAACTCTTCAGCCTCATAAAACAGTTTGGGTCGCCAACGAGCACCATCTAAGTGCTGAGGCCAATGCGATAAAATTGTCACGCACTACACGCCACACATAATTAAAACACATTTTTAAGGACTTCACAGCAGCGGGATGCCACACACTCATTCACAAAATAATCAAGAAAATAGCAACAACAAATGGTATCACTAAAATTTAACCGTCAAATGTCACTGAAGCTCATCAAGTTCAATCAAGCTCATGAAGTTATTTACTTGACACACAGAAGACTTTATTCAACGTTCGCGTGTTCGATCTTCGCTTTCATCCGCATCTACAGAATACAGACGTCTAGTTCACCGAAACACCTCTGAAACACCTCTAAACAGTTCGAATGTCGTGCGAGAACTGGCAACTGGGACCGAATGTTTTGGTCAGCAGGCAAACGCTGTGGCCGAATCAATCGTCTAGTTGGTTCGAATGTCGGCGCGCGTGTGTGTGCGCACATCTTGGGCTCGAACGCGCGCTTGGAGTTCAAGTTCGAGTCATGCGCAGCGCACGAACTCACCTGTGATCGCTCTATGCGCGTAAGTGTGAGAGGATGTGTGCGGCTGTTGGCAGCGGAGATGCGATTTCGCGCATAGTTTGCGATAGTTGCTGTCTGGTTTCAGTCAAGCGCGGGTTCTAAATGTATTCTAATTGGCTCAGATGTTTTTTTTTCTTCTTCGGGTCGTGAAGCCGATTCTGATGAATATGACGCTGTGTAATTAATCGATGAGTAAGTGTTATTGACTGCTTGATTTGCTTCATCATCCTCAGGCAGCAAATCGGAAATACTTATAATTAAGCCAAAGAAAATGATGGTGCATCTCATTCCTCTAAATATTTACTTATTCATATGGAATAGTATAAATCGAAGATAATTATAGTTGGAGGAAACTGCTCATGAACACCTCTAGAAATTACTATATTGTTGTTTTGGAACATCTCTGCGATAAAAAAAACCATCTGTTTTCCGTATGTATGTTTGTGTTCACTGAACTCTACGAAGTGGTGCAAATTTGAGAGTTTAATTGAGGTTATACCTGTTTAATTATTTCGGTGCACTTTATGGACCGATTTCGCTCTTTCGGAGTATATATTAGAAAATTTTTTTCTTTAGGTGATACAGGTATTTTCCCTCCCATTGGACTCATATTGGGAGTAAACTATCCAATGGGAAGAAAAGGAAAACAGTTATATGCTTAGTGGGCTTATTTTGGCAACTATCTTTGGTTGTGAAGTGTTCTCACAACACGAATTCGGATTATCTCATCAGTCTCGTCCGTCTCTGGCCTAGATCTTAGAAACCCATGCTTCTCACAAGGACAGTTTTATTTTCCATGTTCGCACTGCGGAGATTGAGTGTTTTCATTTATGTATCGCAGGGATGAGGAAAAAACCCACATCTATTTAAAATTGCCTTTTATACTCGAAGCTTGTTAACCTACTTCGAATTCGATATACCTATTAAAACGGTTTCTTATTATTTCTATTAACATCCCTAACCACTGTACTAGGGCCAAGTTCAAAAATATAAAGTCCACAACTACTTTCTAAAGTGGTAATTTTAGAACGCCAATTTTTAATTTTAGTGAATTCTTCAATTCTCTTATTGTCAATTTTCCTCTTATTGCATTTCGCTCGACGAGATTCGTATAAAAAAATCCACTGCTGCACTTAGAAAATTCATATAACGAAAAACTGAATAAAACAAAACTTTGTTTTGGGCACAAAGAGTACTTGAAAAGGCACAAAACTGAAAATTTAATTTTTGAAAAATAACCGAAAATACCGAAAACTTCATGAAAGTTGTCAACATGACTACAGTTTTATTATTCCGGATATTCCATTATTCACATTCGAATTCAGTGCTAACTATCTAGGGTTTTATTTTTGAATAAAGTTACAAACACGGTTAATTCTCATCAATTTCCAATTTGCCACAATAAAAATCTAATCAATCATCAAACTATTTCCAATCAATAATGTGGAGTATTTAATAGGGTTATATTTTGTATTATGCTCATTCAATATATTCAAGTCCAATATATTTATTTCAATTTCAAACAAAGCTTTCGATGATTTCACTTTTTCTCAGTAAAACTAAAATTTTATAAGAAATTGATATATGTACTATCAACGAAAGGAAGTTATAAAAACATTTTCCAATTTAGTAATGCGATGTCTTCTTCTTTAAAATTGTTATTAATGTCTAAACAAAATCCTGCCTAGAGGTATATTATAGGTGATTCACAATTTTAAGCCCTAACAAGAAGAAAATGAAAAAAGATCTTAAATTGTGACAAAAATCTAAACAGGAGACACATCAATTATTCACATGCTGTTCAATGCTTTTTTGAACTTTTACTAGCAATATTGTTTCCACGCCTACATAATAAGTAATAAAATAAATAAAATAAATGAATAAATAATAAATAATTTCACGCCTCCATAAATTTTTTATTATGGGTGTTGGGGGGAAAATGGGAATGTAGGCGCTGATTTTTGTAATCCGATTCGAAAATAAATTTTCTCGAATTCTGAATTCAATAGAACAAATGGAGGTGAATAAAGAAAACAATAAAATAAACAACGGCTCTACTATCGTCGGAAATGTTTTCAGAAATCGTTTGGTTAAGTCAGAAAATCGCAGGACACGTGGACCAACTTTAAAGGATAAATAATTGTACATAGTTTTTTAGTTGCCGTTTCCGCCTTTCCAATGGCCAAAATCCTTTTGCAACACAAATAAAGTGAATGTTGCCTTTAAATGACAGCCAACAAGAGCGGTCGAATCGAACAAGTACAACGAGCATGTTGCAACCAACGAACCGCTGAAGTGAAACATCAAATTAAATGGATTATATATGTGTATGTATATATGTAAATGTGCCCACGTGTTGATGCGCATTTAAGGGTATAATTCGCTTTTGGACTTGCCGAACATGTGTATGTATGTACATATATGCAAATGTCATCACGTCTTATGCAGAAGAAAATCTAATTCTACTTGCTTGGTGGAGAGTAGAGATCTCCAACAAAAACAAATGCCACAACTTATTGTAATTGATTGTTAGGCATACGGTTTTCTCTATGTCTGGTTGTGGGTAAGCTGCCACTGTTTGACCTCTGATCTGCACAATCGCCGTAGCTCTGATTGAATGGCAGAACACAATAGCCCGCAAATTAGCCGCAGAAAGGAAGTTAAAAGTGAAGAATAGATTTGTATCAGCAGCTCACTTTGAATGAGAAGAAAAATATAAATTAATCACATACACACATTTGTAAAACGCGCCAAGCCAACCCACTCGTCGCTGCACAGTCACAAGCCGAAGTGGTGACGTGATATCGCATGCAGCATGTGATGTCTGCGTGACCTGCGATTTTTCTGGCTGTGCTTGGCGTTCGAGCGAGTTGTTGACGCAGCCAGTGATCAAATTAGTTGCAGGCAACAACAGCAACAACGCGTTCCAATGAAAAGCTGCAATTAAATTGCAGTTGATACCACATTCACAACCGGCGATGAGTCGTCAAATACACACAAGCGTATACACACACATACACACGTGCGCTGATAAAGCAGCGAATAAAGTTGTTAGCCGCTAACTTTGTTACACGCACACACACACACACACACACTCGCAAAGCCACACAATTTTATGACCAATTTCGTTAATACTATTTACCAAACATATTAACCATTTTTATATGACTTATTACCCGCCAGTTCGGCTATCCGTGCGTGGGTTCTCCTAGCGAATTTATAGACGCATATAGATACTGTTAAGCGGCTTAAGTAGCCAAATGACAAATTAGCTCACAAAGCGCCGGCTATTGATGTGCACAGATGTATGGTTATAGATATTTATGCCTGTGTGATTATATGTGGCGGAGGTAGTGACTTTTCGGGGATGCTCATGCCCGATGTGCGACATCTTCGCTGGCGCGCGTGTGACGAAATCCAACCAGTTTTGTGGGGATTGCTGCTCAGCCGACTACCAGTTTTCTAACAGCTGACCAGTTATGGGATTTTGCGGTTGATTGTTGCTTTTTCACAGCTTTTCTTTGTCTTCTATTTTTGGTATGCCTTCTAAAAATAATCTCCCATTGTTTTCTTAATTTTTTTCTTTTTATTGGCACCCAAATTTACGAGCTTAATTGGCGACGACTTTCTTTTAGACAACCATTGTTATTTGTGATTTAATTTATTGAGTTTTATATGATTAGCTGTGTTTTTATACCCAATCACTGACATTTGTTTATAGCTCAGTTTAGTTATTGCATGTCTTATTTAAAATTTATTAAATTTATTCAATCAAAGGTAGTAGGTAAATATTCAGTAAATTTTGATGGTCGAGCACAGCCTGTTTAGGGAAAACCCACCATTGTTCATCTAAGGGTTTTGTAATAGCATATTGCAAAATAATAATTACATAATAATACATATATTATTTACAACATATTACATACATATTACATATATTACATATTACATTTACAGCATATTACAACATAATAATTAAGTTGGATGTAGGCTAGTATACGAAAACATGCAAATTTGAATCAAATTGCACATTAAAAATTCAAACAACTACACTGTGATTCAATTTACAATAGGATTATTAAGAAAAAATGATTATAGTTAAAATCAAGGGTTACTCTATAACATTTTAATACGTGTAAATGCATACATAAATATAACATAAAAAAAAAACATTCTCTTCAGGACTTATTTTTTAACTTAAGGGATAACGCTACTCTGGACACTTCAAAAAGTACATTTGTTCTTGATTAAAAATTTGATTGATATGTATGGAAATACGTAAGTACTTTTTATGTTGTATAATTTATTTATCATAAACATTTTTATTAAAAAAGTAGTTTATCTTCAAATGTGCATCAAGTGATGTGAAAAAGGTATGCACATTTCTCGAGCTTTTTGTTAAAAATTTGTCTGCATTGAGACAAATTGATTACTCTCCTATATCTCCTAAAAAATTTCCTTGAATTTTGTCCGAATACATTGATTAACATAAGAAGTTAGACAATTTCATCTAAATACTTTAAAAAGCCTTCTCTATCTAATCTGTTGAAAATTATATTCGTATTGCAAAGACCACAGCTATACCTAAATTTTGTGAACACAACGAGTGATATTTAAGGATACTTTATCGGACCCAATCAGATGTTCCACACAATAGCCATCAGGGTACGATTCTCTTCTTGTTCTTTATATATGCCGTATTTCTAAAACCTTTTAAAGCTTTTGTTTTAACTGAATTAAACGTGTTCGTTGCTAACAGATTTAAGCAATTTAGTTAATTTGTTTAAATAGAGGGATCCACATATTACCATGAATATGGTTCAATGGTATAGAAGCCTTGTTACCAAGTCCATTTCCTTAAGTTAGAGCACTTTAAAAAACAATTTCTTTTCTCCGATTAAATTCCAGGATAAATCTTTCTCCGTATACTAGGTAACATTTAAAAGAATTTGACTTTTCCTTAAACTTTTTAGAACACGATGCTTAAAAAGATTCTCTTGCATTTCATGACTCGGAGAATTCGACGGAATAGGTGGATTACGCCCGATTCGATTTCGGGTGGACGGGAGGAGAAAAATTGGTGGGTTTATTATTAGACAAAGGGAAGTTGTGAATGAATATATAAGCACGTTTGTTTTGTTTGCGTATTGAAACTAAATTGGCTGGACTGTTTCATATATAGTATTTTTCAAGAGCCCCTTCACAATGTGACTGTTCTTTTGCTTTTCACCGCTACTCTCAAGTCACTAAACTTCTGATCTTCATTACCAATATAGTGAATGTTGAAACGCCATTTAGAAAATTCCGTAACCCATTGATACAGATTAATTTTAATGTAAAAATTACCTCCTCTTAATAAATCAAGAGAATATTTTTATTCTCACTCAGAGGCATGCTCTTAAAAGAACTATATATGAGTCATTTTTGGGTAAATGAGAGGAGGGGTGGAATTCATAATATATATATATTTATATATATATATGATGTGTGTATAACTTATATATAACCACTATTCAAAGACAAATTTTTATTAAAAAATATACATGCATATATGTTATGTATGTATAGGTAACTGTTTTCAAATTTTCGACTATCAATGAAAAGGTAAACCATAAATGTACATTGGGTATAATGATTTTATTCATTGTTATAGATAAGTAAATATGTACATTATTTAGTTTTTATAGTTGCGCTATCATTTTTATTTGTATTGTTATTATTTTCTTTGTTTTGCTAAGGTAGAAATTCAAATGAGTTAGGCGTTTCATATGCAAATGTGATTCTTGGCTATTTCACTTGCTTCTACTTCCAAACACTCGAATGAATGTAAAGAAACTGTGTGCGTTCTTTCATGGAACTAATTCCATTGATTCGAAATGGAGAGCAACTAATAGGCGAACAGATTATTAGAGTTAGATCGCAGCAAAGTGTAAAACTATTTCAACGATTCTTTTGTTTTATTTTAGTATTTTTTTTTTTTTTGATAATTTCCAGCAAGTGGGTCAAAGCAATCAATGAATCGGCAGCTGCTGCTGTCCGGCAAATAAATTTGTTTCTACTTTAAATAATATTCATTTTATTTTAACTACCTTTTTCAATCTATGTGGTCGCATAACATGCCGCTCACACATTCGCACATACGTAAAAACTGCAAAGAAGAGCAAAAATTGAAGACAGAAGACAGGAGACAGAAAATACACGATGTAACTTGCACCACAACACGCGCCCCGCTGAAGAATTGCTCAGCTTATTATCTTGAGACTATCGGCTATAATTCAGCCTCTTAAATTGCACAAACACATGTTGTGTCGTGTTGGTGTTATTTTTGCTGTTGTTGTTGGTCGCGGTTGGCTGCCCGTCTTAGAGTTACTTAAAATAATTAGCCAATAATGCTGAAAATGCTTTTCATGTTCGCTGTAATTTGCTGGTGTCGCCGACTTTGGCTGCCAACTGCAGATGCTACTTTTTAATGCTGCTTGTTGCTGCTGCATTTATTGTTGTTGCTGTTGGTGTTGTGATTATTGCTGCTCATTTGCATATCACATTAGAAACAATTTTGTGGCTAATCACCACCAACACAGGCTTAAGCCGCCATAAACAACTCAAAGTGCGAAGTGACACTTGCATTACCCATTGCTCTTGCACACACACATGCATGCATGCAAACGTAAGTTGAGTTGAGTAAGCTGCTTTATTGCGTGCAAATGTTGCTATGCCCAACCCCAATACAAGAGATAACTACACACACAAACACACACACACACAGACACACATGAATCTGAATGCGCGAATGACTTTGGTGCGAAAGCACGTGTCGACAGTTATAACTGTAAATGCAGCAACAAGAATAACAACTGGCACAAGCGGATTAGAACATTTTCATTCAAAGCAAAGCATTCACAAATAAACTATCATCTTTATGATTAGTCTCTTATAAATGCAACTCTGTATTGGATGATTTGTAAGTTAGAATAAATGTGTAATTTTGAGACAGTTGAGCAGAATATGCTGCTGCTTAAACAGCAAGAAATTTTTGGGTTAAGGTGCTTTCAGTTTCATGGTTTAACTTCATTGAGCCTGGAACTCTTATTCGAGTAAAAGTGAAATAAAAGAAATAATCAAAAACTGGATTCGAAATGAACCGATTAGTACTTGCTTATTAAAGAGTTATTAGCCTCTATGGCAAGTTTCACGGTACATAGATGGTCATCATAGGGAATGCTGAACGGATTCCAATATATACGTATATTTTAGTATATCTCTGAGTTTCGACGATCTCTTAAAAATGTCAATAATCAAAGTTATTTGGAAGGTCCTACTACTTAACGATCTATACAAAATACCTTTTAAATTAAGAAAAGATTGTTGCTCATAGTTGATACACAGGTGATATTTAATGACTGCTTTTGCTATTTCAATATTATGTGAAATGTGCCGTTGCCGGGTTAAGTTCGGCTATACGACATTCCCTATATGAATACTCTGTATTCAACTTTTAGTTAATGTTGGCTAATAATACAACAATGGTCGGCACGTGCTCTATATGAAAACTCTGAATGACATTTATGGTCAAACCCTAATCCCTAAGCAACTAATAAATACAGTTGTGAAGTCGTGAAAAGTCGTAATAATGAACAGTTTTTGTAGCGCAAATAAGTTATCTCAAGCTTATTTTATTACCATATATTATACTTTGAATATGATTATAAAAATGATAGCTAAATTCGATCCTGTTCCTAAAATTTAACCCTCTACTCATTGAATTCAATATTTTGCACAACCTCGTCATCGTACTAAAATACGTAAGCTCATAATTTTTAACTTCTTACCAAAGCAGTGACATAGTCCACCAAAATTCATTGTCCATTATAAATTAGGGTATACGTCCGTAGTAGATCTCAAATGAAAATATTCAATATATTTAGGAAACTAAGTTGGCTGTCTCCTCCATGAATAGCTGTTAAATGGGCTATTGCGGATCGCAGTGAATTGGATACTGGATACTTATCTGATGCGATAATTATTACGATCTCATCTGAACAAACGATGTGTATTTTCTGAAGCAGTAATATCGACTCTACCTTAAACAAGATTAGATACCAGATCACACTTATATGTCTGACTAGCACTGGCTTGAAAAATAAAAATGTTGGGCTTTCTAAAGTCGATTTCCTGACTTTAACACCCTGGTTAGGGTACTAAGATGCAACTCTCGTGTTCAATCAATATGTTAAATGAATCAACGTTCATTCAATTCTTGATGATGTGTCAAAGGGAAAGCGTTTCAATTGGGTTTTCTTTTAGTATCCTTGCTTTCTTCCGATATATTGATGTCAAGTTGAAGGTAAAGATAGAAATGATTGATTCAGAGGAAGTAATATCGGGACAAAAGGAGAATATATTGAGAAATAAGACGCAATTTTTTCAAAACTTTCGTTTTTATTTTGTAGTTAAAATAATTATTGGATTGCTTTTCAGAGAATATTTCATGCGACGAACAGGGAATCTAACTTCTCCGAGCAGTTGCGACAGGTAAAAATACCGTCGGATCTGTGCAATTGCCTGTCAATGAGAGCTCACTATTAACAAATATTATTTCTAACTGTTGTTTCCTCATTTCTGTACCTTTGCTTTCGTTAAATTGAAAACAAATATTTCAGATTTGGATTTGAATATAACTCACAGCACAAACTTGTATTGGATACCATTTGAAATAAATTCAGATATTTCTTATTATTAGTAATTACTATCACTCTAACGACTCAAAAATACTACTGCGGAAACTTATGAGACTAAATATTTAACGTACATTTGTATTCATTTGTCAGTTGTGTGCTTAAAATGATTAAAAGCTTAATTGCTTATTTAGTTGAAACAAGAATTAATCGAATTCTAATTATATGTTTGTACCTAAGTAAGATAATAAACGGATAATCGACTGGCATACAGTGAGTCTAACACTTTAAAATACATATCCAAAAAATTACAATTTCAATTTATTTTTGGGTACGGTTGTGGCGTGGAGTTTCAATACCGCAAAGGTTAAATCATAAAAGTAAATAAAATATTGATTTATTCCCGGGTCACAAGTAAAATCATCAAATAAGTTTTATAAATTCTATAGAATTTAATTTCTACAAACTCTTAAAATCTAAGTAATCATGAAAAATCTCTATCTATGCTTCAAAATTTATGGATATTAAATTGTTTTGATGCGCACAATTATTTGTGATTGGAGCAAAGTTTACACTTTTCTATTAACTGAGGTCATGATCATTTTGCGATAATTATCACGGATGACAGTCATAAATATTGCATAAGAAACGGAGCTCTGTAGCAACTCTTTCCAGTATCATAACTTAAATGTACGGCTTTGACCCACTGTACGGTGTGCTATTGCGTATTCAACGAAAATCATTTGGGCGGATACGATGCCAATCAATATTTTGAGTGAGCAAGAAGCAGGTTGTTAGCTATATTTTAGAGACTTAATGCATTTTGTTGAAATATACTCTGCAAAGCTTTGGGATGAAGTTGTATTTTACAACTAATAATGTGCCAGTTAATTACGCAACAATCTTGAATGCATCAAAATACAAACGCTTCTGTATTTCTAGTAAGTTAAGAAGCTGATTTTAAATTACTGACAATTAAGATTTCTCAATCAACGCATTTTGTAAAATCAAGTTTATGGATACAATACATTATTATATGTGTTTAAGCAAGCACACTCAGGTGCATAAGTGCATAACTAACCCTAGCAAGGTCGTGAGTTAAAGATAAAGTTTTTCGCAAAGACGATCGTTCTACATAAACTGTATCGAATTTCCTACAAAAATATGTTAAGGTTTTAATACGAACTTCAATTTTCTGAAAAGTCTTCAAAAACAGTTCCTTTTGAATCAATAATTAATACAGCTTTTCATATACTCATCCCCTAAAATTGTTTCAATTTCAGGAATAGAACAAAGTCACAAAGTGGTCCAAACCTTGTGAGTAGAGTGGTTGAGCAATTAATTTTTCAAAAATTCGGGTCTTTGATAAAAGTTTGCTTAAAACACCAAAAAACATATGTTGTCGATTTCTCTATTGCTAACACGTCCACACTCTGTATACTCTAACAACAGCTCGAAATTCAGTAAAGAATTTCGATATTTTTATGAAACTCTATGTATGTTTTTCCTGTCTCCCAACGTATGTTGTTAAGCAAATAAGCGAAGAGGATCTGTTGCCATGTTTACGCTACATTAGAAAACTTAAGTTCAGCACAGATCGCAACACAGTGGAGGAGAAAATGTGGTTTGAAAATTTCCAAGAGAGGCAGTTTTCTTCTGCAAAATTGTCTCTTCTAATAGATTATAAAATAATAAAACATATACTACATAATCACAAACCATTTTCAATATGCGTTTTGAGGTTCAGTTGCGAATTTCTGCTGACAATTCCATTACATATATTGTTAGCTCGATGTTCCTCTGCCAATTAAGCTTTTTGTTTAGTTCGACATCATTACATTATCGAAATAGGCAAATATTTTTACTTCATCTTCGTTGAGCTCCGATAGTATACCAGTAAGTACCGTCAACCATAGCAAGAAAATGTTCACCCCAAGGTGGATGTCCACCTATCAATATGCCTTGATATGAATACCGAATCACAACATCACAGTCCCAAGCGCCGATGTCTTTTAAGATCGAATAACTGTACTTATTTCGTTAATACTGAAGGGGCTCTATATATCCGGGAAGGCGGATAAGAAAAACTATACAGTGAAATTATTTTGTTTCGTTTTTTCCACTTTCCTAATCGATATTGATCACCACCAAGCTTACTGACATATCAAAGGCGATTAACTTTATCTATTGTAAGAAGTCCAAAAGTTAATGTTCGGCTTGTTTTTATATTTTTTCTGGCCTGTTTTAGCTCTGAAATTGTCGACCACAAGGCTGCTGTTCTCAAAATTTCTTTTGAAGTTTTTACTTTCTAAAACCTAATATCCTAGATCCATTATAATTAGTATTATCTATTCTACGTTCATTACCAAACTGTCACATATTCTGATTTCTGTGCCCAAAACACAAACAAATTTGCCACATAGTTTTGTAAGCAGTCGGTAATCCACTCACCAACTCACAAACCTCACATTTTATATGCGCAGATCTTCGGAATCAAGAATAACTAGCTGAAAATCCATAAATACTGCGAAAATGGGATTACTTTGCCACTAATCGTTTTGTTATCTATTTTATTGCCGACAATTAATATGCGATTTTAAAAATGCTATTATAAATATTGAGGCTTTACACTTTTGTGATAAGTTTTTATAAGCTCAACGTAAATTAAATAATTGAAATTTATTACCACCAGCTCACCATAAATAATTAGAAATGCACACAACACGACGATTGCATCTACTACAACAGCCCGCGTTGTACATGTACCATACTTATTTCAACATACTGTATGCACATAAGTATCCGTCTAGCAGCGAAATATTCTGCTGTCAGCAATTTGTTGTAAGCACTGCGACCGTCACATCACAAGTAAACAAATATTTTGGAATTTTTGTTGTTTTATTTGTAGCGCCGAATGGCAAAGGAGGTGGCCGCAAACGCCTATGGATCGTAGTTTTACAATTTAATTTTATGCACATTCGATACTCATAAAATTGAGCTATTATCGATTAAAATCTAATATTTCAAAAATCTTCTCGTTCATTACACACTTCACAACCGCTGACAAATAGCGCACACACACTCGCGAAGCAGCGAGAACACTCAGTAAGTGTTAAAACTCAATGAAACGCTTATAAATCAACAAGTTAATTGAAATGGGATGTAACGCAGTGGCATGTTGGAATTTTTCCCGTTTCAAGTTTTACGCTGAGCGTTTTACTAGTTGGGCGTTTAAACGGCTAAATAGCTAAATCGCTAAATAGCTAAATGGCTACACAGCTGCTGCGCGGCTGCTTAATAATGAGATTTGGGAAACTAAATGAGTGGGAATTTAAATATCTAATAATAATTGTGTAGAAATGCTAATGAGATTTCAAATGTTGGCAATCGAAGGATGATGATGCGTTGCAGTTACATGCCCGATGTGGACATATAATTATGACCTGCTCAGCCAACAACCTCGAGTTTAGATTCCCAAACAGGTGATTTATTTGAAGCATACGAGTTTGAAATGTTTACCCTGAATACTCTTCCTCATTTCAGTTTACCTTCTCAACGTTACCGCTAAAACATTCAAAACTTTAACTTATATACCGAACTGGCAACAATGACTTAAATGTGTATTTTAAAACCATACTTGTATTTAGATCAGAATTAAGTTAGATTATTACTCGGAAATCGCCTGGGTTATTAGCCGTCTTCGATTCGCTATTTCTCTGCTCACTATCTTAGAATAATAAAGTTAGCGAGTTGAGGTCGATATAAAAAAATATGCGGCTACCTCATTAAAGTGAAATAACCGTTATCTTCAATACTACCACATTTTTACTACCTACAGTTTTTAAACCAATTTTAGTTTTGAGAATAACTTAAATGACAATACAAAATTTGGTATTTAACAAAAATTATCCGCTATTGACTTTAATAACTTAAGACTTGAATTCTAATATAATTTTTTTATGAAAGACAGGTATGGACGCTGCTCAATGCCAAGGATTTATTATCTGGCGCGAACAGAAGAATTTCTTCACTTTCACCATTTCTACATTAGTAGCGCCGTAAGTGCTGCCGATAAGTACTACCAGCTAATATAGTCGAAGGCAGCTATTATTTCACTCACTATTCACTCACTATTATTTCATTTATCAAGATTAGTGATTCATTTCATTTTGGTACCTCAAAATGGATTTCATCCGTCACAACCACTTGTTGATACAGCATTTCATACATACATACACATATACAATGTGTGTTTTGACTGTGTTCTTTAACTTTAATGGCATAGTGCATCATGAATTCTCGCCTCAAAGTCAAACGATCAATGAGGAGCTTACCTATAAGTTCAACGCCGTTTGCGTGAAGAAATTCGAAAAAACGCCCGGATTTGTGGAAAAACAATTCAGACTTTTGCTCACTTTTCCTCAATTCTGCTCACACTTCGTTGCTTGTTGGTGAATTCTTGACCAAAAACAATATTGCAACGATGCCCTAGCCTCCATATCGCCAGACATGGCTCCGTGTAATTTTTTCCTGTTTCCAAAAATAAAGAAAACCTTAAAGGACCGTTGTTTTACAAGTATAGATGACATTAAAAGCGCATCGCTGAAAGAGCTAAAAGGCTATACCAACTAGTACGGAAGGGCTGGTAGATAAAATCCACCAAATTAACTCAAAAGTGATATATGCGATATAAAATCAACCAAAGAGGTTTAATGAATTTATTAGATACATGAGGAAAAAGTAAACCAGAGAAAAGAACATCACTATATTAAGCATATGGGGCTTAGACCACGCTCTAGAGCGGTTTCTTTCATATTTAGCGCGAAATCACATTATCACACGTTTAAGAAAAGATATCCACTTAATTTCATTAAAATATCACCCATATTAACCAACATAAAAGGTTTAAAGTCAGATGAAAGGTCAGGAATTCTTATATCGGGAATTTTAGGGATAGAGGAAGATCTGTACGGATCACATTAACTCTTTTCATTATTCAAATATATTAGGGAACATGTTTTCACGCAATTTTGTGAAAGTAACTTACACAGTGACCGACATATTCGGCATAAAGTCTGCTAGAATAGCGAAAATCATTATATGTAGTATATAATTAGTGACCGATTTCACACATTTTCGGCAGTAAACTAAGGTATATCCGATATTACATATTCACTTAATTTTGCTAAGATATATTACAATTGACCGAAATATATGGCATAAAGTCTACCCAGAGGTTGAAAACCCCTTTATTAGGTACATGGGACTTGGGGAAGTATTTACCTGATTTTCGCCATTTTTGATACCAGAGCACGCTATTATCATGGAAAGATAATCCTCAAATTTCATTACAACATCTTATAGGTTTCCCGATATTTTCGATGAAAAGTCAGATAGAGACACGGAGGTCCTAATATTTGGTATCTGGTGGCTTGAAAAGTTTTAATCCGATTTCGTCTATTTTTACGCATAAGGTGACATATCCTGAGGGCACTATTTGCAGATTTTCATATCTTAATTGTTGCTCGATTTATCTGCTTTAAAGTGAAAGGATAAGATGAAACTTAAAATTGTGTTATATGAGAAGTAGGCGTGGTTTTTATCCGCTTTCGTCCATCGAGTTAACGCACTGTTAGTAGTTTTCAACATAACTTTCGTATGGGAGGTGGGCGTGATTATTATCGGGTTTCACTCAAATTCTCAGCATATGCGGAGATGTTAGAAAAAGTTAGCCGTTACCCGGAGCAAGTTTGATTGATATATCTTTAACCGTATTTTCCGAGATATATATATAAAACCTATTGGGGGCGGGGCCATACCCACTTTTACAAAAATTTTTTCCCACAGATGTCCCACCCTACTAGGATCCTCTATACCAAATAACACATTTATATCTTAATTTGCTGCTGAGTTATAGTACTTTATCTGTTTTCGATTAATGGAATTTTGTGGGCGTGGCAGATGTCCAATTACGCCCATCTGCAATACCAACCGTCTTACGGTGACAAAAAATACGTGTACCAAGTTTCGTCAAAATATATAAATTGTTATTCAATTTATCGCTTGCACGGACGGACGGACGGACGGACGGACAGAGAGAGAGTCACTCGTCTCTATCTAACTCGTTTAGTTCTAGGTGTTACAAACAACCGTTAGGTGAACAAAACTACTATACTCTGTAGCAACATGTTGCGAGAGTATAGAAATCGAGTTTGAGAAGTGTTTCAACTTTTTCGATTGGAAGAAGCGCTGGCATAAGTGCATAATATCGAATGGAGACTATTTTGAAAGGACAACATAAATGTAGGCGAATGAATAAATACTTTTTTCAAAAAACAAAAATTCCATTATTTTTTTAACTCTTTCTTATTGTGTTTGATCAGTGCCAGACTAACCTTGAACGTTTGTCATTTTTATCAATGTTCAGAAAACCCGACACCGTACAAAGGTTTCATTTATAAAAATTCTTTAATAATATGACCTACGCTTTTAAGCCCATGTAATACTTCTCGAATACTAAAAGTTCTGCCACTATTGTGACTTCCTCTTCCATCGTAAGTTATCAATTTTATCAAATAAAAAATAAATAAAAAATTCAGTTTAGAAAAATATACACTAGCATTAACAACATCAAGCAATCTATGGTCACAAACCTATCTACGATACTTCCGACATCTGTTACTTCTGAGTCTGATGTTTAAATCAAACGAAGCAAGATCTAAAATTAGATTAGATCTAAGTTTTGTTTTATAATGCAAAACCAAGATCTTCATTTTGGTGTCAAGAAAGTTATCATTAAATTCAACAGCCGTATGGAGGCATCTATGGAAATATATATAAAAGAATCGGGAAAATAGAGGAGGGAAAATAACATGCTAAGTCAAAAATATTTATTGTCTACATCCCTTTAAAAATTTTATATTTATATTACTACTACTACTACTACTACTACTACTACTTGTGCGGCTTGCCAAGAGATGGCGTAACTTGATTATTATTCCATCGTTCCAAAATTCCGAACACGCGTTGGAAAGCTAATATTCTTGTGCTTCTTTTTCAGTTTATGTCATTCATTAGAAGCTTAAGAGTTCTTCTTCATTACTTTAATTTTAAACACTCAGAACTTGTGGGAGTCACTCAAGCAACCATTTCAAAAAGTTTAAAAGCTTTCGGATACATTCAAAAGGAAGGAAATTGGGTGCCATATGAATTGAAGTCAAGAAACGTTTGAGAGATGATTTTGCATATCAAAAATGCAGCTTGAACGCTACAAAAAGAAATGAAAGAAAACGCTGCATCTGTGACTGGTGGTGAAAAATGGAACCATTACGATTACGACAACCTTAAACGCAATAAATCATATGAAAAATATTGTGGCCAATATTCATGACGCCAGGATAATACTAGTGGGATTATAAAGGCGTGCTGTATTATAAGCTTCTGAAACCGGATGAAACCATTAATGACATTAAACGCTACCCACAACAACTCATCAAATCAAAGAGAGCGATTTCTATAATTTTCCATCACGGCACGGCTCGGCCTAATGTTGCAATACCGGTTAGAAGCTATTGGAAAAATAGCGGCTGGAAAGTTTTGCCTCACCCGCCTTATAGCCCAGACCCCGCCCCTTCTGACTATCATTGCTTCCGGTCGATTCAGAACACCCTCACTGGAAAACGGTCCGCATCAGAATAGTATATCAACATTTGGCTTGATTCATTCTTGTCTTGATTGGCCGCCAATCCGGCGCACTTCTTTTGGGATGGAATCCACAAATTGCCAGAAAGACAGGAAAATCTTATAGCTTCAGATGGGCAATACTTTGAATAATAATATTTGCACATGTGTTTCTTAAATAAACATCAAAAATTTGGGAAGAACCGTACTAATATTGTTATTATATATAACAATATTTATATTATTATAAAAGGCAGCGTAATGGTCCAAGCCCATCAGTTCAAATTAATATTATTGAGATTTGTTCAGTGTGTTTCCACTTATGTATTTTAGAAAATCGGTTAGATGATCCGTAACATTTACAACAGACAGAGGGTCTGAGAGTCTGAGAAAAGAAATGGAGTTAATTTTTTCGGAAAATATCATACAACTTTTTGGAACTTCTAGTAAGTTTTAGGGCGTAGAATAAAATAATAAATAATTTTTTCATGTAATTTATTCATGTATATGTAACTATGCCATCCTATAGTCAGCATGAACCCATTCCAAACCCCAAAATACCTTTATATCGCGCATTAAAGATAGTCGCTTCGTCATTCGTATGTACCCACTTCACTCAATCACTTTTCCGAAACTATGTATTCCCTTCCTTTTGATCTAACAGATAAAGCAATCTCGCACTTAATATTGTGTGAGAGTTACTAACAGTCTTTCCGCGCAACAGAAATATATTGGGTTGTTCGGAAAGTCATTTCGTTTTTTTTGGGGAACATGAAAGACAGTTTTCGTATAATGAATAAATATTTTATTAAATTATATATTGGCCATTCTGGTCCAACACCTTTTGCCATCTTTCTGGCAGTAACATAATTCCCCTCTCATAAAAGTTTTGGTCCTTGCTGGCAAAAAACTCGTCCAGGTGGTTTTTGACATCTTCATTTGAGGTAAAGGTTTTGCCATCCAAAAAATTTTGCAGGGACCGGAACAAATAGTAGTCGGAAGGCGCCAGATCTGGAGAATATGGTGGATGTTGCAGTACGTCCCATTCAAGCTGTAAAAGTTTTTGGCGAGTGACCAAACTTGTGTGAGGTCTCGCATTATCCTGGTGGAACACTACACCCTTCCTGTTGATTAATTCGGGCCTCTTCTCTTTAAGTGAATCATTCAATTTGTCCAGCTGATGACAATAGACTTCTGAATTAATCGTTGTATTGTCCGGCAAAAGCTCAAAAAAAACGATTCCTTTGACATCCCACCAAACGGAGAGCATCACCTTTTTTTGGTGAATGTTGGCTTTTGACACGCTTTGAGCCGGTTCATCTTTTCTGCTCCATGACCTCTTGCGGTTAACATTGTTGTATACAACCCATTTTTCGTCCCCAGTAATAATCCGCTTCAAAAATGGATCATTTTCTAGACGTTTGCGGAGCGAATCACACGCGTCAACACGACGACACAAATTTCGCTCGGTAAGGACATGGGGCACCCACACATCGAGCTTCGAGGTTAAGTCCATGCCTTTCAAATGGCCATAAACAGTTGAATTCGACAAATTTAACCTCTCACCGATCTCTCGTGTGGTGATTCGCCGATTTGCATCAACTAATGCCTTTATCGCATCTTTGTCAGCTTCGACCGGCCTTCCAGACCGTGGTGCATCTTCGACATCAAAATTGCCGGATCGAAATTTTGCAAACCAGTTCTGGCACTGGCGTACTGTTAACACGCCTTCTCCATACACATCCGTCAATTTTTTTCTCGCTTGGACAGCATTTTTACCTTTTCTGAAGTTAAAAAGTAAAATATGACGAAAATGCTGCTTATTGCTCTCCATATTTAAAAAGGCACCAACCAAAAACTACTGGGTAGAATTAATAGAACTTTTTCACACACAAGCCTTGCAATATCAGCTCTCATGACATATAATGGTTATGGGGCTTAAGTGTGAAGTTAGTTTCGAAAAAACGTAATTAAGTCCTCTGGCGGGAAAAAACGAAATGACTTTCCGAACAACCCAATACATACCATTCAGGTGGCATAGGCATAATTTGTACCTTCCCTCAAACCAACACTTTCTTTCTGGCAACAATATTTCTATATCCCTCAAATACACGGTTTGATTTATTTGGCTCTTCACATAATACCGATCTTTAAATGGCAGTGTATTATATTAGCCGTCGCTCGTAGCCTTTACAACTAGTAAAAAATTTGCCCCTGTATATAATTTAAGAAAATGCTCATTTATCATCCTATTTCTTAATATTCTACTCACTCAACTTTATAAGTCATTTTGACACATTAAAAGTGATCTAAATCATTTGTAGTGACTCTAGGCAGGTTTGCCACGCCTTTTATTGCCTTTGCTTTTCGCTATTTTTTTTATCAACTACAGTGGTCGCTACTTGTACCTCCTCTTGCGCATAGCTGAAGTTTTGGTGGTCTCTGAACTTAACATACCGCAGTAACCATAATCAAGCTTCACTGTCTGCAGTCAGATTTGAAAAATTAAAAAAATATTTAAATAAAAAATATTTATTGGACTAATTGCAAATGCGTATGCCTGAGTATAATTTTAATATTATATATTACAAATTTTGCATATTACATTGAATATTACATATTATTCATATATTATTCACACATTACATATTTATAGCAAAAAGGAGTGTCGCGCCACATTTCCAAACTGGCAATCAGATTTAACAAGCATTCAACCAACCGACCGATCGACCTCTTTTCAACAAACATGTAACTTCAACTGTTGAATATTCATTTGGTGGCGACGTAAGATGTAAGACGTAAGATGTGGCATATGTTAATCATTGCTAAAGTCATAACTTATCGGCATTTGTACTAGCGTCAAATAAATTTTCCATTCGATATTATCGCAAATACTTGCGTGCTGCGAAGCCTTACGAGCTTTTCAATTGAGACTTAAGCACTTCGCTTCTTCGCTTCATTTCAAGTCGAACAAATAGAGAAGATCGCACAAATATCACGAGTAAATATGTGATTTTAATGTGAAGTTAGTACTTTCGGAATGTGCAATTAAATGATCGGCAATTTGCTGCCTGTTTGACATTGTTGGTGTATCGAACAAGCCGCTTGACAAAGTAATTTCATGAAACTTTAATGAGTGCCAATTATTGTTGCCCGTATCTGAAACGAGAAGTTGATATTCTGCCGAAGGTGACTGAGAAGACATATAAGCAGTATATGTACAGAAGTAGTACTCGTATATAGCATTCAGTAAATAGATTTCCATCATCGCCCATGCAGCATGACCGGCAGACGCTGCTTTGATTTAGAAGTCAATTGCAATTTCCTAATTTAACTGTTCAAAGTCAAAGTCTGCCAGCACACACAAACGAGCACACAGATTCCCAATAATGATTACGGAAAACAGCGTTAATTGTTCTATGTGTGTGTAAAATAGTGTGAGTATGTAAAATATTTACATTTCACTTTGTAATTTTCATGAGCAGTTCTCTAGACAGCCGCTTCGTGTGTCGTGATAGTTTACCCGTGTTTACATGGAAGTTCCATTAGTCTCTGATCCATCCGTCATACTTTTGGAATTTTCGACTCACTAAATACTATGTTGATGATTGAGACAACAACAAAAATGCACGACAAGTGCCCGACAAGAATGCTGAGTGGTTGTTGGTGTTGCTGAACGGAAGTTGTTGTAGTGTCACTAATTGTCATGATCGTAAATCACTCATGTCATAAAAGTGTGCGGGAGATTTGTGGTTGCTGTCATAGAAGTAATGCCAATTTAAATTTTTTGTAATAAAATTTTTATTGACAGCTTCGGTGTGCGCGATATCACACTCAGTTCACGGAAAGTCATGAACACTGAATTGCGGTAATAATCACCCAAGGTATCACCCACCTTTGCACTAAACTATTGAAAAAATATCATAATTGCCTAAAATCTCGTATGTGTATATGTTATAATTTTGCAAATAAAAAATGCAATTTCATAATTTGTAATTTATCAAAAATTGCTATTTCTTCTGCAAACACAGCGCCATCGGCGGCGTGGCAAGTATGTCATCTAGTTGGCCTTGCTTAATTGTTCCTTTCTGCTGCTTCGAAGACAGGTTTCAACCGACAAGACGCGAGACACGACACATTAGTTATCCAGTTATTTATTTATATGTTTTACTTTATCTAATATATAAATTATATTTAATTATTTTGTTTTTACCACTGCCATGACTAAAGTTGTTAGTATATACCCGCATGGCGTTTGATTCCGTGACCGAACCCATGACGGATGCGAAAATCAAAAAAAATAAAAAATTTTAATTACTTATAAAGCTGCAGTAGATTGCATTTCTGTTATTCAAAATAATCTGCTCTAGAGTTAAAATTTATAAACGAGCGTCGCAAAAGTTCAAAGCAATGAGTTCTTTATAATGTTTGGTGTTTGAAATATAATTTCATTAAGGGGTTAAGTAGGTTAGTAGGCAGGATATTAAAAAAATATATTTTTTTTTTGGGTTGCAGTACACTTTAGTGTCCTAAAAATATTATTCAATTAGTAGAATAGTTAAAAAGAATCTTTTCAGTGTCCAATCCGCTATAGTGTCGAAGCGTTCAAGTCAGTCAGATGGAAAATGGCGCCACTTTAAACGCGTGCTCGATGGGTCATAGACTATGTTATGTATTCACTTTAACTTTAACTTTACATACGTAATCGTACGTTATTTTGTTGTCATCGCAAAATATTTGCTTTTAAATTTTTACTACTGGTGCTAAATAAATACTATTAAGTCTACTATTAAGTTTTTATGTAAAATCTTACCTTTTTACTAGTTCGCCATTTTGCGAAAAACAGATGTAAATCTAAAAAACGTGTGTGCTTTACCAGCAGGTTTTATGTGGATTAAGATCCCTTTTTTCTTTGTTTCAAATACCACGAACTCCTAGAGTCACCACCGCCCACAGAGGCCTTCTTGAAAAGGTGATTCCGAAGATCAGCCCGGTAGCCGCATATTTAATAAAGATGGGAGAAATAAATACAATTTTTTTCTTTATTCCCAAAATAAATTGTCAAAATTGAGAAATTTTTGTACGCCTTAGGTAAACCTAACGTCTTAAAGGCAATTAAAAATTCTGATATGGTTTAAACAAAAATCCGACTACGATTTTCTCTCTTTGCTTTAAATGTTACAGAAATTTTTTTTTTTCATTTCAAAATAGGTCAAAACTGAAGACCTCCATTATACGTTCATGGGTAAATAATTGGTATCATAGAGCGGTTGACACCTACTTGAAATATTTTAGTCTAAAGGATTTATCTTAAAACCTAGGAGATTAGTAGGTTCCCCGTTTGGCATTTATATTGAGAGAATTGCCACCTATTTAGACATTTTGATTCACAATTTAATACAAGAGTATCTAACAAAAAAGGTTAACACCTTAATTAAAAGTTATAAATAATTTAATTTAATTTAAACTAATTGGTAAAAAAAAAAAATGAATTATTACAACATTGTTTTCAAATGGATGGTACTTTGTAAAATTTAGTTTACATAGACATAAAATTATACTAATTTGAACTTTTTAAATATTTCATATTGGCTAATACTATGAGAAGCTCAGAGTCCTTAAATATATATTGTTAGACATACACTCTTATTGTATTTATGTTACGTTTTTTGTGGGTTTTGTTTTAAAAATGTATAGTACCTTATATAGTCTAGTTTGAGGCGTATGTGTCAGCAAACTTGATTATTAGAACTTTAATTATACGGTGACATATAAGATTTTTCTTATAATTTTTCTGTCTTATTATAAGTGTTTTTCCACATCTTTCGGGTTTTGAGGTCAAACTTTGTAATTACATTTATTAATATAATCATTCGAGGTTTCTCTATGCCCTAGGGAGTGATTGAAAAAAGCAAACGAAAGTGAAACAGTTTCTTGTTCCTTAATTACAGATTACTATTTTGTGCAATTTTTAAGCTTAAAATTTAAAGCAAATAAAAAATCGAGACATTTCGTATCGAAAGTGCCAATCATAAAAAAATATTCAGCTATTATAAAAGCAATGCAGCATCTTCTGGTTCGAAGCATAATTAAATTTAAATAGAAAAATTTATTCACAAATAATAGAAGGAAGTTGATTACCTATCAAACTTATATAAAATCAGCAGCTTATTTTGAGTTCGACAAGCACACTTAAAAGTATTTATGCTAATGCTACACTCACGTGTACAAAAATAGTGCATTATTTGACCATTATTTTCTATTTTGATACTTTTCCCTCAATTGATTTTAGTCTAGGTTTAAAAGCCGCAGCACATATTCTTCTTCATATTTCAGTTCTTCACTAAGAGATCATAAATCTTTATTATACAAAAACAAAAAACAAAAAGAAATGTGATAAATAACACTTTCATTTTCAGACTATCTACTACTTCCCGTCATGATCCATGCTTATACTTTGTCGTAGTAAAGTATGCTCAAGCTGTTAAGGTTTTGTCAATATTTACGACAAATAACAGCATTTCAAAACACACTCTACTAACTAAATAAGCCAACGAAACATAACATAGATTATGTAAATGAAATTAATAGTTGGGGTAAAGTTTTTATTTAGATTTACACCGTAATGAAAAGATAAACTCAGTTGGAAAATTTATTTAAAAGTGAAAGAGCACAGGTTCGCTGCTTAAGTCTTTTGTAATAAATTGCTTTAAATATCCATTCTACTAAGAATTAACTAATCTAATCCATGAATTTCGGAAAAATCCAACAATTTGAGTAATTTCTACAGATCATTTGCTATAATTGTACGATCGTGGTGTCAATGCTGACAAGCAGCATTTAACAGTGATTTATCGCACTTAATTGCTTTATATTCATTGTAAACCATTGTTTATTGCGAAATCTAAACAATTAAGCTTCTAACACATTTCTTTGAAGCAATAAACTAAGTTTCGCTAGAAGGCAAAAGCACTGTAATTCGATTGAAAGCAGTTGAAGCATAGTTAACATTAGCTATGTGTGGTGATGTACGTGCGCTTGCATTAGGGTGTTGGCATTTTTGATGGTAAAAATAAATATAATTTGTTAGCATTGCGCTATGAAAAATTATGCTTCTTTTTGGTTTTTTTTTTTTTTGGGGAAAAAGGTCCATGTAGCCGTTATATTTAGAATTCATTAAAAAATAATTGCTAACATGTAAAAGTTACTTTGATTCTAGGGAAAGTATATTATGGGATGTATATTTGGGGATTTACACATGGGATTTTTTACTTAAAGTGATAGTTGTTTATTTTAATAATCAAAGTTCATTTAATCAAAAAGCCAGTATGATGGAAGAAGGTAGAAGTTAATAAATGCAGCAGTGATTGTTGAAGACTTTGTTGCCATAAGGGTCACCACTCTACATATTTAAAAATACAATTCAAGACACTTGTTAGAAAAGTCTTACGACTTTTTTGATTGAGATTACATGCAGAAGGAATGTTATATACAACAATGAATGAATGTTATATACAACTTGCTGTAACTGAATAATAAAATACAGCTTTAAAGGGTGTTTGATGTTTTTGACGTCAATAAAGTTCGTAAAAGTAAGGAAGCACTTTTTGAAAACAATAGACCATCTAGCTATACAACTCTAATATTCAGGTATCAATTATTACACCTCTCAAGATTGGTAATCTCTATCAGATGTGAAAAATCAGAGTTGTTTTGCTTGAACTTAAAATTTGTGAACTTAGGCAACATTTTTCAGGTTTAAAAATTTTTGTAATGGTAAAAGGTCTCACAAATGCAAATGAATTGAATTTTTAATGAATTCTGATCTGAATTGGTATCAACATAAATTTCTTTTTAAAATCCCAGCAATATACATATTTACTATCATCTTATATAGAAGGTTCTTCCGACGAATGAATTTATTTTAACTTTGTCTTGACCTCTAACCCTACTTTGCTATCACATTTCCTGTTTAGCGACCACCTTATTACACACTCAAAGAAATATTCTTTGTGCGAAATGAAATCATTAACGTGAACAAAAAAATGTTGGCAAACTAGCACACCATATCTGCTAACGCTCTCGTCTTCGCAAGTGTCATATTACTGTCAAAATGTGTGAACGTTACGCGTTCTTTCATTTGCCTGCGAATGAGACATCGCTTCCGTTCGCACAAAAACAAATACAATAAATAGCGCTTTATTATTCAAATAATTACATAAACATACAAAGCATTCATAACATAGGCAAATTCAAATAAACAATAATATAATGCAAAATTTGCAATTAAAAGGTATTAATGAATTCTGAAAAATTGAAAATTTGTTTGTTTCTATGACGCCCGAAACTTTTAACTCAGATTTTAAATTTAAGCGCTTTTTTGTTGGTCGCTCATTGAATGGAATACTCTGGCTTTTTGAAATTGTGCATATTCAGTCATTTGCTATATATTACTAAAATGCTGATAATTATCCAACTCTCTTTCCCGGTAATTAATTTAGTTACATATTTAAACAGTGTGGATAGTAATAACTTACATATTCATACTGATCACCTTTTTCTCATTTCACTTAATTGGAAACTGCACAGAAATATTGAAGCTTTTATAAATACTCCTTTCCTCCTACTCCGCTCCTTCCTTATCAACATCTTTAATTTTTGTTTTAATGGGTAAAGTGATGAACCGATAGAATATATAAGCGCCCATTTCAATGCCTAAAAATTTAATAACTAAACTTTAATTACTAAACTTTAATACCTAAATTATGGTGTTTGTTATGAAAATGTGCTACATGTTCTTTTTCAAGCAACTGCATATATATAAATTTTCTAGCTCGCAATAAAAAATTAAATTATAAAGAATTATATTCATGTTAGATTTTAACATTTTTGAATTACTAAACCATACAAATGCTCTTCGGGTTGTCACGGAAATTTCATCGCCAGAGGTATAAATATAATTTCGCTACATAATTAGCGCCGTATGTTCTAATTGTTAAAACAATATGAATAAACAACGGCAATGACAAGACCATTTGATTAATCAAGTTGTTCGATCGAGGCTACAAATGAAGCCAATTAGCTGACTAATTTGTCAGTTACAGCGTGCAGTGTTGACCGCAGCGCAGGTGGTGGCATGCTGTGAGCGCATACGTGCAGCATTTGGTGGTATGGCGCCAGTTTAGACCCTCGAAACACACGAACACCACCATATGAATACGAATTATGCAATAGAATACAACATTTGTGTAAGGTAAAGGATTTTATCCTTTAACTGCTTAGCCGATAACGTCGAATTCAAAACTGAACTCCATAAATAGTAGAGTGAAGCTGTTACACATTTATCTAATTTGTTTGGCATAAATTATGATAGCATAGCGCATGCGCAGACGCGTAATGGTAAATTTAGTCTACGGATACCCACAAATTTATAGGTGAGTGTGTATGTTATTGGTATTCATCCATTGCCATGCTCATTCTCCTATCTTTCCACTTTCTTTGCTTTGTGACAGCTGTTGTGCAGCGAGAGTAGAAGGGTCGTCTGCTTTCTTTTGCCACTTTTCTTCCAGTTTTCTTTCTTCTTTCCTGTTGAAATATTTGTTGATCTGTTGTCATGGTTTGAAGCTAATTCTCCGTTCAATTAACACATTGCCAACGAATGAGTAAGATACCCCAATGACTGGTGCAAACATGTACGCAGACAGGCTGTCAAGATGTCGTGGCTTGTGTGGCCGGCCACCCGCCCTTGTGAGCGGTTACCTACGGGTGTGTAAATGTGCATTGCGCTCGCTCGCACGCTCACTCGCTTGGGTGAGGTGCTGCACTCTGCTACATTTGACGTTGGATGGCTTGTTCATAAAGACCGCCGTTTGGCTGAGGAGCTAAGTGGCATTGTGTCTGGCGAAAAGGTGTTGAACGCTCACGTTGTTGCTTAATTAATACATTTATGCGAATTATGGTAATGAACATTTTACAAGACTCAACTATGTAGAAATTCTTATTTTATTTATACATACTATATATTTTATATTCCCCATATGCAGATTTCTACCAATGTGCATGTTTATGTTAATTTGAAGTGCGCCTATTTCACATTTAATTGCAACTCTTTAGTTGCTTGGAGAAAATTTGACTGCCGTTCTTCGACCAAATAAATTGTTATTAATCATGCTTGGATTACATTGGACCCTTACTTTAGACCAAACTTTTAAAAAGTTGAAAATCAGAGCTTGAAAGGAATGATCTGAGTCACAGCTTTTTCATTCAAACCATATTTGACTTTATAAAGGGTTAGTATTAACCAACAAGTGCATTTTACACATAGTTTCAGTAATGACCTAATGATCTTAAAAAAGGGTATATGAACCTTTAACTTAGTTATACTTATCTCATATATCGAAACTCTCAAAGGAGCCAATGATGTATTAAAACTGAGTCCGCAACTTTCCTTGAATGTTTTCGGTATTTCAAATAAGTAATTAAAACATACGTGTATTATATATGAGCTTGTGAAATAATTTTAATTTGGTCTCCCTAATATGAGTTAATAATTGACATACTTTCCTGAACGGGACATTTTATATATTTTATGTGTGAGGTATTCACATATTCTTCTTTCCTTTGTAGTGGCAGCGCTGTTCAAAAATAAATTTCAGTTTACATGAGCATCTCTTTTGACACCTGAACTTCATGTTCTTTCTTTACAAAATTCATATATTTTATTAGGAGGCTAGTGACGGTGGGTTTCATACTCAAAACGTTACGCCTAATTTATTAAGTGGATCCAAAAAATGTTGAGAACGTTATATCATGTTAATGAGAACACGAGAGTAGTTTTCTAAAATCTCTCAATATTCACTAAGTCGATCTAGTATCAAGATTGTTTTACTCAATTTGATATTATTTCTGTCAGCTAGTTTTTCATCAAATAGGTCTAGAATTATCTAATTAATACCTTTTATATTAAAATCTAGAACAGAAATTTTTAGAAGAAACGAAACGCAAAACGAAATTCATTGGATTTCTAATTTCGTAATGCACAGGTTTTTTTATTTGGTTATACAACAGTTAGAAAATTTGCCTAAATTCCAATATCTTTAATATCTTTTAGGTGGAAACTGGTCGACCTGAGACTTGTGACAATCACTTTGTGAACTTCCTCAACGTGATAGTGGCAATACATTTTACTGGAAGCACACAAGTCTGAGACGTATGCAAAAAAAATTAAGACGCTGTATTGGTTCGGCATTTTTACCCTTTAAATATAATAGTCCTCTAGTTTCTCTCCACAATAAAACTTATACTTATAATTCATATCTAAGCTGACATATTATACTAGCAATAGATTATAAGAGGGTGAGACAATTACAAATACGGAAATACATCACAAATATCAAGAACGATAGAGACAAGATTGGGACATGCAAAGTCATAAAGGAAACGAATTGCCAAACTCTCACTGGGTTTTTAAATAAAACCTTGTTAAAAAGAGTGACGGACCGAAGCTGTTCTAATCTCTATATCTATCATTCCTGATAACACCACTAAACTCCAGATTACAATGAGGCGATCCTTTCAACTCACACTACTTAGGAATGGATACGTGTAGAATACCATTAGAAGGAGTTGCTTAACTTCGGAAATTATAATTTAGTAAGAATATCGAATCGCAGTAATCTTGAACAAAACAGTTACCATTAGATGCATGAAAATGCGAAGACGATTTCCCTTCATCAGTAAATCATCGCTAGAGATACAGCTAAATTGAGAAAAACACTATCAGACACCTAGGTATAACCCACTTACAGGAATAGGTGTATAAATTACACATTCACACACCTAAGAATAACACCAATAACAACAACACACATAAATATGGAAATGTTAACAATGACAAATGTAACAATAGATCTCGAGTACTCGTAAATAAAGAACCGCGATAAAATCAAATCAATCGTACAAACAAGCGTATCACATTACAATCTGCCTCGCCAGCTCCCTCTCTCCCCCACAACAATTCGCTTATTTCATAACGAGTGCTGCGGTGCACTGTGCACTGTCTACCGGCTGGTTGGCTGATCAGTTTATTTGCCTGTCAGCTCACTTCATATCTGTTATTTTTGTATTATTACTATCCCAATCGCCATTGTTGTTTTGTTTATACGAGTCATTTATTGGTTATGGTCGTTTATTTCTACTGCTGCTTCGACTGTAGTCTTTTTTCTGATATAATGATTGTTTAGCCTAATTTTATGTTATACAAACAAGGGAGCGAACAGTCAACACAAAGACATACCGAGTAATACGATGCTAAACTGTGCAAAATGATCTCCATAGTTCCATGTAAAGAATCATGAGAGTGAGAGATCAAAGGGCTTGGAGACAGGGCGTGTTCGCAGCGTAATATAAGACTGAGATAGAATTGTCACCATTCCTTTTAATAGCTTCTATAATAAATACATCAATCAACAATAAAAAGTAAAAAGTAAAGAGGAAGTGAAGCGAAGCGAAGCGAAGGGAAGTTGAAAGGTTGAAGGTTAAAGGTGTCGTAATATTTTTTATTCATTTGTCGATATTTCGAGCAAATATTGCATACATATCTGCATGTGTGTCAGCAGAATTTAAGCTAAGTACTGCAAAATTTGTATGCTTGGAGTATGAAAAAAAATTAAAAAATCCATTCTAAAAGGAATGGTCAGAAACAAGCAGTGAAGATATCAGGGTACCTGAAATAAGTGTTGGAAGATATTCTAAAAACGTCTCAACAAAATCATTTCTGATGAAATGTGCGTTGAAATGAACTACCATAGTCTAGACTAATAAATAAGAAAGGTCTACGGCACAACATTTCCTCGGTAAAGCCTTTTACAGTAAGTAATATTATTATTTTCATATTTGTGTATTTAACGTTCGATCCCAGCAGATCGTGATATTATTAAATATCTTTAAATTTAAAACAATTTAGTTTTGATTTGATTTTTTAATTAGCTTACTTTTTGTTAGATTCTCATTCGCTTTCATATCTCGGGTAAAAATGTGGGTACAATAAAGCCAAAGTGGACTTTGTCAATCAAGTCAGGAAAGGCTAAGTTTGGGCTCAGGTTTGGGCATTTTTGCTCTCGTAATTTATAAAAATTAAAGGTGTGTGAAATATTTCGGTGTGTCCGCAAAATTTTTTTCAAATAAGTTAACCGCTTATGAATATGAACAATATTTTTGCATTTTTATAACTTCTTTTATAGGCCATGGGACATGGGGAAGCTTAGTGCATTCAAAATTTCTTGCTCAATTTCGAAAAGATCTGCTAAAAAGTCAAACTGTCTTCCATCAACAATTTTTAGTATCAAACTATATTAGGTTTAAAGAAATATGGTCACACTATTTCATTAAGATATCACACATATTAACCGTTATAAATAGTATACATCAACCAGAATAACAGAAGTCATTATATTCGGTACATTAGGACTATAAGAAAGGTCTGAACAGATTTCATTCATTTTCGAAATCAAACCACACACTGTTCGAAAAAGTGATCACGTTTTTGGTTATTACCTGAGTTACCACATTTTCATAGTCTATATTTTAAGCATTTAGCCTTTAAAAACAAACCTTACACATTTTTAGTTTATTGAAACAATGACTATTTTTTTAGAACAGAGGTGGCCGCCGTGAATGCCTATTGAATACTTGATATGTTTCTTAGACCACTTTGGTTTTTATCCTGTTTTAACATTTTTACAAATTTGATTTTATTTCAGTGAATGTTGAATACGTCATTGCTTCTTTTGGCCTCTGGAACTGTCGTTTTAAAAAAAGTTTGTTTAAATTTGGTTTAAATTTTTTTTCGGCGGATTTGAAGTTTTATTTGAACTAGCAAATTAAGACCTTCTGTAAAACTTGTAAGTTATAAAAGGTGTTTTTTAGAAGTTTATACCTTTTATTTCAGATAAAGCATAATAAAATTAATGAAACATTTGCAAGATTTTTACTTTATTTGTTTGCAAACCTTTTTTCACTTAGCACCACCATTTCCTGCATAGCCGACCTTATCTCCCCAATAACGCGGAATGTTGGTTTCCAACCCCTCTACACATCATCAGTCGGAGTCAATTTGCTTGTACTATAGGGATAATAGATAGACCCATTTCAGCATTTAAACATAGATACTGACGAATCATCTTCTGTTCCAATAATGCCTTCAATTCGCAAATCTCTACAAACACTGACTTTTTATGGATGCAAGAGAGCTAGGGGAATCTTCTCAGAATTGTTTCCGCTCATAACACGGCAATTTTGTTTTTTTACGTACCCGTTAATCCAGATATGTACCCAATTTTGATGTGTGTGAAGTATATCACACAGAATTAAATTATATACTATATATAATTGTATATTATATTATTATACTGTTATAAGTCTTTGAAAGCTAATTTTCCAAAATATGCTAAAGGGAAATCTTATGCCAATGTGTTTTTTATCTTGACAATTGGCTTGACAGCTATAGGAATCTTAATACCTCTAAAAACGCACCTTATATATATATATATGTATTTTTGTGTGTCCCCGCTAACATTCGCTAAATTATTGAAGGCTGTCAGACATAGGTACTCCCACATTATGAATGAAACAAAAGTGATGTGTTCTTTTCCTTCTGACTAAAGTGTTAATAATAAAACTTTATTGATGTAATTAATTTATTTTGTTTACACAGAAACTGTTACAAGAAAGTGTTGTCCATCAGTTGCATTTGCACCACTTTCGTTTCACCGCATCTTCACTTACATATGTATGTATTTACTATGTATATTAAGTATATTCAGTATGTATATTATGTAAAGATAGAATATATAATCTATATATGTATATATAAGTGTTTATGTAATTTGCAAAATTTTACTGTCTTGGATTGAATTTACAAAACTTGTTAACACTTCGAAAGATTTGTTCTGGAACTAGGAGTAAATAACGCTTTCTCGGTCGAAAATTAAAGTAGTCACAACGGTAAGTTAAAAGTAAAAGTGTCGGTATAGTTATTTAGTAATACAAGTCAAAAACTCCCAGTGACTATAACGGTACATAGCTTATATATGGCATTTATATATGTAAGTATTGCATATAAGTGTGTAAGTGCGGTTGCTGAGCACCGCTTTACAGTTACTTTACCATTATTTAGCTATTATTCTCTTTGTGTGTGTTTTAATAATTTAAATAATCTTGTTATTTAATTTAAAATCTTACTTTCATAATTTTACTGTTACTGAGCTACGTTGTAAGTACCATATATGTAAGTAAAAGTGTGTAATTTTACAACTTACAAATGAGTGTGAAATCATTGGCAGCATTCGGTGAGAGCAGCCAAAAGTTCTTCAAAGAATTGCAGTGTGTTTTGAGTAGTTAGTTTTGCTTTTTTTTTTAATTTTTTTTTAATTTAGTTCAAATTTGTTTACTTTTTATTTTTATATAATTAAATTAAATAAAATTGTATTTTTACTGCTTTGCTGCACAGCGTGTTTGCTCTCTCTCTCTCTCTCTCTCTTTCGTACAGTGCTTGGATATTTATTTAGCTTACTGATTTAAAAACTCTTAACTTACTTAGTTTGAAGTTTGAGAGAATCGAAGTTTTTGCTGTAATTATTATAAATGTACGCTAATATTTGTACAGTTAGCAACTGGAGCATAATCGCTTACAATAAATATTTTAGTATTCATCTTGTATTCACACCATCTAAAACTGTTTTTACAGCTGAAATTTCACCATGTGACGCAATTTGTCTGCGTTTTTTAAAGTTTGTGTTGTTGCATGTTGTTTCTTCTGTTAATTTTTAATTTATTTTGTTTAATTTTTAGCAATGTTGCACTTTTTAAATAAGTTAATTTTTGTGATTTTCATGTGAATTTCTAGGGGTATTCACAATGTTCTTATAACAAAATTTTGATTACTATAAAAATAAAAACACTAACAAATGTTGCAAAAGTAACAGAACAAATAAGAAAGAAAGTATTTTAAATTATGCGTACCAATTACTTATTTTGATATGTTTACTCGCATATATATTTTAACGGAAGTAAAGAGTTCATAAATTTTTTACGTAATATTAGTCCGTTTTTACCAATACAAAATTTATTAAATTTTAGCTTTAAAAGTGGCATTTTTCTACTTAAAAATTCATTGACAATTTATTTTTTGGCATGCCGTTTTTGACTTAACTCCAATTAATGGTGTTTAATTAACGAAAATGGTTCATTAATAAACATTAACCTAGCCTAACCAAATAAGACTAATTAAATTTACTACTTTTCAAAAAGTACTCGATTTCTATTTCTATTATACGAAAGAAACACATACCTTTTTAAATTTTTTTATAACATTCTATTTTTTATATCTTCTATTAATTCAATTACTTAAATAGAATACAAAAATATGAAAATTCCCAAATTAATATTAGAGTCCTGTGCACCATAATAAAACTACCCATCTATAGCTTCATGGGAAACAAACTAACAACTCACTAAGTTTCCAACGACAAAGAGGAAGGAAAGGAGTTCAAATTTTTTAAAAAGTTTATAGTCTTTACTTAAATATATGTATAAACTAGTCTCTAATATATTCATACTATTATTTATATACATTGAGAAAACACAATCCTAACTCCATTTCCCGCCTTAAAATATTTGCAATTGTGATAGTTTCTGAATCCACTATCTTATAAAAGGATTGAATATAATACCATGCCTAAAACAGCTTAATTTTTTGGGGATGTTTATCAAATTTATGAAGGGGTATGCAACATACTTAATATTGGGAAGATTTAACAAAGTTGGAATTTTTTAAACATTTCGCGTCAAGCACCAAACTCAATTTTCGGTACAATTTCAATAATTTAAAATTTTTATTATCACATCATCTTCAACTCAGCTCAGCCTTTTGGCCCAATCAACATTGATTTTTAAATATAAGAAAAACAAGATTGAGCACCTTCTATGCTATATTCTGAGGTTCCTCAATACTAAATGTGCACTAAATCATTAAAAAATTATTGAATAAAAAGAATAAAAAACTATAATATTCTCAAATGAATGAATACTCCTGAACAATTTATTTCATGCAGACAATCATGTACAGAATCTCTATATGAAAAAAATATGTAATTAAATGATCAATGTATTTAAAATACTTATATGAACGTATTGTATAATACAAGTATACGGACAAAAATATGATTCGAACCAACTGAGTAAATTCTAAGCAACAAGTTTTAATTTTAATGAATCTGTTAACGAAATCACTGTAATCGTAACGCTTGCTTGTATAGATTTGTAAGTACCTATGTACTTATATACATATGTAAATCTATGTAATTATATGTGTTTAATAAAAAGTGCGCATATAATTGTTCTCTAAGTTGTATTTGCTTATCTGAAATATTGTTGAATTTTTGTTGTTTTTTTTTTAAGAATTCTATTAAAAGATGCTTACTACCGAAAATTTCCACAATTGGTGTTTTTTGTTTATAATTATGTTTAAAATTTAGAAAATAATTTCTTACTTTTTGCTGTACTCGTATTTGACATCAACATCAATTTTTTACTCAATACATGTACTGGTATTGATATTTTAGTTAATAAAATTACTTAGCTGTTAATTAATTGTTATGCATTTTTATATATATTTGTTGGTTTTATTTATTTAATTAATTAATGTTTAAAGTCAACTATTATTTGTTTTTCGAATGATTAATTGTTCTATATTAAAAGGTTTTAATGCCGAATGGCTTAAGGTACTTTAAGTATTTCAATTACAATTGCACAAGAATGTGCGAGAATAATAAAAAAAAATTGCACAGAGCAAAGAACTTTATTTTTCTTTAATTTTCCGGGTGTGTGACCATATTTGAAGAACTTCATTACTATTTTGATAACTTTAGAAAATCAAGTGTGGCTTGATCGCAAATAATTGAAGTTAAATTTCTGTAGCTGTTTCATTAAAAAAAAACGCGTACTCTCTTCAGATCTATGCTCAAAACTGAGGCATAATACGAAACTTAAAAGATATGGGATTAAATTCTCTTTTGAGGAGGTAATCATCAAAATCGAAAACATCTCCTTTCCGGATTCTCCTCTCTCCACACATAAAAGGGACTTAATTTTAACAGACTGTGGCCGTATAATTTGGGATTTACGCTAAGTGTAAGTAACGGTATATTGTGACATTAATTATTACAACAGAGAATTTTTTCAGTAGTTTAAGAATTAGCCTTTTCAGCCAAGAAAGTTTATACTTCCAATCTTCAAACTTCGATATTAATGAAGCATCTTTGCATTACCAAAATAAGTGAATGTTTGTGCCGACGTTTGCGATAAAACCATCATTGAACTATATATTATATAAATACGAAGCAATTGATGGAAGTTCGCGCATTATGTTTGTCAAAAATTCCCTGAATACCTGAAATCAAAAAGAGGTGGCATTGACTGAGCACACAGACATCTAGACAACGCATGCGCCAGAAACCATTGGACCAGTAAAGAGTAAAAAGAGGCAAACAATCGCGGCGGAACTATCGTCATACCGCTGGAAGAGCAAAGCAGTTGTGACCAGGCAAGCAGGCGGCTTCTTGATTGATGTCGTATTCATAAAATAGCCGAAATAAATTGTAAAAGGCCAAATTTACACCCCCAATGTGTATTTATACTGGCGTCAGTGTAGTAGCCGATTGGCTACAGTATACCAAATATACATTATGAACGACTATTGGATACCAATCACAGGCAACTCAGTCGCCAGTTGCCATTTTTTTTTTATTATCTATTACTACTGTCCCTTATTATAGTATATAAAAATTGCAATTGATATTTTGCGAGTTTTGGAATTTGAATACTTTGAGTATCTTTAAGAAAAGATGTATACTTTATTTTTTTATTTATTTACTAATGTTTCTAATTGAATAGTTTACCAAAACTAATGTTTACTTTCATACTTTTGTTTGCGGTGAAATAATTTTTAAGAATTTACATTGTCTGTATTAATACATCAATTAATATTATTAAACCAATATTTATAATTGGTATAATTAGGCCACAATAACTGAGCACTGCATTCTTATAAGTTGGTAGTAAATAATTTTTCAGGTTCTTTAAATTTAAGCATCTTGATAAACTGAAGCATTTTATGAACAGGGATCAAATAATTTCCCAACGAATATAGAAATTAATTCAAATCTACTAAAGATAACGATTTTAAATTTTAACGAACCTCTTTATTTTCCATTTCTTTATGTTTCATTTAACGATTTCTGTCACAAATTTGAGCAATGCTGCCAAATATTTAAAACAGACCTGCTCAAAAATGTAAACTCAGGGTTGTTAATTGCGTTTTCAAGTATAATGGCGACTATATTCCAACAGCCTTACACAATTGGGGTGTTAACAAGGATATATCAAACAGAAGTTCTTTCAAAGTTATCCTCTGTATCGACATAAAAGGTTCAGTGAAATTGTTACCTTCAAGTAAATTATTACTATTATTTGGTCGATATAAGTACATATTTCTCATATTTGATATTACCTCTCAAAAGCAACTCTTAAAAGCTGAAAGTAGCTTTTCGTTTGAAAGTAGAGAAATATCTGAAAATATCATGAAACCAAAATCCGCTAAAAAATACACATACATATAAACTTCTCAAACTACAGTTAGTACTGATGTTTTTGGTTTTTTGAAAGTAAACACTGTAAATTTATTAATAAACTAATGTTTGTTGGTTCCAGTTAAGCCCAATGTAAAATTGCCAATATGTGAACAATTTGTCTAACTAAATGTCAGATTGTTCTCTCAATTTCCCCCTGCTTTTACTTTCACCCTACGTTAGGAATGATTTTAAAAAACACGACGTTAATTTTGATGAATAAATAAGAGGATTTTGCTGAAACGAAAAGTCTTCCAACTTGTCATTTTTGGGTATTTAAATTAAAACATCCAACTTTTATTACGATAAAAAATTATTATATATTGACCGCTTAATAATTCAAATATTTTTTCGTGGTTATGTGATGTATTAAAACAACCGGTAAATTGAACTTGTTAACTTGCAATTAATATTTGATAATTTTTTTATAATTTTCAATCGAAAATTAATACCCGAAGCTGTGGTTCACGAAACAATTCTTCCAACGCATTTAAATTTCTCGTTTCCTTATATTTTTATTATTTAACATTTTTATTTGTGATCTTGCACAAATGTTATCAAAATTTTGAGGTGCTCTCACACTGAAATAAGTTGGGTATCCCTTTATCACTGATTTATGCTCTCAATTTCAAATGATATGGGAGTTGTACATCTCTTTATTTCTGGTATTACTCGTATTTGAACAGAAATAAAAGTCGATTTCAATTTCAACAATTCGGAATCCAAACCTAGTTTGTAATGAACTCAGGAACTCACAAAAATTTTTGAAACAACTATTCTAAATTTAGATATCTTTCATGCAGGCCGATTTTCATTTAAAAAATAATAAGGTTATAATATCTCCAAAATTTTTTTTAAATTTTTGTTTCTGTTTGTTTTAAGCTATTAAATAATATATATTTAAGATTTCCACTAGTCGCTTTTTCTAATACTTAAAATGAAATATGATGTGATATTAATTCATTCACCAATAATGAATTGTCATATAATGAAATGAAGAAAGTTTTGCGTATATTGAATTTCCGCTGAGACCGCCTGGTAGTAATGATACGAACTCTTGACACAGAGCAAATGAGGCTAAAAGCTAACTTTCTCATATTTTAGTTAATTTTTAATTGTTTTTTTTTTTTTTGTTAATATTTAAAGCATCAAGTCTATTTTACGTTACGATACGGTTTCAAAAGTAAAGTGCGAAATTTGAAAATAAAATAAATTCTTAAACCAAAAATCAACTTATGAAGCCCATTGTCAACATTGAATTGAAGAACATAAATATTTTTTTCAATGAATAATGAATTATGAAAACATAGAAAGTTACTGAGATATGTTTTGAATTTCGAACAAATTTTTAAAAGTTTTAGTTAATTAACTATCACTTCAGGGCTGTTCGGAAGTTGAATTGGCTATGAAAAAAAAAGAAAAGCAATTTTTAGTGTCTTTGTCATCTAAACCAGTAATTTTAAAACGAAATAATTTTCTGGGCATTTAATTCAAGGACATTAAGTCACTATGTTTCCGACCAGTTTCAACAAATCGAAATTCCGATTGTGAATTTTCCTTGAAGAATAAACTATGAATTTATGGTATTTTCTCGTTTTCATTTACAAAACTGCGGCTTATCGTAGGAAGACTGATCTTCTTGGTCAACAGGAACAGGATGTTAGCTCTATAGCAGCAGTAATTCGATTTTTGGATTGCTTACATTTTGTTTTTATGTCTGCATGTATGTATGTACAAAGGTTTGTATTCTGAAATTTTCAAAGCCACAAATACGCATTAGGTAACTGTGTGTTTGTGCGCATTAGTATTCGTGTTCTAGGTCTGTTTGCCAATATTACCAATGGCCCTTATATTAGTGTATATAAGTACAGTTAAGTACAAGTACAATAAGTGCAGTTAATATGCTTTAGATACTTGTTGGAGTTTCTTTTTTGTATTTACGATTATTGTTTTTCAACTTTTCTATAATTTCTGTACATTACTTTTTATATGTTTACGCTCCATATTTAATATGGAAATATTTAAGTGGCTGAATTTGACATTTTTGGGAAGTAAATATTTGTTCATTTTAGTCTGCTTCATAACTTTTTATATTATATTTTATACACCTGAATTCCGTGTGCCACTCTCATTTCGCCTACTGTTTCTCATTTCATTTTTACAAAATAAACATTTTCAATTATGTAATGTAATATTGTTTGTTATTTTATTCTTTATTTATTTGCTATATTTATTAATTCTCTTTTATGAAAGCTAACAACGTGGACGGAAGAAAACAATGCAAAAGTTACATATCTACTTCAATCTCCTGCAGGCCACACCGCCTCACCTGCATTACTCTTCAGTACTACATATCTAATTATGCAATGCTTGTACGCTTCTACTGGATTCATATCGCTACTGTTCTAGCTTGCTTTGCTAGATTTATGCTTTTTACATATTTAGTTGTTGTTGTTTAATTGTTACTTTTACATTTTACGTTTTAATACGTATTTACGTATTTAATTTGTCGGAATTTGACTTTCTGTTGCCTTCAATAGATTTTCAATGAATTTATTGCAATACATACATTTATTTCCCAAAAAAAAATGTTATCAAAAAGTAAAAATTAAAAAACAACAATTAAAGCAATTACTTGCACGACACTTGCACCTTGCAGCCAAGCCCAACCCAACCGACTACAAATATACATACGTACATAGTTTGGGCGTAAGCAAGTAAAAAGTATAACTATAAAAGTAAAGCTGTTTACCGCTATTTTAACTATCAAGTAAATATGTATTCTCAAAAGATAAATATTTTTTAAAGCAATCTAAATTTTTTTTAATTTTTAATGGGTAATTTTGAAGGACTTTAAATAATATTGAAATCAATTAAAATATTGGAAGCAAGTTTGAAGAATTTCTGCAAAATTTCACAAATATTTTTAGCAACACTTCTCTGGTCGCCATGTTGGAATTCTTGTCAAAAAAAAATTACACGCAAAAACCACAACAAAATCATCAACCGTAACCAATGTAAGAGATATGGCAATATCCCGTTCCAATGACAGTTGGGTTTACGTAGTAGGAGGGAACCGAAATTTTTATCTGTCCAAGTATTGCCAGTTTTGCAGCATTCCTCTGCGGGATTTTTTCTGTCGCTAGAGCAACAACAATTATATTATACTGACCAAAGAAAAATACCGCTAATATTTGGTTGTTCAGTTAGTAGGCTCATTAAGAAAAACGTATGAATAAAATTTCAGTGTCGATAGTGTTGTAAGCCCCGTTATCTATCTTTGAAGGACCTTACATGATTTTAAATTATTTAAAGAAAAACATATTTTTTCAACAAACTGCGCGGTTATGCTAAATATACCACATAGACATACCGAATTTTTAATGAAAAAGATTTACTAATTTCTCTTACTCTTGCATTTTCTTCTATTATTATTTACAAAAAACATATTTTGAAGTGTTTCGCCACATTTCCCAGGTTGCATCTTCACACCAGAAACCGTTTAATGCGAAAAGCAGCAGCTCGAATTATTTGAGCCAGTATAAGTTGGCGCCTAAAAGTATGCAAGTAGTTCACTTTCCTCGCAATAAATTTTCGTGAGGAGTTTATAACTGGAAGAAGGTTTGAGATGCACCGTCTGTATAACAAATTGTCGATTACAAAGTTAGTTACCTACATAAAAAATCAAATAATCAAAATACCAACAAATACATAAAAAATATATATATATAAAAATATATATAAAAATATATTTAAAAATATATTTAAAAATATATATAAAAATATATTTAAAAATATGTATAAAAATATATATAAAAATATGTATAAAAAAATATATAAAAAAAAAACAAAAAAATAAATAAAAAAAACAAAAAAAAACAAAAAAAAATTTAAAAAAATTTAAAAAATAAGTACAAAACAATATATAAAAAAGTATATAAAAAAGTATATAAAAAAATATAAAAAAAAATATGGAAAAATATAAAACATATATAAAGCAAAACTTAAAAACATAAAAAAATATGAAAAAGAAATATAAAAAAAAATAAAATGAAAGAATAAAAATAAACAAAAAATAGTAAAAATGAAAATCATAAATAAATAGAAATAAAATTTGTAAGATATTTTATTAATCAAAATAAATAAAAAAATTGAAAAAAAAAATAAAAATGAATACAAAATAAATTTAAATAAAACCAAAAATTACAAAAAAAAACAAAAAAAATGCAAAATAAAAAACAAATAAAATAAAAAAGTATTCAAATATTAATATCATATTAATAAAAAAATAAAAGTGTAAATAAGAAAAAAAGTCTCATATGGACTACATAAAATTTCGGAGTATTGGATTATACCCTAATGAGGTGCTTAGCTTTCCGGTCACTACATTTGTATTACAGTCCACAACGTACGTATGTTTGCATTTATGGATTTATTAAGTGCATTGCCTATTGCAGGTTTCTTTCAATTTTAATAAAAACAAAGAAATCTCTATCTATATCATCTAGCTGTGGGCACTTCTTAATTTTGTTCTCCACTTTTTTACTGACTCCCTCAACTGCAATGAATATTCTATTTGAATACACTGTTATTGTTATTCATTGCTTTAAGTGGGTGAGTTTAAGAGGTTTATTGATTGCTTTAAGAGTTGTAATTTAAAATCTGTAAAAGATTTCGTTTTTTGCAACAGTAATTGAAGCATAATTGAAGCATTTATTTTAAAACTTCTTCCACCACACATTGTTTATAATTTATATAGTTCAGTTTAGAATAGAAGAGTGAGAGTAGAGTTGAAAACGACTTAAACGCTAGCAATAATAAAAAGTTGTAGTTTATTTATTGAGTTTCTTGTTGTTTGTTTGTTATTTAGTATAATAATTATTTATTTATTTATTTGACTATGCTTTAATGTTAGGTAATAGGAATATAATAGTTTATAAATAGGGGAGCAGAATATATATTTATATATATATATGTATGTATGTAGAATCACATTTAAAAATAAATGTTTTATCATAGTGAAAAACAAAATTTAATTTACATTTGTTTAAGAATACTTTTGCTTTTATTCAATTCAACATATTACAACTCAATTCCATGCGCTACTTGCAAGAAAAACCTAAAGTTCGTGTGCACTCGCTACGCGCACCTCTTCTACCAGTTCAGTTCAAGTTCTTTACGTTGCAAGTTTTGGTAAGCACTTTCTAAATTTTTTATTTTTTATTTTTATTTTTTTGTATTTATATTTAAAACGCTGTCGACAAACAACATTGTGGAGTTTAAGTTAAGTTTAAGTTAAGTCAAAAATGTGTATATTTTAAATGTTACGTTCAATTTAATTTTTATTTCTCATTTTTATTTTAAAAATCATTGCGAATTCTTAATCAACCATTAAAATATTTATAGATTTTCATAGTATGTACGTTTATCGTAAGTTTAATAATTTTTTTTTCTAAAAATTTAAAAGCATAAATATTTTTTATATCAATAACTAGTAAGTTTTAGTAGAGAATAGTTGTTTTTTAAAAACACACTTATTTCTTTTTATGATTTTAATATATTTGAAAAATTCATTATGTATGTATATCTCTTTTGGCTAAGTAACGCAATGAACGTATTTCGAAAATGCCTTTTAATTCGCATTGTAACTAACCTACAGTTTCATAATTATTTTGTTCTAATTTTTTTGTTTTTTTTTGTTCTTTTTTTGTGTTTTTAGTTATAATTTTTAATTCACAATTAAAAATATATACTATCAAGTTTTTATGTATATGTATGTATGTATATATACGTACAATATAAATAGAGCTCTCGTTTACTACATGCAAGTGTTTAAAAAGTTTACAAGGTGTCTTATTAAATTAGCTATTTCTCAACATTATTCATTACTTTCATATTATTACATTAATTTCATCTAAAATAGTTTCAGTTAAGTTTGTTCTTGTTTTATAGTTTTATAGAAGGCTTCTTTAATAAGTTCTCTTAGTATTGCGAATTAATTTCAAGTTTCAAATTCTTCAAATTCTTCAAGGCGAAACTGCACATTCACGTGTGCATTTCGCTATTCGTTTCTAGTAAAACAAAAACAACACAAAAATAAAGTTAAAACACGAAAAATGTTTTTTTTGTTTTTGTTTTTTGTAAAAAATAAGTAACATTACCATTTAATATATGCTTAATAATTTTACTACATACTTTGTTGGTATATATAATTTTTTAAAAATTCTTCGTAGGACTTAAATGATGCACTGCTTAGTTATAAGAAAAGAGAAAAAACTCCAACAATTCGTAAAAAGTGTTTTGATGTTATTCTTTGTTGTTGTTGCTACGTAAGTAGTTAATCGATTTATTAGTTAGTTAATAGTTAATAGTAGTAATAGTTAATTCCTCACTTACATATAAATATATTTAGAAGGCAAAAAAGTATTATTTTCTGGTGCATAAATATTATTAAATATGAAACAATCTCCTCCTCTTCCTCCTCCTTCTTCTCCACATCTTCATCAGTTTAAGATTACGTAGTATTTGCTAAATATAAATTGTTTAAATTTTACATATTGGGAACTGCATTTCGAGAAGAAGAAGAGTTGCTACAAGTTTTCTACAGAACCGTGCAATAGCAAAAGTAAAAAATTAAATTCATTGTACAATTTACAGTACTTTATCTCTTTAGGAGTAATCAAAAATACATATTTCATGTTATGTAATCGTAAATAAGACGTACTACAATTCTATTTCAAAAAGATGCGCATAGAAAGTTTCACTCAATTTGATAAAGCTATTGAAAGTTTTACAGTTAGTCATAGATTATAGTTGGTTTTCTTTGCTCCATTTCGGTTTTTGAATATATATGCATATGTATGTATAACATATATGCGTAAGTACCTATGTATATATATATATATATATATATGCAGTATATATAACAATACCTAAAAATGTGTATTTATATTGTATATAATAAGTATGCATGTATGAATGCATCTATGAATAATGGTAAACAATGGTGCGTCGCTTTATACAAGATTTTAGGCGCAAAAAGCTTTCGTGTATGAAGAAAGAGCTTTCATTGCTTTCCGACTGCTGACTGTTGTTGGCTGTCGGGTTAATTCCAAAATTGATTCACTTCCACAGCTCATTGTTGGTTTGGACCCAAATGGTAGGTAAATAGATTCCTATTATTATTGTTATTGTTGTTGTTTCCACTACTAGCGTTGGCAAGCTCATTTGCCGCGCTTGCAGTTGGCATTTCACTGAAAGCAGAAAAAATGCTCTGTTAATAGATATTGAATGCTAATTTCCATCAAAGATTTTTTGAATTAGCTACATTAAATGTCGAACTTAAACCGAAGGCATACATTCTGAAATGATATCTAAATAGTTACGAAATGGTTCAGATATAACCTCGAAAAACCCAAGCAGATTTATTTTTCGCTACATTTTCATTTATCAGTATAAAGTTATACGAAGGAAGTATAAACATAATCTGTATTAAGAAAATTTGTTTAGATTGAACATATAATTATGGTGCAAACCAGGTCCAAATCATCCATGTTTTTCAAATGAACCGTGGGTGAGCGTAATGTGTCACCCTCCGCACCAAATCACGTTTCTAGCATTATTGGTTCCAAATTTGTCGCAGTTAAGAAACGAATACCATTATATGAACAGTGATCTGCCAGGAATGTCCTGGCTGAGTTTTTCTAAGATGGCTCAAGTAGGGGATAAGAATTTTTTTCCAAAACCAGATAAATATCATTTCTTTATATTGCATATTTCTTTAACGTTTGATATAAAAAAAAACATACTCTAGGTAAAAATATATAATATTTATATATATATATATATATAATAAATATGTTTCACTCTTTATTATGTATATAACTTACATATTTTTTACTACTCACTTTCTTTCGACTTGGCAGACAATTTCCGGTTGTTCTTGATACTGCAAGCTTTGAAGGTATTCCGCCCTGCGTTGGTGCACCAGCTTCTCTTTTTCTGCTCGTTCTCTCTGCAGTCTAATGGAGGACAGTTCAAAGTGAATTTGTTAGTTTATGATACAAAATTTTCAGCTCTTTTTGTAGGCGTTTAATTAACATAAATTGAAATATAACTGGCAATACACAGCTTGATACAATTTATTCAGACAATAGCTTTCAGTTCCAAAACCTTACCAAGGTTGCTGAATTTCCATCCCAAATGCTTGCGTAGAATATTTTATAAAGACATATTATTAACTTGTGTGTTTTGTGGAAGTAAATCTGTTTGAATTTATACAATTTAGTTTTTTTTTTTGTAACATGAAAGAGTTGAATATTCTCATAAAATATATTCTCATAAAATAAGAAACAAAGAAACGAATGAAAAAAGATGGCATTTCGAAAGTTTTAAAACAAGTGGTCTCAATATATGATAGCTAAAAATTTTTGGTTATTACTAAAAATAAGATTTTGCTGTTTGGCTAATAAAAATTGAGAAAATTGCATGCAAGAAAACACATCACTAAATATAATTTCAATTCTGAATATGAATTCCTCGGAAATTTCTCATAAATCCCTCTAGTCTTATGCTGAACAATGTTTAAAAAAGAATGTTAAAAAACCGATTTCTCTTATCTTTTTGAATGCAATGTGGAGCAAAAATTTATGTTTATGTAATTTTCAGTGGGAAAATAAACGAAAGCCCTTAATGTACTAACAAAATTTTGAATTTAGGTTTATACAGCCAGCAAATCTATGCATAAAAAAGGAAACAAATTCGGTCGTAAAGTGGAATATAAGTTTTTAGCTACAGAAAGTCCAGACCAGATTGAACTGAAATAAAGGAATCCGTAGGAAGGGTGGCAAAGAAAAATGGGCTTCCCGCTTCGATTGTTGTAGTTGAAAGTGAAAAACGGAAGCAAGATTCGTTTATTTTACGTTTTAATAAATATTAAATAATTTCAAATGTTTTAATGGCAATCGAAATAAGTTGAGTCGTAATATTTCAAATCTACTAGCGCCGAGCCTCTTGGTTTGTTCCTTATAACAATAAAAATATGATTCGAATATCAAACTCAGAATCCATTACCTCTAAACTTTTTTCAATTTGAATTCTGATTCTGATTACCATCAGATTCCATAAAACTTATGATGCATTTATTAATATATTTTATATGTAATGTTCAATTCATTATTTTGAATTTCAAGAGTTTATGCAGAAATGTCTAAACCCAATACAATGTTCGTAAAACAGCAGAATTCTAAAATTCAAAACTGTTTTTAAATATGTTTCTCTCTATAGAAAAATAACTGGAAGAGTTTTGCACGAGCAAAACAGCAGCGCACAAATCCATCGGTATAGGAATATGGCTCTTTAATCAAAGTGTCATATTAATTTAAAATCCTTTTCTAACACCAATTGGTGCAAACGTACGCATGTGAATGTGATAATTTATTGTTACCAAAAATCCATTTGTCAATATTATTTACAAGAAGTATGAGTAGTCCTGCAGTCCTGGCTATAGTGATCTATTATATAAACATCTGCACTTGCAAATACAATACACAATCTCAAAAAAAATGTTCAAGCTTTCCTTCGAAAGCACTTTACGAAAACTACACAACCGTTAATATATTTACATAAATAAGTTTGTGCAAGTTCAGATATAATATTTTTAAACTTATCAAACTACTTAACAATCATTTAATATCTGTCTTCGATTCATCAAATTGTTGCAGAGGGGCTAGTCAAAAAAACATTTAGTGTGAGTCATGCTCGAAGTTGACGCGACTCGTAGTTCGGTACTACGTAATTCGGTATTCCTTTTCATTTTAAAATTATTTGAATGGTTTGAATTGCGCTACAAATGGATTCAACTTATTACTTACAATATCTTCGGAAATTTGAATTTTGTCATCCATTTTTTCTTATCTTTCTATATAATAGATATATTTTTGGGTAGAGAATATGATATGAAAGCCGAATATTGCGCGACTCGAGTTGCCGGACTCGACTTCTCGTTTGAACGGAATGGGCAACAGCAAAAGAGAATTTGCCGATAATGAGCAATAAAAGTTTTCACGTCTGAACCTAGGCTTAGTAAAATCAAAGAAACTTGTATAGTTACTTACATAACTTATAAAGGGAGAATAACAGCTGTATAACACTGTTTTTGTTTTCGCATGTAATTTTTACACAAAAATACAAAGTTCTTTAAACTGATAAAATATATAAAAATATAAAAATTTCCTGAGTTTCTCGCTGGTGTAGTCTCAGCATAAGTTTGCGAAGGTTTTCGAATTACTGCTAATGATCATATATACTATGGCAACATAAAATGTAAAAATAAATTCGAAATATAGCTCAAATATGAAACTGTTATCTCTATACATATATATATATATATATATATTTGAGGATAGTGACACTTACTTAATTCGTGATTGTCTCATGAACTGTTGAATTTTTCTGGCAGCTTGATTTTGGGTTGATTGTGAATAAGTACGTCTAAAATTAAAAAAATAATGGGTTATAAAATTTAAATTATATATGTATATATTAAATAGACACTTATATCAAAAATATATCTTAAACAAACTCCCAACATAACTCACTTCAATGGACCGGATGGGCTCGTCTCCTTTGGTGTGCTCGGCTGGGAACTGAAGTCGTGTTGTTTTTGGTGCTGCTGTTGCTGTTGATCATTTCGGAAATGATCGTAGAAGCTCGAGAGGCACTGCGATGTCGGACTGCTCTGACTATCGCCAACTGACAACTCAATGCCAATTGACATGGATGACGATTGTGATTTCTTGAAACGTTTATTGCGACAATACGACCGATATCCATGCTGGATGACGAGAGCGGCATTAGTCATCTGACGATAGTAGGCATACTGCTTGTAGCGACGGTAGTAGTTTTGTATGACAATTGCGGCAGTGCGTTCCTTGTTCTGCTCCTCCAGCTTCTGGCGGCCCTTATAAGAGCGATATGCTTTCTGTATACATTTGGCAGCCTCGTACAATTCACGTTGCTCGGTGTCTAATAGGATGAGTGGGGATATCAGAGACTTATGTTTTATATTACATATTTCCAACACACCTGTCAACGTTAGCTTTGAGAAGTCGGCCTCAAAGGGATACTGGCTGCTACTGGAAGCATGTAAAAATTCAGTCAACTGCTTAGTTGAGGGAGGTGGACTTGGTGAGCTAACAGAGGGATCGGCACCAAGTATGGAATAACTAGCTGGTGATTGCAATGGGCCCGAACTGGCGGGGCTTAGACTAGAGCATGGTGTGCTAACATCGTGATAACGGTAGCTGTGATCATTGAAATCAAAGCTATCATAATGTGCATTAGGCAGCGAATCGAGTGGATCCATAAAACCATTATTCAAACTTGGCGAATCAGAGTTAAGCGGTTCGGTTAGCGGACTCCCGAGCACCATCATTTCATCGGCCTCATTCTGTGGAATGCAACAAAAATATATGGTTTATATTAAATATGAAATATCTTTATATGAAATATCCACTACCTTAATGCGCTCCGGCATGGCAGCGATAATATGCTCAGCTAGGGTGAGCACTTTAGCATCAGAATCCCCTGGAAAACGTAACAAGTGACATAAGTTAGTGTGTTACATAACCATTTGTGTGCATAGACACCAATGACATTTAATGTGAACAAATACTACAGCTGGCAGTAAATGGTTACGAGCAAATATACCTGTATACGATCTTAGGAAGCTTTTCACTTCCCCCTGGACTTAATGTCAGGATCTTATACACGGCATATGCAGTAAACGGTTACGAGCAAATATACCTGTATAAGATTTTAGGAAGCTTTTAACTTCCCCCTGGACTTAATGTCAGATCTTATACACAGCATATGCACTTTAAAAAAAGAAAGTTTAGTAATACACCGACACAAGCAATTAAAACACTTAGGATTCTTATTCTTACACATACATACATATATACTTATGTGTATATAAATGAATTGTACCCGTACGCCAACTAATTCATCAACTACAGCAACACATACGTTTCATTTTGGTAGATTACTCATGCAAAGTATTTAAAAATTAAATTAATGCTGCGAAATGTGTTTCAAAAATTTTTTTAAAAGTAGTACAACAAAAAAGTAATAATAATAATGAATATAAAAAGAAAAAATAAAAAACCTATTCGTGTTCACTATTTACAAAACTCATCGCTTCTGCTCGCATTACGACTTTTTTAGTGTTCAAAGTAAAAAAAATCAATAATCACAAATGCTTAGACATTTATACATACATTCATGAATTAGTCATCCTTTATTTGATTTTATGTACAAATACCAATTAATTACGCTTTACGAAATTACTTGCGGTTAATAGATAAATATTTACATCAGTTTACTTGTTAATAACATTTGTAGCTTTTCCGGCTCATTTACTCAGATTTGCCAATAATATATACAACAACAATTAATAACGTAAACAGCATTCAGTACACGTCTTCAGTGCCAATTACACTTTACAATAACGGTTAAGTTTTAACGCTATTTAAGCACTATTATATTTATATATATGTGTGTGTATATAGATATGTACTGGAGAAATGTACTTAGTACTGTGTCGTACAGAGAGTGAATTTTACATATGCATGTAGTGGTAGTATTACAAAAAGAGCATAGAGCGCACACACAAACTGACCTACAATAGCATCGTTCTCATTATTTATAGTCACATCGTTTACATCATCATTATTGATCGTTGATGTATCATCGTGATCTTTGTCGGGTAAGGGACTTGAATCGCCAGTTGATACCTCGCCTGATTCACATATACATACAGGGTACATACATATAATGTTGGAAAAATATATATATATTGTTTTCAAATAAAGTTTCATTTATACAGTTGTAATAGAGAGAAAATTTTCAATATACAAAATTAAAACAATATTAATAAACGCAAATATAATTTTACAAAACAAACCATTAAATCATGTATAGTAATAATAACATGTGTAAATAAATAATACAGTTATAACTTACACAATGCAAAGTCCATTTTGCGCGATGGCGAGAGTAGGGAATTCGTTGTATTTGTTGCTGCCAACGTGTCAAGCGATGACTCCACGGCCAGTTTGAAGTTGTCACGAGTTTCGAAACTGTAGCGAAAAATAATTTAATTAGCAAGCAAGTTCAAAATTTGATTATAACGGTAATTATAACAGTTATATACATGTGTATGTATCAACCTTTGGAAGTAAAAAAAAAATGTATTTATGCGATTCTTTCTTAGACCTCTGAGCGCTCGTGAGTGGTAACAACCATGGACATAGTACTTGCTTTAAATGGTTCCCATGGTCTACGTAACCGGAAAGGACACAAAATTTCCTCCTACCAAGAACTGTCAACTTAGCAGTACTCTTCATTATTATTTGGGGAATGTTTCCACCGCTGCAGCAACAACAATACCAACAATGCTTTACTTCCGGACTTATCAACTGATTTAAGTCAAAGAAAAACAATTTAAAACGCGTTTAAAAAATTTGCTTCTAGACTTTTCAAAACACAGCAACGGTTATATTATATATAAAATGTAATATGGCCAGCCTCCTTAGTAACCACTTCAAAATGCATAACAAAAGTTGTTGAAACATTTCGAACAAATTAACAAAATATAAACTTGTTGAAGACGTCTTTCATCAACACCTCATAAATTGTTCATTCATAGCGAAAATAAAATATAATACAAATTCTTTCTAGAAGTGAGTTATCATGGGAGAATCAAATGGCGAAAAATAATAAATATTTTCACTTTCTCCTGAACCACACGAGAAACAAAATGTACGTTTTGGATAACGTAGGATGTTAAACTCCCACATAACAAAACTCGACGCCTACATACATCTCATCGCACCACTTTCTCTGTCGTCCGACCCTGTAGATGATGTTGATGACAATACCTAGTTTAAAGTACCTAGCTTTTAAATAAATGCTTAAAAAACCAATTTTAATTGAATTGTTAACCGGCTTTAATCAGGATGAAACTCATCTCAAAGGATTTTAAAATGATCAACATTATTCAAATAGGTTCTAGAAGTATATTATAAATATGAGAATGAGCACACATATAAAGATTTACCTCTGCAAACGTGTTACGTCCTTAAAGGATTTACCGGGCTTCGTTCGAATATCCATATTAATTCCACTATCGACCGAGGATCGCTTGGAAAAACGACTGGCATTCGGTGGACTTTGATTACTAAAAATTTGTTGTAAGCTTATAATTTCATTCAAAAGTTTATTTAATAAGCAAATACACACCTTGCCACTGCTACGGGACGCAAGAAAACGCCATCATGACTACGTTGCATATCTAAAGCATCTAATGTATGGAAAACATGTTCGTTGTCTTTAACATCATAAATTTGTTCGTTGGTGTTCTGTGATTTTGAATGTACATCAGTTAGCTGTTTAATAAAGTGCCGTTATGAAGAAATTATGCAGCATTTGGCATTACTACTTACCGAATATTTATTTAGGCTCAGGGATATGTTGTCAAATGTATTCTTCTTACTTTGCTTTAGGCGTTCCTCTTCCAGACGATAAATCTCCGATAAAAGTGCTTTATGTCTAAAAGGCAACATGAAAATTTATAATTACTTAACACATAACTGCTTTCAAACTGAAAAACAGATTTTTTTTAAGTTTGATTCTGTTATTTAAAAACGTGTTATATTTAGCATTGTTTTAAAGCCGTTCACAAATATATGGCAAAAATTTATAGAAGGTAAGGAGATATGTTCAAGGAAAATTTAATTTAATCTGATGGCTAGTGTCAGATAAATTATGAGCTTCAGTCGAGAAGCCTCACTTATAGTTTCTACCAAGGATAATTACTATGCAACTGAGCTCTTCTCTTAGCAGGAGCATTGTGGTCTCTAAATTACAATATTCTAGAAAAGTAGTGGATTTTTTTAAATGAAAAATTCAGAAGCAGATAATTTTGTCGAAAAAAGAAAAAAAAACGCATCCTTTATAAGTTGAGAAGAGAACAAATTCATCTGAATTGATAATACAGACTGTAATTGCTGGAAAATATGACGTAGAAAAATATTTAAATAATTTTTGGAACTCCTCACGTTTACCGTTATTTATTTATTTTTCTTTTTTGTTTGGCATTTTATGTCGATACTAAAAGGTAAAAATTCTATCCACAAGGTTTTGCAAGTGTCCGTAACCCAGCTCAGACATGAAAGAGAATAAATCGACTTTTAGAAAATGTCTTCTCCTTCATGACGCGCAGACTTTCTTCGAGATAGATAACAAATCAAATTACCAAACCAGCTGTTTACGAAAAGTTTGGCAATTTTGAAAATTTAAGTATCTGTCAAAGAGATTGACTATACAAAAAATTAACTTAAAATTAATGCCTTTGTTGGAAATGCTAAGTTCCGGAGTGGGCCTTTATAGTGAAATATTTATACTATTTTTTTTACGAACAAAAGATATGTTAATATTCATAATCGCAATACGAGATATGGAAATTATACATTTACAAAATTGCGATACAAACCCTTTGAAGTGAGCGATGTCCAGGGGTGTTTGTTGAGTATTATCTTTGATCTTCAAGGCATTGTGATTCCATTTGTACAGTATAATGGTCATTTCAACGTGATTGCGTGCACAAGCCCAAGCCTGAAGATGCGTAAGGTTATTATAGGTGGCAGATAAATATAATGCACCTGTCACTTACCATCGGTGTATAACCGTAAATATCACGGCTCAGTGCATCAATCTCAGTCTCGAGTATGATATTTGGACTCTCCGCACGCCAATTAAACAAGGCGCAAGCCAGCTTGGAATAGCCGAGCGCTGCTGTTAAGTGCAGCAACGTCATACCTTTCAAACCTCCACTCCAGTTGCTGCCATTCTGCAGCCAGGTGCGTTTCATAAGCTCCTGACAATAGCCAACTAGTTGATCTTCGAAGTTTCTGTGGAGCAAAAGTGTTTGCTGCTCAAACTACAACCAGAAAAAAAGAAGTCATTACAAAATGATATATATACGCTATAATAACTTCGTATTGTGGGATGCTCACCAGCGTCGCCGATGCTTCCGATTTCACCTGCATCTTTTCGTCTATCAATGCCAATCGATTGAGGATTGTAAACTTGTACAGACAATCATTGGTGTACGCATCGTAGGGTGCTTCTTGGTACAGCGTTGTCTTGTACTCGAATAATACCGTATCGGAGATTATGTAGTTGTTGCAAGACACCTGCAGTGTAGCGAAACCGGCCTCGTGCGGTGGGCAGTAGCAACGCAAAACACCCTCTTGTATCAGCTGTGTTGGCACTGGTTGTGCGTCAAAGAGCAGCGTGTATGTGGCGTTCGCAGTCCATGGCCCGGCCACAAGCACCTTGACGCCACCTTCTGTGTACGCCCATTCTGGACTGAAGTCGCAAATATTCAGCAGCATTTTATCGCTCACCAAACCAGAAGAGCAGTGCGCTTGGTTGTTACTTAGCTGTTCTAATGAACCCTGTATACAAACTTGTTGTTGTTGTGAGTGATGTTGTTGTAGCTGTAGCTGTTGCTGTTGCTGTTGCTGCTGTTGCTGTACAGTATTCGATAGCGCCTCCTTATCATCCAAGTCTAATTCGGGAAATTCGACCAGCATATCAAAAGCATCTAAATGGGCAAACACATCATCTGCGTCCTCATCATTTCCCCCACAGCTAGCGCCGTGCACGAGAATCTCATCGTCACTTTGACGGGCGCAATTAACGCCCAAAAAGTCGATGGAGTTCATCATATGCCGGTCGGCGACTCCTGTGGCCGTGGAAGTTGTCAATTTCGCATTTGCTGTGCAGAAAGGTAAATTCGCAATGAGCGTGCGTTGGATGTCTTCCTGTGAGAGATCGAGAGTCTCGTTAAGGAAGCTCAATGAATCGTTCAAATCGTGAGTCGAATGTGAAGCTGATTGTCGTTGGTGGTGCGGTTGCTGCTGACCAACAGCATTTCCCCCATTACTGCTCAGCTCCAGTGATTCAAAGTCAATTACGTGGGATTGTTGTTGTTCTGCTTCACAATTTTCATGGGAATTCAGATTGGTTTGTTCTTGTTGCAGTTGCTGTTGCTGTTCCTGTTCTTGTACATTGTTTATCTTGGCATCATCGTTGGAAGCACCAATATTTACACAACCATCGGTATTGCTGTTGCTGTTGTACTCTATTACTTGATTGTTGTCGTTACAATTGTTGTGGTTGTTGTTTTTGGAAGTATTTGAATTGTGTTTCATATCACTACCAGACGACATCTTCACAAAAAACAAAGAAACTTTAGTATTAACGACACCTTTTTTGTTATTTCTTAGGCAATATAATAAAATAAAATCTTCAAAAAATATACTTCACTCCCAAAAGAATGAAGTAATACCACGAACAATCTTCTTCGACCCAGCAGGAGGGGGAGACCCCATTCTCTACCAACACTTATTCTGATTCTTCGGACACCCTGAAGTTTACATTTTAATTTTACCGGGGTTTGGTATAATCTCTCACATTATCAGTCAAGAATCCGGTAAAAAGGAAACCTTTGGGTCCTTAGGGATAATTTAAGGGGGGTAAAAAAAAGCCCTATTAATTAATAAACTCCGACTACCCCGACGCCTACACTACATGAAACGTAATTTCTACAACTGGGTCCTCTATCTCACTATTGGGGAGACTTCCCGCCAGCCCCAGGAAGTGTTGGGGGAAGAAGGTTATATTTACTCCTAAAAATATGATGATAAATTGACTTTTTAATCATTTGGGGGTTAGGGCGAGTCCTGTGAATAGGGGGTATCAGTGTACGAATCCGGCCATAATGGCGAATACTGGCGGCTATACGAGCAGCGGAATCCATATGATTACTGTATTTCTCTTTCTACACATTCTTATCCTTCAGATTAACCTTTATATTCGACAGCTTCAAAATATACCAAAGGTATATATTTCAAAGGTTTTATCAGTAATCAGAACAGCGTTAAATTATATCAACTTTTTGATTGTTTCTACTGCCGTTATGTGTCAACATTTTCAGTATTGTAGGTTACACTAATTTACTGTTTCTTACAGCTATTGAAGGTTTGATACATAAGTCCAACAAACTTCCAAACACTGACGTAATTGTGTCACATCAACCCTCTTTTGCCGCCAGATGAGCAATATGCGGCCTTATCCTAAATACTTAAGGTCTTTCGGAACAAACCCCTCGAAAAGAAATGGGAGGCATCTAAGCAGTATCAAACTTCGAGATCTAAGATTTAAACTCAGAAATCACTAAGAAGCGGAAATTTAAAATGCAGAGAAAAGCTATCAGTCACTTACACTGCAGTTGACTAAGGATCTACTAATTACACAACAAAATTTAGGCGGCTATATTGGGGCAAGCAATAACAGGGTGGCTCCTGTGAAACCCTTATGAGCTCTGAGCATAATTAAGATATTATATTTACTGTTACAATTAGGCAACATGTAGGTCAAGCACTTTCAAACACGTGCCGACTTTCGTCGGATCTGTATTACCAAAACGAATACGTATTGCCATCGAAGTACGATGCTATGATTTTAGGTCCACCTGATAGAAGCGGATATGTTCATAAGGATAAATTTGACAACAGGCACACTCTGAATGGGCTCAGAGTTATTAGATATTGTTTGTAAACATGAAAATGCCCACTACGCCATAAGAAAGCAATGCTGCCCTAAATAAAATTTATTTAAATATAAGCAATAACAACTATTGGATTGCTTACTTCCGATGCGTCGTCATTCTCTGCTGGCGATTCGAATTTGTCCAGCTCACTAGCATTTTCGCCAATTAAATTTTCATCAACTCTTGTGGTCTCGGCTGCCAATGTGTCGCCAATGGTCGAATGTTTACGATGACCCACATTATCGTTCATAATCGACTGAGACGAGGATGAAGATAATGTTAACGCACCAGCTCCCACCATATTCGGCGAAGAAGTTGCGTGTGATTGTGTATGCTGTTGCTGTTGCTGTTGCTGTTGTTGTTGATGTTGTTGTAAGGGATCGCTATTGCTACTTAAACCTAGCGTGGTTGGGCTCATTGGTGTCGAAGGCTGATGCTCAGGCGACATACACATCGGCTCCACTGTCGACAACGACGACGATGACGGCGATGATGATGTTGAGAATGTCGTCGAGGAAATATTCAGTGTCGTTGTATTTGCTGATTTTTGTTCTTGCTGTGATTGCTGTGACTGTTGCTGCTGTTGTTGTTGTTGGTGTGTATGCATTTGAGAATGTGCATGTGGGTGGTGCATTTGCTGGGGTTGTTGTTGTTGCTGTTGTGGTGATTGGGAAGAAGAATTGGAGACGGAGGACATATTTATGTCATTCGCTGTTTGTTTCTGTTGCTGTTGCTGCAATCTGTTGTAAAAATCTTGCTGCTGTTGCTGTTGTGTGGAAGAAGTAGACGAAGAGTGTGTGTCAGTTTGCTTCTGTTGTTGTTGTTGATGATGCTTATTGAAGCTGTAATTGCCATTGTTATTTATGACAGTTTGCTGTTGTTGTTGCTGTTGCTGCTGCTGGTGTTGGTGTTGGTGTTGGTGAGGTGTCAACACTAATTGACTGCAATTGCCGTTTACGCCACCACCAACACTCCCAAAACTACCACTGCGGTTAAGGGTACCATGGCCGGTTGCCGACGTGTGGTTGGAGTTTCCAATTAGTTCATCCTCGTGCAATCCCATCACGCGCCCCATTGGCGAACCGCCACACTCTTGTTGCTCAATGATTGCCGAAGCAGCTGCAGCCTCCGAGGTAGCTGTTATTGTTGCTTTTGCAATTCGTAAGCGATGATTTACATGTGAATTATTATTATTACTGCAATTACTGACATTATTACTGCTGATACTGTTGCTGTTGTTGTGGCTGTGGTTGGTGCCGTTATTACCTACAAATCGTTGCAAATTTAATTGATTGTTATGATTGCTGTTGGAAATTGTTGATGAGTTTTGATTGAAATTTGATTGCTGTTGCTGTTGTTGCTGTTGGTGATGATGTTGCAGTTGCTGTTGTTGTTGTTGTTGTTGTTGCTGTAAGAGCATATTGTTTCGCGCAGTCAGCTGTCGATAGTGTTGTTGCTGTTGATAGGAAGCCTGTTGTTGTTCGTTGTGTTGTGGTGGAATGATTTGGAATTTAATCGCCGACTCCTGCGGCAAAGTCTGTTGTTGCATATGGTGGTTGCCTGAATACTGATGGTGTTGTTGTTCACTGCCATCGCGCAGTCGCCGCTCCGACCAACGCGAATAAAGCTATCATGAAATTAGAATAAATAAAACATACGCAATAAAATAATAAATAATAATAACCTTTTGACCAACTACGACATTCGGCGTACCGCTCGCCCCTGGACCATAGCCATCGCCAATGCTAAGACGCTTCTCACTAACCGATTTTAGTAGCGCAGGCCGCCGCATTACAGGGTGCGAGCAGGTTTTACCGTCGGCGCAAGACGCATCCCCACAACCACAATCCAACTGCTTGACCAACGCAGCCTGACGTGATAAGCGTTGCTTCTCCATCAACTGGCACACCAATGATTCAACGGTCTCGGCGGTCTTTGCGATAAATTTATTTGTATTTTCTTAGCGAATAAGGAAAACTTCACCATAAAATAAAAGATAATACTCACCGATATTTCTATGTCGTTGCCGGAATCAGAGTCATCATCCGATGTAACCGTGGATACTAAAGGAAAATACAAGTCGAAAATTTATAAAATATTTATATCAGAAATTGTGTGATTTCAATCTTGTGGTATAACTGTTATAATTTTTATGCCCTCGCAATATGTTGCCACAATGTATATTAGTTTTGTTCACCTAACGATTGTTTGTAACACCTAAAACTAATCAAGATCGATACAGGGTTATAAATATATATAAAAGATCACGATGACAAGCGAGTTGAATTCTGGATGACTGTCTGTCCGTCAGTCTGCCTGTGCAAGCAATAACTTGAGTAAAAGTTTAGATATGTAATAAAACTTGGCATGCTTGTTCCTGGCACTCTGAAGAGGTTGGTATTGCAGAAGGCCGTAATCGGACTACTGCCATGCCCACAAAATGCCGTTAAGCGAAAACTTTTAAAGTGCTATAACTAAGCTCCCAAAATTAAGATATGAAACTGGAATTTGGTACAGGGGATGAATTTGGTGAGGGGTATCTGTGGGTTGAAAATATTTTAAGAGGGTATGGCAACGCTCCCTAATAGGTTTAATGTCCATATCTCATAAACCACTAAAACTACATCCGCTAAACTTACTGAGAATAAATCTTTTCAGCACCTCCACAAACATTGCAAAAATAGGTGAAATCGGATTGAAAACACGCCCTCTGCCCATATAACTGTTATGCTGAAAACTACTGAAAGTAAGACAACTCACTAAACAAATACAAAGCATTAAATTTCGAAACCAACATGGCACTTAAAGAGTTCAAAGGAGTCGGTGTAGAAATTGAAAAGGCTAGAATTACTGAAAGCAGCAAGAGTCGATAAATTACCAGTTAAACTATTCAAAAACGGTGGTGCGAAGTTGATATTGATTGGGTTGACCGATATAAACCTAATATGTAACACAGAAAAACCAATTCCGCATTCTCATAATTGAATATAGAAATAAGACGAACTGGACTTATGGAAAACGAGAACGTACCAAATATCTTAGGCGTTAAAACCGTCCCACTATATGGTGCGCAAAAGCATACCTTATGACAACGTGCGATGAGCCGGCTTTTCCAGAAAAATTTTTTGCAAGAGTATGAAAGTACGAATAGGAGGTCTTCCTAGCGTTCCGAATAGGCACCACTTTAAAATCGAAAAAATCATTGGTTCACTACTCGAATTATCGCGCCCATATGCGGAAAAATTACGGATTTTCTCCAATTTCTCTCATTGTTCGGAACTATTTCATTGATCCACCTAATGATAGGAGGATTCTATGCATTTCTTATATTGCAACATTTGGAATTGTTGCCAGATCAAGCAAAAAACTCACTTTTGGACATTTAAATTAAAACACCCAACGCTTATTACCTTTAAAAAATATAATATATTGACCGCTTGATAATTGAGTAACTATTTAAATCTTTTTTCGTGAGTAATAAAATTTTCAATAATAAATGAAGTGAATTAAACTTGTTAACTGGCAATTCATAGATGTTTTTTTATGACTTTCATTGGAAAATTAATACCCAGAAGTTGCATGTTCTTCAAATAAATTTAATTTTCGCTTTTATTTTTCTTTTTATTATTTTACATTTTATCAGTGATTTTGCACGACGGTTGCAAATGTCTCCGTTGAAATGTTTTTTTGACCAGATTTCAATCTGGCCGTCATTCGAGTTCCAAACATCAAATTTACCCGATCCAGTGAACTGTCAGAGCTGGCTAAGTAATTTACGCTCTCAATTTCCAGTGACATAAGAGTTGTACATCTCTTCATCTCTGGTTCTATGTGTGTCATCAATACTTTAATAACTTTTAATCTAAATTTTAAATTTTGAATTTTTTGAATTTTGAAGCTTTATCTTCTTAAGGATTTCGCACTTTAGACAAGGGCGACATGATGCGAAACTATTTCATTTTTCTTTCAAACGCGTTCCCTGATTAAGTTGATAGCAATAGAGATGGGGGAACTTTGAACAGCTAATATCAGAATAGGCGAAATTCTCGAAATGAAATCCCTAATAGTAACTGACAAAATCAGAGTGAAATTAAAGAACGAAACAGATAATATCCAATTTTGTTCTATTAGTTTTAATACTACTATAAATGAGATATATTTGTATTTAGTACGTTTCTTATAAAATTGTGAAATTTTATTATGAATTCTTTTGTTTCTTTGTTATAGTGTTTTTATGTTTATAAATTATTATATTTTTTTATATGAATTTTGAAAATTTTTAGTTATTTATCTACGTACTTAAATAGTACTTATTTACAATATGTATATACGTATTTAAGGTTGTATATGGCTACAACAAAATTGACGAGTTGAATTCGATATTCAAGAGAGTGTTTGGATAAAAGAAAGACTTGAAATAAAATATAATTGGCTATTGAAAAAGTGGGGCATAAACGCTGTTCGAAACTTTTATGTTATTAAATTAAAAACTATTTAACTTCTTTTTTTTTTAGAATTTTTAAATAATTTTGAAGAATTTCTTCACCAAAGGAGGAAATGAAAAGCTTATGTGGTGAAAAGCCTATGTGATAAGGGATATGTTATCGCAAGGTTGCATCATAAGGGCTAACAGTTTATGTGAACAACTCGTTTTATATTTTTGATTTGATACTCTCTAACACCTGGCGAATCGAATACAGTTATTATAGAATTTTTCAAACAAAAGTGGAAGTTTTGTGAAGAAGAAGTCAAATTTTTAACGGAATTACTCTTTAATGCTAACATTTATACTTTCTTTACTTACACATAGGTTTAAGTTGACTGACAAGCTCATCCTTCGTCCACTCTTTCTTATCGCCCCATAAAGTTATACTCGGAGCAATAACAGCCATTTTATTATCATCTGGATATGGAACGTTGAGGTAATGTACCAAAACTATATCTGGATTCTGATAAATTTACAAAAAAAAAAAAATAAATAAGTAAAGTAAAAAAATATAGTAAAGTAATAAATATAGTAAAATAAATAAAGTGCTAGTAAGATTGAAATACAAAGAATAAAAGTAACAATAAAGGAGAAATAGAGATCGGCTCACCTGCAACAACCAGTAGCATCTGCGATGAAAAGTTGGAAGAATAGCGGAATGAACATAGCAGCCATAAATACACTGTAAAAAAAGTAAAAGAGCAAAACAATACTTTTACTATCTCTCTTTTGTATAGAGAAATATATATTTCATATTTTTTATCTCATGAATGCGAAGAATCAATAAAGCCATCCTGCCTAAGAAAAACACAAATATAAAAATGCACTAAAACCTCACAGCGAAATTGGTGAAAACAAATTCATTTAATTAGAATATGAAAAACTAGCAAGTGAGCACGGGAGTGAGAGTGAAATTGAATTATTTTGATTTAGGGGAAAATTACGCTGTGAGCAAGCAAAAAAATTTGATAACAAAAAATGAGTATCGCAGGCAAATTTCGAAAATATAAAAACACTAATAACGGGTAAGGAAGGGCTAAGTTTAGGTGTAACCAAACATTTTATGCCTTCGCAATTTGTCTTATCTTATTATGATAATTCACAATTTGACTGAATTATTCGGCATAAAGTCCACTAGAATAACGGATCTCGTTATAGGTATATAAAGGCTCCTAATTAAACGTTCACTTTATTTTGTTAAGACACCTCACAAATTGAGCGATATATACAATATGAAGTCAACCGGGTGTTTGAAAATAATTATTTTAGGTTAATGGAGGTTACGGTAAATACTGACCCAATTTTATCTACATTTGGTAGATAACACACTCACACACACACTCACACACACACTCACACACACACTCTCTTTTCACACACTCTTTTCAGAGAAAAACGTTCTCGTAATATTGGGTATTTGGAGACTTGAATAGTTGTGGTCCAGTTTCGACCATTTCAAGACATGAGATGGCGTATCTTGAAGGCACTACATGTGCAAAGATTCATTCCGATATATTCATTGGTGCTTGATTATATATATGATATACTGTGAAATGAAAGTATCAGATGGAATTTAAAAATGTGTTATATGGGATATATGCGTGGTTGTAGTCCGATTTCGCTCATTTTCACATAGTATCTTAAGGATGTCAGTGTTGTAGTGACAAACATCCTCATGCAAACAAAACATCCTTTCTGTGAAATGTAATGCTTCTGACGAATTTGTTTTAGTGAGTTATCGAACTTTTAGTAGTTTTCACCATAACCTTTATATGTGCGAAGGACGTGGTTATTATCCGATTTCACTAATTTTCACACTCCATGAGGAGGTGCTAGAAAGATGTGTCCTCAACAAGTTTGGTTGATATAGCTTGAATGGGTTTTGAGATACGTTCTTTGAACTTATTAGGAAAGGGACCAACCCTCTTTTAAACAATTTAACCACAGATGCCCCTTCCTACTGCAATTCTTTGTACTAAATCACAGATTTGTATCTTAATTTGCGACTTAGTTCTAGTATAATACTTTACAGTTTTTGGTTTAACGGCATTTTGCGGGCGTAGCGACTGCCCGAAATCGTCCATCTACAGTACTATCCTTCTCATGGTTACAAATAACATGTGTACCAAGTTTCATCAAGATATCTTAATTTTTACTCAAGTTATCACGGACAGACTGATGCACAGACAGATCCCCGGAATTCAACTCGTCTCGTCACCCTGATATACCTTTGATATATATAATTCTATATCTATCTCGATTAGTTTTAGATATTACAAACAACCGTTAGGTGAACAAAACTATTATACTCTCTGGCAACATGTTGCGAGAGTATAAAAATTAGTAAGAGGTTCGCCGCCTATTGCCAAAGTTCAACCCTTCCTTCGTATGTAAAATATTTTCCATTTTGCCCCACACCTCGCACGGACGCTCTTATTCTCCGCATTCATTGGTATGTCCAGAAGATAAATAGGATTTTTTGCTCTGAATGCCGCCCGCTGATGACTGACGGCTGATGCCGCCAACCGAGACGGCGAAAATTATGCGAAATTCTCACCGCCCCTCTTGCCAAACATCATAACGTGCAACCATTGAGAGCAGCAAAACAATTGCTTATCGTTTCCCAATGCTAGCTGAAATGACGGCGTTTGTTTGTGAGACCATGGGCTTGGGGCAGAGCCAATGTCTTGGCGCTTCCGTCTTCAAACAAATCATAAATCTTGATACCGCTTCGCATACGAGTGTTAGGAGGAGGGCTGGGTGGAGCAGAAAATTGCTTGGCAATGCAATGTGCAATGGCATATGGAACTAAGTGAGAAAAAAACTCTGGCAGAAAAAATCATGAGTGAAAATCACAAACAAAGGCATTTAAAAGTTGAAACAACAAAATTCACGCCAGTCGGCAACGCAATAAAACAAAGACAACAACTCGAAGAAATTGGCGTGAAATTATAAGAATTTTCTTTTATTCTTCGTTAACCCAATATCCACCAAAACAAGAAAACAGCCCCTGCCCAGCCGGCGACAGGGTCGTGAATTCGCTGATGGGTCGACAAGTTTATACACTTCAGACTTGTAAATACACTTAACCCTTAACTTATTGCATTAGCAGCTTATCCCGTGCTATAAGGCCCCTGCCAAAAAGACTTCACTACATCGGCGAAAAAAGTGGTAAAAGTAAATATAAATATCCACGAGCAGTTTGTGTAAAAAGGGCGTCAGTAATGCAAAAAATCCCAAACAGTCACTCCATGCATGTTTCCGGCGGGAAATCATAACTCATGGATACACCGGCTAACCGGGTAACCAGCCAACCAGCCAACCAACCCTTGGGGCGAAGACACAACGTATGCTGCATATGTGCCATCGCCACCAGCACGAACGGGCATTTAAGAAAAAAGCTAAAATGAAATGAAAAAGCAGCAAATGATAAAAGAGCAGTTAGTTTTTCTTAAATACTCCTCGTGTCGCTGCCTTTGTTTTCATTATCTTGTAAATTAATTTCAGGGCAGCGTCTGACTAACGACGACGCCATTCTTAAGTGGCCAACAAATGGCCAACACCGTCAACAAACCGGCGAGGTGGAGACGATGGGGAAAATTCTAACAAAAAGAAGAAAACGTAGAGGTTATCAAAAAAGCTGTCAAACAGGAAGGAAGCCAAACAATGAAGCGCATGGAGTTGGCTCTAATTGCCTAATTGCACAGCAAGTGTTGTCCGGCTCTACTGACCAAAAAAAAAAAACAACGCTAGTCCAAACAACAACAAAACTTATGCAAAAATTACCGTCTACAGAAAGTGAACGTTTTATGGCTACTTAAAGGTATTTACCTCTGTTCCTTGCACTTTCAGCTTCATGTGATCCTCGCGTGTTGTCTTTCCATCCTTGCGCTTCTTCCAGCAGTAGCCATCGCGACGATAGCGCACCTTCTTGCGGGAATAAAGCAGCAGCGAACCGCTCTTTGGTCTGTAAATAGATGAAGCGGGTTAATGAAACGAAAGGTTTTGAAATATACATCAATGTTTGCATAATACCTGCTTATTTTTACTTATACTACCAATAGATATCTCGTCAAACTTGATCAAGTGATCAACACTACTAATTAGATTAACTCACTTATTCACCAAATTTAACTAGAATTCGGTATACGAAAATGCCTTCAGCAGCCATCTATATGTGAGTTTCAGTAGCTCTGACAGTAAAAATTATCAAATTTCATTCTAGGCATTTACAACACCAGTGTGATTTGTGTTTTGATTTCAGAAAAGAGACCTGATACTGATACCTCTTTTCATAGAAAAGAGCAGTGATTGTCCACAATCGAGAACTGTAACTAAAAAGGATGAATGGTGATGATGGTGAAAGGATGATGAATTATCAATACCAAGTAAATGAATATTCATATTATCCGAATGTTTAAATATTACATCAAATATTCTGAAGAAAGGGTGAAAGATCGAAGGTTTAAATCCATGCTAAAATTAAAATAATACAAATATGCTTATTAACCTCCGAATACCACTGAATTGTGAAAACTTTTTATAAAATCACTCAGTCGCAGGCAATTTGAGACTTGAAGAATGCCCAATTTGTTGCTTCTAATAGGTACACACACCATAAACAGGCGGAAAACCTTCGACAAATATCTGACAAAAATCTCTCGAACTAAAATTTTCTAATTGACAGCATACTATGTATTTCTCCGATCATTCGTTTTAGCCAAGTAGCTTGAGGGGTTTCGTTTGAGGATGCTTTATCAACGGAGTGTGGGGGATAGGTGCGAAAAATCTATATACAGGGTTCATCATTTACAACATAATGAGCATTAAGTTTTCTAAATCCCTTGGTAATAAATAAATATTTTGTTTTTACTTAAATGGATTTAACTGACCATCGAGACAAAACACTTGGCGTTAGGTATTCAATATCTGTACATACCACGCATACATATGTACATATGTATGGCTCGGTGTGTTTTACAATATTATAATATCACATATGTAGATATACATATAAACATATGTAAGTATTTATTATATTTAAAAAGGCACCAACCAAAAACTACTGGGTAGAATTAATAGAACTTTTTCACACACAAGCCTTACAATATCAGCTCTCATGACATATAATGGTTCCGAACAACAACAATAATTTTGGTGTGACTCACCTGGTTTTGACTTCCTTGGATTGCCACTCATTGTGTTTATCAAAACTGATAAGAATCGCTGCGATTTCCTGGAAATGTGCAAAAAAAATGCTTTAAATGTTTGCTGATGCCGAAAAAACAACATACATAAATATACTTAAGTAAATATGAGCTCACAAGAATAAAGAAAATATTTGCTTTGCTGTAGAATTATACTGCGAACATCATTGTGTGACGCTACAACGAAAAGCAGATAACGGGGTCTACCACTGAGTACAGTTAACCACCAAAATGCGTAGACACTCCGGTGCGATATATATGCATGTATGTTTACATGTATGTATGCGTATATATAAATTGCCTTGAAAGTTTCAAACCATTCTACTTTTCAGAAAAAAAATTGTAAATTTTTACATATGTTTATTCTTTCATGCCTTGCATTTATTCGTTATATGTATATGACGAAAAACAGATAATATGCATAAACAAACGTAGAAATCAACTTATATACGAGTATAGGTGGCCAAAGAACCTCTGTGTTTCACTAATGAAAGATATACATATATGTAGGCTTGGAAAGACGTTTCCCAAATTGCCCAGAAACCGACTGTACTTGGTTAAATGGATAGAGGCTTCCTCTAGTTGGTAGCCTCTCATTATATACATATGCTCACAGGTATACAGTGAATATATGTTGGACCTAGGCAATTTGTCATATTAAGCGTTCAAATATTTCGGAATATGTTTTATGTCGATTTTGTATTGACACCTGAAGCTGTAAACGAAGTATCCGACAATTGGATTCGTACAATGCTTGCGCAAGGATCATTCAATTATCATCGGCATAAAGTCATAATGATCTCTGTGTTCTATCTGTGTTTAATTTCTTCGCATCTAATCTTTGGAAATGTGACTTAAACACCCTTGGTCAGTATCTCTGACCACTTCTCTTGCTCCAGTTTTTCAAGAACTAAGTTTTCCCATTAGTCCCGCCTCACACAATTCATATAAGGCTAGCAGTACTTGGCTTGTTCTTTTGAAAATCAAGCTTTATATTGTTGGCTGGTGGATTGTATTACTTGCTCTCAGTAAGGTTCATGTGGGCCTAGTTGTAGCTGTTTTAACCGGGTACTGCCCAATAGGGATAGATGCGACGAGGCTAACAATTTGACAATTTTGAGATGGAAATATCTCTGCACTTTCTTCTCATCTGTCCAACCTTAGCTAGACTGAGGCTGAAATATCTAGATGACCGGGCGAATTGGCAGATAGCAATTAGCCGCTTCAATACAATATATTTGCCATGTATGATCACCTATGTATGATCCTCATCGTGGGATAAGCTCCAAAACAAACCAAGTATGAGCAAGCGCTAGATAGCGCCAAAATCTGATTATCTGATTAAGTTAGGTTAGATTCTATGGCTGATCCTCAAGATGTCCTTTGTGAAGCCAAAAGAAGAAATCAGGTAATCAGATTTAACAAGTCGATAAAACCCCTTGTAGCCATTACAAATCTATTTGGGGTTTTATTTCTGTTCCCTTAAGCTCAACGGGATGATTATATCTGGTCCAAACAAAAACTTTACCCACAATTAATCGATGTCTTTGACCGTTCTTATAATTCTTATTTAGAAAATTCTCAAAATTTTATTTATTTCTCAGTATTTTGAAAACAACTAGGTCAATAAAATGTAAACAAAAAGGAGGAAAAATGTCACTAATATATATATTAGTCCAATACATTCATACTTATGGAGCCCATAAACATAAGCTCCATCCAAGCATCATATTAAATAAAAATTTAAATTTTTACTGCTCGAAGCTTTCAATTGCTTCTTCGGGTAGAAGTATCACCCAAAGTAAATCAAAACAAAGTAAGGCTCTAAAATTTTATAGCGCACCCGTGGCGAATGTGAGTGGTTTTATAAATCAAACTTAAGTTAATTAAGCGTCGCATAAGTGTGAACACACGCACTTATATGTAGTAAACTGAGTGGAAGGTCAAGCTAAGTACTCATGGTGGGATAGTAGGGAAAGTAGTAAAGAACGGCAGAAGAAGAAGAAAAGGCTGCTGTGAGCACTCAACAATTCTCAAGCAGAACGCGCGCAACAAATCAAAGTTAAGAGTTAACCAAAGGGTTGGCATTCAAGTATTCATGGCAATTTGTTGTGGAAAATGGCACACACTCACGCATAGGTACACAGCTGCACGTTGAACACCACCGGAATTTTTGGCTTGCGACAGCCACGCTGGACAGCCGCTCCTGTGGCGAAGCGGGGCAACTGCCGAAACGCATGAATGTTTAATATCTAGAAAGAAGAGCACAAAAGGAATGAACGCGACGCAAGAAACATATGTTGTGCCTTTATGAGCATGTGTGAGTGTGTGTGTGTTTTGCATTTGAAACACATCATAAATATTTCCGAACTAGTGGCAAAAGCAGGAGCGGTTGCAAAACAACGAGCGGTTGCGAAACAACGAGCTGAATGTAGGGAATCGAAGGACATACATACATAAATAATCATCCATCTGGATGTATGTGTGTGATACCATATGTATATCTATGTGGAATTTACAGAAGAAATATGTAAGTGTGCGCACAAAGCCAACGCTGATCGAATTAGTCGTGGCACGCGGTTTTGTCGCAATCTAAACCCCTGCGCACACACTTCCCGACACATATATACTCTAGTCGAGAGTACAACAACACGCCGCAGCTAAGCTCTTGACAGCTGGTGGTGCTTTTTATAACCGCGGTGATTGATTTTGAAAATCTGCCTTTCACTTTTGTAGTCAAATACATATGTGTTTGTCATTCTTTATGACACTCAAAAATAAGACATTTGACAAACACTTCATATTTGTTGTCTGCATTTGTATTTAAATAGGTGAATAATTTACAGTGGTGCTGAAATAAATTCAGAAAAACGTTCGACAACAAGAAAAAAGCGTTTAGCTGCTTTTTTTGAGAAGCTTCCGATACTATTTACAACTATAAGTTTTGAGATGAGAGCTCCGTATGATCTTTCGCACAAAACAATAAAAATAAGCCGTATATATTTATATTATAAAAACAAGAAACAGATCGATGAGCAGTACGTGGAGAAAAGAGCTTTCACTGAACAACAGTTCTGACAATTTCAATTGAGCTCCTTTAGTTCAAAGAAATATCGGAAGAAAAAGTCCAAATTACAAATACAAAAAATAGAAAATACACATAAAATGTAAATTAAACGTAGAGATAGCTTAGATCTCAATTTAAATTTACTTAAACTTCACAAGAATTTTGAAATTAAAATACGTTTAATAATAAAATGTAAGTATACATAATTTGAATTAAATTTTGGATGAGTTAAGAGGCAAATTTACTCTTGATGAAGTAACTAACTATATGAAGTAACTAACTAAGCTTTTGCTTGAAATAAAGGTTTCGTTCGAAAATGTTTTTCAAATAATTTAATTTAAGAAAAAAAAAATGAAACTGAAAGTGGGAAGCTGTTATGAGAGCCAGTATAATGTTTAGTAAACATCATACGTAAACCGAAGAATAGTATAGTGAAGATGTTTAATGCCCCTTTTTTTTACATGGTGGTGAATGGTTGACTATGTGATTAACTCCCAGAGTGCGGTGGGTTCAAATCCTAACCGGGACAAAATTCACACCACAAATCTGTAGTTGCCTTTATATTTGCTATACTTGGTATACTATATATTTGGTATACTTGAAAACCCAGATAAAAGTACTGCATTTAATTTTTGAGAAGCGCTGTTTAAAGTATTTGGCAGCATTGCTTAAACATGTGACAGAAATCGTGAAATTAAACATAAAGAAATGGAAATGAATGATTAAATTTAAAAGATCTGAAAAATTATCTGCTATCAAATTACAAGAATGTAGTACTTAGACCCAGTTATTGGTTTTATAAATAATAGTTTAATTATATCAATTCATCCATAGACAATGTAAATTCTTTAAAATATTTTACAACGAAAGAAGTATTTAGAGAGCAACAATTTTGGTCATTGCAACAAGTTTTGAATTACTTCCGACTGGGAATATGGATTTAAAACTAGAATTGAATATATTTTTAAGCATTTTAAGGTTTTTTTTTAATTTTGTGCAATTTTACTGCCGCTCTCAAATATACTCAGACATTGTGTAGAGTACAGCAATGATAATTTCACAAGAATATCCAAAACACTTCAATTATTCATAAAACGTCAAGAATGGTAAACAAATTGATAAGCTCAGCGTAAACACATAACAACAACACTGCATGTTTCAAATTCACAGAGTAATCCATTTTGAGCTCCAGTGGATGAGTGGAGTAAATCGTCTAAGGCATTCAAGACACTGACAACACAGCCACTCACGCTCCACTCAGAAAGAGCATACTTTCGCTGATGGTGACACTATTTTCCCCAGGGGATTTGCGAATTTTTCCGAGGTCAGACAAAAACACACACATGCAAGAGAGCTATTTGATTGAGAAATAGGAATATTTATTTATTATACAAATCACATTCGATCATCGTTTGCATTTTTATTTTGAGTGAAAGGTCGCGGCAGCTAACATCTGGCAGCGTAATCGCGTTTTGGCATCCTTCGTTTGACCTCCATGAAATGTGGAGAGTAATAGGCGGAATAGGATGTGGTACGTGCTGACATAAGCAAGAGTTATTATTTATGTGCAGATGTGTATTTGGCTGTAATGCTCGAAGAAAGAAGGAACTTTGCCTTTAACTACAGGCAATTCGGTTGATTTATCGCTTGCTATATTGTTAAGAATGCACTAATCGATTGAAACATTGCAACGAACAGCAATTGAATAACAATTTGCAATACATATACATGCACACATATAACAAGGTTTCGATTTCTCACATAGAGTATAACATTTCTTTATACAGCAGCCATCAATATCTCAATATATGCATTTTCGGCAAACCAGTTGAAATTCTTTTGGAAACATTTTTTCGTAAAGTATTTTTCATTGAAGATTTATTACTTTATTTGTGTTCTAAAATTTAGCAACTTAAAAATTAAACATCAAGATTGATTTGGTTTTTGGAAATTGTTTCTATTTTGTTAATTTATGACTATATTTTAAAGAAGTAGCTTGGTTGGTTGAAAGTGGAAGTCGAAAGAACACCTGACGCACTTAGCCATTATTAGGCGTATTGTGCCTCAAAGTTGAAGACTGGACATTTGCAGAGGTAATGCTCTAACGTTTTCTCATTCTTCGCGCTTACTCTGCATTCTGCCTTTTCTGCTTTACCAAGTTTTTGAAGGTGAGGTAACAGCGGTAATTGCCCTGTGATTGTGTTTACCATTATCTTTCCTTTCCTCTTTCCTGTAAAAGTAGAAGCCTTTTAGTCTGTCCTTGAGCCACAATATCCCAAAGTAAATTTGAAATGTTCTTATCTTAAAGATATTGAGAGCATAGTTAACTATTTGACATTTGGCAATATAGTCAATAGATCCAATGGCTCCAATTTCGAATACTAAAGAAACCTGAAAGGCGAGCGACCATGTTAACCAATAATATTCATTTTCTTTTGGTTGGAAGCATCCATCCAATCGAGTGCTCATATTGAAGTGGTGTGGAACACTATTAGCTATTGATTCACTTAAAATTTTTACGAAAATAATTAAAATCGAGATTTAAATTTTAAAGGAGAGAGATATGCTACAGACGGTATTTTTATTTAACCACAATTTGCTATATACCGGAGTTTATGAAAGTAGCAGTCGGCTGAGCCTGAATATGATGAATATTTAGGAAGAGGTACCAAAGTGCTCTCAGATTAAATATCTGAAAAATCCCTCGGGCATACCAAAATAATGTCATTATTATTTCCCTTCGTTTCCAAGCTAATAGTATTCTCTAATCATTTTACTCTGAACATTTTATATTTCATAAGAAAAAAATATCATATTTTTTATTTAAATAAATCTTTAGCTGATACAATCTTTTTACTATACTTTCTTAAAAGCAAGGCTTAGAAGGAAATAAAAGGAAATTAAACAAACCGTTAGTAGGCTCCTACAAAGAATTGATAACTCAGACCCTCCACTAAAAATAAATATAATAATTCGATTGAATTAGAATGGCTTCAGTATAACTTCCTTTCTTAGCCGCAGAATTCACAAGGAATATCAATATAAGCCAAATTTTCCATTCAACCCAGAGTAAACTTTTTTTTTTTATTTAAATTATTTTTAATTTAATCTACCACATAAAAACTCCTATGACAAGAAGAAAGATCAAAGTCAAAGATTTGGTAAAATGAACTGAATCCTTAAAGTGAGTTGAAGACTTTACGAGTTGAAGAGTTTACTCAATCTCCTAAAAATTTGTGAATTACCTCACCTCTACATGCTCGTTTTCGATTGAACAAAATTAATGTTAGTTCAATATTACTGCCATGAACAAATAACAGGGTAGAAAATTGTTTGGATAAAATTTAGTGATGACATTATTATTTCCGTTATGTTGGATATCAACCGAAATGGTGATCATGGTGATCACAAAAATAATAATATGCCGGTTTGGTCCGACAAATCTTTATACAAAGTCCTCTGTTAATTTACATGATGTTCATGATATAATAATCCCAAAATTTTCGAGTGGCAGCCAGGCTTACGGGGGCGATATAAGTGATAAGTGCTTGACTTACAGAAAAAAACGAACTTTTTGGAAAAACGGAGATTTATTTCTCAAAATAGTCTACTTTTGCTTGACACACCTACGCAGCGATGCTTCAACCTTTTTATACCCGTTTTGACCTTCCCCAGGCAGTCAATGTAGATCATACCTTCTGAATCTCTAAAACGGGTGCATATCACCTTTCCGGCCGATAGGACAGCTTTCGCTTCCTTCGGAGCATATCCGCCGGTTGAATTCCAATATTTTGATTGTTCTTTTGTCTCTGATGTATTCCATTGGATTCGCGTTTCGACGACGGTCACGAAACGGAGCAGAATTTGCTTCGGATTGTGTTTGAGCAGCGACAAACACTTGTTCGAAGTAAGCCGCCTACAGCGCCGACAGCTCAACAAAAACCGACATGCCACAACGTTGAAACTCGTTGAATAAATTTCATACGATCGCCATTGATGCAGAAGAGTCACCGAATATAGCTTTCCAAAAATAAGAAACGAATCACCGACCAATATTGCTCCTTTTACATTTTTCTAAAATCCGCGGACATGCCTGATTTCACACGCGGTCAAACAAAACAAAGAATCCGATTCGACTACATATGGTCTGTACTAAACCATAGTAAATATCTCTTGTGAAAGTGGCGCCAGGCTAAGTACTTATCGGGCCACCTTCAGGTAACCTAAACCGCCTTCAAATAGCTAAAGTAGGCACGACTTTGCTTGAAATCTTTTTAATTTTGAGTTTTTTTCTACGATAACGGAACTCTGTCATAAACTGTAGGAAACAATGTACAGTAGTATGAGTGAATATTTTACAGCTGAGCATATTGTAAATAGTTGTTCAGTACTTTCCAAAGGCGCAACGGTGCTGGCACGCTTTAATCACCCCACCACTGCACTACTTAATGGCAATGAAATCGTTGAACCAGCTGACCACACTGAACGCTTTCGTGTCAACTGGTTTATGGGAGGATCGTGCGACCATCCCGAGCATCCATATAAATAAAAACATAAAACCAACTTTATAAACTACACGTCACGTGACGTTCATCCGCGTAACCGAAAGCGGGCAGATGCTACTTTTTTATCGCGTAAAGTGACAAAAATTTTAAATGAAAATTCACTGCTGTGGTATTTTTATTTTACCAAATTTTTATTTTCCTTATTTATTTTTATTTATTTTTTACGTGAATTAAGAGCGACCGCAAATATTCATTTGCGATTTGGCCAGTAAACTTTTACCGAGCACTCATACACACGCACAAAGAGCACTGCAAAGGAGGGCTGAGGTGGAGGAGAGACGAGGGCAGAATCACCTTCTGATTTTATGATCCCAAGAACTATTAATACAAAAAGAGCAAGAGTGTAAGCGCGAAGCGAAGGGCATCGAACGGGTCCCTTCGTCCCTTCGTGGAGTTATACGAATACATGTGTACGTTCGTTTGCTTACATACTTGCCGAACAAGTTGACTAAATTAAAAATAAAAGTTTATTAAAATGCCAAAAAGCGAGAAGAAAAAAGGCAAAGCAAACAAACAACAAAAATCATCAACGAAGCGGGACAACGGCGCGTGTGTTAAGACTCTCGTGGATATGTACGCGAAAATTCCTGGAGCACACGTGAAAGCATGCTTGCGGCTGACAGCTGTTCGCTGGCTGTATGTGTGAGTGAGAGTGTGTTTGTGTTTGTTGGGCTGGTGCTGGTTGCTGTGCATACAAAATGCAATAACATCATCTGCCAAACATAAATAAAATTACGCATGCTTATTTTGCTACGATTACAACGAAAAGTGCACCAACAACAACAACAGCAAAAAGCCACTACACATGTGTAAGCCAACCATCACTTTAGCCACCGCAAGCATCTCAGGTGTGTGGTGTGAGGCTCAGCAACCAGCCCGACTGTCCTACTTGACCCACGAAACTTGTACACAGCACAACTCGACCGCAACCGGATGCCACCGCCGGACAGCCACAGCCACACCCCTATGTCATTGGCGCTGTTGTGCGGCTGGCACGCTTTTCATTTTATTTCAAACTTAAAACCGAAAACAACAGCGCATTTTCGCCTATAAAGCGCAACAACGATAAACAACAACATGAAACACGGGAAAAACTACAACAACAAGCAGAAAACACCAAATTTTACGGTGTATTACGACGAGCGCAAAATCAAAAAGTTAAATTGTTCCTCGCAAACAAATACTCTTCTTAAAAAAAAAAAAAAAATCAATGCGAAAAGTGTCTTTGCCGAAAGCCGGAAAATTTCTGCATAAATAACGGTGAAAATTTTAAACTTTTTAAATTGCGCATCACCGTGTTTTTTTACGCGCGTTCGCTGCAACAAAACCCCAATTACAGGTGTGCAAACAGTTATTAAATTAAAATAAAAGCAACAACACATAGTTTTGACACGAATTTGAATTTATTACTAGAGTCAGTGCAAAATTAAACAACTAAGGAAGGGCTAAGTTCTGGTATAACCGATCATTTTATACTATCGTAATTTGTGAAGCTCGAGGGCGATACAACTCTTTCAGCTGTATGCAAAATCGTATATTAAAGTATGTTGCAAAATAATTAAACATTCGTTATTCGACGAAATTGTAAACGGATTACAATCATATTTAGCCCGTTATAACTTAAACTATATATATATATATTATATATTTGCTTCATGTCCGAGATATTTATATTATATATTTACATTCACCAAATAAGTGTCATAATTTTTACTACCGCATTTACTTATAATTTTGTTGAGACACCTTCCATTGAGATATAAGCAATATAAACTCAACCAAAGAGACGAAATTTAATATACTGCGTATTAAAAAAAAAACCAGGTGCGTAAATTATTACATTAGGGATATGAGGTTTAGACCAAGGTCTAGACCGATTTCATTCATATTCAGCGCTAAAGCACATTATGTTTAAGAAAGCATGCCCACTTATTTCATTAAAATATCACACATATTGCCCAACACAAACGGTGCAAGTCAGCTGGAAAGTCGGATATCACTATATTGGGGCTAGGGAAGATCTAAGCGGTAACATTTACTTTTAGCATTAAACTAAATTATGCTCGAGAATATATTTTCACTCGTATTCGGCATATCGACGACGTATTCAGCATAAAATCTACTAAAATTACAAAAATCATTATATGTAGTATATGAAGGCTACGAAGGAATTCGTACATAGATTTCACAAATTTTTGCTACCAAGCTTTAATATATTCAATATTATAATATTTCAATTAATTTTGTTAAGATATCTTATATATTGCCCGATTTATATGGTATTAACCCAAATGGAAGTTTAAAAACATTAGGGATATGGGAGTTAGGGGAATTATTGACCCAATTTTACCCATTTTCGGCATCGGTGCACAGTATGACCAAGAAAAAATTTTCTTCCAATTTCATTGGCATAGTTCGCAGACTGGCCGATATGCATGGTAAAAAGTCAACCTGAAATTATTCCAGAAATGTTAGGTATATGGCGGTTAGGGGAAGGAAGTATTGACCAGATGTTACCCATTTTCGATATACCCATACTGGCACAATATTACAAGGAAACTATGCTCTCTGGAATTCAATTTAATGCAATTTGGCGCCAGAAAATCCCCATTTCTAATATCAAACGATTATTGAATACATCAATTCATTTAGAATTTTTTTAACAAATTAACCGTGATTAATAAACCACATAATCGAGGAAGAATCAGCATCAAATAAACACCCAGAGAGAATATTTAAATCTGCCAGCAATACAACCAACCAAACAACTTTGAAACAAGTTATTCCAAAAATGAAAAAAAAACACATTTCTCCACACCAAATAAACAAGGACTTAAACCAGTTACAACAAAAACTCCAAGCATTCATCAGTCAACCTTATGCTCATCAAGTCAACCTCCCTGTTCGTAGTCTTCGCAGCCACCTCTGACCGCGTTGAGTTGTTGTGTAGCAGTCAAGTACATTCCTTGAATCCTTGAGCACAAGTGTGTGCCAACAACAAAACAGTTACGAGTTTCCCATAAAATCTGTTTAATGTCAACACATCGTTTAAAAGTGACAACTTGTCAGCGCAGTTGATGTCTTCCTTTAGCTGTACCACGTGTACGCGACTTAAGTTTTTCGCAGAGTTGAAGGCGATGGATGGGTTTTTCTTCGTGTTTTTAGTGACACGAGTGAAATGTGTTTAGTTCACGTATATGTAGTTGTTTTACAACTGTGACTTTTACTCTTCCCTTTCAATTGCCTTTTTTTATATATTCTATGCCGTTGGCGATCTTTATGTTGTTGCCGTTACAGTTTGAAATATTTACGGTAGTTTAACTGTCAGAATATGCCTAGATCAAGCGCTGGAGAATGACAGTTTAAGTGAATGGAAAACGTTACGCTCAAATGTCACAAACGATAATACTCCTTCATACATACACGACTAAAGATTTTGAGGAAACGGATTAAAATATTGTTAGATACAATTCAGATAAAGTTCTACGTGTCGCATAGGGTCAAAATTGTAACTTTCTTAATAATGTTTTAGTTTCGAAATTTTTATTACAATAGTATTTATTAGTATCATTATCATTTAAGTCGGGGCAGCCTTTGTACAAATAAATTGTAAATCTGCTGCAAAAGCAGTTGCAATGACAATTGCCTCATGGGGTGTTCGAAGGAGAGAGCGAAAGGGATTATGAAGTGTTAAGGACGCGAATGCCTTAACTATTGGAATTGTTGTACGAGCAACATGACGACGATGGGCAAAGGTTTCGTCAGCTTAAGTATGCCATCCGAATAGACTCAAACTCTCCTGACCTCAACTTTTTCGAGAATAGAGAACAAGCCAAGCTTGCTCAGAATTTGCAACTAAAATGGCGAAAGATTTGATTTCCCCAACACACGAAAAGAAACTATTTCTTCTTTCAATAGGGTGGTTCAACCCCGTGGCGGCTTGCTTTTGAATTAATTTTTGAAAACCAGAAGAAAAGACATATGAAAAATATATAAGGAATATACTTATTGGAATGGAGCATACATCATTCCGAAGAAGCCTGCGTTTAAAAACAGGTTATCACTTCTTCCGATATTCTGTTACAATCATTGCCTTTAATACATGCTCCGTTAGGAAAGAAAATAAAAATAGTCGAAATTTGGGGATAATTCCGGTTCACTCGGTGCATCCGTACATAATTTATATCGAATATCAATTTGGAATAAGTCGAGCTCGGACACCCAACATCGGACTTATAATCGCTATATCTTTATAAGAACTGAAAAAATATCTTTACCGTTATATTTTAGACATTTTAGAGATTTAATTTATGCAAAAAGAGATACAGCAAAATATTTTTTTTGCCTAAAACACAAAAGAACCCTCTTAATATTTTTCAAAATGCTATTTAATAACTAACGATTTCAAAATCGTCTGGTCTTAAAATAATTGGTGTTAGCATGGAGTATTACAATCATCGGATATCTAACAGAATCCCACTAAAATATCGCATATTTTTTTTTTTTAAAACTGTACTCACTGAAATGCTTACTGGGTCTCACGTACTTAACATTTGTCTTAGTTGCTACCAATATTATTTGAATATATATTCGAGTCGCTCTCCGATATTTTTTTTGTAGTTTTTGCTTTTATGCAAAATTTATGTACATTCAAATCAATGTAAATAAAACTGACCTCATTTGTATTCCACCGATGTCGCTGTGATGGGAAACTGTCAGCTCTTGGCAAGCTTTCCAAATTGTCTGGAAGTTTGATAGGTTCGCCATCTGTAAAGGAAATTAAAATGACCGAAATGGAATGAGTTATTTGCGCTCAAAATGCAACGTTGTCAAATAACAGAGAACCATAGACAAAATCAAACAGTAAACAAGAACTATAAAGTAAAACAACAATACGAACAACAAGCATTCACCCGAATTTGCAATAAAAAATCAATTTATTCCATACGGAATGTTTGCATTAAGACACACTTAGAGACGCAACGAACGGTGGGCGAACGTGAGGCACTCGCTTGGAAAATGCGCACATTAATGGCTCTGAAGGGATATTATTTCAATTTAACTACCGCTCAGCATTATTTTGGCGAGGATTCAGACGGTGCTTAAAATGCAAACAAAACAAATGCTAAATAAATGACGACGAAGCATCACAAGTCAAAATTTGCATTGTGATTCTTTTATAAACGTTTCAAGCGCAGCACGATGATTTTGCTACATTTTGCTCCTATGAAGAAAGAGAAAATCAGTTCGCTAACTCGACACTGATCTCCCGAAATGCTCACCATAAGCCATAAGTCAGGTGTAAATATTATGCATACGTGAGTATATTAAATTTGATTTATTGCTTGCAATATCAACTTTCACTTTGCGTGGAAACACACAGATACACACGTACATTAAATACCATATGGCCGTTCCATTTATCATATTTGAGCTGGGCATATACGGTGTGCACACTCACGTACCCAATGATAAGTTGATTCTAGTAAAAGTATATAATTATTTAGCTATGTGTGCAGCATTGCAATTTGTCTAAGCAAAGGCCTAAGCAAATTCTATTATTAGGTATTAGGTATTAGGTATTCCGGCGATTAAAAGTGCAATTAGCTCAGACGTAACTTAACCTAAAATCAATCCATTGTAAGAGAACCACGAGCAAAGGATTTTCCAAGACTCAAGTTAGTTCAAAAACTCTATATCCTATCACTTCACTTCTTTTTATTTTTTGTCATAAACCTTAGGAAAAGAATATCGGAAATAATATTCCGTGTAAATCCTTCATAAAAAAAGTATTGCTTGTTTTAAGTAATTTATACCATTTATCATTTAAATATTTTAGGAATATAGGAATAACACAATAACATTTAATGTACAGCTTTTAATATTTAAGATATTTTAATTGCTAATCTTAAATCATTATTTCCTCAATGTTCCAGAACACTTGAATTTTCAAATAATGCCACAAAAATAAGCCAGGAGGAGTCAAATATGTAAATCTACGCGGCCAGTAAATATTACCTCCTTTTGAAAAACGGGCCGACATTAACAGACAGTTTCCAAAACAGTTCTAACCAAATCAAGCGAAAGGTAAATGTCAAAATGATTCATTATTTAAATACCGACGTAAAAGAGGTTCTCCTGTACAAGTGCTTCAGGCCAATAATATTTCTACAAAATTAGTATTAAATACGTTTTCAAACCGAACTAGTATAGAGGACCGACTCGAAGTTGGAGATTTCCAAAATTTCATTTAATTTGATCATTCATTTCTCTATTTATGGTCAGATTAACAAAATATTTACATCAGCCAAGAGCTACATTTTATATTTATTAATTTATTTAGTACATTAAAACAAGTTTCTTACAGATTATTTCCAATAAGACTAATGACACTAAGAACACAGTGTAACAATATTCTAACAAATAATTTTTAAGATGAAAACAAGAAAGTTTTGTAGAACTCGAGATCACGTAAAATTTATTAAAGTTCGCATGAGATGTTGAATCTGGAATAATTTGTTTAATGATTCAACCTATAGAAAGAAAATAATGTTCAAGTTACGTGCTGTGCTTCTGGTACCTGCTATAATAAACCATCATAACGAGTGAGTTCATAGCAATCTAAGATGGGGATCCTTAATTCTTAAAAATACTTTTAAGTCATCAACAAAAAAAGAGTAATGGCCCAAATATACTGTTGGGGAAACCCTGAGGAGGTATATAATTAAATAATACTTAATCCATCAAACAACTTACTGAAATGCCGTACGACTGGACTGATAAAACATTAAAGAATGTTAATCACTAAAATTACTCTGCGAAAGCATTGCGTACACAGTTCACTTGATACGGTGTTTTACACACTCTTACAAGCAAGATACAATTTATCATAAATGATCCTCTCACAAATTTTCAAAACGGTTTACCTTAAAAAAGTAAATTTATAATCACCAATAAAAAGCTATTAATAATTTGCTTTTTTTATGTAAAAGAATTTAAAAATAAAAAACTGAAATTCCAGAAGAATTAATTTTATTTTATTATTTAATTTATGGGAAAAACAAAAATTTGTCGCAAACATGGAAATTTATATCTGATCCGACATAGTTTTATTGGTAATTGATTAACACCAGATTACATAACCTTGAGCCATCCTTGAGTTATATTAACTTCTCATATATTTATAGCCTCAAAGTAAAATTTCAAAAGTAGCAACTATATCCTATTTATATATAAAATTGCCCTAGAAGCCTTCAGCGCCACACTAAAAACATAATAATTTACAATTTTACGATTTCTGCTGCGGGTTAACAACTTTTGTGGCACAAAGAACCAAATACCAACCGATGAATAATTATTTCTTGCACTTAAATCAACCCATTCCTTCACGCTTTCCATTTTGCAACTCAACTTGTTTACAACAACACACCAAAGTGAACGACAAAGTTTATTAATATGTCAAGCAACAAAAAATAATAATCATTTATATAGAAATTAAGGCTTATAGGTAGTAGGTAGGCAGCCAAGACTTGCAACTAACTTGCGCCCAAGTGTAATTTAGTGGCAACTACTTATCGCAGCACGGTCACATCGAAGGCGAAAAAGCCACTAAGTGAGCGCGAGTCGAGTCTTCGAATGCTATTTTTATGTGCTTTTTCCTGCTTTGTCGTTGTGGTGTTTGTTGTTGTTACGCTGATGGCTCATTAGTAAAACGAATATATCAATTCAATTTTTATGGTTGGCATTCATTGCGTTCTGTCCACACGCAGCGCGCTGTGGCCCAAGTAGCGAAAGGTCAAGGGGGCGAAGAGGCGAAGGGGCGTGCAAGCGCGGAAGACTGTATGGGAGAAAGGATAAATTTCCAAAACTGCACTTAAACTAAAAATTATAATTTATTTGCTTGCGTAGTACATTTGTATGTATGTATGTATGTATGTATGTATGTATGTCTATCTCATTGATGCCAAATTGACATAGTTGTTGGTGTAAGGCTCAGATTTGAGCCAACAATGATTTCAATAAACAAGCAGCCACTAAAGGAGCGTCAATAATCACTGCCAAGCAGCCAGGGCGTATACGTGATTTTTATTACCCAACACACCACAGGCCAACAAAAAAAATGAGAGTGCGTGTCTTCTTTCCTTCCACCTCAACTGCTGTGCCACACACTTTTGGTTGTGAGTGCTTGTAAATAACTTCGTTTATTGTGGCAATATGGTATTTATGAACTTTCCGCCATAAAAAACTGCCTGCCAACAGCAACAACAATAACAATACCACAACACAATAATACAAATTGCCAACAACTTTTCACAACAGCAATAATAGTTGCCGGTTGGCTTTTTATTTTATTACACGACTAATTTGTCATTTCCACTAAAGGACCGATGTGCTCACGAAAGGGGAGGAGCAAATCATTTGAGGGCAAGCAGTTGGTGGTTATAACACTCATCCGATTCGCGTTTGGTTAAATTTAAAGGACACGGACTTGTCAATTGAGCCGTCGTAAAACAAATAGAGGTAGATATTTTTGTACAAATAAATGTGCCGTTATGCGTAACGCATACACCATTTGTCGCTGTGACATCTCTGACAGCAGGTAAGCGTTTTAAATGCTTAATGAAGTGCCACTCTGCTACTCACTTTTTTCTTTAGCTTTCCGGCACTCTGCGCTCGTGTACGCAAAACAATGAGGCGCCATGACAAAACAGTCTCCGACGCATTGTTGCTGTTGTCAAACAGTTTTGGTTTGAATGAGAGAACTTTTAACTTTTTAACTGGTGTTAAATATTTCATAAGCAATTGTGGTTTCTTTGTCTTACTTAAATTTTTCGGTAGTTTCAACATACTTGGTGTCATAAAAATGAAGAAGGTCAGTGAGACATGAATTTGTAGTTGTTTCTTGGTTACAAGAATCAAATTTCTCACATTCAATATATTTATTTTGAACATGTAGAGCATACAGATATCTCATTAAAGTAGTATAATGGCTTGCTATTTTATTTTCAATTGATTATGCCAACATGCTTCATCGATTCGCCACTATCTAAAGTTTTGCGAATCGTTCATAAGTCCAAAACATATTAATATAAGGAATGTATGTTCAAAAACCTGTTTTCTAAAGAAAATAGGTGTATAATGAAAATCGGATTAATTTGGACATAGATCAAGAGATATTAATATACTTTGCGGAAATATCTAATTACCTTTTCCACCGGAACTTAACTCTACTTCTCTTCATGCCAAACATTCTATTGTTGTATACATATAATTATTTATGAATCTATAATAATGTTGATTTCTAATCTCGCCACTTGCACTACAAAACGTCATTCCTACCGGGCTCAGTAAAGTTAGAGTGAACTTCAGCACAAAAAAGCGACTCACCTCAGCAACAACTCAGCCAAAAGCCAAACAAAGTCAGAATACACACGTCAACGTCGCACTGGCTGTCAATGCATAACGAAGTATTTTATTATTTCGCAACTTAATATTGCAACTGTCCGCCAGGAGGAGCAACGCCAGCAGAGACGAAGACAGCGTTGCACAGATTTTCTTTATTTTTAACCGCCACTGAAAGTGCAGAACTTCAGGCAGCGAAGAGTGAGTTGTATGAAAAAGTGCGAGGCATGTACACAGAGCGGGGGAAAACAGCGAGGAGGAGAGTACGTGGGCACCGAGGCTGTGGTGCTAGGCAGGAATGCCACCCGAGTGCCGCTTTGCCAGGACCAGCTCCCACTCATTTATTTTACGATTTTTTTACGCCTTAGCTCTTAATTTTTATATGCGTGGAGTACAGTAATATCCTTGCACATCTCACTGCCATGCGGTCCTTTTCCCATGCTTACGACCTTTTGTGTTTTGTTTGTTTTTGTTTTTTTTTTTTTTGAACAAGTGGTAATTTGACCATGTTAATTGTGATAAATGAAATACACAGAAAAAAAACACAAAAAATCTCATAACTCCGGTTTAAAGTCATCCCTTTGGGCACAAACACGAACGATCATACACGCAAACGGTGGAATGGAAACACGAGCAAAAAGGAACAACAACAAAATGAACTATGAGTTGTGAATTAAGCAGCAAGTACTGTTAGCCCGGCTCCTGAGTTCGCCAGTCATAACTTCTGCACACGCAGCAAGCATTTTTAAACGGCCAGCAGTTTGCCACTTGCAACATCACTTTAAATGCCACACACAATTTGTAAAAATGAGCTAATAAATTTGAATGTGAATTACTTATACGAATACCCTGGGTTTGGGCTCATGCACACAAAGACAGGAGCGAAGCGGGCCGGTGCTAGAGCTAGAGTTGGCTGCACAAGTTAAATCTTGATGCACTGCGACCACAATTGTATTAACAAGAGTTAGCGGTGTTGGGGATGAGCAAACTAGCAACACTATAAGGTAAATCTTTTTATTTAAAGTTTTAAAACATAAAGTTCGCGCAAAAGGCAACGAGTGTGAAATTACTTTGAACTACTTCACGCACGAAGCTGCTAGTTGACAATTAAACAGCGCCATTAAACTGTCTACAGCGCCCGAATAGCAACAATATTTTTCACAACAGAGAAATGGTCTAACTAGTCGAAAAATAAATAAATAACTATACTCAGTCCAAAAGCGTAGTTGGAAAATTAAACAATTGAAAACAAGGGTTAAATATTCTATAGATTATTAAAAGATGGTCAGATATATGATAACAACAATTAATTAAAAATTTTAATTAAAGTAAATTCCAGATTTATATTAAAAATTAAAAAAGAAAGAAAAATTAAAACCGAAAATAAAATATCTAAAAGCGCTTAAAAATGTTAATAGTAGGATTAATATATTAACATGGAAAAAATTAATTCAATTAAAAAAATGATTGAATTAAAAAATATAAATGAGCAAAATAAATAAATTTTATAAAATTACATAGCAAACAATAACAGCCGGTAAACAATGAACATTTTTATTTTTATATTGCATTCCAAGTGCAAGATTTTCTATTTTAATATTAATATTAGAATATTTATTTTTTTGGATATAGGAACTGCCTCGCCATAACCAAGTAAAACATATTATTTTTTCTAATAATTAAGCTAATCGGTGTGAATTTAAATTTCTAAACTCCTATTTCTTTGAGAATTTAGGCCTTCCCCTTTTTCAAAGTTGTAGGTTCTTAAAAATCTTCAGTAGTCTTCGCGCTTTTTTGCTGGAGTGACTTGACTTAACTATTTCACTAATTTGATGGTCGAAATGTATAGGGGGTATTACATATGTGTACTTGTGATGCCTGTAACAACATCCTAAGTTCAGAATAAGTTTTTATAAAAATTCATAAGATATATGATATGCCAAAAATTAGCTAGGAATACAACAAAATCGATTAAATTTAATTAAAATAAAACAAAAGTAATATGAATAAATTAAAGTGTTTAAATGAATAACAACAAATTTCGTATTCTGAAAAATTTCAATTCACTCCTCTGCTTTGCTCACAATGAAATTTGCAATCTCTTTTTTTACATTAAACAAGCTTCCATAAAATGGGCGTGACAAGAAGCAAGGCGACACACAATTTTTGAGCTCGAGCCAAACCATTCTACTTACGCGCCAAGAAAACTCATCAGAAATCTCAGATGTACTCTTGCCCATCCCATGCATGAAAATAATAATACAAAGTACTTACAAAAATTGCTGGTACATACATATATATATATATACATAAATCAAGGCGAACACCTGTCAAATTGCAATCTCAGCAAAAGAGCGAATAAAAACCAGAAGTTATCAAGCATTGTAGAATCCAAAACCTCATTTCCATTTTTTTTTTCTAAAGAATATACATACGTACGTTCAGACATACACCGATGCAATAATGTAAATATGTATCAATGCATAGAAGTAAACTTGATAGCAAGCTTCAACCAGCCAACCATTTTATTATCACTTTGTAATAATTAGCAGCGGCTGTGGCCACTGAAAAGATTTTAACAACACCAAATGCAAATTCATAAAGTCACGCATTATCACTCCAATATCTTGAGGGTTTACAAAAGCAGAAACTAACTGTAAACTGTAAACCACAAAAAGCGCACCACTTAAAAAGGTCTCGGGAAATACGAGCTTTTGGTATGAACGTGCTAATTTCATGCCTAGGACCAAAATTGTTACAGTTACATACCAACTTAAGTATGTTTGTCAGTAGATTTAAACAGCAGCTTATCACTTATTTGATTAGTTAGTATATGTGAACTTAGTTGCCTCTATGATAAATGTGTACATACTTACCTTTTTACTAATATTGTAGTACTAATATGTTACTAATATTGTAAGTACTCGTTTAAGGGGTATACATCGGGCATTACAATATGGTAGCATGTGAGATAAAGGAAATACTATTTTCGGCCGTAGCCCTTTTCGGGATTTGGATATAATTATTATTTTATCTAAAATTTATATTTAGACTAATACGCCTATTTACCGGTTAGAAATTTGCAATAAGCAAAATAAAAAATTTTATTGCAAATATTAACCCACCTGAACAGTTCATGCAGCAGTTCATGCGTTTAATCAACAAGAAACTAGCAGTTTCACGACGAACGTGCAATTTCATTCGAATCTGTGTATGTCTGTCTATCTATAGCGATCATAAATGTCAATGATCATCATTGTTTTCATTTCTTTATCTTTCATTTTACGAATTCTTGTAAAAATTTTACGAATTCTGCCAAATACTTTAAACAGCAACTTTAAACACTTTAAACAACTTCTCAAAAATGTAAACTCAGGGTTGTTATCCGCGTTTTCAATTAAACTGAGATCAGTAGCCATACGCAATACAAAATACTGATCTAGCCACAATGCCTAGTAAACTATAAATATTATTGGTAGCAGAATAAGAAGTAGACCCATTGGAGAATAATGAGTTAAATTAAGAAGTTCAGTAGAAAATAATTAAGTTTTATAATGCTTTTTAAAATCATTATGCAATTGACTTCGTAATGCAGAAAACTACTAAAAAAAGTCTAGTGCAGTTTGCGATGATCATATCTCCGACAGCGATCGAACGATCCAACTTGTTCGCTTTTACATTGCATTTGATTGCATTTTTGCTCAGTGAGTGTCGACGAAGCATATCGTCTTAATAGTCAATTAGCTGGATACTAAGAAGTTAAAAACTTGTCAGTTAAAGCGGGAGCACAATTGAGAACTTAAGTATCTTCGGATCAATTTTCTCTGCTGGAGAGGGAATAGGTTCTTTAATCTGAACAAAAATACTCCGTCACGATGCTAATAACCCGGTTGTTTACACTGCGCCAAACTTCACTTGAATATTTAATGGCTGCTTCTCGAAAACTTTACCTGGCAAACAAACACTCTGTACATATTCTAGAGGTTTAATGCACCAATTCTTCAGTATATTATTGTAGTATATGGCGACACTTTTATAAAGCATTATATACATCATCTAGAGAAATGGTCCCATTTTGAATGTGGGAGAGCTTCCTGATATTTATATACTACATAATATTCACGATAAATATAATTATTTTGTCCTTTCGAGTTTTTCCGCAAGAGATCTTTGAGGGTTTATATGTAATTGCTTTATTATTTCTTAATAAATTTTTAATATTTGGGCTCAACACCCACCACGTGGTAATCACGCACCCGACTGTAGTGGTCGCCTAACTATAACCTTTTCAACACATCCACATTTTTGAGCTCTACAATCTATGATTTCATCAACCACTATGTATAAGTATAAAAAGAATAGACACAAAATTTACTCATTAATCAATAGCATAGGCAATGCCTTAAAGATAATATTTAAAATGCTAGATAATGTCATAAACAAAGTTTATTCAGACATATAATAATAATACGCGTGTCTATATTTCGAACTGTACGAAAATCACTTCTCAAAATCAATATCGAAGGCAAATTTTCTTTTTGGAGTGAAAGTTTGGGTCAGAAAAGTAATTGGTCTCAAGCGGCAAGGGCTAGAGCCAAACAAGGCTGAGTCACAGCTTAAAGCTTTTAACCTTTATCAAGTGTGGATAGTTGCCTTTTTTAGGTGTGCATCTTCTAATAAAATAAATGTACTTCTGACAAGCTGTTTTCAAATTTCATTTCATCTATTATACGCATAAATAGATGAGACAGAAACAAAAAAACAACAAATCTTATGACGGCACTAAAATATAAAGTAAAATAGTATGCAATGCATATATGTATGTGTATGAGCATGTATTGGTATAGACCATTTATCTAAAATTACTTACATGGCTTTCGCTATTGTTTACGACTGGAACGTATATCACATCCAATATATTAACAAAAGTAAACACACATTTCAACTATATACATATATATATGCCGGATATATACATATATATATATGCACCTATATGTATATTATAAGAGAACTCCACACACATATACAAGCAACAATATTTATATTTTGTTAAACCCCTAAGTCTGAGAAGAAAAATGGCAAAACACTTTCCAAGGCGTAAAAGCATCGACGGTTGTTTGCCTTTTAGAAGACACTCACCAAAGACAAATGTGGATTTGTGTATATTTATTGCCAAAAAATTGCAAAGAGCACAAATTTACTCGGAACAAATAGTTATTTGAAATGTGGACCATTTGAACAAGGAAGGCATTTGGAGAAAAGAACGAGGAGAATGGCTCATACTTCTTGGAGGTTTTTGGAAGAGATATGAAGAACAATGCTGTGGGGTTTTTCGTTATATATGCAATTAAATTTTTAGTTTTTAATCACTTTTTTAACTAATAGAAAATTCTAATGTACAATAACATCTGATCCTTCCAAACAATTTTTTTTGAACCTAACCGAATTGAATGCAACGAGCATTTTTGAGAACCGACTTTATAACTTAATTTACGCGCCTCTGAATTTAGAAAAGACTTACATTTATATTATGCTTGCATTCAATAAGCAATAAAGCTGGAACCGATTAATTTTTACAGTGACAAAAACGATATTTTATTAAATAAAAGCATGGACTATTTATAGCGGCATATTTAAAGTGACAGTGCCGCCATAAAATATAATTACAATGGGTCTTTTTCACTTCACTATAATTGAAATTATAGTCCAATTATAGCATTTTAAAAATAATAAGGTTACTCTCAAATACCTAGTCGAAGGATCTTTGAATAATTATCGATTTCAGTTGACTTTAAGTAGCTTAAGACAATTCAGAAAGATGGTTTTTGAAACAAAAAGTCGATTTATTTCCAATATCACATCTCTGCGGTAGGATCATGTCGGAATCGACCTTTCCATCTATTCTAAACCTAAAGCACACATATTATAAAAGAATATTGACCGTTGCAAGCATTGGTGATATCCGACTTTGTTAAGGTTATGACCGTGAAGAATATCTTACTGACGTCGTATATTTCAATAAAATTAAGATCATCATGAGTTTCCGGAAAAGTAATTGTTCTTTTTTGTTTTAATCGTAACATTCTTGTTGGAAAAGAGAACAACTCTACAAATTTGGCAATTTTTCTTGTGGTACCGAAACCGTTTGTTACAAATATATTTAGAACATCGCGCTAATAGAGAAATAATAGCAGATGAAAATTTTGTTTAAATGAAATGGATATGAAGAGCTCTTTATAATCTTTATGGTTTAGTACCTAGAAACCATAAATAAGGGTAGAAAATACATACAGCATTAATAAAATATTCAGAAGATTAGAAAAAAGTCACCATTATATAGCTTTAAAATAAATTTGAATTTTCTAAGCTTGTATATTTGATTATCTTTACTTGTTTATACAAAGTAATGTTTTCTTTCTGGTTTTCTTCCTTTTCATCTCATTTGATATATAAAAGTGCCGGGTTTTCTACAAATCTACTTTCGTAGTGAGCTGCCGTCTGCCTAATTTACTTCAGTTTCGTATTTGTTCTGTTTCCTTTTTTTGTTTCCACAATACCATCAATTAGTGCCATATTTTATGTGTGTTGTTGCTACATGTCGAAATTATACCAAAACAATAATTAGCCAAGGAAAACCGATCCTAAAGAATTTAAAAGTAAAAAATTCCACTACAACAAGACGACTTAGTCCACAGAAGGAGGGGAAAAACAATGGAATAATTTTATTGTGGAACACACGAAAATCTCTACACATTTTAATGAATATGCTAAGGGGCCCTGTAGGAAACTGATTCCAATCTACCTCTATTCTACCTTCCAATTTCTCCTATATAAGAAAAAAAGTGCGATTTAAAAAATAAAATGTTTGTTATATATTTGAAATCGTTTGCCAATTTACACATGAAAAAGATAACATTTACAAAAAAAAACTTGGATTTTCGTACAGAATATTGAAACTCATATTCACTATAGCTTTCAGCTTACTTACAAAATAATCAAGGGCATCGCATTTTCTAAAGGGTACACATGCTTATGTCTCAAAGCCAACAATAGTTATGAATTAAATCAAAGAAAATGAAAAAATTGCCAAAGGATTAATGAATTCCCACAAAGCACAGGTAAGTTTGCAGAAAGAAAAATGACATAAATTGTTTATGAAATACGATGGAAGACAAAGGACAGTGACGGAAAATGAAAAAATAACAATGTAAAGTATAGTGTCTCAGTTGTACAGAGGCCAAAAGTGGGGCCAGAATAAGAGAAATGACAACCAGCGGCGATGCCACCTCAAACACAATACCTGCGCACACAAACGGCTGCCATACCCGCGCAATGAGTATCTTGCAATGCAATTATGCGACTCCACATCATGTTTTATTCGCCAATTCACATTCTAAGAGAAACTAATTCTCATTTCTCATAATACTTGAATGACGTTTGAAGCGTTGACAAGCCTGTCTTTTGTAGCGGACGATGTGCATAGAACTCACAAACATATTCCACAATCGGAATATGTAGCTGAGAGTACTGGAATGTTGTAGGCCGCGCCACATACCGCTTTAGTACACTCAAAACTTGAAATACTCGAAATGGGCCCATTAAGGTCCGCCACGGATGTTGAGAAATGGATGAAATAGAATGAAATTTACTTAATGCATTTTTTGAAATTTTCCCAGCGCCGCAAAACGAAGAGAAACGACGACTGGCTGCCAAGCCATCTAAATGGCAGTAAGAGCGAAGCAAATGCATATGAGGACTGAATGATGACACCATAAATAATGGTCCTAAAGAAGGGTCGAATTGTATTTTGCTTTACCGTTATTGTTGCTGCTCGCTGCCTGTTGCCGCTCATCGGCGCACTTATGCATATGAGCCATTTAAGCGAAGTGTAGTATGCGAGTCGGAAACATATGTCGGGGAAGTATAAAAATTATATTAATATGCAGACGCGGTTCACTTTTACCACTTTGTATTTAGATTATTTTGCTCCAATCATAAGTTCACTATTTTTGTACTTTTCGATATGTTGTTTTAATTTTTTACTGCTCCGGCACATGCAAGGGGGTCTTTACTTTGGAATATGAACTCAACCGCGAGCGAAGTCGAGGGATTTGCAATTTATACAATTTTCATATTTGCTGTTTTTTTTCAGATTTTTTTTGGTACAGATTTTTTACTATTTTTACCATTTTTTAAGCTGCCACATCAGCATTTGTGCTCGTGGCTGGAGACTTTCGCGCACAAAAGCGCCACAAAATCTCGCCTTGACCATAACGGTAACGTGAGAAGAAAAAAGTTGGACACACGAGTATGCACTCGAATCGAGTGGTAAGTACGAAAGAAGCGCGAAAATATGTATTGAGAACCTTCATTTTAATTCTATTTACATTTCTCCATTTCATTCCACATTTTTACCAAAGATTCTTTATATTTATGGCAGCTCGCTAGTGATGAGGTATAATTTGTATTAATGTTGGTATTTATCATTTCGCGCGCATATAATTTTCATTATTTAATATTCCCTTTTGGTGAAGCATTTTATGGAGAACAAAAAAATATTGTGAATTTTCTAAAGCAATCAACGGTAGTGTGGCGAAAAGGATTTGCGTCTTTTTTAACTATTTATATATTTAGACATAACGGCACAGTTGCATGTATATAAGTAAAAAACAATTTTATTGAATATCAAAAACGCAAATAAGTTTATCTTTTGAAATTCTCTTCTTTTAATTCTATTTAAATAAAAGAAAGTAAACTGCGATTAAAAAACATAAATATTATTTTACGAAATTATCGATTGTTGTTTACACCAACATTTCAACTTTGAGACGAAGCTCCTACAGTTAGCTTAATAATTGCTGTTTTGTTCCTCTTAAAACATAATTTAAGTAAACAATTCGAATAAATGAAATTGTCGATTTAAAAAATGCTGAATTCTGTTAGACAGTCGACTGCCTAACAATGGCAAATGAGGCAAACTTAAAGTCAATAATTAGCACATTGGGCACTAGTGCCCAGGATAACGTAGTAACTTTCATCAATTAACATATATTGCTTAGTCTATTGATAGTATGTAAGAGAAACAATGCATGTTCTTTTCGGATGTTAATTGTAAAACTTCAAACAGATGTACATCCAAAAAGCCGAAACCAACTTTTCCAAATTTTTTAATACCTTTCCATGATTTGACTTTTTCAAGATTGAACAATTTTCCATTTTATCACTAGATTTTAACCTACATTACTTTTTGATTTCTTTACAATAATACTTCTTATTATATCCCTCAGAAGGGACTGAAGCTTGTGAGAGAAACTTAGTAAGGGCACTGAAATTTTTGTGATCTCTTCTCATACCTGCATGAGATATGTGCGTTGCGGAGCCACTAGGGGAATGGGCAATTAGGTTTTTTGGGGATGGATTGAAGTTTTTAGGGAACTCTCCGTTAACTCTCATTTTAAGCTCCCAGACAATTACAGGGTTTTAAGCAGAGGTGGCTGAAATTAAGGTAAAGTTACTGCTCCAAAGTTCATCCTCTTATTTCAATATCATCAGACTGGGAGCGAGTCGGAGTTCTTCTTGCGGTGTATTACTAAACAACTGGTGCTCTTGTGAACATGCGTCAATAATTTCGCAAAGTCCTTCTGGCCCGTGGTAAAACGTGCGAGGTTGTAGTTGTATGTTAATGTAGTTATAGGAGTTCTAATAATCTAAACTATTGTCGGTACTTATTTTATTACTGTCCCACTTTCGCGCTGTATCTGATTTGTGACAGTTAAAATGCCCCTATTGGGTGCAAGAGATCTTAGATGCATTCCTGAAATGGCATGGTTTTGGCATCACAAAGAACTTGTCTGTAAATGTTCAAGTGTGATCTTCGTCTGTAGAGTATTTTCGTTGTAGAGTATGTCATTAAACTAAGGATAATGAGTACTAGTCAGCACGATTTGAATATTGTTTCGAGAGTCAAGCTGACTTTGTACCTTGCAGATTATAAGAATTATCAGAAGAATTACATTATAAGATATATCACACTGCTTGATTAGGAAATTTTATAAACACCAATCACGCCAGTTCCTTCGGATTTTTCTTTTATTCACCGGTACTGGATTTTCAGATATTTTACAACAGAGAGACAGATTCTGCTTAGAAATCTTGAGGAGTTTGAGGAGACTAAGATAATTTGAAACGATAAAAAGGTAAAGTCTTCAGTCTGTAATTTATAGACGATTTGACGCGACTAGTGGTTTCTACAACTAAGAAGATATCAAAATTTTCAACATCGTTTGGAAAAGAGTACTGAGTTAAGGGATAAGTTTATTGAAAAAAGAAAATTTTTTTCAAAAATTCTACAGCAAATTCAACAGTAAATTCTTAATTACAGCAACAAAAAAACTAATATTACAATTTCCTGATTATTAGTTTCGCAGCATGCGATTTCGTGCATGTGCATATATATATATATATATATATATATATATATATCGTGCTATAAAATTCCGAAAGTGTCCCTTCTGACAAAATAATGAACTCGATAGAACGCTTCAACGGAAAGCAGTGCACACAATGCTTAAATGCTGAATGAACCTTAATTGCTCCTGAATGGAGTGCCGATCAGCGCATTAATCTAAACTGAACACAAATATTTATCTAACAAATTAATATGGTCACACAGAAAATTATAATATTGCAATAACAACTAAATTGTTTACCATTGAATGGTTAACGTTTCGCAAGCAAAGTCAAAAAGAACAACAACACAGCACACGAATTTAGCACCTTTAATGCCACCACCGATAGGCCAAACAAATAACGCCATCGAGCTGATTACATCCGATACCACTCACCTCACCTCACCACAGGTCCACCTCCGCCGGCAACCATTTGATATACTCGCACTCGCATTCAATGCCCACGACAAACATAAACAGCATAGCCATTCAAAGCAAGCAAAAATTCGTATAATGTTAAAAGTGCACAACAGCAACAACAGCAAATCAAATCGATTGAATGGGCATGCAATTTGTTTGAATCAGCGTGATTTTGGTATGACTTTTGCCGCCGAAAGCGGTTGCTCGCTGCTACCGGCTAATTTGTATACCAAAACATACATATATGACAACCAACAACAACAACAGCAACAACCAAGTTCAAAAATGTGGCAGCATGGCGCACTCCATGCAATTGCAACATAACAGCTCGTATACAATGCAACTGACTAATAAATCTATTTTAGATTCACCTAATCGGACCGAACACACACACACACGCACACGAACGCAGTGGAACTCGCACGCATACATTTGCCAAAACTAATTGTTCGCATGGCTCGATTGGACAACACCATATTAATCCAAATTACCATCAAAGTGATTTAATTGCTTGGAATTGCCAGCCGCCCAGCAATCGGAGCGGCTGTGTACCTGTCTGACACACCACACGCACACACACATACCTATGTTTTGAGCGTATACTTGTATATAATGGCTGCTGACCGGCATTACCTCGTCGGTCAACGCACACCAAACACACCTTGCACAGGTCACTGTGGCTCTCAATTGCTAGTTCAGTTTCAATATTGTGCATTTAGATGTGTTCCGATTCCAATGCATGGTAGCCCAACCAAATGGTCAGCTGCGGCCGGAAATCAGTGTAAGATTCATAGGGATAACATGGTTTGCTGCTACTCCTGCTGGCTCTCGGCTAGCTGAACTTGTTTGCATGAGACGGCGTGCAGTCAAGCAGCAGAAGGTTTCCGCAAAATAACAAAAACTAATCTACACATTTTTCCGGATAGAGAGCAATCGATCAGGATTGACAATGTTGGCAAAACATCCATTCGGACATACCCGAAGATTACAAGCATTAGGAGGTTTGTTAAAAGGTGAGTTGCAAAAAGTTGAAACAATAATATGAAAAATTCTCCTCTTTACCGGTTGCCGAAGAAACCTTCATGAGGTCAATGCATTGAAGAGTAGGAGAATTTGTAATGGAAAAAAATTTTTTGAATACTTATCGGAAAAAGTATTTAAGGATTGGAGTTCCTATAAGCAACGGAATCAAGTGCATACTTCTGAAAATTAGAGAGAGAGAGAGAAAGTAGGTGTACTCTTTGTGAAGTAGTTATTGAGCTGAAAACCGGCTTCTTCTAAGGAGCGGCTGAAAATTTTTTCAGTTTTCAAATTCTCCTGCACAGCAACTAAAAGAGAAGGAAGGCGCAGGAAGAGATTAATAACAAGTAATTTTAAGCTAAAGCGTATCATTTTTATCGCCTTCCTATTCGCATCCCTACAAATTGAGTCATATTAATTGGTTTGGTGATCAGAGGGAACACATCATGTGGAAGTCACAAGTAATTTTAAATGAGAATGCAATCACCTTTAAAGCTTAATTAATTGTTAATTATACTTCTTTTTACTGATCATTTTATTACATTCATGTACACATTAATTTCTGGGAAATTAGATATTAACCTTATATAATCTTCAAAAATGATTAACTATGTTTGATTAACACACTTCACAAACTAAACACTTCATAACTTCCACACTAACATTTACTTTCATGAAATTTCTTTATGCAGCTTGAAGAGCTGCCACCTGATTTTGAGTTTTGCAAAACTAAGTCAATAACTGTCGCTACTAACAGTACAATTTCTGTCTTGAAGATATTAAGTTTACGTTAGCTTTAACGTTAGATTTATTCCACTATCGAGTCACAATCTAAAAAAGTCGTCTTATCGAATAAAGCCAATCACAAAAATTTAAACAATAATTTGAAACATTCTACAGATTTTTTCCTAATCACCAATAATGCTTCCCCCATGAATCTAATCAGACCCACTTAAAAAATACTAAGGAGCGATTTGGATTAAAACATATGTTTAGTATATATATGCAATATATGTTAATGATGTAGTCAAGAAAGTTTTTTGGCATTCAATTAGGAAAAATATTGCTTATTTTTATTCGTTGACTTTTCGAACAAAAGTTCATAAAAGTTTCTATTATTTGACAGAAGCTAATGTCATCAATTCTTAATAATCTGTACAACAATAATTAGGGTAAAATCTGTTCCATTACTTCCATAAATCCAGAATTTTGTAAAATCGCCATGTTACTTGTATTACATAACTAAAGAGGGAAATAAAAATGAAATTACGAACGGCTCATGCATTTTTCAATATAACACAAAATGTGCCTCAGTTCCTCATCTCCACTCATATGCCATGAGTATCCACTCATGGGAAGGCAGCAATAAAAGCGAAAATTCATACATTAAAATATAAACCGATGTTAGCCAGGTCTAAAAAACGAAGTGGGACAATCACAAATAAAAAAATAGAAAGAACGCAACCAACCAACGAATAAGCAATATTTATTGAGTACGTGATCTTTGACAAGTCCTTATGTGACCATTTTGAATTTTTTATTGGACATACGAGACTTAGCCTAGAAAGTAGAAATGAGCAAAAGTAAATGGAAATTTCGCAAAAAGAAGAGCAAATGTGAGTGTGTGTGTATGGGTAAATGGACGACTCAAATTCAAGCAAAAGTCAGCCGAAACAAGCGATTTCTACGGGTACGTAATACAATAACTTACGAAAGTTTTCACCCGAAAGTCAGACTATTCAAAAGTAAATCACCCAACTGCTGAGTGGAACATGCCTGTGTCAAGGTAATTTTTGAAGAGTTAGTGCCACAAACTGAAGATTTCTCACCAACTGTTACGATACAGGCGATTTTTGTGATTTCTCTAATTTACTTCAGTTTTTCTTTTTTTTCATTTCTCTTTTTCGTCGCTCGCACCGCAGGGAAATGTGTGTATCTTTTTTTTTTATGGATGCCAGATGACTCTATGTCTTGTATTTAACACATAAACGACTTTCCTTCAAGGAAATCATAAAATCATTTTGGACAAATGTTCAGCTACATGGAGTATGATTTTCGCAGTTGAAAAATTACAACATTAATTTTTAATTAATATTTCGTGAGAAATGACATTTCTCAAAAGACACAGAGCCGTGACAAATTGACATCAAAGAGGAAAAAAAAGCTACGAGTATGAAGAGAAAGTCTAAGAAAGTTGAAGAAGTAGCTGAATTAGTTGGCTCGATATATCATAATAACATTAAGAATATAACGAAGACAAAAAAAAATTAAAAAATGATTATAGAAAAAGAGTTCGCAGTAAATCATTGCTACACTACAACATATGGGTTGCATAGTCCTTGGTCTAACAATTAAAGGATGTTCCTTTGAGTGAGAATATGGCTTTATTCTTCGACATATTCTTTTGTTTTAACTGTCCTCCAACAATTCGATACCGGTTCGATGGTGTGAAGCCTTCAAAATTTCCATCTTTACCTCCTCATTTGAGTGAAATCCTTTGCCCGTGAGTTCCCAGGATCTTTTTGAGTTCCCAGGAACTAGTTGCCCCATGTATTGTAGTAAGTATAGTATAAACAATACGCTTAATATCAAACTGAGTAATTTAAAAAAAGATTTCAGTTTTGAAGTATTTTTGGAAAGAACTGGCAGTTATTTAAAAAATGTAATTCAATAAAGTCTATAAGAAAAGCGACTTATTACAATAAGAGCTTTCATTTCAACCTAAATTATGGGGCTTGGCTTGCCACTTATAATTTTGAATATTTCAATTTAAAAATTATTAAAATAAATGCAATATTAAAGTGCGCAGATTTAAGGTAGATTTCTGTAAGAGAGAGGTATATTTTTAGAAGGGCTGCCACTGTTTTTTATTAATATACACTGCAATATTCTTATCTAACTGAGTTAAAGAAAGCCAGAAATTGAAACTATTAAGTCAATAAAATTGTAAAAAACGCATTATTTCAATAATAGCTCTAAACAAACTGACCCTCTTTAGTTTAAAAAAAAAAGTTTTATAATTGAAAACATTTTTGGAAAGTGTTGCAATCTGTTCATATTTTCCAATCAAATTGACAAATAAATAAAATATAATCAATAATAATAATAACAACATGATCCAATTACATAAGGTTGTGTTGTCAGCACAAGAACAACAATTTATTATAAGTGTCTTCAGTCATAATGTCAAAATCAGCTGTTTTGCTTTCTTTTTATAATTCAAAAATATATATTTCAAATACTTCAGACAAAAAAAGTTTCTTTGACATAATAGATTAAAAAATATTTTCGTAAAAAGAAGCACTCTCTAATAACACAACCTATAAAATTCTAATTGGATAATGTAATAATGATAAGATAAAGAACATATTCACACATTTTCATATTTAATGTGATCTCATAGTATGGTCGTCTATAGTTACAATTGTACTTCATGCCATTTTGTCCATAATAACTCTTAATTAACTAACCAGATTTCTCTTTCTGTCCTATTTTCGAGATGTTTTTTTTATCGAAAATGAACATTTTTATAGACTAATATCGTAAAGACTTTTTAAAAAATATTTTGCCATCGGTTTTTAATGTTTTCATATTATTTGTGTTAGCTGATTAATATTCGAAAAATGTTAAGTAAATAAGCCACAGAAGTTTACTATCCCATTTTACAAGGCATTTCAAAACTTATTGTTTGCCGGTTGGTTGGTTTGTTCGCAACATTTTGTATGGTTAATTATCCAACACAGTTCTGAATTTAATAACAAACTAAGAAACAGAAAAGAATCAGAGGAATCTTTACCTAGTAACTACATACTTCATCTTACAAGTAAGGGTCAGCTAATATTTTATACTGAGGCGTCAGTTTCCTTCTATGTAGTATGAAAAGTAATGAAAATAGTGAAATTTCTTCAAAATTACAACTCCTCGAATTATGACTTCCAGATAGCAGGACACTTCTTTACTTTTAAGCCATCCTCTTTACTTCGAAGAGGGGAGAAATTAGAAATCAATGACCATCGTTGAATATTTTCCAAACAATATCTATATTCTATTGTATCAATTTGTCGAAATGCTTTCTTATAAACACAAATTTGTAAGGGCACGTATCACATGATGGAGGTTATAGACAGCAGCTTTTTAGTTTCAAAGACCAGTAACTTTTCCAAAAACTAGTGGCTCATCAGAAGTGCGATTCTCTATTGTGATTGAGGAAGTGAAATCTTTAACAAATATCAAATTTGTATAAGAAATGAGGAGGGAGGCCCTGCAGGCGGAAAAATTATTTTGGCTAACAACAAAATGTTTGCTACTGCGAAACACTTCACATTTTGATCAGCAACAGCGGCGGTTTTCTCTTTCTTTTATCAATATTATTGGCGTTAAGCAATCTAAGCCTAAAATTAAATTACGAAAACTCTTAGGTTTAAAGTAAACTTGTGAAAGGAACAAACACATACACAAATATAAATGAGAAGTGTACATAATGAGCGTGTGTGCACGCGAACATAAGACAAAAACGCGTCTGAGAATAATAACGAACACACAATGAATAGTGACGACCGCTTTGACCGACGACACACAGACACACATAAATAATTATAAACACACAAGAGCAGAAAAATAGAGCGTGTGTGTGCCACAATAAACGGCCCGAATGCCCCAAGGCACGACCGAAATCCGCGTGGCGTTTTCATACAAAACAGGTGAAAAATCGTCTTCATTGTTGACTTGGATCAAGCCTTTTTACCACACACAAAACCTAACGAAAAACAATAAAATATTATTGTAAAAAATAAGCACGCACACATGTAAATAAAACATATTGTAATATGTGCATGCAAGGGGGAGAGAGGGCACCATGTGTCCATGGAAGAGACAAAATATTATTACATAAGGATAATAAAGTGAATGTGGCGGACAGACAAGCAGAATCGCACCACAGTGAAGCGCTGCCAAGAGCCTTAACAAACAAAGGCCACCAATGTGACGCAAGCGTGTGTGTGTTTTTGTTGTTATTTTATTATTTGCATTCTTCTATGTAGGTAAGCACTAAAAAATATAAACTGTGCCCCTTGGCAGTAGTTGTGCACGTAATGTGAAATAAAACAAAAGTGTCGTCGCTGTCATTGCAACAATTGTAGGCACAAATACATAACAATAACAACAACCAAGTGAATCCATGAGTGTGTGTGTGTGTGTGTGTGTGGAGAAGCAACACTAGCTTCTTGTTGCGTTTTTGCGAACGCATTTCAAAACATCCATTCAAAATGGAGGAGCCTCAACTGTGCCATAACAGCACACACACTTGGCCAACACTTCATTACCCACACACACACACATTTATATACACACACGCGCTTGAACAACACAAGAACACTCTCAAGCGAACAAAACGCGTTTGTCCTTTATACGCGGCGCCCCTTACCCCTTGCCGCGCCAGCGATTGACTAATCCTCGGTCCTCAGCACTCCGATTTTTATTGTGCCGTTTGAAGTGTCATGCTACAACAACAGCAACAACAACAAGAACATGTACCACAGCAGAATAGACAACACACCACAGGCGAGTACATGCACATGTCGGTGCGTGTGTATGTGTGAGTACGACACGAACACACTTGAAATGTTTTAATGCAATAAAAAGCGATTGTAATGAGACTCATAAATGCGTTTAGAAACGCTTTAACACTCGTGTTATTGGGCGAGTATGACGACTTTCGGGAACACTGTTGAATGGCTTTTGTGTGTTCGGAGCTTTGCGAAAATCCCAGCTAACTACAGACACCAATAAACCAAACAGAACAGGAGCAAACAATCACATAAACACACACATATATACATATGGACGTGTGTATTGCAGGCAAATAAGCGAATAATAGGCATTCCTTTGGCCTTTAACTGCATGAGAGACTATATTTTTACCGAGTTAGTCAATTGGTGCGGCAGTTCCAGCTCCAAATTGGAGTTTTGTGTATTTGAAAGCATTTACAGGTGCGAATATTCCGCTTTGCAAACACACACGCACACACATTCAATTGGAATTCCAAAACAATTGTGAAAATTAAAATTTTGGTGGAGAGTGCATAGTTTAGGCTCTTTCAAATGTGACCGATGATACATACATATATACATAAATACATACATATATAGGAATGCATAAGTTTCTGGTAGCATTTTGTTAGTCAAATAAAAGTAAGTAAGTGTGTTTACCAAAAACTCGACTTCAGATTAAATTTCATTTAGAGGAAGTATAAAAAGGTTGTTCGCGTGCTTGATTTCAATACTTACACAAGTACAACTTACACGTAATTTCGACGGAATTTCAGTACAATTTTTTGACCTTACTGCATCCGTGCCCATTGAGCAGTGACCAGAACCTTTATTACTAAAGCAAGATAAATCCGACTGAGAAAGCTAGACCACTTACGAACCCCCCGATCCAAAAATTCTTTGCGACCGCGCAAATACCGACAATTAGCTCGGTTCTAGCTAACATGAAGATTTGTCTGATTTGAAAACAATACAGAACGCTACTAGTCTGAAACTAGAGTTTACAAAGAGTTGTTGTGATGCCTTCGTGAATAGTCACAACATCAATATCTGACCTTAATGCTAGACATTATCGCTATGCATTTAACAAAATACCTACTTAGTTGTTTTGAACAACTGTTCGTATTGTTTTACTTCAATCGATCGCATCAATCATTCAAGTGATTATATCAATTGATTATAGTAACTCCCGACTGTTTTACTAAGAATGAGTACAGGTACTTGAAAACCTTTTCGTGCAACATTCTTCCGACATAAGATCTATAGTAGAATCTTGAGGGAGTATTACCGGGATTTGAGCAAAACAGAAATTTTGTTTTCCTATACTTTTTCATACGTCTTGGGAGTTTTCTTAAAGGATGTTTAAAATAATTATAATCTTTTTTCATAATCATTATGGAATTTGAGTTTGACTCCCTCTGAAAAACATTTCCTCATTAGTACGCCTCATGCGTTCTATCATGCGTTAACAAAATTACAAAATTTTTATTCAACTATCAACTTGGTTGGCATATAATTCTCGCTGGTTTCCGTTGAGCTGAATGAATGTACGTAATGTATAAACCAATTCTTTTATTTTTCACTCATTAAACAATCTGCAGAAATAACAACGATTATTTATAAACATAACAACAATTTTTAACCAAATTTGGGTTTTGTCTCAACTCGATTTATGTGATTATGTTTCACTGGCATAGAATTCTCAAAATAACTGAGACTGAGAACTCAAAAACAACGCGTGATTGTGAAAATGTACAGGTCAACAATCAGATGTAACAAAGCAAACCAAAGAATAGACACAATTACAATAGCGGCACATGCATTCACATACTTCCAGCATGAATTATAATAATATACCAACAACAGCCAAACAAACTCTATTGCAAGCAAGAGCCTAAGCGAACATTATATTTATTCAGGATACATATGTATACAGGTATGTCAGGAGGTAACCAACAAACGTGTGGCGTCAAAACTAGTCTAACGGGACAAAAGAGTGCTCTGGAGGAAAACAATAAACTAGTCAGTAAAAATACGAGTTTGCAACCAAAATTTCCTGACTACGGTCGAAATGGTCAGAAAACCTTTAAACTTTTGCCAATTTTGTGGCAATGTGGTTCAGAAAGAGACCATAGTTCGACGACGAATCAGTATTGTTTACATGAGACAAATTCAAATTAAAATCGTTTGTCAGAATTTGACTTCACACTAATATTTATGCTTTGAACTAGTATCTGACAATTGACGTAATTCGTAGAAAATCAACAATTATGGAAAAAGGACAAAAGGCTGCCTAGTTGCGATTGAAGTTTCTACTCGTTGTAACGAAGTTTGTAACTAATTGATTTCATCATTTACGAGTAGTGATCTCTAACGGTATATGTGGAATAAAGGCCACCATAGTAAATATCTTAAAATTGTAACTATAATGAGAGAATTAATTCGAGCATTTTATTTAGTTCAATCCGATTAGTTCAATTCAATTATAAACACATTAAAAATGTAAAAATGACTAAAAATCATTTTGAATGATTATCAATCGAACTCGTTATAGTCGCATTATAACCTCTCTAATCAGCGTTAATTTTGTGTTTCTCTTTTATTTTGTGCCAAAAATGTTGCTCAGTCCACGGCAAACAGTAAAAGTCATGAGTGTTTCTTCCATCCATCGCACATTTGTAATAATTTTATCAATTCATTCCTTTACACCGAATATTCGCGCGATCATGAAGCCTACATGCGGTTAAATGTGCTCAAACCGCCACTGGATAACATATCACTAGTATTTCACTTCGCTTCCTAATATATAGCGGCGTAATAATACATTCTCAAATTTTATGGCTCCACCAAAGGTGCGGGTTATGCTGATGAAGTACGCGAGTTATGAATATAGGAGTTTTTTTTTTTAAATACCGAATACGACGTATGCCGATTTTTAAAATCACACCATAATCCTTTGGTGCAGTATCTCTTTCAATTTCTGAATCCGTACACCAGTTTAAATCACAGATGTCCCTTTATCGAGGTATATATCAACAAATTTACAAATTGTACAAAAGCTCGAAAGCTCCAAAGAAAAGGCTCATACATTTTAGTTTAAAATGTCTTCAAATTAATTATTTTTTAAATGAGAGTACATAGAATGAAATGGAAACGCTTAGAAAAGTTTTTGAAATGTCTCGATGTTCGAAAAGTTTATACTACTTCATTCCCTATAATATTTTATTATATTAAGGAAAAGAAGCATGCAAAAAACGAGGGTTCCCAAAAACTAAAACAACTAAATGTTAGATGTAAAAAAAAATACAATGCGAGTCAACTCTGATTTCAATAATATCAGTAATAAAATCAGATAGAGCTCGTAATTCTAAATGTATACTAATTTTTTCAATTACAGACATATATGTACCTAAACAACTTTCGGGTAAACGATAGCCTCTTGCGGCCAATGAGACTCATACTCGACGGCAATTATTCCTTCTTCAGCACTTGAATGACTCATAAAGTCAAGCGCAAGAAAACTGATTTGTATTTCATATGGGAGGCTTGTATGTAAACATACATACACAATACATACACAATATTAATCTTGTTAAACTACACAAATGTAGTTTGAGAAACAAAACTGTTGAAGTGATTGTTTTAAATATTATATTATGTTTTAATAATAAGAGGCAACCTTTTATCCTTATGACCTTATTAGTCTCCATATAAGATAGCTCTATCCGTACTTCACAATTCTACATTTTTGCATACACCCGCAAATATTTTTCTTAAGAGGTACTAAAGCAAAAAATAATCATTGAGGGCGAGATAAATTTCATTCCTCGTATGTTCCAACTGCCGAACTCAATCACTTCTTACCCTAGGGAATTGCTAAAGCTTGCGAATTATAAGCATATTATGCAATATCGAGAAACAAATGAGAATGAGGTGAGAGACGAATGTGATAAGCTGCTAACGAAGTTACGAAAAGATAGGTGACATTTGACCACTTCGCGAAATTTGTGTCCCCATTGTAAACAACAAAGTAAAGGTACGACAAAGTAGCAAAATAACTATTTTCGAATGTGAAAATAAGTAGAAATCTGAAAAATAGGGACTTATTACAAATATATCAGTGGTGTTTGGCCACCTTCCAGTCTGTGAATACCAAATGATATTCCCTTATACTTGAGAGATGATTGACACATTAATTGAGTATCACTTACGCCTTTTATTATCAGTATTGCTAATACTTACTTATGTTGAGCGGCATAATGGCGGCTTGCATTTGACTGAAGATCTGTCGATGGTGATGATGGTGGTGTGGATGCGCGTGGTGACCGAGATGTCCGCCCACAGCCGCACCGCTAAAATACAAGTGGTTCTGATGCAGCGCCAACTGCTGGTGATGATGATGGTGATGGTGGTGGTGATGATGCTGCTGCTGTTGCGCATTGTACGCTTGTTGTTGTAGGTGGTGGTGATGATGGGGTTGCAACTGATGGAGTTGCTGCTGCTGCTGCTGGTGTTGTTGCGGTTGGCGGTGCTGATGGTGGGCTAGGGGATGTTGCAGCGAATGTATGTGTTGTTGTTGCTGTTGTTGTTGTAGGTGGTGGGTTTGTTGGGTGTGATGCTGCGGCAGGACCAAAGCCAGCGAATGGTGACCCGCAGCTACAGCGCTAGCCGGGATCAACGCTGCGGCGCCGACACTGCCATTACTCACTGACGCAGAGGATGACGGCGCGGGTGGCAAAGGAGGCGGCGGTGGTGGTGGTGGTGATGTTGCTGAACCTCCTCCGCCATATTGACGTGTTGTTGTAGTCGCTACTGCTGCTGCTGTTGCAGTCGCCGTTGCTAAAATGTGATGATGTGTTGTTGTAGAACGTTGATTTTGTACTGTATTCAAACTGTGTATGGAGGCGTGTACCGCCGATTGATAGATAATACCGTTATTCGACATAGCCGTCATCGCCTGGTGATGATACATCGTCGGTCCGGCGCTGGGCTGCGGTGCTGCGGCCGCGACTGTTGCGGCTGCTGCCATGGCGGCGGTGGCCGTGACCGGTGGCAGCGGCAGCGAGCAATAGCCGGCCATCAGTGGGTTGGTGTGGCTGCTCTGCTAGTTCTTTACTCTTTTTATTATTTCGATTACACCACTTATGTGCTGCTATTCGATACCATTTCCGATTTTGTTTTTCAAATTTATAAGCTTTGTATTATGAAAGTTGTTTGTTTGACTCATAAAAGTATGTTTTCAATTAATGTGAGTGTTGTTTTACTACTGGGATGTTGTTTTTGACTTTCATAGATAGTTAGTTACATATTTTTAATGGTACTATTATTATTGTTTGAATCATTAAAATTAAAATAATTTGTTTTTTTTGTTCAAGTATTGAATCAACTAGTTTAAATACACCTAATCAGTGAAAAGGGGAGATAATAAATAATTTTCAGACTGGTCTTCGTTGTATATCTTCTATTTAACTTACGAGTGTGGCTTATAAGAATCTAAAGTATTTACAGTTAGAAGACCGGTACCACCTCTTTTATTTTATAAAATACTATACTAATGAAGTTCCCTTTCGTCTATTCTAAGGGTTGAACATGGCGAGAATTTACGGAAGTGCCTGAAAACATTATCGTAGTTAAATATGTAAGCGATTTTACTTTATAAAAATTTTAAGGAACTGAAAAGTCTACTGTTCAAAAATTGATGTGGGAAAGAAGTTTATCTTTACACTTAAAGCTTATCAGCCTATTTAAATACGATAATTGTCGTTGAAACAAGTATGAAGAAATACTACAACAATGGAGGCATGTTAGGTTAAGTTATTTGCAAGTAAGTAATTCGAAAGATCTTTTGAACCTTTTCATATTTTGGTATGGAATATACAGATTATTCCAGATATTATTAGTTATTGGGAGTATTTCAATACGTAAAGACCACATAAAATCGATTGACAGGAAGGTCTTGAAGAAACAAGGAGAGCTCGCACATGAATATGAACTAACCTAAAAATGTATAAGGGAGCTATCATCTGAGTAGACTTGTTGGACCGATTTTCATAATATAGGCACCGAAGGATTATAAAAGGATAAACCGAAGGATAAATAAAAGGATGGCTTATTATATTATTATATTTCTAATGTTAGAAGTATTGTTTACTGTTAGATGAATCGCAAGTATCCACATTTAGGAGCCACGATGGCAGTAAAGTCATCAGTCATAAAAGACCTGCTCTGGAGTTAAAAAAAAAAAACTATTTGAGTAACGTTTCATCTTTTTTCATAGTTTTCTTTTTATTCAATAATTTCAAATTGAACACTAGTATTTGTAGAAGAGTCTCAGTTATTATCTGCAGGTATTATATAAGAGTACTGCACTTTCGGACAAGGAGAGTGAGCCACTAGGGTTGTTTTTAGAACTAACCTTCAAAAGACACATGACGAATTTCACAGCTGAAGGACAACTCGTTCGTGAAATACAGCTATTATGATATTTGATACAAGTTTTGACATTTGGGAAAAAACTGGATAAAAAGAAATCCCTGTGTCATTGGAACACATTTTTTGATGAAAAGAAAGGCTTGTGTTATAAAAAAGTAGCTTGATAACTGTTATCCGAACTCCGCGGCATGCAAAACAGTCATTCGTAATGGTTTTGCTAAATTCCGCACAGGTCATATAAGCACTGAAAATGATGAACCCTGTGGACCTCCAAAAGAGTCTGTTGAGGACGAAAACATAGGAAATTGTAACTAATTGATTTAGGATGACCGTAAAATGAGATTGACCTAGATATCTGGCACTCATGATTTAAGATGTATAATTGATCTATATAGATCAATAGATATATATAAGAGATCAAAGGAACGTATTGGGCTTATTGTTCAAGATAATTTGGGTAGGCAGAGGCTCCATGTGAAATAGGTGTCATGCGAGCTCACAATCAACTGATTCATCGTGATACAAATTAATGAAAACAATAAAAAAAAAATTCAAAATTCGAATTTCTTACGCATCCACCGTATACTCCGGGTTAAAGCCCTTGCGATCATTTAACGCTAGCATTGTATTCTTTTCAACTTTATGCAAAATATTTACTTGTGTTTCACGGCCCTCCCCTCAATCAATGATTTTACAGATGCTTTTATTTTAACTTCACTGCCCAAAAGGTCGTCGCAATTAATTTTATATTTGCCGAGGTTCTCATTTAATTTCTAATGATTATTCAACTTCAATATTTATTAATTTTCAACCGATCACTGCATTCTTTCTATGCATTTCTAAAGTATTTCGTTACATGTGCTTTCAGTCTATTCACATAATGTCCGCGTAATTCGATTATCCATTTTCATCGAGTAATTATCGCGACGAAAACAATGTCTTCCACGTTGGTAAATTGATACTAAATTTAAATGGGTTCGTGAAGAGACACTCACACCACTTTTCGCTCGTCAACATTCAACTGAGATAAGTTCAAAGAAAAGAATCAAAAAACAAAAAAGAAAAAACAATTTCGCGTACTTATTTAATATTTTAAATTGATAATGTACATACAGACATGTTTTAGTTAGCGCGATTTATCTTACACATAAATCTCTAGTGGACACAATAGCATTCCGACTACTTGGCTACTACTACGTAAGAGAGGAAAATCTTATCGCTTTACACCAATTTCAGCCCTCAACCCATTTATTGTGCTTCCTACCCATGGCACACACATGTACACACGTGTGCATCAATATTTTTATTTAATTTATATATATAAAAAATGTAGCTAACATAAGTGCCTTGTCTTTCTTATTATTTCTTATAAAATTTATACATGTAGTCATGTACATATATTATTCAAATATTAATTTTGTTTATTTTCGTCGTGGTTTTCTGCCTCTTTTTCTCCATATTTACCTTTTTCACAAATTCAGTCGCTGTTGCGAATTTGAGTGACAAGACTGTACTTGAGCTAATAAACTATACATTTTCGCTTCCCCATAATCGCTAGTTGGGCATAAAAAGCTTAAAAGCTGATTCATTTCAATGTTTGCACTTCATCTTCGAAAGGAACACATGTTTAAGAAAATATTTTTTGAATCTACGCAGTTTTAAGTAAAAGTACTTAATACCTGAGACAAGAATCTTTGTGAGATGAAAAAAACAACAACATAGCTTAGGCAGTCAGAGTGCCAATAAAAAAGGAAAACATGAAGCATAATCGAAACTAAAAAGTAGTGTGTGACCATTATATTATCTATACTCCAGTCACCAAGAATTTACGGCAGCCTATTTTCTTATTGCCAAATGGACCGTCCTATAGATTTTCAGCAATTTTAGGAAGATTTTTGTGATGTTTTCCAACGGTCGACTGCTATTGAAAATAAACTGTGTTTATAAATATAAATATTATATCGACTTTCGATTCTAACGAGATTCACACCCACATCGTACCGAGTGGCACTCGGCTATAACGCGACCTATGTATCATTATCAGTTGTGTTCGATTTGCCGAAACTTGGAAGATGATGAATCCAACAAGCAATTGTTATAAATCAAATGAACTAGCATTATCACATAAAAATAGAATATCAAATGTTTATACCACTTTAATGAAGTTTCCCAATATTGCCTCACAACTCAACTGGATAACTTTGTTCTAGTTCTTAAATATATTGACAAGAAAGCAGAACTCAAGAATAGCGAGGAGGGAAGTGTCTAATCGAAGATGGGTATTGATAATGATTTGAAGAGGTAATTTCAGATTGATAAAGAATCTATCTATATTGATTTCAGCGGCCTAAAACTATTTGAATATATTCTTTCAAAATAATAGGTTACTTAGATTTAAAACTATTTTTCAATTACTGTGCCTTCAATTATGGAATTCAAATATTCCTGTTTCTATTTCTAGATTTTAAATTAAAGAAATTTTCTAAACACAATCACTCTCTTTGAGATGTCATCTCAGCCCATCTCATATTCTGAATACTTTAATGCTATCATACAAGAAATCTATGAGGAAATATGTATTTTAGTACCAGATTTATGGTCTAACATTATTACAATTTAGTTTTTGTTACACTGTATTATTTATCTGAGCTTCAACAACTACAGTTCCATTTTAAAGGAATGATTTTGAACTTGTCTACCGAATTGCATCCTCTCCGGAGAATACCTAATTTCTTACAATAGTTGCTCGAACATTAAATGACTCGGGTGTTTCGGTTTTGGACTTGTAATTCACAAGTTATGTTGACTGCACACACCAGAGAATTTCCATTTACATACTGAGCTCAAATTGAAAATTTAAAACGATTTTGATTTTTGATAAAAACTCTCTTTACTTTTACATAGTTTGATTGTTGTACTTCGTTTAACATTTACAGAAATCATATTGTACAGTACAGTGTTGTGTATATCATATAATATATATATAAGAAGAAATTCACAAATTTATTTGAATTTCAAAACACTCGCATAATCATTGTTGATTGA